>CM042840.1:138725118-139358901 GCA_023653725.1 Bungarus multicinctus | reverse complement strand
CTGCCATTTTTGGATTTTATTTCTTATGAAAACGGAACGTGAAGAGAAAAAAACATATTAAAAGACGGACGCCTGTACCTGGATCCAATTTTATATAAGAGAGGCTATAGAACCTCACCCATCCTCCGCATGATTGGCAGCGTGTGAGGTCCTCTCTGCACGCCTGTGCCCGCGGAGCCCCCTTCTAATATTCCGAACAAGTGGTTACCAGTCTCTTCCCTTCAAACTCGTGATGCGCATGCCAGCATAGCTGTGCCATGGTCCTGGTTGGCTACTAGTTACGCAGTTTCCTAATGCCACTTCTCTTTCTGAGTAGTTTCCCTCCCTGTTTTCCAACTCCCTCCTTTGTTTATTCATTACCTTCCCCCGCCCATTACCTATGTCAATCTTGTCCCATAGACCCCGAAGACAGTCAACCTTTCAGGACCATTATATAGTCCGGCCCTATTACTACTATTTCGGCCACCACCGTACGCATAACAGTTTTTTACGTTACGTTTTCACAACAAACCACTCAATTGACTACTCTTTTTCTATCTTTTGTGATTGTTCTGCATATTGCCAGGCTCCGCTCTAAGTAGACATCGACAGAAGTAAAATATGATATTTCATTCTTCTCTCCTTTATACTCTTTCCTATCCTTATAAACTAGCTTTTCCCTTTTACCAACTATGCTTACGCGTTAAATGATCTCTTACTTTCTTATTCAATTCAACGATCTTTTTAATTTGTACCTTTCTAACCCAGTTTTCTATCACCTTTTGTCTGCTGTTTCGACCTCCTCTATTTCCATAATTAAATACCTTTTTCCTAGACATTATGAGGGCTCACACTCTATGTACTCTTTTTTCACAATTTGGCCTGCGTCAAATATTCGCCTTCGCAGTGCCCGTCTTCAGTTAGCTACCCCTACCCCCACCAGCCCTCCCCCTATGTGACTTAACCCCTCTCACGCGGCTGAAGATACAAAAATAAAGAGCGCTCTCCGCTTACTCGCCTCGCCCGTGTTGGGTAATATCTACGTGCTTTCCCCTCATTCGCACACACCATTCTTTAACTAAGCACATTACCACCCCCAGTCTAGTCATTTGCTCTTATGTAGATCTCTGTGTCTCTATGTTTCATAACCCACCCCACAGCGCATCCTCTTCTCTCCACTTCCACGTACAGTTTTCTGCATTAACTATTAATATCAATTTTTACCTTTCCTCAAAGACATGACTCTACAAACACGACAGGAACCTCCACAACGCTGACGCTTTGGAAGGAAAGATCTGACGCCCCTGAAGTTCACAGATTTTGTCTACCCAAATGAGAAGATTACTTCCCCGGAAAAAACAACATGACGCAAAAGGACAACCAAGGCACTACTTTCAAGATTCTACTGTAGTGCCATTATTTATCTAGTGTTGAGCACTGACTCCCCAATGGACAAGCACTTCAGGATTGGCAGTGTGCCCCCGGTTTGTGTTGCACCCCTGATCGCAGCAAACTATACTGCTATTTGACTCTATCCCCCCACTTCCAACGTAGTGGCCACCACACAGTTTAGTTCACAGCCAAACCACACTGCTTTCAACACAGGAACAACAGCAATATTGAAATTCAAATCAATGGCTTTCCGAGAGCAGCCCATTGCTGTCAAAACCCACCTTTTTCAACAATAAAAATAGTGCCGTTCGAGTTTTACTCACTCTTTGGAAGGGCAGGTTGCATTTTAAGAGTTAATTATATTTTATGCCAATCTTAAATGATGAAATAGAATTAAAAGGGTACATAGAAACACGATCAAACGAGAATTAGTGGAAACAACTCAAAAAGAATAGCCATATGCCTCCCACTCTGAAATAAAATTTAAAAATAGGAGAATGCCATAGATGACACTCTCTTGACTTTTTTTTTTCAGCTATGGATGGCTGTTTTGATGTTAGAAGATCATTATCCAAATAAGGAAAAGATAGAATGCATTGTGAAACCAGTTGGTATTTCTAAACATGAAGAAAACCTAGGAATTGGTTTAGGCCTCCAGCCTTCTTCTTTGTTTCTTCTTCATTACAATGTGGGTCTTGCACTTTTTTAAGTACAGAGATACTCCCATTGTCAAAGCCAAAAAACCGGTCCACACTACTACCCCTGCTTGTCTCTATTCTGCTTTGCTTTTACTCTCACCTCTTTGTCTTTATCAGCCCAAT
Source organism: Bungarus multicinctus (assembly GCA_023653725.1). NCBI lineage: Eukaryota > Metazoa > Chordata > Lepidosauria > Squamata > Elapidae > Bungarus > Bungarus multicinctus. The sequence continues at coordinate 139,356,709 of CM042840.1, read as the reverse complement.
CCTGGCAAAGGACTGCCTTCTCGACAATCAATGTTTGGCATTACCTTCTCTGTAGCCATTTCTAGTGTCCTAGCCAAAACTATTACTGTGGTTGTTGCATTCATGGCCACTAAACCAGGATCAAAGATGAGGAAATGGGTGGGGAAAAGATTGGCCTTTTCTATTGTCCTTTCCTGCTCTCTCTTCCAAGGGTGTCTTGTATTCTTTGGTTGTCAACATCTCCCCATTCCCTGAGTGGACATGAAATCAGAACGCAAAGAATGATTTTACAGTGCAATGAAGGCTCAGCTTTCTTCTTTATTGTGTTTTGGGCTACATGGTATATTGCTATTGCCAGCTTTATTGTGGCTTTCCTTGCCCGTAAATTACCAGACAGCTTTAATGAAGCCAAGTTCATCACCTTTAGCATGTTGGCATTTTGCAGTGTTTGGATTTCCTTCTTTCCAGCCTATCTGAGCACAAAAGGAAAGCCATGGTAGCTGTGGGGTCTTCTCCATCTTGTCATCCAGCGCTGCATTACTGGGATGCAAATTTTTGCCAAAATGCTACATCATTGTTTCAGGTCTCAGCTAAACCACTAGGGAGCAACTCATAAAGAGGACTTAGTACAGTATCATATAGTGTTGCTTGCTATACTTACAAAGAAGAATAAAAAGCCTATTTGCTATGTATATGAAATATATAAAAGTTATTTCTGTGAAAAAAGGACTTTTGGAAGGTTATTATGATTATTAAGATTTATTAATGTCACCCATTAAAAAGAACGGTTCATGTTGTTGCATTTTCAAATATTTTTTAAGATTGTTTCACCCTTTCAACACTTCACCTCAAGAAGGTTTTTCAGAATCTAGATTTCTTAGATACTGTTAAAAGATTTCGGAAATTGACTCAAAAGATATTCAAGCTCTTTCCTGGTTTTTGTACTTTCTGTTCCTAAACCACTGTATGTGTCACTGCGTTTGTTCTGGTTTGTCTGCTGAGCTTTCCAGAATGGTTATCACATTACCATAGTAACAAGATATGAGTGTCTTGTGATGTTTGGTTTACTTCTCACGTGTTCAGGGGAGGAGTTTTACTTCTACTTTGCTTTCAGTTCTTTCATTTATTCTTTTCATTTGTTTGCTCCTTAGATGTACTGCTTTTCTTTGTGTTCTCCTAGTTTTTTTGTAAATAAAGTACGCTGGCAACAGAATAACACGATTCATTTCCTCTAATTTATAAAGCTGAACTTTTTCGCTTTGACAGTATGAATATAGTAAAAAGCTGGTTAACATTTTACGAACATGTGTTTGGTACAGTATCATGGAACATCAGTTTTGGATTGTTTACAGTTTTTTGAAATGTAAAATTTAAAAAGTTTCTAAATCCGGTACATTTAATCAAATTTTAGGTCACAGGTAGTTATCATTCAATTTCCATTGTGATCTATTACCCGATTTTAAAAATATTGAAAATATAGTGAAAAGAAGTGATGTGAAATGTATTCTTTCTGTCTCATCTTTTATTTGACATATATACTTTTCATTTATAACATTTAATTTGCTTTGTTCCTTTGTAACCTTTCCATGGAATTGTGGAAAAATAAATTGTGGATATATCAAGATGTAGTGTTCTGTTTGTTACTCTTTAAAGAAGAATCCCTGAAACTTCTAAGGATGGAATAAATTTGTTATGATGGGGAAATGATAAAAGATTGAATAAATAAATGATCGCCCATCCCCAGTCAATTAACATTTCTTGTCCTACTTTCTGGTGCTTTGGAAAATAAGTTGACTCCCCTCTTGTTTCTGGCAGCCTTAATGAGATAAACAAAATACTGAAGTTATGGATAGATTTTTTTTTCTCTTAACATCAACTGGGAACAATAAAGGAATCAGCACTCAAGAAATATGCTGTAGACTACCATTTGATAGGGTAACAATAAAAGTGGATTTTTTGGCTGTTGATGTACTGTGCTTTCTGATCTTCCCTGATGTCCTCATTGGAGGGATAGCTTCACACAACCTCTACGTCTTCACTGAACATTTGTTTTATGAACATCCTTCTCAGGAGTATATGGGCTTTCAGAGTAAGCAAATCCCATACCTTTTTTAAATCTAATGATAAATTTTTTTTTTACTTTTTAAGATATCCACCTCAGTTCCTTTGATTCACAAAGGTCTCAAGGATGGCAGATGAGGTCCTAAATCAGTTAAAGCATTTCTTGATTTTTTTTCTGAGATTTCATATCCTATGTTTCTATAGGAATGAGAGAGTATTTATACCATTTTGAAAAAAGTGATACAAATATGAATTTGAATGTCAAATGAATACCTACATTACTAATGAGAGAGAGCATATATAGCTCAGGTATAAATTGTACAATCTTTGGCGGTCTAAGCTTGGTTATTTTTTTGCAGATATTTTGTTATAAGCTTAGGAAATACCTTAAGTGTTCTGAAGAGCATTGCAAATGTTCAGAGAGCAACACAAACTTCATAATACCTAGAACATAAATATATAAAGTAGGAATTAATAACATAAGAAATAAATGTATAGAAATGATCACTCATCCCCATAAAAGCAATGCAAAAATGGAAAATTGATTTTCATTACTAGCATATTTTCTCTGTAAAAGAAGGAAAGGGAAGAACAAAGGTTGCTCAAAGAAGAGTAAAATAAAGAAATGGAATAAATTAGGTTTCTTCTCTATGAAACAGAACACACCATCCATGTCATTGGCTATTAATAGAAAATCTAAAAATATAAATTACTGTATTTTTAATGAATGACTTCCATGATACAGTGTAATGCATAACAGAACCCTAAACCATGATACTTTGAAGCAGTATAGAAGGAGTTTAATCTTTTTAGTTCCAATCACAGATACAAATGGCTATTCTAATCCATTTACTGTAGAATTGTTTTCTAAAAGACATTCTTTATTACAGTATGATTACAAAATTCTACCAACATCTCCTTTCCTTGGCCTTTGCTGTCAAAGAAATCAATGAGAATTCAGAAATCCTGTCAAATATTACCGTTGGCTTCCATATCTATGACAGCTACTATAATGAAAGAATGACTTATCGGACCACCCTAGACTTACTTTTCAAATCAAACAGATTTATGCCCAACTACAAATATGGGCTTCAGAAAAATCTCATGGCCATCATTGGTGGACTTGGTTCAAATACTTCATCACGTATGGCAGAAATTATGGAGCACTACAAAAATCCACAGGTAGGTCCAGGGATGAAGAAATCCCTATAGCTCTCAATTAGTTAAGAGCTTTCTTAAGTATTTAGTCTCATGCATTTATCGCCACAAAAACATGATTGTAAGCAAATCTCAATCTACACTTAGCAAGAGTTTGAAAATTAATATTAGCTTGCACTGGTAAAGGGCTTTTAACTTGTTGGTATTTGATCATGTTCCAATTAGAAAAATAATGGCAGACCTTGACATTTTACTGTATCCCAAGGGGCTGTAGAAAAATATATATCCCAGGCTAGAAGCAAGAATGCACAGAGTTACACAATCAATATGCAGAAGGCAAAAAAAGAAACAATGAATGGAAACTAATCAAGGAGAGAAGCAACCTGTGATTAAAGACAAACTTCCTAGAAGTAAGGACAAATAACCAGTGGAACAGCATACCTGGAGAAGTTGTAGGTGCTTCATCACTAGAGGTTTTAAAGAAAAAAATGGATAGTCACCTACCTGAAATGGTATATCTTGAGAAGGGGGTTGAACTAGAAGACCTCCAATGTCCCTTCTAGCTCTACTTCGATTGATGTATTTGGCAGCAAAGTATCACAGCTCTTTATGGCTAAATAGTGTTCACGCATAAAAGCAGTGGACACCCAGCTTATCCAAACCATGAAGCTAATATCAGGAATTATGAAATTGATGACTTCAAAGTGGCCAGTGCTATCTAATGTACCACCTACAAACCTTAAAAGAAAACCAGCTTTAAAAATGTAGAGGAAAAATCTGAGGCAAAGCTAATTATTACTCATACATGTGGATTATCATGATCAAATATTTAGTCTCATATCTCGTAATTCATCATGAAAACTTGGACAGGAATAATCTCATCCAAACCAATATTGGCAACTGAAAAAAAATGGTTGATAATATTAATTATGACCGTGAGAATATCCTGCAAGTTTTATATCATATTGGGATGAAATGCCCGATTGAAGATTCTCTGCAAGAACTACATCATCTTAAAGATATTGCTATTCAAAGGCTAAATGACCTAGATATAGGCCATAGGCTTAGGTACTCTAACAAATACTCATACATAATTTAATTTTTAAAACAATTTTATTCATAATTCATATTGTGCATTTTAAAAATAATTCACTGTTCTCATGTTTTATACTTTGATACATATTTTATATGCTGTTTTGTGAATTTTATACATTAATGCTTTATTCCAATGTTTCTTAAGCTTGGCAACTTTAAGCTGTATTGACTGCAACTCCCAGGATTCCCCAGCTAAAAGAGAAGACTGGCGAATTCTGGGAGTTGAAATCCATACAGGTTAAAGTTGTCAAAGTTGAGAAATATTGCTGTATTCTATTATGCCATATGTAATAAATCAATAAATAACCCCAATTAATTGTTTAATTAACTCAAAACAGATTATAGTCATCTCATTTACACTCAGTATTCTTGGGGAAAATATAACTTTCACATGATATAATAACTTCATTTTATTAGTCATTTCTTAATGTTTAGTTCTGGCTTAAGAACAATTATGAAACATGTTGGGAAAATGATACATCCCAATGAAGGACAAAATGGAAAAGATCTCCATAACCACCATGGTTTTTCCATTACTCAGATGCTTAGATAGGTTGGAACAAAGGAGATCCACACACTGCAAGAAGTCAACATGCTAAATGTGATGAGCTTGGCTTCATTAAAGATGTCAGGTAAATTACAGGCAGAATATGCCACAATAAAGCTGACAACAGCCAAGAAGCCCAGGTGGCTCAGTACACAATAGAACATGAAGATGGAGCCTTTGTTGCGTTGTAAAATCATGGTTTCTATAAATGTCTAACTGGAGGAATGGAGGAGATGTTGCCAGCCACAGAATGCAAAGACCTGCTTGAAGAAAAGAACAAGAAAGAACAATGGAAAGAGCCAATCTTTTCCCCACCCATTTTCTCATTAGAGAACCTGGCTTAGTAGCCATGAAAGCTACAACCACAGTAATAGTTTTAACTAACACACAAGAAACAGCAACTGAGAAGATGATGCCAAATGCTGGTTGATGGAGAAGATAGGTTACTTTCCTTGGTTGTCCAAGGAAAGACAAGGAAGATAAAAACCATAGTAAATGTGTAAGTACTGTGTACGTGAAGTCCCGGTTGTTGGACTTGACAATGGGGGTATTTCTACGCTTAAGGAAAATTCCAAGCACACTGATTGTCATGAAGGAAAAGGAAACAACAGCTGAGGCCAAACTGATTCCTTTTTTTAAATATAAATTTTATTTGGGTTTTTACAAAAACATAATACAAATAAAACATCTTTTTTTTTTGAGACTTGCATGATCCCAGGTTATCACTTCTCCATACAGACACAAACTCAATTTCATATTCCTCTTTGTGTTCTATTCCATATCTTATTACTATTTTAACATTTTCTCCATAATTTTTCCCTGGCTTGGTTTTCTCAACTTTACTTTTAATTATCTCATATCTAAATTCAATTATATATCTTTTGCTAAGTTTCAATGTTTTTCTAATCATTATATTTATACTTTTGTCTCTCCTATTTCAATTTCATATTATTTTTTTCTCATTAAACAGTTTTTCTCCTGTAGTTACTAATTGAAGTATGATACCTTTATATCTTTTAATTTTATCCATTCAACTCTTATTTAAACTTCAATTAATGCCTTTAGAATTATAATATTCAATATAGTACACAACTTCCAATCGAATTCTGCTTGGTACGTTCTTGGGAGAGAAGCTACCTGATCTAAAGAATCTGCCTAGTATCAGGAGAGGGAAGCCAACGCGGGGAATGAATTTGAGCTGTGGGTTTGTGACAATTGCCAGCAAAGATTGCAAGCTTACCTGTGGGTGAGTGTCTCCCCTGGCTCCTCCATATAAATTGGTGGTGCATTTTTCAGTGGTAGGAAGGAGCGGGTAAACAGCTCGAAGAATTACTGTGGACCTGAGTCAGAAAAAACTTAAAAAGGGAAGACTCCAGAGCGGAAGGGGTGAGTATGGAGATTAAGCAGCAGAGGCTTAATTTATGTTTTTTACCATCTAACTCTGGAAGTTAAATGGCAGCATGAGAAAAGTGTGATTAAAGGACGAAAAAACAGGGGACTAGACGAGAAGAAGAGATGTGAAGAAGGTTTTTATTCAGGAAAACTGCCTTTTGAAACTGTGATTGATTGTGAATTCTGATGATGGAAGAACTGAAATGATGTCTGCAGTCTCCATTTAAATCAAATCACCAAAAATAATCCTAAACGGCCATCAATTGGGGAGAACAATGGAGACTCATGGAGAATTGATAGCCTGCATATAAATCACCCAGCTCTATTTAAACAACCCAGCAGATTAGTCAGCCTGAATTTAAATTCCCACTCAGCTGATTGGACAACCTCCACTAAACACCCACCCAAATCTCATCCTTTCCAAACTCCAAAGTAGACGATTGGTGAGCTCATTTAAATCTTCTCCATTCAAATCTATCAAACAGCAATGCTTCCTCTTTAAAACAAAAACAAAGCAAAACAAAAACCAACGAACGTGGCTTTAAGAAAAACAAAGGAACTTTATACAAAAAACCTCCAATACTTTACTACCTCCACTATTTCAGTACCTCAAGACCAAATATTTATATATAATGCTTTGTCTATAATAATTGATTTATCATATCATAGTATAATAATTGATTGTTAAATGACCACTAATTTACTGATTCATTGAACTGATAGAGATTTAATTCTGTATCATTGATTATCTAGTCTATTGATTGATTGATTGATTCTTAGTAATAAGTTGATTGATTTTTAGTAGTAAGTAACCTTACTTTTGATTTGTTCTCTAACTTATCAATTAACATTTATTAATTACCAACATTCATTAAGTAACTGCCTACCTATCACATTAATAAGCTATTGTAATTGTTTAGAGTACTATTGTCATTGATTGTCACATAGGTAGCATTTGATGTTATTTGCCAGCCAGAAACTCCAGAAACTCCAAATCCTCCACTACCAAACAAAATAATAATAATAATATCTCTACCAATGACCTCCCAGACTCCTGTACATGCTTCAGTTGTCTTAAAACCATCAATGAAAGTGAAAATAACATCAAATGCTACCTATGTGACAATCAAGCCCACCTTGCCTGCTTAAAATTAAAGAAAGACATAGCTGATCTCATAAAAGCATCAGATACTTTCCCTTGTCTATGTCCATCATGTTTTCCTAAGCTAAACAAAGCAAGTACCTTGCCTGACAGAGTTGATAGCATAGAATCACTCATGCACTCAATAGAAAAAACGCTTAGCAACACTTTTGAAACAATTGCACTGATAAGCAACTATCTATCAGCTCAAAATCAAATTCCAACACAACAACCACTACCACAATTACTACCTCAACTACAACCAAAAATAACCATCAAACCACAAACACAAATAGTTATTATCCCATCAAATAATTCCACAAATGATATCTCCTTATTCATCAGAGACACCATAGAATGTGATCAGAAACGTCCAAATGCCATCTTATTTGGACTTGAAGACACCAACGAAGCAGATGACATCATCAAAGTTTGTATCATAAGCAACTCAAATACAACAAACATCTCTCCTGAAGTTGAAATAAACATAGTTGAAATAAACATAGATGGCCCTGGATACAAATACAATGACGGCTCGGTGGCCCCCAAAATTTGTAGAATTGTTTGCAAAAATGAGTCCAGCAAACGCATATTCATTCATACAATAAACGCCATTGCAAAAACCAATCCCAACCACAAAAAACTTTGCTCAAGATGAGACATCCATACTGCAGAGAATCCACTCTCATGAACTCCACAATGAACCCAAAAGACATCTAGACAATAGAGAAGGATCTCTACATTGACTACCATGCGGATTGTATCAAAAATAAGTCACACAACCCACAACTTCCCATCCAACCCTACCTCATCCAACCCACCATTCCTCAAAACTAGGCACGCACACCTCTAACTACCTCAATTCCATCTACAACTGGCCTTAAATGCAAGCTACTCAATGCAAGAAGCCTTGTGAATAAAATACCTGAATTTCTCCTCTTACTAAATATGGCTAAATTCAAAATCATGTTTGTCTGTGAAACATGTCTCAATGCATCTCTCCCTGACTCCATTACCACAGTAAGAGACTATCAGATTGTGAAATCAGTAGAGAAGGTGATGCTGCTATCTTCTATAAAAAGTCCTTAAATCTAAAGAACATCCAAGTTACCCAAGAGCTTGCTCTTCCTGAGACCATCATCTGTGAACTGTCCTTAAATATCACATTTCGATTCTTACTATGTTACAGAGCCCCTGATTATGACATCAAACATGTAAACAAGCTAAATTCACTAATAACATGGGCAACATCCTGCCTACACACTTTTATCTTTCTTGGTGACTTCAATCTATCTGACATTAACTGGACCCTAAAGGAATGTAAAACTGAAACCATATATGCAACCTTCTACAATGGTGTAACAAACCTGGGACTGGAACAACTAGTAACCAGCAATACTAGACTTAAGAACTGCCTCGATCTCATCTTCTGCAATAGTTTGAATTCAATTTATGGAATACAAATTAAAGAACCCTTTTCCAACAGCGACCACAGCATGATTGACTTTTGTCTCAACATACGTCCACACAAAAATCAACACAATGATGTGATCCCCAAATATAACTTCAAAAAAGGCAACTGTGATCTTATAGACAAAGATCTCTCATCTCTTGATTGGCAAGTTCTATTCACTGGATGCAATACTGTTGAAGACCATTACAACATATTTTTACTTGAAGTCAAAAGAGTTATCAAACTATATGTACCATTAACAACTCCTAAAAGCAGAAAAAACTGATTATCCATAACAATAAGGAAGCTACAATCCAAAAAGAGATCACTTTGGCAGAAAAACAAATCTGGTCACGTTGCCAACTTCAAAAGCCGATACAAAAATGTAAGCCACCAGATAAAGACTGAATGAACCAATTATCACATTAAACAAGAGGAAATCCTTCTACGCACCAATTCCACCCGCGCTTTCTACAATTATGTAAACAACAAACTAAAAGACTCAAGGTCTATCCTTCCCCGGAAAGGACCTAACGGTAAAGATTGCAATGATGACACCATTAAAGCCAACCTCTTTAACACATTCTTTGGCTCAGTATTTGTAAACAGCAATAGATCATGCCCAGTATTTCCTAGTCGAACCACAGTCAGCTACAATGATCTAATACATATTAATTTTACAGAAGACAATGTTGAAAAAGCACTACGCAATCTAAAGCCATCTCTATCTATTGGACTACTTCTTAAAAAAGCCATCCACTGCCATAGCCTAAGCATAATCTTTGAAAAATCTTTCAGGACTAGCTCCTTGCCAAAACTATGGCCACAAGCCATAGTCACCCCCATCTTCAAAAAGCGAGACTCCAGCCTAGTTGAAAATTACAGATCAATCTCTTTATGCTGCATCACCTTTAAAGTCATGGAATCAATTATTAACCAATCCATTATCCTCCACTTAGAGACAAACAACCTACTCTCTAATAAACAATTTGGTTTCAGAAAAAACTATCCTGCAATCTGCAATTCTTACACTGCAAAAACACATGGACTACACAACTCGATCAGGGCAAAGCAATAAATCCAATCTACATAGACTTCTGTAAAGCCTTTGATTCAGTGGTACATGACAAACCACTCCTAAAACTAAAATCTTATGGTATCTCTGGACACCTGCATAACTGGAATAGAAGCATTCCTGTCAAACAGACAACAAATGGTCAAAATTGGGAGCGTCCTATCAAATTATGTACCTGTCAACAGTGGTGTCCCCCAAGGCAGTGTCCTAAGACCAACTCTCTTCATACTCTACATAAATGACCTCTGTGATCATATTAAAAGCAACTGAGTCCTATTCGCTGATGATGAAAAGCTATTCAACACCACAGATAATACTGCTACCCCTCAAAAAGACGTCGATTATGTATCAGAATGGTCAAACAAATGGCAACTTCAAATCTCAACCAACAAATGCTCTGTCTTACATATTGGCAAAAAAAATAAATAAATCAGAAAATAAAATACAGACTGAATAGTGAAGAACTTGTTGATGATCCAAACTCTGTCAAGGACCTTGGAGTACTTATCTCTAATGATCTAAGTGCTAGAGCCCACTGTAACTACATAGCCAAAACAGCATTAAGAGTTGTTAACCTAATCTTACGTAATTTTTTCTGTGGTAATATTACATTAATACTGTAACTAGAGAATACAAAACATTTGCTAGACTAATACGCAAATACAGCTCATCAGTCTGGAACCCACATTACGTATCTGATATTAACACAATTGAGAAAGTCCAGAAATATTTCACAAGAAGAGATCTCCACTCCTCTATTCATTGCAGAATACCTTTTGCCACCAGACTCGAAATTCTACATCTAGAAAATCTAGAACTACACCGTCTTCGGTCTGATCTAAGTATAGTATATAAAATCATACATTATTATGTCCTACCTGTCAATGAATACTTCAGCTTCAACTATAACAACACTAGAGCAAACAATATATACAAACTCAAGGTTAACCGCTCCAAACTTGATTGCAGGAAATATGACTTCAGCATCAAAGTGCACAATGTCTGGAATACTCTACCTGGCTCTGTGGTTTCTTCCCCAAACCTCAAAAAGTTTAACCTTAGACTATCTACTATTGACTTCAGTCCTTTCCTAAGAGGTCTGAGGGGGCTTGCATAAGTGTACCAACGTGCCTACCATCCCTGTCCTATTGTTTCTTTTACTTTTCTTATATGTATCCATGTATTCATAACCATGTTTTTACTTATACCTATCATCTTTTAAGCAATTGACAAACCAAATAAATGTGTGTAGGTCTGTGTGTCTGTATATGTGTGTTTTCTTATGTTTTCGCGGGTATTTATATGTATGGTATTTAGGTTTCTTCCGGTATTTTCCCACGTCTTAATATTTTTGCTTTTATTATAGCGACGTTTCAGCAGAATTTCATCTGCCCTCCTCAGGCTTGTGTATCGGGTTCTTTTTAATCTTGTGTGTCAGACTTGGCAGCCGGCTTCCAAGCCTGACACAGAAGATTAAAAAGAACCCAATACACAAGCCAGAGGATGGCAGATGAGATTCTGCCGAAATGTTGCTATAATAAAAGTACAATTATTAAGATGTGGGAAAATACCCGAAGAAACCTAAATACCATATATACATACATACATGCATTCATATATACATGTATATATATTTATATATACATATATATAAAACAATAGTAAATAAGACACTCATTCCATTCCAATTCAACTCTATCATTGATATTAATTACAATCTAACTTCTTTAATATTTCTGTTCAATTAAATATCATACTTCCTTTGCAACATTTATAAACTTTCCATAATTGATTCTTTTTTTTCATATTTCTCTTCACTTATATTTTTATAAATCATTAATAATAATTAAAATGTTCCCATCCTTTCCTAATTTCATTCTCTCATTCTCTTTATTTCATTTATTTATTAAGAAACATTCCATTACATTACACTAAGTATTTTATCCATCATTTTAGTAATACATTGTTTCATATTTTCTAAAATTATTTCTATTTCTAATATAACAATATTATCTTTCTTTTTTCCAAAATTTTTATTTTTTTAAAACAAACATACACATACAAAACATAAAAAACATAAAACCATCTTCCATTTTATATACATACAGTGTGTCAGTTCATTGCAAATCTTTTGTGCTAACCTTTTACAGTCGTTTCAGTTTATATCAATTTTTACATTGTCAATCTAATGTATGGTTATATATTTATCAGTTATTAATCATCCATGACTAAACTATTTATTCCAACATTTTATACGAGATATACCATATTTTATCTTAATGTTTATGTTATACTTTCAACCAATGGTTATATATGTCTATATTATGTTTTATATCATTCTACTAAATTTCTATCACAAAATTATCTAGTCTATTACATTACCATGTTTTCTTGTCCTACCATTGATAAAACAAATGCCCTATCATGTAAAAATGTTTATCTTCTTGTTCTCTAACTTTAAATGTCAATTTACTCATTTTAGCGGAGTCCTTAATTTTCTTAATGATTCCTCCTGCATAGGTATTTTGTCATTTTTCCACTTCTCAGCAAATACAATCCTAGCTGCTGTTAAAACGTTTACAATCAAATATTTCAGCTTTTTGTTGTATATTTCTGGTATAATCCCCGATAAAAAGATCTCTGGTTTAAAGTCTATATGTATAGACTTTATAATATATAACAGAAAATCGGCCTGCCACTCTGTTTAGAGTGACCCGCTCTCTGCTTGAGCCGAGAGCATGGGAGGACCTCTTGCAGGGTAGGGCAGAAGAGTTTTCCCGATTTCTGCATGATAAAATCTCTCAGATTCGGGATGGGCTGGTCTCCAGTTGGGTGGTCCTGGGGGAGGTGTCCGGGGCAAGTCTTGAGACGGTTATCTGGGAGAAGTTCGATCCTGTGACTACCGAGGGTGTGGAGAGATTACTGGGGAGGCTGAATGCCATCACATGTTTACTGGACCCGTGCCCTTCCTGGTTGGTTTCTACCTCCAGAGAGGTGACACGAGGCTGGTTCCAGGGGATTGTCAACGCTTCATTGACGGAGGGGGCTCTTCCTACTGCCCTGAAAACGGCAGTGGTGCCGCCCCTCCTCAAGAAGCCTTCCCTGGATCCAGCTCTTTTAAATAACTATCGTCCTGTCTCCAAACTTCCCTTTGTGGCGAAGGTTGTTGAGAGTGTGGTGGCGCATCAGCTCCGTCAGTACCTGCAGCAAGCATTCTATTTAGATCCGTTTCAGTCGGGCTTCAGGCCCGGGTACAGTACTGAAACAGCATTGGTCGCGTTGGTAGATGATCTCTGGAGGGCCCGTGACAGAGGTTATTCCTCTGTCCTGGTCCTATTGGATCTATCAGCGGCTTTTGATACTATCGACCATAGTATCCTATTGCGGCGGTTGGAGGGGTTGGGAATTGGGGACACCATTTTGCGGTGGTTCTCTTCCTTCCTCTCGGACCGCTCGCAATTTGTGTTGATGGGGGGGAGAAGTCCACCCCTAGGCCCCTCATTTGTGGGGTGCCTCAGGGGTCGGTCCTCTCCCCTCTTCTGTTCAACATTTATGTGAAGCCTCTGGGAGAGATCATCCGTGGTTTCGGGGTGAAATGTCATCTTTATGCTGACGATACTCAGCTTTACATCTCCACCCCAAACCACCCCAACGATGCTGTGCAGGTTATTGCCCGTTGCCTGGAGGCTGTGCGGAACTGGATGGGCAGGAACAGGCTTCAACTCAACCCTTCCAAGACTGAGTGTCTGTGGTTTCCGGCAGCCCGATATAGTCAGCTGACTCCATCGCTGGCTATTGGGGATGAGATCTTGACCACCACAGAAGGGGCTCGTAATCTTGGTGTCCTCCTGGATGTACGGCTGTCTTTGGAAGATCATATCACGGCCGTCTCCAGGGGGGTTTTTATCAGGTTTGCCTGATACGCCAGATGCGGCCCTTTCTTGATTGGGACGCCTTACACCCGGTCACCCATGCCCTGGTCACCTCCCATCTGGACTACTGTAATGCCCTCTACATGGGGCTCCCTGCAGGGATCACCCGGAGGCTTCAACTGGTACAAAATGCGGCCGCGCTGGTGGTTATGAGGGCGTCGAGATACTTCCATGTGATGCCCCTCCTGCTCGAACTGCATTGGTTGCCGGTGGCCTTCCGGGTTCGCTTTAAAGTATTGGTTTTGGTCTTTAAAGCGCTCCATGGCATCGGACCCAGATACTTACAAGACCGCATTCTGCCAGTAGTCTCCCACCGACCGGTGCGCTCCCACAGAGAGGGTCTCCTCCGGGTCCCGATGCCTTCTATGTGCTGCTTGGTGACCCCGAGGAATAGGAACTTCTCTGTGGGGGCACCCGCCCTTGGAACGGGATGCCCCCGGGGCTACGAACAACCACTGACCTGAGGGCGTTCAGACGTGACCTGAGGACCTGGCTCTTTGAGCAGGCCGGCCTGAGCTGACTCAAATGGGATTTTTAAATAAGGGGTTTTAGATTAGTTAGGGTGGGGTACAAAAGTTTTAATTTATTTTAATTGGGGGTTTTAGATTTTTATTGGGGCAGCCTATAATTTAATTCTTTTTTAACCATATTTATCTCTGTGTTTGTATACATTTTAGTTGGCTGTTCACCGCCCTGAGTCCTTCGGGAGAAGGGCGGTATATAAAATTATGAAATAAATAAATAAAGAATTATTTATCATTTTTTCCAATCGTGTGGATTTTAGTCCAATATTCCTTTGCATCCAAACATGTCCATCACATATGGTAATATGAACCAGGTATCCGATGACATTTCCAACATTTTTCCGATTTATTCTTAAACATTCTTGCAAGTCTCATCGGGGTAGATGCCACCTGTAAACATCTTATACAAATTTTCTTTATATGCAGTTGACATTGTCATTTTATAATTTTGAGACCACAAATTTTGCCACTTTTCTAAATCAATCCCATATCTGAAATTCCCCCCCCCCCAAGCAATCATTGTTTCTTTAACTTCTTCCTCTTCCAATTTAAATTCTAATAAATGTCCATAAAGTTTTTTAATTACCTTTTCATCAGTACCTATCAAAATTTTATCTAAATCAGTCAACTTATCATAAATATCTTCTGCTTTGGAGTCTTTATCAAATCTAGATTGTATTTGCAAGTATGAAAACCAGTTCATTTTTATATCTTGTTCTTCCAACGCTTGCATAGATTTAAGTTCACCCTTTTCATTCAATATTTGAAATATTATAGTTATGAAAGTTATATCTAACTGTTTGTTCCTTTTTATATTTTTATAAAATATAAAAATATTTTTTATATTTATTATTGGATAAGAAAAAGCTTCAATGGTTGATATCCATAATGGAATTTTTAAATAATATTGTTTTTTTATCTTCTCTCAGTTCAAAAACAATGCCTCTTGAATATAATGTCTTCTAAAATACCCCTGTGTTTTAGTTCCTTTATACCAGAGAAAAGCATGTCATCCAAAAAGCAAGTCATGCCCTTCTAAGGTAAATAGTCTACTGTTCCTTACTGTTCCTTTACCCACATCAAACTTGTTGCCTGGTAGTATAACTCCCAATTGGGCAAGGCAAATTCTCCTCTTATTCTTGCATCTTGTAACAGTTTTAATTTTATTCTTGCTTTTTTGCCCTGCCAAATATATTTCAACACATTTTTATTTAAATCTTCAAAAAATTCTTTCCCTTGTCGGAAAGGGATTGTCTGGAATAAATATAAACCCTAAGCAATATATTCATCTTAACTGTAGATATTCTCCCAATCAATGATAGTTGCAGTTTTTCCCATTTTGTCAAGTCTGTCACAATCTGCTGTTTGAGTTTATATAGTTTTCTTCTTTCAGTGTACTACATCTTGGTGTAATATATATCCCTAAATATTTAACCTTTTTTGTTTATCAAGAGGAACATATAGACTATTTTTCCTTTTTTTCCCTTCGTTTTTCCTTTTGATTTTTATTTTTACATATCAATTAATTGGATTAATGTATACAAGTGCCTGAAGATTTTTTTCTTTTCTCTTTTTCCTTTGGGAGTGGCAACTGTTTGCCTTCGCCTTTTTTTCTTTTTTCCTCTTTTTTCCCCCCTCTTTTCACTCTTTTTTTTTTTACAGATAAGCACTACAAGATGAGTATATAAAATAGAATAGATATATATTTATATACCGCTCCTCTCCCGAAGGACTCGGAGCGGTGTACAGCCATGCAATTAAAAACATTAAATATACAAAAATTAAAACTAAATTAAATACCCTGGCTGTAAAACAGTTAAAAACCCTACCATAAACCCTAAAATTAAAATAAAATTAAAATACCCAAATCTAAAATCAGCTCAAGCCAGCTTGGTCAAAGAGCCAGGTTTTCAAGGCACTCCTGAAGGTCCCCAGGTCCGTGGCTGTATGAACTCCAGAGGCAACCCATTCCAGAGGGCAGATGCCCCCACAGAGAAGGCCCTATTCCTCAGGGTCACCAGTCGGCACATAGCTGCCAACAGAACCCACAAGAATCCTCCCTGTGGGAGCGCACTGAACGGTGAGAGGAAAAGTCAGAATGCGGTCGTGTAAATATAGTGGTCCAATGCCTTGGAGCGCTTTAAAAGTTAACACTAAAATCTTAAAGCGCACCCGGGAGGCCATCGGCAACCAATGCAGCTCACGCAGGAGTGGCGTCACATGAGAGAACCTTGATGCCCCCATAACCACCCACGCAGCCGCATTCTGTACCAGTTGAAGCCTCTGGATGCTCCCACTCAGGAGCCCCATGTAGAGGGCGTTACAATAGTCCAGTCAGGAGGTGACCAGGGCATGAGTGACCATGCGTAGGGCATCCCAATCCAGAAAGGGCTGCATTTGGCGGATCAGGTGAACCTGATAAAATGCCCCCCTGGAGATGGCTGTAATGTGATCTTCCAGGGACAGCCGTACATCTAGGAGGACACCCAGATTGCGAGCCCTCTCTGAAGGGGGCAAAATCTCACCCCCAATAGCCAGCGAAGGAACTATCTGGCTATATCAGGATGCCGGAAACCACAGCCACTCAGTCTTGGAAGGGTTGAGTCGGAGCCTGTTCCCGCCCATCTAGTTCTGCATGGCCTCCAGACAACGGGACATGACCTCCATAGCATCGTTGGGTGGCTTGGGGTGGAGATATACAGCTGAGTATCATCAGCGTACAGATGACACTTCACCCCAAAAACACGTATGATCTCCCCCAGTGGCTTCACATAAATGTTGAACAAGAGAGGGGAGAGGACCGACCCCTGAGGCACCCCACAATCGAGGGACCTAGAGGAGGCCTCTCCACCCCGCCAACACAAATTGCAGGTGGTTGGAGAGGAAGGAGGCGAACCACCACAACACGGTGCCTCCAACCCCCAACCCCCCCAACTGTCGCAATAGGATACTATGGTCGATAGTATCAAAAGCCGCTGATAGGTGTAATAGGACCAGGACAGAGGAATAACCCCTGTCACGGGCCCTCCAGAGATCATCAACCAATGTGACCAATGCCGTTTCAGTACTATGTCCGGGCCTGAAGCCCGATTGGAAGGGATCCAGGTACGTATCTTCCTCCAGGTACTGGGGAAGCTAACATGCCACCACACTCTCAACAACCTTCGCACAAAAGGAAGGTTGGAGACAGGATGATAGTTGTTCAAAAAAGTTGGGTCCAGGGAGGGCTTCTAGAGGAGGAGTCGCACCACTGCCATTTTCAAGGTGGTGGGCAGCGAGCCCTCCATCAAAGAAGCATTAATAATTCCCTGGAGCCAACTCCGCATCACCTCTCTGGCGGTAGAAACTAGCCAGGAGGTGCAAGGGTCCAATAAAAATGTGGTGGCATTCAGCAGCTCCAGCAACCTGTCTATACCTTCGGCGGTCGCAGGGTCAAACTCGTCCCAGATAACCATCTCAAGACTCACTGCAGTCACCTCCCCTGGGACCTCCCAACTAGAGTCCAGCCCATCCCGAATCTGAGCAATTTTATCATGCAGAAATCAAGAAAACTCCTCTGCCCTTCCCTGCAAGAGATCCTCCCGTGCTCTCGGCCCAAGCAGGGAGTGGATTATTCTAAACAGGGCAGCGTGTCAATTTTCTGCTGATGCAATAAGGGCGGAGAAGTGATAATGCTTCGCCGCCTCTATCGCCACTAGGTAAGTCCTAATATAGGACCTAACCTGTGTTCGGTCAGACTCGGCACGACTGGCCCTTCAGACACCCTCCAAACGTCTTTTCCGGCATTTCATCTCCCTCAGCTCCTCTGTAAACCACGGAGCCGAGTAAGACGTCTGCCGGGTCAGAGGTCGCAAAGGCACAACTCGGTCCAGAGCCTCGACAGCCAGCCTATCCCAGAAAGACAACAGCTCCAGCTTCTTTGATACTAACTCCCTCACCATCTGGAGGACAACAATCTATAGAGACAATATTACAACAAGAGAAAGAGAAGGAAGTGACATTACAGATTATCATGCAAGGTATTCAGAAGATTGAGCAAAAAATTGAAAAGACAGATGGCAAAGTTGAAAATATTAAAGAGATGAAGATGAAGTATGAAGACAGATTTTAAAAAATTGAAGAAGTTATACAAAGAGATTAGAAAATTGGAGATATTGATACTCAATTGAGCGATGTTGTAAAGGGAAGATGTGAACCTTTAGGATAGGAAATTGATAAATCAGAATTATATCTAAGATTTCAAACTATAGAAGAAGGAAAAGGTGAAAATCTTGCCGAAATAATGACAGAAATATTGGCAGAAGCACTAGAGATAACCAAAGAGAAGATGATGGATGGATGGATGAAGTGCTTCACATCTATACAAGATATGCAACAAGGAATAGACTACCAAGAGAAGTTCACATCAGATTTACTAAGAAGTTTATCAAGACACAGATACTTCAGGTGGTGAGAGAGAAAATACTAAAATACAAAGATAAAGAAATTGTGGTGCTGAAACAGATACCAAGAAGAGTAAGAGAAATGAGAAGAGAATATTTATTCCTGATTAAAGAGTTACTTAAAAGAGGAGCTAATTACAGATGGCTGATGCCAGAAGCTGAGTTATTCTACCTAAAATAATTTAGAGAAAAGGAGGAAGAAGTAAGAAGGGAAGAGTCATTAACTGAATTCCAAGAGGAATGTATAACAGTAATTGAAAGAGAAAAAGAAGAAGGTGCAGTAGGCAGTGAACTCAGAGAAAAATGAGAATTAGAATTAGAGCAATAAACCCTCTTACAAAGCTTAACATGGATGAAAGAAAATTGATTACAATTAACATAAATGGACTCAATTTGGCTACAGGAAAGTATTTCACAAATTAGAGAAATTAAAATTGGATATAATCTGTTTACAAGAAGTACATATTAAAAAACAACATGAATATATATTAAAACAAAAATTTTGGGAAACTATTTACGTCACTGACACAAACCAAAAAACGGGGTTTGGTATTATATAACAAAGAATCAATTTTGGCAGAACTAATCTACATAGATGATGATGGAAGGATCTTGATGGTGGAAATAATGGACAACAACGTTAAAACACTTTTAATTGCAATCTATGCCCCGAACGATAATCAAGAAGAATTCTACAGGAAATTATATATGAAAATAATTGAATTGGACTATGTTAATATTTGTGTGATGAGGGACTTTAATGGAATAATTAGCAACTGGTTGGATTATAAAACACAGAAATCAACAAAGAAAGCTAGAAAGGTATCATCAAAATCCTTCCTTTGAATAACAGAAGAATTTAATTTAAAAGATGCATAGAGAGAGAGAAATGCGGAAAGTAAACAATATACTTTTTATTTAAATAGACATACATCCTGGTCTAGAATAGATATGATATGGATGTCAGCAGAATTATTGGCTAACATGAAATAGAAACAAGCATGTGGGCAAATCATAATCCAGTGTCAGTTATTTGAAAGGATGTAAGAGGAGATCTTGATGGACTTTAAATAATACGATATTAAAAGAAAAAGATTTAAACAGAAAATAGAGAAAGAACTTGCTTTCTTTTTTAAAGAAAATAGAAAAGAGGATACATCTTTACAGAATCTCTGGAACACAATGAAGGCCTACACAAGAGGTCTGATAATAAATTACACAAGGAGAAGAAACATAAAACAGAAAAAGATTTTTAAAAGACTAGAGGATAATTATAAAAGACTGGAAAAAGATTTGCAGAAGTTCCCACAAAAAAAGGCATTAAAAATAAAATGGATATAATTGAACATAAAATGGTACTAGTGGAAAAAGAGGAACTAGCACAAAAAATCAAAAATGCTAAACAGAATTACTTTGAAGATGCAAACAAAACAGACAGATGGCTAGCTTATAAACTGAGAAAGGAAAGAGAAGCAAGAAGGATTAGTCAATTATTAAATAAAGAAGGACAGATTTGCTATGGAAATGAGGAGAAGAAAAAAATTATATAAGACTACTATGGGAAACTGTATTTTCAAGAGAATATTCTAGAAGAAAATGTTAAGCAATATCTACAGAAAGCGAACTTACCTCAGATACCTAAATATATTGAAATAGTGTTAGAAGGGAATATAACAATGATGAAATTAATAGAAGCCTTAAAAAAACAGAATGTTGGGAAAGCACCAGGTCCAGATGGTTTGCCAGCAGAATTTTATAAAACCTTTCAGGAAACATTGAATCTTCATCTTTTAGAAGTGATGAATGAAGTTATGTTAAAGAAAAGAATATCCAAAACAAGGTCAGAAGCATATATTACACTTATACCGAAGGAGGATACAGACCTGCAGCAAGTTAAAAATTATAGACCTATATCCCTATTGAACTCAGACTATAAAATCTTTGCTTCAATTTTGGCAGAAAGACTAAAAAGATACTTAAATAATTTCATTCATATTGACCAAAATGGATTTCTGCCAAAGAGACAAATTAAAGACAATGTGAGGATCATTTTAGATACTCTGGAATATTATGAAGCACACCCAGAGAAGCAAATGGCCCTGATGTTTTTAGATGCACAAAAAGCCTTTGACAATGTGAGTTGGCGATTTATTTTACTTCAACTGATACAAATGGGCTTTGGCAAAAAAATTATTCAAGCCATTGAAACAATATATCATGAACCAATTGCAAAGGTTATTGTGAATGGAGAATTAACATAATCTAAAGATAGATATAAAAGAGGCACAAGGCAAAGTTGTCCATTGTCGCCTCTGCTGTTTGTGTTAACATTGGAAGTGTTGAACAGAAATATTAGAGAAGAAAAAGAAATAAAAGGAATGAAAATTAAAAAGGAGTATAAATTGCAAGCTTTTGCAGATGACCTGGTATTTATATTAGAAGACCCATTGGAAACAGCACCTAAATTAATAGAAAAAATAGAAGAATATGGAAAAGTAGCAGGTTTGAAAATTAATAAAGATAAAACAAAGATATTAGCAAAGAATATGTTAACAAGACGAAAGAAAGAGTTGGAAGAAATTTTCAAAATACAAGTCACGAACAATACTATCTTATGTACCTTTGCAGAATCACTTTTTCAATTAAATTTTCACCCATTATCTCTAAATAGGCTTATGCTTTCAATCCTTATACATATTCCTTGTTTCACTATATCATATTTCTGTATTTTCCTTTCCATTCTTCCCCCTCTTCTTCTCCCTCCCCTTTTTGCCCCCTTGCCTCTCTAATTCTAATTTATTTATTTTATTTATTTATTTGATTTGTCAATCACTTACAAGATAATAGGTATAAGTATATATATAGTTTTGAATACATGAAATAGGTACATATAAGAAAAATAAAAGAAACAGTAGGCATGTTGGTGCGTTTATGCATGTTCCCTACAGGAAAGGGGTGAGGTCAATAGTAAACAGTCTAAGGTTAAAGTTTTTGAGGTTTGGGGAAGAAACCACAGGGTCAGGTACAGTATTCCAGACATTGACTACTTTGATGCTGAAGTCATATTTCCTGCAATCAAGTTTGGTGCGGTTATCCTTGAGAATTGACTTAACAACTGTAGTGATTCACTTAACAACTTGGCAGGAAAGATTTTAAAATGGGTCAAAACTCACTTAACAAGTGTTTCACTTAGCAACAGGAATTTTGGACTTAATTGTGGACATAAGTACTACCTGTAGTTACTCAATGTAAGTAAAAACACCACTGAGCCTATACAACTTGTAAAAAATAGAAAATTCCTCTCTTTTCTAAGATGGTGTGGGTGGAAGTTAGTAAAAAACTGAAATGGGGGGAGGATATTACAATTATAACATCTGCATTTTCACCTTAGGGAAAAATGAAGTAATTATCAATTTTAATTGATAACTAAGTGCGGTGGCTCAGTGGCTAAGACGCTGACCTTATTGATCAGAAAGTTCATCAGTTGAAATCCCTAGCACTGCATAATGTAGTGAGCTCCTGACTTGCCCCAGCTTCTTCCAACCTAGCAATTTGAAAGCATGTAAAAATGCAAGTAGAAAAATAGGGACCACTTTGGTGGGAAGATAACAGCGTTCCGTGCACCTTCGGCGTTAATCATGCTGGTCACATGACCACGGAGACATATTCAGACAGCGCTGGCTCTTTGGCTTTGTAACAGAGATTAGCACCACCCCTTAGAACAGGAAACAACTAGCACGTATGCACAAGGGGAACCTTTTCCTTTACCTTAAGTGCAACATGCTTTTAAAAACTTTCTGTTGCTTGATAATTTATTTTTTAAAATTCTCCCAGAGTTTTTTTTAAAAACAAACCTTTCTAAGATAGCCTCAAAAATAAGGTTAATAAGTTACTTTGAATTATGTTTCAAGTTGTCATCAGCAAAAGAACTGACACTGGCATAGGCATAGCTAGAAATTCCACAAACGCAGCTTATGACCTCAATTAAGCCCAATATTTATGCTGCTAAGGGAACCATTTCTTAAGTGTGTTTTGCCTCATTTTATGATTTTTCTCACCCCATTTGTGAAGTGAATCACTGCAGTTCTTCAATTAGTAACACAGTTGTTAAGGGACTCTAGTTTCCCCATTGATTTTGCTTGTCAGAAAGTTGCAAAAGGGGATCATGTGACCCCGGGAAACTGCAACCATCACAAATGTGAGTCAGTTGTCAAGCGTCCAAACGTAAATCATGTGATTATGGGGATATTGCAATGGACGTAAGTGGGAAAAATGGTCATAATTCACCTTTTTCTGTGTCATTTATGAATGAGAACTGTTGCAAGTCAAGGACTATCTTTAAGGTATTTATCTGGAGATTATAACATAGCATGTTCTAATATTATATACACAGGAAAATATTATCCAGTATGTATGTATGTATGTATGTATGTATGTATGTATGTATGTATGTATGTAATAAGATAAAAATACAAAATACAAAATCAAGTTTTAATCAATTCTTTTTCTCTAAGTGTTTTCAAAACAGGTTTGGTCTCAATCATGAATTATGTCATCTAAAAGAAAGATGTTGAAAGATGCAAAGAAAATTTCCAAGTTGCCTACAATTCAATGGTAATTATGTCCCTTATGAATGACTGAAATCACTCCATTATTCTAGTAGGCCAAAACAACAAATGCTCTGTGCAGACGGGAATAGGAAGTGAGAAATAATCCATATAAATATTTCAAGAGCCACACAGAAGCAGGAAGGGATAATGCTGACTCTCTGAGCTTCAATTCTACAAATTCTCTTCCTCTTGTTGTATCTGCCAGAATGTCTCTTTGAATAATAGACCCAGATATTTTCCTCATAAGTAAAGAGTCATGAAGTTACTCCTTCTGGTATTCCTGGTGAACAAAGTAGTTACTCTGAGATGCCCTGCAAGTGATGCTTTCCTTGTTCCACATGAGTGGTACCAGACTGGGGACATTATCATTGGTGGAATGATGTCTCAAATTGTTTACCACTTTTATGAAATTAAATATAACGAACATCCATCTTTAAAAGGTTATGGCTTACCACTGTAAGGATATTCTTTACTTTCCATGCAGTTTCTAATTTTAACCAAATCCTCCAAAAATTTCTTATATAAATGAAACTTCTTTGAGCATAAATGCTGGATTTTGTATGTAATCTCACCCATTTTGTCTTTCAAATGTATTTGGGTGTGGGAGAATAAATACTTTTTCTTTATATTATGTTAAAATCTTTCTTGTAAAATATATGAAGTTTTGTTTCAAGAGGTCTTTTGAGGAACATTTAGTGAGATTAAGGTACTTTTTAATCTACATTATCATTCATCATTTATGTTATGTGGATAGAAAATAAAAGTGGTAGCTTAAAAAAAGCTTCTATATTCTTGTAGTACACATCTGTTGAAAATCATAGAAATATTTTGTAAAAAGTATATTTAGATTCTCCATTAATTATTGAGTGTTTTCTAATCATTTTTCCAATGGGGGTATTTAACTTATTTGCAGTGTAATAACCAAATTCTACCAGAACATCCTTGCCTTGGCCTTTGCTGTGAAGGAAATCAACGAGGACTCCCAGATCTTACCTAACATCACTCTCGGGTTGCACATCTATGATAGTTATCACAATTCAAGGATGACCTACCGCACCACTCTGGATCTGCTTTTCAAATCCCAGGAATTTGTCCCTAACTACAAATGTGATAGCCAGAAAAATCTCATGGCCATCATAGGAGGATTAGGTTCGGACACATCGTCTTATATGGCAGAAAATGTAAATGTCTACAAAATTCCACAGGTAATTTGGGTAGGGGATGAGAACTTTGACTTTTTTTGTAATGAATGTTAGATATTAGATATTCTCCAGAAACTCATGGATATTTTTTTTTCTGCTTAAATATTTTATTCTGTCACTTACAAAGAGCAGAAGGTAGTTATTAAAGTTATTAAATAATACTCTAGAGTAGAAAGGGACCCTGCTCAAACAGGAGACGCTATACGATTTCAGATAAGTGATTGTCCAATCTCTTTTTGAAAGTCTTCAGTGATGGAAAAGCCACAACTTTTGAAGGCAAGCTGTTCCATCAGTTGATTTAAGAAATTTCTCCCTAGTTCTAGGTTGCTCCTCTCCTTGGTTGCTTCTAGATTGCTTTTGTCCAGATTTAGCTACATTACAGATGTTCTTGAGAACTCTATATCCAGATGCTAAATGTCAGTGTAGGGACACCTTCATTCAATGTACATCCAGTAAGCAATCATTTTTCTCCATATTTTTTCAACCATAACAACACAAGAGCACACAATAGATACAAACTCAAGGTTAATAATACCAATCTTGATTGCAGGAAATACGACTTCTGCAACCAAGTGGTCAATGTCAGAGTCTACCTGACTCTGTGGCTTCTTCTCCAAACCCCAAAAACTATAACCTTAGACTGTTTACTATTGACCTAACCCCTTTCCTAAGAGCTCTGTAGGCAGCGTACATAAGCACACCAACGTGCCTACCATCCCTGTCCTATTGTTTTTTATTTTTCTTACATGTATCCATTTTATGCTGTCATAACTATGTTTATACTTATACCTATTATCTTGTAAGTCATTGACAAATGAAATAAATAAATAAAAATAAAATATTTTCCTCTTGCTTCTCATGAATGATGGCTGTCTCTTTTTAGTTTAGTTGACTTATGGCTCTTTTGCCCAAGAAGAGTTCGAGACTACTAAGTTATCTTCACTTTATTGCATGGTTCCAAATGAGGAGCATCAGTATACTGGAGTTATACAACTTCTTCTTCTTTTTGGATGGACATGGATAGGAGTTTTCACTCTTGATACTAATAAAGGAGAACGTTTCTTCCAGAAACTGCAATCATTGCTTTCCCAGAATGGCATCTGCATAGCTTTCTCACAAAATATTCCACAATTAGTTAATTTGGAAAATATATCTGAATTACTTCAGAGAAACTCAATTATCTGTAATAAATTGATAGATCGGAATGCAAATGCTTTTCTTGTCTATGGAAATTCATTCACAATTTTGTGGATCAGAATTGTTGCATTTCTGTGTGAACTAGAGGATAAAGAGAGCACATCATTTAAAAAGGTTTGGATCCTAATGGATCCAATTGATTTCATACTGACAGCTTTTCAAAGAAATTGGGATCTCCAGTTGTTCCATGGGGCTCTTTCCTTTACAGTGCACTTAAGAGAAGTTCAAGGTTTCAAAGAATTTCTTCAAGTCATTAAACCTTCGACCCACAAAAGCAGATTTTTTCAAGAGGTTTGGGAGCAGTTATTTGACTGTTCATTTTCAAATGAAGGCTTTTCCTTAAAGTATGAGAAAACCTGTAGTGAAGAAGAGAATTTGGGGAATCTGCCTGCGCCTCTGTTTGAGATGCAGATGACTGGCCAAAGTTACAGTATCTACAATGCTGTTTATTCTGTTACACATTCTTTGCATGAAGCAATGAGAACCAGATCCCAAAAGAGAGAGAATCAAAGGTTTGAATTTCCAGATCTTCAACCTTGGCAGGTAATGTCTCAAAAGATATTGTACTTGTCTTTTGTTTTAGTGAATAGTCTTTCTAACCCACTACTAATCATTAGCTTGTTTGCTCTGGCCTATACTAAAATTCACTAGAAATATTGAGGCAACAAAGCTAATGGGGTAAGACCTGATTCTAAGCTATAGAATAAAAGAATACAAGAAAATGAAATAATCAATGCTTTTGCAAATTTCAGTCTAGTCAATGAGGCTTATATATCATCCTTGGTTCCATAAACAACAGTTCATTTCCACATAGAATTGGCCTGTCTTGTAAATTTTTCCAGCCCAGTTCCAACAAAAAATTAATGAAGAAGGGTCTGAAGGCAGTGTTTCTTTGCTTTGTGCCCAACACACTTTTTAAAAATGTGTGAGATTTCATTTTTCTTATTAGTATTTTGCAATTTAGTCAAACAGGATTGTTAGACTGTGAACTCAGAGGCTATGACAATTGTGTTTTTTTTTATCAGTAGAGGTGCCCTTTTTTCATGAAGTGATGTTAGTCTTAACGTAAACTACCAGAAAAATGGTTAAGCTTGTAATTTAAAATACTTGTCATCCTTTACTAATACAATGAAAGTGAGTTCCAAATCTCACGTAGTAATCATTCATTCTATGTTGATATTTTCTTCTTCTGTATTTCAAGTTAGGAAGACATTTTTTTTTCATTTCCTGGAAACTGGGAGTAAAATAATGAAAGTTTTAATGTTTTTATCCCTAATAATTTGTTTTCTTTTGGACTGCCTTTTTCTTATCCTTCTTTGAGAAGCTCCACAAATTTCTTCAAAGGATTTCTTTTAACAACTCAGCTGGAGAAAGAGTCTTCTTTAAAAACAAAAGGGAAAGTCAAGGTGGTTTTGACATTGTCAACATGATCCCTTTTCCGAACAGATCTTTTCAGAGAGTTAAAGTTGGAGAGTTAAAGTCCAATGCTCCAGAAGAAAAAGAACTCATCATTGAGAGGAACACAATTCTTTGGCACCCTGGTTTTAACCAGGTAGGCAATCATGATTGTGTAAATCCTGTATGAATTGCACCTTGATCCATTGTGATCTGTTGATCTGTGTCTTTTAAACCATAGTGAAGATAGTCACTTTCCAAATCTGATTTCTGTTGTTGAAAGGGGGAAAAAAGGCATGTTCTGTACAAAAGTGCCTTTATGACATTGACAAACTAGATTTATGATTTTAAAACCAAGTTTACATACATGGGTTACAGTTCCATTTGATATTACAAGGATCGTATCATTTCCATAATATGTTGCCATTGTGCCAATTTCTTTAATCACATCAAGTCCACTTACACATCCTTGTAATTTCAACATCTTTTGAATGCACAGTATAAATCTCAGTTGATAAATCTCAGTATAAATTCAGCAGCCTTTGGGAAGAAAAAATATTGTTTTTTATTTTATTTTTATTTATTTGATTTGTCATTCGCTTACAAGATAATAGGTATAAGTATAAACATAATTATGAATAGAGGAAATGGATACATATAAGAAAAATAAAAAGAAACAATAGGACAGGGATGGCAGGCACGTTGGTGCACTTATGCACGCCCCTTACAATCCTCTTAAGAAAGGGTTGAGGTCAATAGTAGATAGGCTAAGGTTAAAGTTTTTGGGGTTTGGGGAAGAAACCAGGGTCAGGTAGAGTATTCCAGATATTGACCACTCTGTTGCTGAAGTTGTATTTCCTGCAATCAGGTTTGGTGCGGTTTACTTTGAGTTTATATCTATTGTGTGCTCTTGTATTGTTATAGTTGAAGCTGAAGTATTTATTGACAGGTAGGACATTGTAATGTATGATTTTATATACTGTACTTAGATTGGACCGAAGAAGGAATAATTCTAGGTTTTCTAGGTGTAGAATTTCACGTCTAGTGGCATAAGGTATTCTTCAATGATTAGAGGAGTGAAGAACTGTTCTTGTGAAATATTTCTGGACTTTATCAACTGTGTTAATATCAGATATGTAATGTAGGTTCTAGACTGATGAGTTGTATTGGAGCATTGGTCTAGCAAATGTTTTGCATGCTCTAGTTAGTAGTGTGATATTACCAGAGAAAAAGCTATGTACGATTACGTTAACAACTCTTAATGCCTTTTTGGCTATGGAATTACAGTGGCCTCCGGAACTTAGATAATTAGAGATGAGTACTCCAAGGTCCTTGACAGAATTTGGATCATCAACAAGGTCTTGAGTATTCTGCTTGTATCTTATTTTCTTTTTTCTTTTTAGCCAATATGTAAGACAGAGCATTTGTTTGTTGAGATTTGAAGTTGCCATTTGTTTGACCATTCTGATACATATTTGAGGTCTTTTTGAAGGCTAGCAGTATTTTTTTGGTGTTGGATATCTTTACATCATCAACGAGGAGAACACATTTGCTCTTAATATGATCAGAGAAGTCATTTGTGTAGAGTATGAAGAGAGTTGGTCCTAGAACACTGCCTTGTGGCATCACTATTGACAGGTACAGAATTTGATAGGACGCTCCCAATTTTGACCATTTGTTCTCTGTTTGACAGGAATGCTTCTATCCAGTTATGCAGGTGTCCAGAGATACCGTAAGATTTTAGTTTTAGTAGTAGTTTGTTGTGTACCACTGAATCAAAGGCGTTACAGAAGTCTATGTAGATTGTGTCTATTGCTTTGCCCTGATCGAGTTGTGTAGTCTGTATGTTTTTGCAGTGTAAGAGTTGCAGATTGCAGGATATTTTTTTCTGAAATCAAATTGTTTATTAAAGAGTAGGTTGTTTGTCTTTAAGTGGAGGATAATGGATTGGTTAATAATTGATTCCATGACTTTATAGGTGATGAAGCATAAGGAGATTGGTCTGTAATTTTCAACTAGGCTGGCGTCTCTCTTTTTGAAGATGGGGATGACCGTGGCTTGTGACCATAATTTTGGCAAGAAGCTGGTCCTGAAAGATTTTTCAAATATTATGCTTAGAGGTTCGGCTATGGCAGTGGATAGCTTTTTTAAGAAGTAGGCATGTATTCCATCTGGTGCAATAGATAGAGATGGTTTTAGATTGCATAGTGCTTTTTCAACATTGTCTTCTGTAAAATTGATATGTATTAGATCACTGTAGTTGTCTGTGGTTCAACTAGGAAGTACTGGGCATGATCCATTGCTGTTTAAAAATACTGAGCCAAAGAATGTGTTAAAAAGATTGGCTTTAATGGTGTCGTCATTGCAGTCTTTACCATTAGGTCCTATCAGGGGTGGAATGGACCTTGAGTCTTTTAGTTTGTTGTTTACAAAATTGTAGAAAGTGGGGGTAGAATTGGTGCATAGAAGTTTTTCCTCTTGTTTAATGTGATAATTAGTGCTTTCAGTCTTTATCTGGTGGCATAAATTTTTGTATCGGCTTTTGAAGTTGGCAACGTGACCAGATTTGTTTTTTTTTTTGCCAAAGTGATCTCTTTTTGGATTGAAGCTTCCTTATTATTATGGGTAATCTGTTTTTTCTAGTTTGGGGAGTTGTTATTGGTACATATAGTTTGATGACTCTTTTGACTTCAAGTAAAAATATGTTATAATGGTCTTCAACAGAATTGCATCCAGTGAATAGAAATTGCAAATCAAGAGATGAGAGATTGTTGTCTATAAGATCATAGTTGCCTTTTTTGAAGTTGTAATTGTCATTGTGATGATTTTTGTGTAGATGTATGTTGAGACAAAAGTCAATCATGTTGTTATCACTGTTGGAAAAGGGTTCTTTAATTTGTATTCTGTAAATTGAATTCAAACTATTGCAGAAGATGAGATCAAGAGAGTTGTTAAGTCTAGTATTGTTTGTTACTAGTTGTTCCAGTCCCAGATTTGTTATAGCATTGTAGATGGTTGCATGTATGGTTTCAGTTTTACATTCGTTTAGAGTCCAGTTAATGTGAGGTAGATTGAAGTCACCAAGAAAGATAAAAGCATGTGGTCAGGATGCTGCCCATGTTAGTAGTGAATTTAGCTTGTTTACATGTTTGATGTCATAATCAGGTTCTCTGTAACATTGTAAGAATCAAAATGTGATATTTAAGGACAATTCACAGACGATGGTCTCAGGAAGAGCAAGCTCCCGGGTAATTTGGATGTTTTTTAAATGTAAGGACTTTTTATAGAAGATAGCAACACAACCTCCTCTACAGATTTCACGATCTGTTCAGTAAACATGATAATCTCTTACTGTGGTAATGGAATCAGGGAGAGATGCATTGAGCCATATTTCACAGACAAATATGATTTTGAATTTAGCTGTATTTAGTAAGAGGAGAAATGCAGGTATTTTATTCGCAAGGCTTCTTGCATTGAATAGCTT
The DNA here is from genome assembly GCA_023653725.1 of Bungarus multicinctus. Lineage (NCBI taxonomy): Eukaryota > Metazoa > Chordata > Lepidosauria > Squamata > Elapidae > Bungarus > Bungarus multicinctus. The sequence goes on along the minus strand of CM042840.1, from coordinate 139,326,022 downwards.
ACATTTAAGACCAGTTGTAGTTTGAATTGAGGCAGTTGGTGGTGTGCGTGCCTAGTTATGGGTGATGGTGGATTAGTTGAAGTAGGGTTGGATGCTGGGTTGTGGGTTGTGTGATTTACTTTTGATACAGTCAGCGTGGGAGTCAATGTATAGGTCCTTCTCTCCATTGTCTAGACGATATTTGAGTTCTGTGCGGAGTTCATGGGAGCAGGCATGTTGTTGTATGGTTAGGTCAGGGCGAGATAGGAGGTTCTTATGGTTAGTATTGCTTTTGGTGAGTAAATTTATAGTATGAATGAATTTATGTTTGCTTAATTCATTTTTGCAAAATACCTTCTAGAAATGTGGGGCTACAGAGCCGCCTCTGTTTTTGAACTCTGGGCCGATGCAGGAAATGTCAAGTATTTCACCAGGGAAGATAGCTGATGCTTGATAGTCACTGATAATGTTGCAGACAATTGTGATGTCATCATTGTTATTGATGTCCTCTATACTAAATAGGATTGTGTTTGGATGCTTCCATTTGAGCTCGACAGCTTTCTCTAACGAGGATTGGGATATCATTATATGTTGGATTTATGGTTTTTTTTGGGGGGGAGGGGGGGGATTGGGTTGTGGTTGTTGGTTTGTAGCTATTGGATGTTCAGATTTTTGTGTTGTTGCTTTTTTTTCAAGGCTAGATAATCTTTCTTTTAAAGTGTCCAGGGATGCTGCTATGGTGTCAAGAGATGTTATTCTTATTTCTATGGAATCAACTCTGTCAAACTAAGGCTATATGTTATTGGGTTTGCATGATGGGCAGAGATATTGAAATGCATGGGTTAATGATTCTAGGAATTTAATCATTTGTTTGGGTAATCCCAGGCAGTCATGATGAGTGTATTTTTCACATAGAGAACATTTGGTGGAATTTTCATTATCTTTTAGAGTTTGATAGCATATAAGGCATGTGCACGAGTCTTGTGGTTCATTGGTGAGGATTTTTTTCTCTTTAGGTTGTGGTTTGGTATTGGATTTTTTTACTGGCATGGTAGGTTTGTTGAGATAGTACATTGTTTTGATTGCTTAATGTAACAATTTTGAGTAATCAATATAGCCAATATTACACCAATTAATCAATTGCAATAATCACTCTAGTCAAATAATTATGCTAAGCAACAATCAGCCTAATCAATAATCATTAATCATACTCTTCTATTAAATTCACTAAATCACTAATTTTACTAATCAAATAAATTACATGGATCCTGCTTATTACACTAATCAGTAATTACACAATTTGCACTAAACACTCTAATCATACTAATCAATTAAAACAATAAATCAATTAAACCATGGAAAATTAATTATTTTATAGAGATTGATTATCTAATCATTGATATAGATAATGAGGTAGAATTAAAAAATGGTTTTTTTAATCACTGGTTGATTGTTGGAGTTCCCTTTTTGGGGGGGAAATCACAGCCTATTTCCAAGGAGATGGCTGATTTAAAATAATGGCTGGATTAGCATTTTGTCATCAAATTGCTCATAGGCAATTTGTTTCTATGGAGATGATGGGATGTAAAGAATGTTTATTGGTTACTTCCTATTAAAGAACAGAGAAAAGTCTGGGGAAAGATTAGATATTCTTGCCTTAATTTCCACTTCTTTTGCAAACAGCAGATTCAGCAGAGATAAACAGAAAACTTCACAGAGAGGCAACAGGAAACTTTTTTATCTGTCCCCATAAATAAATTATAAATTATCTGTCCCCATAAAGGAAAACAATCAGAAACTGTTTTAAAGATCTCCTGTTTTGAAGCCTTTTATGTTTATCACCAGGTTCTTCCACTTTCTCGGTGTAATGACCATTGTTTCCCTGGATATTGGAGGAAAGGAGATGAAGAAAAACAATTCTGTTGCTATGACTGTGTTCGATGCCTGGAAGGGAAGATATCAAATAAAATGGGTAGGTTAGACATTCCTAGAAACTTTCAATAGATATGCTTAAGCAAGTGGTAACATTTTATTTATTTATTTTACTTTGTTTAGTTTAGTTTATCAAGCATGTATGAGAAAACAAGTATAAGTATGAACATAATATATAAACATATAAGTATAAACTTATAAGTATAAACATAATAAATGAGTACGAATAAATGGGAACAGTAGGATAGGGACGGTAAGCACGTGGTGCGTTTATGCACACCCCCTTACAGACCTCTTGGGAATGGAGTGAGATCCACGGTAGATAGTTTAAGATTAAAGTTTTGTGGATTTGAGGATGTAACTTTAGGATTCATATAATTATTAGATTTATGAGTACTCAGGGGAAATATTATTTTATTTACCTGTGAATCATACTTCATTTGTCCTTGATTTTTACAGGTAGTATTTCCTATTCAGACACAAACTATACATGCATTGAAACATAGACTCTAGATGATCACATGATAGATTGATGGATGGATTGATAGAGAAAGATAGATGATAGGTTGGTAGATAGGTAGGTAGATGGATGGATGGATAAGTGGATAGTTGGATAGCTATATAGATGATAGATTATACGATAGATAGATAGATAGATAGATAGATAGATAGATAGATAGATAGATAGATAGATAGATAGAATGCCATAATATAAAATTTATGGCTCAATAATCCACATCTATATCTATAATCATCTACATTTATCTATCTGTCTATTTGTCTGTCTATCACCTATCTATCTATCTATCTATCTATCTATCTATCTATCTATCTATCTTTTTTTCTAAACCTGGACATGGCTGGTACAAGATCAAAGAGAGAAGCAACCTAGAACCAAGGAGAAATTCCCTGACAGCTAGAACAACTAATCAGTAGAACAACTTACCTCCCGAAGTTGTGAATGCTCCAACATTGGAAGTTTTTAAGAAGAGATTGGACAACCATTTCTCTGAAATGGTATAGGGTTTCATCCCCAATCAGGGTGTTGGTCTAGAAAACCTATGTTGTCCCTACCAACTCTATTACTCTGTTAACCATCACTTGAGCTGCCATTTTCTGGACTTTATCTTCTATGAAAATGTGAAAGGAAGGGAAACAAAAAAATCTTTAATAGACAAAGGAAGATCTGTAAATGGATCAAATATTTATATAAGAGGACTGTCTGTAGAACCCAATTAATTCATCAGTATAGCACTGAAAGAGACATTGGAGGTGTTCCAATCCAACCCGCTGCTCAAGCAGGAAACCCTATACCATTTCAGACAAGTAGCTATCCAGTCTCTTCTTTAAAACTTCCAGTGATGAAGCATAAACAACTTCTGACAGCAAGCTATTCCATGGTTAATTGTTGTCACTGTTAGGAAGTTTCTCCTAATTCCTCATAGCTTATTTCCTTAATTAATTTCCATCCATTGTTTTACCATTCCCTCCTTTGTTTTATCCATTAATTTTCATCCCCTGCATTGTCCTCATAGAACATAGAAACATCATAAAAATCAGGACAAAATTCAGGGACCACAGTAATATATATTTCCTATATTGGAAGTTTAATCCTAAAGGAAATTTACATTGACTGTCCTTTGGAAGGTCAGATACTGAAGCTCAAATATTTTGTCCACCAATTGGGAAGACCCAATGAAAAGATTGAAGGCAAAAGAAGAAGGGGACTTAAGAGCATGAGATGGGTAGATAGTGTCACTGACACAATGGGCAGATTCAGGGAGGCAGTGGAGGATAGGGAGGATGGTATGCCATGGCCCATGAGGTAGCAAAGAGTCAGACATGACTTACTAAATGAACAACAGCAATATTGAAAGCAAATCAATGGTTTCTTTCTTGCTTGTCAAACGACACCATTTTTCAAAATAAAAATACTGATATTTCCTAGTTTATTCACTCTTTAGGAAGGAGGTTGCATTTTAAAAGTAATAGTACTTTATCCCAATCTTAAATGATGAAATAGAATTAAAACTGTGGTTACATAGAAACACGATTAAACTGAGAACTATTGGAAACAACTCAAAAAGAATAACTTTTATTTCCAGATATGAATGAATGTTTTAAATGTTCAGAAGATCACTATCCAAATAAGGAACAGATAGAATGTATTGTGAAACCGGTAGTCTTTTTAAATATTGAAGAAACCCTTGGAATTGGTTTAACTTCAATTGCTCTATCTTTCTTCTTCCTCACAATGTGGGTACTTGGCATTTTTATTAAACACAGGGATACTCCCATTGTCAAAGCCAACAACCGGTCCCTCACCTACACCCTGCTTGTCTCTCTTCTGCTCTGTTTTCTCTCATCTTTGTTCTTTCTTAGCCATCCTGGCAAAGTGATCTGCCTTCTCCGACAATCAATGTTTGGCATCACCTTCTCTATAGCCATTTCTAGTGTCCTGGCCAAAACTATTACTGTGGTTGTTGCATTCATGGCCACTAAACCAGGATCAAATATGAGGAAATGGGTGGGGAAAAGACTGGCCTTTTCTATTGTTATTTCCTGCTCTCTCTTACAAGTATATATTTGTATTATTTGGTTGTCAATATCTCCCCCATTCCCTGAGCTGGACATGCACTCAGAACTCCAAGAAATGATTTTACAATGCAACGAGGGGGCAACTTTCTTCTTCTACTGTGTCTTGGGCTACATGGGCATCTTGGCCATCGCCAGCTTTATTGTGGCTTTTCTTGCCCGTAAATTACCGGACAGCTTTAATGAAGCCAAGTTCATCACCTTCAGCATGTTGGCTTTTTGCAGTGTGTGGATCTCCTTCTTTCCAGCCTATCTGAGCACAAAGGGAAAAGCCATGGTAGCTGTGGAGGTCTTCTCCATCTTGTCCTCCAGTGCTGCTTTACTGGGGTGCATATTTTTGCCAAAATGCTACATCATTGTTTTCAGGCCTCAGCTAAACCAGAGGGAGCAACTGATAAAGAGGACTTAGTACATATCGTATAGTGTTTCTTGCTATACTTACAAAGAAGAATAAAAAGCCTATTTGCTACGTTATTTCTGTGAAAGGAGGATTTTTGGAAGATTATTATGATTATAAAGATGTATTAATGTCATCCATTCAAAAAGAAATGTTCATGTTGCTGCGTTTTCAAATATTTTTGAAGATTGTTTAACCTAATCCATTTCACCCTTTCAACTCCTCACCTGAAGAAGATTATGAGAATCTAAATTTCTTAGATACTGTTAAAAGATATTGATTCAAAAGATATTCAAGCTCTTTCATGGTTTTTGTACTTTCTGTTCCTTAACCCCTATATGGAAATAGTAAAAAGCTGATTAACATTTTATGAACATGTGCTTGGTACAGTATCATGGAATATCAGTTTTGGATTGTTTACAGTTCTTTGAAATGTAAAATTTCAAAAGATTTTGAGTCAGGTACATTTAATCAAATTTGTAGGTCACAAGCAGTTATCATTCTATTTCCAATGTGATATGTTACCCAATTTTAAAAATATTGAAAATGTAGTGAAATGAAGTGATGTGAAATGTATTCTTTCTGCCTCATCCTTTATTTGACACATATATTTGTCATATATGTACTTATAAAATTTAATTTGCTTTGGTATACATTCTTCCTCTGTAAGCTTTCCATGGAATTGTGGAAAAATAAATTGTGACTATATCAAGATGTAGTGTTCTATTTGTTACTCTTCAGAAGAAGAATTCCAAAAGCTTCTAAGGATGGAATAATGGGGAAGTGATAAAAGTTTGACTAAGTAAATGATCACCCATCCCCAGTCAACTAACATTTCTTGTCCTATTTTCTAGTCCTTTGGAAAATAAGTTGACTCCCCTCTTGTTTCTGGCAGCCTTAATAAGATAAAGAAAATACTGAAGTGGTGGATAGATTTTTTTTTCTCTTAACATCAACTGTGAACAATAAAGGAATCAGCACTCAAGAAATATGCTATAAACTATCATTTGATAGGGTAACAATAAAAGTTAAAAACTATTCAAATGAAATGTGAAGTGAATACTCGTTCATGGAATTGTCCAAAACAACGTGGCATAGGTTTGAAGCTTTGATGAATACTATGTTCTACCATCTTAGGGGTAGATTTAGGCAAACAATTCTAAATGTTTTCTTGGAAGCTCATGTACCCAATGCCATATGAACAGCTATTAGTAGTGATCATGTAGATCTCAGTATATTTGTAGAATAGGCTTAAATTATCTCCAGGTATCATTATTTCTGGTCCCCATGACACAAGATAGACCTCAGAGAAGGACTTTAAAAAAGCTAGTTATTAGTGTAGAGAAAAAGCTACGTAAGATTAGGTTAACATATACTTGAGCCTCCAGGACAATGCCATTGATTCCTCTCACTTGGAACATAGGTTACCAACTCTGCAGGTAGATCCAAATCCATGGGCATAATCACACCTCCTATAGAGGAACTCAAGCAATGGTTGGCATACTTCCTATCAAGAAATTGCACAATTCCAGATGACCAGACAATCTGTGGATCATGGGTCTATAACCACTCCAAACCCAGCACCACCTGAAAATGAGATACTGCAGCAATGTAGAACACAGCTTCCTCCACATGCTGCCCAATACACATGCAAAGGGGTTTGGTTTCATTCACCATAGTTAATAAGGCCCGCCTCATTTATGATTTGATCTGTGAGGGGGGAGCGGACCTGGCAGACATTATCAAAACCTGGTTGGGCCAAGAGGGGGGTGTTCCCCTGGTAGAGATGTGCCCACTCGGGTTTCGGTTTTCTATCGGCCGAGGGCTCAGGGGAGGGGTGGGGGGATGGCGGTAGTAATTAAGGAAGATCTGTGTCCTAGGGAATCCACTGTTCCTCAGATGACCGAATGTGAATCCCTTTTTGTGAAGTGTGGCTCTGGGGTTCAGATGGGCCTATTGATCACATACCTGGCTCCCTGCTATGTGACATTGGCCCTGCCTGAGCTCCTGGAGGTTATAGCCTGGCTTGGCGGTTGAGACCCCCAGGCTTATAGTCATGGGGGATTTCAACCTACCCTCAGCTGGTGGGACCTCGGGGATTGCTCAGGAGTTCATGGCTTCCATGACAGCCTTGGGCCTGACCCCATTAATTCAGGACCCACACACACTGGGGGTCACATCTTGGATCTGGTTTTTGTCTCTGGTCAGTGGCAGGATGATCTGGGTTTAGGGGATGTCTTTATAGAGCCCCTGTCATGGTCAGATCATTCGCTCCTTAGGCTGGACTTCCATTCCACACCCCATCATCGTGGGGAGGCGGGACCGATAAAATGGTTCCACCCCAGGTGCCTGATGGACCCAGATAGGTTCCTGATGGAGCTTGGGTGGTTTCCCAAGACTTGCACACACGACTTGGTGGGGACTTGGTGGCCACATGGGATAGGGTGGCTGCCGGGACCCTTGACCGGGTCGTGCCCTTGCGGCCTCTGACCCGGTGCCAATTCCAATTGGCTCCCTGGTTTTCTGAGGAGCTGAGGGAGATTTTAATTTGGTTTTAACCTTCTTAATCTCTTATTTTTAATCTTTTGATATGGCCAACCTATAATTCTTTTTAACTTTTAAATATTGCATGTGTATTCTTATGTGTATATTTTATCTTGGCTGTTCACTGCCCCAAGTCCCTCCAGGAGAGGGGGGTGGTATACAAATTAAATAAATAAATAAATAAATAAATAAATAAATAAATAAATAAATAAAATGAAGTGCCGGAAAAGATGCCTGGAGAGTGGTTGGAGGACCAGCCGCTCCGAATCTGATCGAACACTTTTACGATCCCATATTAGGGTGTATTTAGTGGTGATAAGGGTGGCAAAGCTATCTTACTTTTCCACCCTTATTGCGTCCTCAGAAAATCACCCGGCCTCCCTGTTCAGGGTGACGTGCTCCCTTTTGGAGGTGGAAGCGCGGGAGGATCCTTTGCAAGGACGAGCCAAGGATTTTTCTAGATATCTGCAGGACAAAATCATTCAGATCCAGGATGGGCTGGACTCTGACTGGGATCTCTGGGTGGGAGGGCGGGGGCGGATTCCAGTGAGGTTATTTGGATTGAGTTTGATCCTGTGATCCCTAGAAGACGTGGACAGGATACTGGGTGGGCTAAATGCTACCACATGTTAGGGATCCGTGTCCCTCCTGGCTGGTTTTGGCCACTCGGGAGGTGACATGAAGTTGGTTCCAGGGGATGATTAATGCTTCCTTGAGAGAGGGGCTTTTACCCGCCACCTTGAAAGAGGCGGTGGTGAGGCCCCTCCTCAAGAAACCATTCCTGGATCCAACATTATTGTTGAGTTACTGTCCGGTCTCCAACCTTCGCTTTGTGGCGAAGGTTGTTGAGAGTGTGGTGGCACAACAGCTCCCTCAGCACCTGGATGAAGCGGTATATCTAGATCCTCTTCAATTGGGTTTCAGGCCCGGGCACAGCATGGAGACAGCGTTGGTTGCGTTGGTGGATGATCTCTGGAAGGCTCGGGACACGGGTTCTTCTTCTATCCTGGTCCTGTTAGATCTCTCAGCAGCTTTTGATACTGTTGACCACAGTATCTTATTGCGGCGGTTGGAGGGGTTGGGAGTGGGAGGCACCGTGTTACGGTGGTTCTCCTCCTTCCTCTCCAACCGTTCACAATTTGTGTTGGCAGGAGGGCAGAGGTTAACCCCAAGGCCCTTGTTTTGTGGGGTGCCTCAGGGGTCTGTGCTCTCGCCCCTGCTGTTCAACATTTATGTGAAGCCTCTGGCTGAGATCATCCGTGGCTTTGGGGTAGAGTTCCATCAGTACGCTCATGACTCTCAGCTGTACATTTCTACTCCGGGCCACCCCAACGAAGCCGTTGAAGTGATGATCCGGTGCCTGGAAGCCGTGCGGAGTTGCATGGGTCTTAACAGGCTTCGGCTCAACCCGACCATAACCAAGTAGCTGTGGTTTCCTGTGCCTAGATACAGCCAGCTCACTCCATCGCTGGCCGTGGGTGGAGAAATTCTGACCCCCACAGAGAGAGCGCACAATCTGGGTGTCCTCCTGGATGTACGGCTGACAGTTAGAAGAGTAAATAGCGGCTGTCGTCAGGGGGGCTTTTTGTCAGGTCCATCAGATCTACCAGTTGTGGCCCTTTCTGGATCGGGGTGCTCTTTGCACAGTCACTTCTGCTCTCGTCATCTCCCGCTTAGATTATTGTAATGCTCTCCACATGGGGCTCCCATTGAAGAGCATCCAGAGGCTTCAGCTGGTGCAAAATGCGGCCGCACAGGTGAACTTGGGGGCTCCTCAGAGCTCCCATGTTACACCACTCTGCGCGAGTTGCATTGGCTTCTGGTGGCCTTCCAGGTGCGATTCAAGGTGTTGGTGGTCACCTTTAAAGCGCTCCATGGCTTGGGACCTGGGTACTTACAGGACTGCCTGCTGCCACCATCGGCCTCCTGCCGGCCAGTGCACTCCCACAAGGTGATCCTTCTTGGGGTGCCGTCAGCCGGACAATGCCAGGTGGCAGCCCCGAGGGCGCAGGCCTTCTCGGCGGGGGCTCCCTCCCTCTGGAATGAATTACCCCCGGAGATGTGGACCATTATTGACCTGCAGACCTTCTGATGCGCATTAAAGACACACCTTTTCCAACAGGCTGGTCTGGACTAGTATTAATTATTAGGGTTTTAATTTTGGATATTTTTAACTTTTTTACCCCTTTTTATTCTGCTTTTATAATATTATTCCAGCCACTAGTTTAATTTGTTTTAAATCTCTTTTAATTTTTTTACTATTTATATCATTTTATCTTGGCTGTAAACCACCCCAAGTTCCTTTTTTGGGAGAGGGGGTGGTATAAAAGTGTAATAAAATAAATAAATAAATAAACAAACAAACAAATGAATAAATAAATAAATAAATAAATAAATAAATAATAAATAAATAAATAAATAAATAAATAAATAAATAAACCACAGGTTCTGAATGAAGGGGCTGACCATCAATCACCTCCACCATTACCAGTAGGGACACCTGTTGCTGGGGAATGAACCATTGCTCAACAAAATGAGCATCCATGAAATTGGCCATGGCCCCTGAGTCGACCAAGGCTTGGAACTCCACCGCTCCATGACCAGACATACTTGCTGTCAGCACAAGATGCTTTACCAATGACGACTGGGACAGAGATGGCAAAGATGGCAAAGATGGCAAGGATGGGGAAGATGGCAGGCCTGGGGACTTTGAAACCTGATCTACAGACCCCCGTAAGTTGGGTGATACTCATTTCCTGCCACCACTGACATTGCTGCTATGGATGTCTTAACAGGATATTTGGTCGCAAAATGGCCTTGATTGCTACAATAGAGGCATCACGACGATACCTACCCTTTTCTACTTGAGTCAGGCGAGGGCGGGCAGCCCTCAACTGCATGGGCTCTTCCCAAGGCTCTTCCACCAGAGGCACCACTTTGCTGGGAACAGATGCAGTCTCCATCCGTCATCGCACCCATCGCTGCTGAAGCCTAGCATCAATACAAAGACACAGATGCATGAGCTCCTGAAGGGTGCGAGGGCATTCAGTGCGCACTAACTCATGCAGGAGCTCTGATGACAAATCCTCCTGGAACTGGTCTAACAGTGCTGCCTCATTCCATTGTATGTCCCAGGTGACTACCCGAAAGGTAGCAATATAATCCATGAGTGATCCACGGCCCTGCTTCAACTTTCTCAAACATCAGTTTGCTGTTTGACTCTGAACAGGATCCTCAAACATGGCCTGGAACTGATGGCAAAACTCAGCATAATTGTCCAACACCTGTTGGGCTGGTGGCGTCGCCCAACGTGATGCAGAGCCTGACAACAAACTAATCAAAAACCCTACCTTATCCCAATCAGTGGAGAAGTCTTCTGGGCAAAGGGCTCATATAAAGCTGGCACTGCCCCCAAAATGCTGGAAATTGGGCCAGCAATCCATCAAATTTATATGGCACCGATACTGGGAATTTACGGCATGGCCAGACAGCTTGCATCTGTGCAACCTGTGCAGTCAAAAGAGCCACTTGCTGGCTTAACTGGGCATTGTCTGCTCTGAGCTGATCCATGGTCACCCCATGAAAAAGCAGAAAGAAGTTGAAGGGGTGGCTGGAGACAAAATGTGATGACCCAGAGTATATCAGAAATATACCAGGAGTAAACTATTTTCAAAATAACATTTGAAAGGAAAGAAATACAGTTCAAATTCAAAGAGCTGATAATGAAGCAAAAAAACAAACAATCAAACAAAAAAAGCACAGAATAAAGTTTCACAACAGACCAGGATAGATAATTGCCAACTTCAGGAAGATAACCAGGTATAGTCCATTGGAAAAACGCCAACCAAGATAAACCTTCTTTAGGAATAAACACTAATTTGTCTCCAGCGTCTGTTAGCACGCAGGACCAAACTCTTATGCAAATCTCACACCTGCAACCCATGAAGGGGATCATGACCCTCTCCTCCCAAGTAGACCCTGTTTTACCCTGAACCTCTCTTCCATGTTTGCCCTAGGATAGATAGGGGATGGGCCTGGGTCCTCCTCTGACTGCTCAGCCAGCCTCTGCCCTTCCCAAGCCTCCTCCATCACATCTGGAGCCACACTTCTGCTCCCTGTTGGCTGTTCCTCCTCTTCCTCAGAGTCAGTCTCCACCAGGGGCATGACACAGAAGCTCGAGGGAAGCCTCTCCAAGAAATACATATCAAAGGCCGAAATAGGCCTCAAACAGACTGAAAATCAGCTTGGAGGCGCACACATGCACAGGGCAGGTAAGGGGGTGGGGGGTGTTGCATATGGATGCATGGGGGGACGGGGCACATTGCATTGTGGATGCTGGCATGCATGTGCACATATGCTTTCGGCACACCACAACAAAAAGATTTGCCATCACTGCTCTAACCCTAACACCCTAAACTTCCACTCAGTTCTTTGTGAAATGGTCAAATCTACATAGTGGTATTTCATTGTTATCTTCTCCAAGTTTTTCATGACCATCCATCTACAATAAATACTATGTTTATAAGGCCCTGCATTTTTCAAAATCACTGAGTGTTTTTTTCTTCCATTGATACACCCAGTTAATGTTGATGTATTGTCTATTTGGTTCTATAAGTGGGAAATACTGCAATGGTTAATCAAAACTGAACCATTATTTCTTTTTGAGCAAAAATTGTTTGTTCAGTTCCATGCTAAGCTAAGTAATAATGATTTGCTATTGCACATCTTGCTTATTATTCAGCAGCTAATTAACTTTTATTTGAAGAGTGCAAATTACCATAATGAGTCTATCTGCTTAAAGCTTCAAAGATTTTCAAGAAAGCAGTGTAAACTAGAAAGCATGGCTGAAAAAGGTTATAAATAAACTCCAGTTCAATGATGAACTTGAGGTGGTGAGAAGAGTCAAACAGGTCTATTGGGTATGTTTCCCCCAGCATCTGTCCTTTTTTGATCAGACCAACTTCAGATTTTGGTTGTAGAAATCTCAATCGTTATTTATTTCTGTATCTCCATTAAAGTTAAAGATTCAAATTGCTGTTAATCCCCTAGGTGTGTTTGGAAAATCCAGGATCTAAGTCAAATCCATTGGTGTGGGTTCATATGTTGGAGACCTCTTTTAGAAGATTTTTTGGCTGATGATGATTTTTTTTCTGAGAAAGAATGCTATCAAATTTTACAGAAAGGAAGGAAGGAAGGAAGGTAGGAAGGAAGGTAGGAAGGAAGGAAGGAATAGAACCATTCCATCTCCCAGGGAGAAGGAGAAGGAGGGAGAGGAGGAGGGGAGGGGAAGAGGAGGAGGAGGAAGAAGAGAAGAAGAAGAAGAAGAAGAAGAAGAAGAAGAAGAAGAAGAAGAAGAAGAAGAAGAAGAAGAAGAAGAAGAAGAAGGGGAGGGGGAGGGGGAGGGGGAGGGGGAAACAGTTTAAAGAATAATCAGATAAATCATTCTAAGAAATATTTCCCCTTTTTTCCAAATTCCAAAAATCCCGAAAGCCATCACTCTGCTAAACAAATAATTCCCTCAACACTGTTCAACTATTTACAAAGCGTACACTACTATTACTGTTAATCTTCTCATCACTCTTTATCACCCATCCCCTCCCACTTGTGACTATAACTTTGTTGCTTGTATCCTCTGTTTCCTAGTATGATTTCATGTTGGTTGTACCCTATGACTATCATTAAGTGTTGTACATTATGATTCTTGATTCTTAACGAATGTTCCTTCTTTATGTATACTGAGAGTATTTACACCAAGACAAATTCCTTATGTGTTCAATCACACTTGGCCAATAAAGTATTCTATTCTATTCTATTTTAAATTTCTTTATGCAACATGATGTGATAAACATCAAGAATTAGCCTGAAGAGCATCTCTGTATATAGTACAGAGCACGATGCTATCCATTTTTATAGATATAAAAATGTAATGTATTACTGAGAATAATATTTCACATGTTCTTGAGTAGAAAGTTGAATGTAACCCAGGGATTTACAGACTGCAGAAGAAGAGTACTTTGCTTAGATATTTATCATATATTGATTGATTTAATCGTAGCTATTTGAATGATATATTGTGATACAAGTCGTTTTCTAGTAAATTTGTCATTTTTGTTGGACAACTTTACCTTAAAAGGAGGTAGATACATCTGACATATTCCAAACAGAAGAAAGCTGTGTATTGCTGCCTCAATGTACAGATAGTGCCCAATGTATTGGACCGAATGGAATATGTGCCTACTTCTTAAAAAAGCTATCCACTGCCATAGCCGAACCTCTAAGCATAATCTTTGAAAACTTTTTCAAGACCAGCTTCTTGCCAAAACTATGGTCACAAGCCACGATCATCCCCATCTTCAAAAAGGGAGACCCCAGTCTAATTGAAAATTACAGACCAATCTCTTCATGCTGCGTCACCTGTAAAGTCAGGGAATCAATTATTAACCAATCCATCATCCTCCACTTAGAAACAAACAGCCTACTCTCTAATAAAAAAATTGGTTTCAGGAAAAAACTATCCTGTAATCTGCAACTCTTACACTGCAAAAACATACAGACTACACAACTCGATCAGGGCAAAGCAATAGATGCAATCTGCACAGACTTCTGTAAAGCCTTTGATTCAGTGGTACACGACAAACTACTCCTAAAACTAAAATCTTACGGTATCTCTGGACAACTGCATAACTGGATAGAAGCATTCCTGTCAAACAGACAACAAATGTTCAAAATTGGCAGCGTCCTATCAAATTCTGTTCCTGTCAACAGTGGTGTCCCCCAGGGCAGTGTTTTAGGACCAACTCTTTTCATACTCTACATAAATGACTTCTGTGATCATATTAAAAGTAACTGCATTTCCTTCACTGATGATGAAAAGCTATTCAACAACACAGACAATACTGCTACCTTTCAAAAAGACGTTGACTATCTATCAGAATGGTCAAACAAATGGCAACTTCAAATCTCAACAAATAAATGCTCTGTCCTACATATTGGCAAAAAAATCAGAAAATAAAATAGAGGCAGAATAGTCAAGACCTTGTTGATGACCCAAACTCTATAAAGGATCTTGGAGTACTCATCTCTAATGACCTAAGTGCTAGAGCCCTCTGTAACTACATTGCCAAAAAGGCATTAAGAGTTGTTAACCTAATCTTACATAGCTTTTTCTCTGGTAATATTACATTAATAACTAGAGCATATAAAACATTTGCTAGACCAATACTCGAAAACAGCTCATCAGTCTGAAACCCACTTTATGTATCTGATATTAACACAGTTGAAAAAGTCCAGAAATATTTCAAAGGAAGAGTTCTCCATTCCTCTACCCGTTGCAGAATGCCACCAGACTCCAAATTCTAGATCTAGAAAATCTAAAACTATGCCACCTTTGGTCCGATCTAAGTAGAGTATATAAAATCATACACTGCAATGTCCTACCTGTCAATGAATACTTCAGCTTTAACCATAACAACACAAGAGCAAACAATAGATACAAACTCAAGGTTAATTGCACCAAACTTGATTGCAAGAAATATGACTTCAGCAACAGAGTGGTCAATGTCTGGAATACTCTACCTGACTCTGTGATTTCTTCCCCAAACCCCAAAAACTTTAACCTTAGACTGTCTACTATTAACCTCACCCCTTTCCTAAGAGGTCTGTAGGGGGTGTGCATAAGCGCACCAACGTGCCTACAGTCCCTGTCCTATTTTTTCTTTTATTTTTTCTTATTTTTCTTATATGTATCCATGTATTCATAACTATGTTTTTATTTATACCTATTATCTTGTAAGCAATTGACATAAATAAATAAATAAAATAAATAAAAATAGTAACTACAGCACTTTAAAAAGTGACTTATGACTGATTTATGATCTCTGCAGCATCCAAATGGTCACATGATCAAAATTCAGATGCTTGACAACTGATTCATATTTATGATGGTTACAGTGTCCTGAGGTCATGTAGTATAGGGTCTCCTACTTGGATGAGGAATTGAACCAAATGACCTACAAAGTCCCTTCCAATTCCATTAATCTATTTATCTATCTATTCCCCTTTTGAGATCTTTTGACAAGCAAACTCAATGGGGAAGCCAGATTCACTTAACAGTTGTCTTAATAACTTAACAACTGCAGTGATTCATTTAACAACTTGGCAGGAAAGATTTTAAAATGGGTCAAAACTCACTTAACCAGTATTTCACTTAGCAACGGAAATTTTGGGCTTAATTGTGGACATAAGTACTACCTGTAGTTACTCAATGTAAGTAAAAACACCACCAAGCCTATATAACTTATAAAAATAGAAAATTCCCCTCTTTTCTAAGATGGTGTGGGGGGAATTTAGTCAAAAACTGAAATGGGGAGAGGATATAACATTTATAACATCTGCATTTTCACCTTAGGGAAAAATGAAGTAGTTATCAATTTTAACAGATAATTAAGTGCGGTGGC
Source organism: Bungarus multicinctus (assembly GCA_023653725.1). Classification (NCBI taxonomy): domain Eukaryota; kingdom Metazoa; phylum Chordata; class Lepidosauria; order Squamata; family Elapidae; genus Bungarus; species Bungarus multicinctus. The sequence goes on along the minus strand of CM042840.1, from coordinate 139,310,119 downwards.
TCAGTGGCTAAGACGCTGAGTTAGTTGATCAGAAAGTTCATCAGTTCAAATCCCTAGCACTGCATAATGGAGTGAGCTCCTTACTTGCCCCAGCTTCTGCCAACCTAGCAGTTTGAAAATGCAAGTAGAAAAATAGGGACCACTTTGTTGGGAAGATAACAGGGTTCCGTGCACCTTCAGCATTAATCATGCTGGTCACATGACCACGGAGACATATTCGGACAGTGCTGGCTCTTTGGCTTTGTAACAGAGATTAGCACCGCCCCTTAGATCAGGAAACAACTAGGACGTACGTGCGAGGGGAACCTTTTCCTTTTCCTTAAGTGCAACATGCTTTTAAAAACTTTCTGTTACTAGATAATTTATTTTTTAAAACTCTCCCAGTTTTTTTAAAAAACAAATCTTTCTAAGGTAGCCTCAAAAATAAGATTAATAAATTACTTTGAATTATGTAGTTGTTTTGAGATGTCATAAGCAAAAGAACTGACACAGGCATAGGCATTGCCAGAAATTCCACTAACATATCTTACGACCACAATTAAGCCCAATATTTATGTTGCTAAGGGAACCATTTCTTAAGTGAGTTTTGCCCCATTTTATGACTTTTCTCACCCCATTTGTGAAGTGAATCACTGCAGTTTTTAAATTAGTAACATGGTTGTTAAGGGACTCTAGTTTCCCCATTGATTTTGCTTGTCAGAAAGTTGCAAAAGGGGATCATGTGACCCCGGGACACTGCAAACATGACAAATGTGAGTCAGTTGTCAAGTGTCCAAATGTAAATCATGTGATTATGGGGATGCTGCAATCGTCGTAAGTGGGAAAAATGGTCATAATTCACCTTTTTCTGTGTCATTTAGGGTCACTAAATGAACTATTGTAAGTCAAGGACTACCTTTAATGGAATTTTATTTTTATTTATTTATTCATTTACACATTTATATACCTCCCTTCTCCCGAAGGACTCAGGGCGGTGTACAGCCAACTATAAAACATTCCACATTATAAAAGTTAAAAGAAGATTAAACATCCTATGGCTGCCACTAAAATATAGCCCAACCCCAATAAATTAACAATAAAAACCCCAAATTTAAAATCCCGAAGCCTAAAACCCAAAATTTTAAAATTACTCTTTTTCAGCCCAAGCCGGCCTGCTCGAAGAGCCAAATTTTCAGTGAACGTCTGAATGCTCTTAGGTCGGTGTTGTTATGTAGCTCAGGAGGCAGACCATTCCAGAGGGTGGGTGCCCCCACAGAGAAGGCCCTATTCCTTGGGGTCACCAGGCGGAACACAGATGCCATCTGGACCAAGCCTAAGAAGAGAATGATCTGACCATGTCAAGGGTTTTATGGCTAAATCCCCAAAGCTACAGTCATTCAATCACTGACGAGAGACAAAAATCAGGTCCAGCGTGTGTGTCCCCGTGTGAGTGGGGCCAGAAGCTAGTTGGGTCAGGTCCATGGCCGCCATGGAAGCCATGAACTCCTGAACCACCACAGAGGTTTCCCCGAGCGAAGGCAGGTTGAAATCCCACATGACTAAAAGCCTAGGGGTTTCAACCGCCAGCCTGGCTATCACCTCGAGGAGTCCAGGCAGGGCCGATGATACATGGCAGGGAGCCAGGGACGTTATCAAAAGGCCCATCAAAATTTATCTGGAGACTATAACGTAGCATGTTCTAATATTATATATACAGGAAAATATTATCCAGTATGTATGTACAGTATGTACAGAATAATACGAAAATACAAAATACAATTGTATTTTGTCTTAACCAATTCTATTTCTCCAAGTGTTTTCAAAACAGGTTTGGTCTCAATCATGAATTATGTCATCTAAAAGAAAGAGGTTGAAAGATGCAAAGAAAATTGCCAAGTTGCCTACAATTCAATGGTAATTATGTCCCTTATGAATGACTGAAATCACTCCATTATTCTAGTAGGCCAAAACAACAAATGCTCTGTGCAGACGGGAATAGGAAGTGAGAAATAATCCATATAAATATTTCAAGAATCACACAGAGGCAGGAAGGGATAATGCTGACTCTCTGAGCTTCAATTCAAAAAATTCTCTTCTTCCTATCGTATCTGCCAGAATGTCTTTTTGAATGATACACCCATATATTTTCCCCATAAGCAGAGAGTTATGAAGTTACTCCTTCTGGTATTCCTGGTAAACAAAGTAATGTTTACTGAAATGCCCTGCAAGTGATACTTTCCTTGTTCCACATGAGTGGTACCAGACTGGGGACATTATCATTGGTGGAATGATGTCTCAAATTGTTTACCACTTTTATGAAATTAAATATAACGAACACCCATCTTTAAAAGGTTATGGCTTACCACTGTAAGGGTTTTCTTTACTTTCCATGCAGTTTCTAATCTTAACCAAATCCTCCAAAAATTTCTTGTATAAATGAAACTTCTTTAAGCATAAATGCTGGATTTTGTATGTAATCTCACCCCTTTTGTCTTTCAAATGTATTTGGGTGTGGGAGAAGGAATAATTTTTCTTTATATTATGTTAAAATCTTTTTTGTAAAATGTATGAAATTTTGTTTCAAGAGGTTTTTTGAGAACATTTAGTGAGATTAAGGTATTTTTTAATCTACATTATCTATTCATGTTCAGTTTCGTGTTATGTGGATAGAAAATAAAAGTGGTAGCTTAAAAAAACCTTCTATATTCTTGTAATACACATCTTTTGCAAATCATAGAAATACGTTGTAAAAAGTATATTTAGTTCTCCACTAATTATTGAGTGTTTTCTAATCATTTTTCCAATGGGGCTATTTAACCTATTTGTAGTGTAAAAACCAAATTCTACCAGTACATCCTTGCCTTGGCCTTTGCTGTGAAGGAGATCAATGTGGACTCCCAGATCTTACCTAACATCACTCTCGGGTTGCACATCTATGATAGTTATCACAATTCGAGGATGACCTATCGCACCACTCTGGGTCTGCTTTTCAAATCCCAGGAATTTGTCCCTAACTACAAATGTGATAGCCAGAAAAATCTCATGGCCATTATAGGAGGATTAGGTTCGGACACATCATCTTATATGGCAGAAAATGTAAATGCCTACAAAATTCCACAGGTAATTTGGGTAGGGGATGAGAGAGAAACTTTGACTTTTTTTGTAATTTATTTATTTCATAATTTTATATACTGCCCTTCTCCCAAAGGACTCAGGGCGGTGAACAGCCAACTAAAATACATACAAAACACAGATATAAATACGATTTAAAAGAATTAAATTAAGGGCTGCCAATTAAAAATCTAAAACCCCCGATTAAAATCAATTAAAACTTTTGTACCCCAACCAAACTAATCTAAAACCCCTTATTTAAAATCCCATTTGAGTCAGCTCAGGCCGGCCTGCTCAAAGAGCCACGTCTTCACATCACATCTGAATGCCCTCAGGTCAGTGGTTGTTCATAGTCCTGGGGGCAGCCCGTTCCAAAGGGCGGGTGCCTCCACAGAGAAGGCCCTATTCCTCGGGGTCACCAGGCGGCACATAGAAGGCGTCGGGACCCGAAGGAGACCCTCTCTGTGGGAGCACACCGGTCAGTGGGAGATTACTGGCAGAATGCGGTCTTGTAAGTATCCTGGTCCGATTCCATGGAGCGCTTTAAAGACCAAAACCAATACTTTAAAGTGAACCCGGAAGGCCACCGGCAACCAATGCAGCTCACGCAGGAGGGGCGTCACATGGGAGTATCTCGAAGCCCCAATAACCACCCGGGCGGCCACATTTTGTACCAGTTGAAACCTCCGGGTGCTCCCTGCAAGGAGCCCCATGTAGTGGGCATTACAGTAGTCCCGGCGGGAGGTGACCAGGGCATAGGTGACCGTGCGTAAGGTGTCCAGATCAAGAAAGGGCCGCATCTGGCATATCAGGCGAACCTGATAAAAAGCCCCCCTGGAGACGGCCGTGATGTGATCTTCCAAAGACAGCTGTACATCCAGGAGGACACCAAGATTGCGAGCCCCTTCTGTGGGAGTCAAGATCTCATCCCCAATAGCCAGCGATGGAGTCAGCTGACTATATCGGGCCGCCGGAAACCACAGCCACTCAGTCTTGGAAGGGTTGAGTCGAAGCCTGTTCCCGCCCATCCAGTTCTGCACAGCCTCCAGGCAATGGGCCATAACCTGCACAGCATCGTTGGGGTGGTTTGGGGTGGAGATATAAAGCTGAATATCGTCAGCATAAAGATGACATTTCACCCCAAAACCACGGATGATCTCCCCCAGCCGCTTCACATAAATGTTGAACAGAAGAGGGGAGAGGACCGACCCCTGAGGCACCCCACAAATGAGAGGGCCTAGGGGTGGACCTCTCTCCCCCGTCAACACAAATTGCAAGCGGTCCGAGAGGAAGGAGGAGAACCACCGCAAAATGGTGCCCCCAATTCCCAACCCCTCCAACTGCCGCAATAGGATACTATGGTCGATAGTATCAAAAGCCGCTGATAGATCTAATAGGACCAGGACAGAGGAATAACCTCTGTCACAGGCCCTCCAGAGATCATCTACCAATGCGACCAATGCTGTTTCGGTACTGTACCCGGGCCTGAAGCCCAATTGGAATGGATCTAAATAGAATGCTTCCTCCAGATACTGAGGGAGCTGACGCGCCACCACACTCTCAACAACCTTTGCCAAAAAGGGAAGGTTAGAGACAGGACGATAGTTATTTAAACGAGCCAGATCCAGGGAAGGCTTCTTGAGGAGGGGCCGCACCACCGCCGTTTTCAGGGCAGTAGGAAGAGCCCCCTCTGTCAATGAAGCGTTGACAATCCCCTGGAGCCAGCCTCGTGTCACCTCTCTGGAGGTAGAAACCAACCAGGAAGGGCACCAGTAAACATGTGGTGGCATTCAGCCTCCCCAGTAATCTGTCCACACCCTCGGCGGTCACAGGATTGAACTCCTCCCAGATAACCATCTCAAGACTTGCCCCGGAAACCTCCCCCGGGACCACCCAACTGGAGTCCAGCCCATCCCGAATCTGAGTGATTTTATCATGCAGAAATCGGGAAAACTCTTCTGCCCTACCCTGCAAGAGGTCCTCCCACGCTCTCGGCTCAAGCAGAGAACAAGTCACTCTAAACAGAGTGGCAGGCCGATTTTCTGCCGATGCAATAAGGGCAGAGAAATGCAAACGGTTTCGCCGCCTCTATCACCACTAGGTAGGTCCTAATATAGGACTTCACCTGTGTCCGGTCAGACTCGGCACGACTGGTCCTCCAGATGCCCACCAGACATCTTTTCCGGCACTTCATCCCCCTCAGCTCCTCCGTGAACCACGGAGCCAAATGGGATCTGTGCCAGGTCAGAGGTCGCAAAGGCACAACTCGGTCCAGAGCCTCAGCGGCCAACCTATCCCAGGTGGCCACCAAGTCTATGGCCGAGTTCTGAGTTTCAGGGAATGGCCCAAGCTCCATCTGAAACCGTTCAGGATCCCTCAGGTGCCTGGGGTGACACCATCTCCTCGGTTCCGCCTTCCTGCAATGGGGGGTGGCAGCACAGAAGTCCAGTCTAAGAAGAGAATGATTGGACCATGACAAGGGTTTTATAACTAGATCCCCAGAACGATCATTCAACCACTGACCAGAGGCAAAAATCAGGTCCAGTGTGTGTCCCCCCGTGTGAGTGGGGCCAGAAACTAATTGGGTCAGGTCCATGGCCATCATGGAAGCCAGGAACTCCAGAGCCACCCCAGAGGTTTCCCCAAGCTGAAGGCAGGTTGAAATCCCCCATGACTAAAAGCCTGGGGGTCTCAACCGCCAGCCCGGCTATCATCTTGAGGAGCCCGGGCAGGGCCGATGACACATGGCAGGGAGCCAGGTACATTATCAAAAGGCCATCTGAACCCCCTGCCCCCACTTCTCAAAGAGAGACTCATAACCAGCCGTCTGAGGAACAGTGGTCTCCCTAGGACAAAGGACTTCTCTAATAATCGCCGCCACCCCACCACCCCTTCCCTGAGACCTTGGTCGATGGAATGCTTGGAAACCTGGTGGGCATATCTCCACCAGAGGAAACCACCCTCTGGGCCCAACCAGGTTTCGGTGACGCCAGCCAGGTCCACGCCCTCCTCCTGAATAAGATCACAAATCAGGGGGGCCTTGTTAACAATGAATGTTAGATATTAGATATTCTCCAGAAACTCATGGATATTTTTTTTCTGCTTAAATATTTTATTCTGTCACCTACAAAGAGCAGAAGGTAGTTATTAAAGTTTAGCTCTGAAGAACATAGAATAATACTCTAGAGTTGGAAGGGACCCTGCTCAAACAGGAGACTGTATACAATTTCAGATAAGTGATTGTCCAGTCTCTTTTTGAAAGTCTTCAGTGATGGAAAACCCACAATTTTTGAAGGCAAGCTCTTCCATCAGTTGATTTAGGAAATTTCTCTCTAGTTCTAGGTTGTTCCTCTCCTTGGTTGCTTATAGATTGCTTTTGTCCAGATTTAGCTACATTACAGGTGTTCTTGACAACTCTATATCCAGATGCTAACTTTTGTTCATAATCCAGTTGTATTCCATAAGTAAAAACATATTTCATTTTGAAACTGTATTGTTTATATTGTTCGTCTTCCATAATCTATGTATAATTGGACAGTGTAGGGACACCTTCATTCAATGTACATTCAGCAAGCAATCATTTTTCGCCATATTTTTTCAACCATAACAAGACAAGACACACAATAGATACAAATTCAAGGTTAACCATACCAAACTTGATTGCAGGAAATGCGACTTCAGCAACAGATTGGTCAATGTCTGGAATACTCAACCTGACCCTGTGGTTTCTTCTCCAAACCCCAAAAACTTTAACCTTAGACTGTCTACTATTGATCTCATTCCTTTCCTAAGAGGTCTGTAGGGGGCGTGCATAAGCACACCAACGTGCCTACCATCTCTGTCCTATTGTTTTTATTTTTCTTATATTTATCCATTTCATGTATTCATAACTATGTTTATACTTATACCTATTATCTTGTAAGTCATTGACAAATGAAATAAATAAATAAAAATAAAATATTTTCCTCTTGCTTCTCATGAATGATGGCTGTCTCTTTTTAGTTTAGTTGACTTATGGCTCTTTTGCCCAAGAAGAGTTCAAGGCTACTAAGTTATCTTCACTTTATTGCATGGTTCCAAATGAGGAGCATCAGTATACTGGAGTTAGACAACTTCTACTTCTTTTTGGATGGACATGGATAGGAGTTTTCACTCTTGATACTAATAAAGGAGAACATTTCTTCCAGAAACGGCAATCATTGCTTTCCCAGAATGGCATCTGCATAGCTTTCTCACAAAATATTTCACAATTAGTTAATTTGGAAAATATATTTGAATTACTTCAGAGAAACTCAATTATCTATAATAAACTAATAGATCAGAATTTTCTTGTTTATGGAGAATCATTCACAATTTTGTGGCTCAGAATTGTTACATTTCTGTGTAAGCTAAATAGCACATCATTTAGAAAGGTTTGGATCCTGATGGATCCAATTGATTTCATATTGACAGATTTTCAAAGAGGTTTTGATCTCCAGATGTTCCATGGGGCTCTTTCCTTTACAGTGCATTCAAGAGAAGTTCAAGGTTTCAAAGAATTCCTTCAACCCACAAAAATGGATTTTTTCAAGAGATTTGGGAGCAATTGTTTGACTGTTCATTTTCAAATTAAGTCTTAATATCTGAAAAAACTTGTAGTGGGGAAGAGAATTTGGGGGAATCTGCCTGCACCCTCTTTGAGTTCCAGATGACAAGCCAAGGTTATAATATCTACAATGCTGTTTATGCAATCGCACATTTTTTGCATGAAGCGGTGAGTTCAAGATTCAGAAAGAGAGAAGATTCGAAGATTTAAATTTTCAGATCTTCGGCCTTGGCAGGTAATGTCTCAAATTTATTGTACTTGTCTTTTGTTTTAGTGAATAGTCATTCTCACCCACTACTAATCATAGCTTGTTAGCTCTGACCTATATTCACATTCACTAGAAATATTGAGGCAACAAAGCTAATGGAGTAAGACCTGATTTTAAGTTACAGAATACAAGAATACAAGAAAATGAGAATAACCAATGCCTTCGCAAATTTCAGTCTAGTCAATGAGGTTTATATATCATCCTTGGTTCCATAAACAACAGTTTCATTTCCACATAGAATTGGCCTGTCTTGTAAATTTATCCAGCCCAGTTCCAAGAAAAAGATAATGAAGAAGCGTCTGAAGGCAGTGTTTCTTTGTTTTGTGCCCAACATACTTAGTAAAAATGTGGAGATTTCATTTTTCTTATTAGTATTTTGCAATTTAGTCAAAACAGGGTTGTTAGACTGTGAACTCAGAGGCTATGACAACTGTTGTTGCTTTTTATCAGTAGAGATGCAATGTTTTCATGAAGTGATGTTAGTATTTAGTCTTAAAGTAAACTACCAGAAAAATGTTTGAGCTTGTTGCTTTAAAATACTTGTAATCCTTTACTAACACAATGAAAGTGAGTTCCAAATCTCATTTATTAATCATTCATTCTGGGTTGACATTTTTTTCTGCATTTCAAGTTAGGAAGAATTTTTTTTTTTTCATTTCCTGGACTGGAAGTAAAATAATGTAAGTTTTAATAACTTTAATCCCTAATAATATGTTTTCTTTTGGACTGCCTTTTTCTTATCCTTCTTCAAAAAGCTCCACAAATTTCTTCAAGGGATTTCTTTTAACAACTCAGCTGGAGAAAGAGTCTTCTTTACAGGCAAAAGGAAAGGTCAAGGTGGTTTTGACATTGTCAAAATGATCACTTTTCCAAACAGATCTTTTCAGAGAGTTAAAGTTGGAAAGTTAAAGTCCAATGCTCCAGAAGGAAAAGAACTCATCATTGAGAGGAACACAATTCTTTGGCACCCTGGTTTTAATCAGGTAGGCAATCATGTTTGTGTAAAACTTTCATGAATTGCACCTTGATCCATTGTGATCTGTTGATCTTTGAGTTTTAAACCGTATTGAAGATAGTCACGTTCCAAATCTGATTTCTGTTGTTGAAAGGGGGAAAAAAGGCATGTTCTGTACAAAAGTTCATTTATGACATCGACAAACTAGATTTATAATTTTAAAACCAAGTTTACATATGTTGGTTACAATTCTATTTGATATTACAAAGATTGTATCATTTTCATAATATTTTGCCATTGTGCCAATTTCTTTAATCACACAGCCTCTCTTCAAGTCCTCTTACATATCCTTGTAATTTCAACATCTTTTTACTGCATGGTAGAAATCTTAGTTGATAAAATTCAGCAGCCTTTGGGAAGTAAAATATTATCTGTCCCCATAAAGGAAAACAATCAGAAACTGTTTTAAAGATCTCCCTTTTCAAAGCCTTTTATGTTTATCATCAGGTTCTTCCACTTTCTCGGTGTAATGACCATTGTTTCCCTGGATTTTGGAGGAAAGGAGATGAAGAAAAACAATTTTGTTGCTATGACTGTGTTCAATGCCTGGAAGGGAAGATATCAAATAAAATGGGTAGGTTAGACATTCTTAGAAGCTTTCAATAGATATGCTTAAGCAAGTGGTAATATTTTATTTATTTATTTTATTTAGTTTAGTTTAGTTTATCAAGCACGTATGAGAAAACAAGTATGAGTATGAAAATAATATATAAACATATAAGTATAAACTGTATAAGTTTAAACATAATAAATGTGTATGAATAAATGGCACCAGTAGGACAGAGACAGTAGGCATACTGGTGCACTTATGCACACCCCCTTACAGACCTCTTAAGAAGGAAGTGAGGTCAGACTTTCGGCTTGCTCATCGTTGGAGTTAGAGCAGAATCTGTGATTGTGAATGGTTTTTCTTCGAGCTAACTTGCTGGAGGGTTCCAATTGTGACCAGAACCACCATGGGGGAGTGGTGAAGAAAGGGGGAATCACCTGGAGGTTTGAAAGGAGCCGCAACTCCCCTTACTGACAGAAAAACCTGTTCCAAAGACAAGCTGTAGTGGTGGTCTTAAAATAGCCACCATGAAGACAAAGAACAGCCCGGGAAACTAAGTTTGTGTTATAAAGGAGAAGTAGGAAGTGGATGCATGGATTTTGAGGTACCCTAGTATTAAAAATAAAAGACGATATTGGAGAAAAGTGTGTGGAAGCTGCGAACAAAGAGAGAGAAATGAAATTGGATTTTATAAAATTGACTTGAATTACTGTATTGGATTAATTTGGAGGAGAAACTTTGAAGGAAAATATTTAAACACAACAAAGGTTTAGAAATTAAACTGGAAAACTATTGGATTATGGGCACCCAAAGGACATAATTAAATGCTGAAATTGAGTATGTTGAAATGGAAAAAAAATAGCTAATGATTGGAATTAACAAATTTAATAAAAGTACTATATTCAACAAAGAAAGTTAAAGTTAAGGAAAGTGTGGACAGTGAAAAAGGCTCAACACCACCCCCTGATGTTAAGTACAGAGATATTCCCATTGTCAAAGCCAACAACCAGTCCCTCACCTACATCCTGCTTGTCTCTCTTCTGCTCTGTTTTTTCTCATCTTGTTCTTTCTCAGCCATCCTGGCAAAGTGACCTGCCTTCTCCGACAATCAATGTTTGGCATCACCTTCTCTGTAGCCATTTCTAGTGTCCTAGCCAAAACTATTACTGTGGTTGTTGCATTCATGGCCACTAAACCAGGATCAAAGATGAGGAAATGGGTGGGGAAAAGATTGGCCTTTTCTCTTGTCTTTCCTGCTCCCTTTTACAAGTCTGTATTTATATTCTTTGGTTGGCAACATCTCCTCCATTCCCTGAGTTGGACATGCACTCAGAGCTCCAAGAAATGATTTTGCAATGCAACGAGGGGGCAACTTTCTTATTCTACTGTGTCTTGGGCTACATGGGTATCTTGGCCATCGCCAGCTTTATTGTGGCTTTTCTTGCCCGTAAATTACTAGACAGCTTTAATGAAGCCAAGTTCATCACCTTCAGCATGTTGGCAGTTTGCAGTGTTTAGATTTCCTTCTTTCCAGCCTATCTGAGCTCAAAAGGAAAAGCTATGGTAGCTGTGGAGATCTTCTCCATCTTGTCCTCCAGTACTGCATTACTGGGATGCATATTTTTGCCAAAATGCTACATCATTGTTTTCAGGCCTCAGCTAAACCACAGGGAGCAACTCATAAAGAGGACTTAGTACATATCATATAGTGTTCCTTTCTATATTTACAAAGAAGAATAAAAAGCCTATTTGCTATGTATATGAAATATATAAAAGTTATTTCTGTGAAAAAAGGATTTTTGGAAGGTTATTATGATTATTAAGATTTATTAATGTCACCCATTAAAAATGAAGTATTCATGTTGTTGCATTTTCAAATATTTTTGAATATTGTTTCACCCTTTCAACACTTCACCTCAAGAAGGTTTTTTAGAGTCTAGATTTCTTAGATACTGTTAAAAGATTTCGGAAATTGACTCAAAGGATATCCAAGCTCTTTCATGATTCTTGTACTTTCTGTTCCTAAACCATTGTATGAATATAGTAAAAAGTTGATTAACATTTTATGAACATGTGTTTGGTACTGTATCATGGAACATCAGTTTTGGATTGTTTACAGTTTTTTGAAATGTAAAATTTAAAAAGTTTCTAAATCCAGTACATTTAATCAAATTTTAGGTCACAGGTAGTTATCATTCAATTTCCACTGTGATCTATTACCCGATTTTAAAAATATTAAAAATATAGTGAAATGAAGTGATGTGAAATGTATTCTTTCCATCTCATCTTTTATTTGACACATATACTTTTCATTTATAACATTTAATTTGCTTTGTTCCTCTGTAATCTTTCCATGGAATTGTGGAAAAATAAATTGTGGATATATCAAGATGTAGTGTTCTGTTTGTTACTTTACTTTTACTTTACTTTATTTAGGTTTTATATACCGCCCTTCTCCCGAAGGACTCAGGGCGGTGAACAGCCAACTAAAATACATGTATACAAATATAAATAGTTAAAAAAGAATTAAACCCTAGGCTGTCCCTATAAAAATCTAAAAACCCCAATTAAAATAAATTAAAACTTAAAACTTACTCTTAAAAGAAGAATCCCTGAAGCTTCTAAGGATGGAATAAATTTGCTATGATGGGGAAGTGATAAAAGATGGAATAAATAAATGATCGCCCATCCCCAATCAATTAACATTGCTTGTCCTACTTTCTGGTGCTTTGGAAAATAAGTTGACCCCACTCTTCTTTCTGGCAGCCTTAATGAGATAAACAAAATACTGAAGTTATGGATAGATTTTTTTTCTCTTAACATCAACTGGGAACAATAAAGGAATCAGCACTCAAGAAATATGCTGTAGATTATCATTTGATAGGGTAACAATAAAAGTTAAAAGATATTCAAATGCAATGTTAAATGAATACTTGTTCATGGAATTGTCCAAAACAATGTGGCATAGTTTTGAAGCTTTGATGAAGCTATGTTTTACCATCTTAGGGGTAGACTCAGGTAACCAAATCTAAGCCTTTTCTTGGAAGATCACATACCCAATGCAATTAATATCACTAGTAGTGATGTAGACCTCAGTATGTTTGTAGAATAGGCTTAAACGTTTTCCAGGTGTCATTATTTCTAGTCCTCATGACACAAGATGGACCCCAAGGAAGGACTTTAAAAAAGCAGAGAGAAAATCAGATACTTAATTCTTTAAAATTGCTTACTTATAACTTGGCAGTTCTTCCAAAGAAAAGGAAAAGAGATAGAAATTCATACTGCTATTGTTAATTTCCATCAGTCTGGAACACACAAATTGGAAAAGTGGCTTTTCTATTAGTGACTATAAGTGAATACTGCAATGGTTAATGAAAACTGAACCTAGATTCCTTTCTGAGAAAAAAATGATTTTTTTTTGGTTCCATGCTAAGCTAAATAATGATCTTGTTTATTATTATTATTGCACATCTTGTTTATTATTCTGTAGCTAATTAACATTTCTTTGAAGAATCCAAATTACTATAATGGGTTTATCTGCTTAAAGCTCCAGAGATTTTCAAAAAGCAGTGAAAAATGAAAAGCATGCCTGAAAGAGGTTATAAATTAATTCCAATTCAATGATGTGCTTGAGGTGATGGAAAGAGACAAACAGGGCTATTAGGTTCGTTACCTCCAGCACCTGTTCTTTTTTTATCAGATCAATTTCAAATTTTGGTTGTAGAAATCTCAGTCATTATTTATTTCTGTTTTTCCACTAAAGTTAAAGATTCAGATTGATGTTATCCTCCTAGAAGGTGTGTTGGAAAATCCACGATGCTAAGTCAAATCCATTGGTGTGGGTTGGTGTGGAGACGTCTTTTAGAAGATTTTTTGGCTCTTGATATACTGTGCTTTCTGATCTTCTCGGTGATGAAAGTGAATGCACTCAAATGTCCAGAGGTTGATCCTTTTCCAGTTCCACATGAATGGTACCAACCAGGTGATGTCCTCATTGGAGGGATAGCTTCACACAACCTCTATGTCTTCACTGAACATTTGTTTTATGAACATCCTTCTCAGGAGCTATATGGGCTTTCAGAGTAAGCAAATTCCATACCTTTTTTTATCTAATGATAACTTTTTTTTTTACTTTTTAAGATATCCACCTCAGTTCCTTTGATTCACAAAGGTCGCAAGGATGGCAAATGAGATCATAAGTCAGTCAAAGCATTTCTTGATTTTTTTTCTGAGATTTCATATCCTATGTTTCTATAGGAATGAGAGAGTATTTATACTATTTTGAAAAAAAGTGATACAAATATGAATTTGAATGTCAAATGAATACCTACATTACTAATGAGAGAGAGCATATATAACTCAGGTATAAATTGTACAATCTTTGGTGGTCTAAGCTTGGTTATTTTTTGCAGATATTTTGTTGTAAGCTTAGGAAATATCTTAAATGTTCTGAAGAGCATTGCAAATGTTACTTACTTGGAAGGAAAAAATATCTCAAAGAGAAAAACCAAATTCAGAGAGCAACACAAACTTCATAATACCTAGAACATAAATCTATAAAATAAAAATTCATAAAATAAGAAATAAATGTATAGAAATGATCACTCATCCCCATAAAAGCAATGCAAAAATGGAAAATTGTTTTTCACTAATAGCACATTTTCTCAGTAAAAGAAGGAAAAGGAGGAACAAAGATTGCTCAAAGTAGAGTAAAACAAGGAAGTGGAATAAATTAAGTTTCCTCTCTATGAAACAGAACACACCATCCATGTCACTGGCTATTAATAGAAAATCTAAAAATATAAATTACTGTATTTTTAATGAATGACTTCCATGATACAGTGTAATGCACAACAGAACCCTAAACTATGATACTTTGAAGCAGTATAGAAGGAATTTAATCTTTTTTTTCCAATCACAGATACAAATGGCTATTCTAATCCATTTACTGCAGAATTGTTTTCTAAAAGACATTCTTTATTACAGTATCATTACAAAATTCTACCAACATCTTCTTTCCTTGGCCTTTGCTGTCAAAGAAATCAATGAGAATTCAGAAATCCTGTCAAATATTACCCTTGGTTTCCATATCTATGACAGCTACTATAATGCAAGAATGACTTATCGGACCACCCTAGACTTACTTTTCAAATCAGACAGATTTATGCCCAACTACAAATGTGGGCTTCAGAAAAATCTCATGGCCATCATTGGAGGACTTGGTTCAGATACTTCATCCCATATGGCAGAAATTATAGAGTTCTACAAAGTTCCACAGGTAGGTCCAGGGCTGAAAAAATCCCTATAGCTCTCAATTGGTTAAGAGCTTTCTTAAGTATTTTTTCTCATTTGTTTATCTTCACAAAAATGTGATTGTAAGCAAATCTCAATCTATACTTAGTAAGAGATTAAAAATTAATATTAGTTTGCACTGGTAAAGGGGACTTTCAATTTGCTGTTATTTGATCATGTTCCAATTAGAAAAATAATGGCAGACCCTGACATTTTGCTGTATTCTCATAATTCCAGCAATGTTGCACTGGAATCTTTATATCAGTATGATATGACTATTATTAAGTGTTGTACCTTATGATTCTTGACTCTTGAATCTTTTCTTTTGTGTACACTGAGAGCATATGCACCAAGACAAATTCCTTATGTGTCCAATCACACTTGGCCAATAAAGAATTATGTTTTATTCCATTCTATCAGATATTAGAAGTATAGGAAAAATGTAATATAAATTAAACATAGTAATAATTTCATTTGACCAGCTTTTAAACTAATCCATTAAGAGGAAGAGACAAAACAAAACACACTATTTAAACCTTCTGTTGAATATTCTTTTTTTAGATCCCATATGGATCCTTTCCCCCAAAAGAATTTCATATCAGTAATTTTTCTTATTTTTATTTTATGGCACCAAATGAAGGTCTTGTATATATTGGAATTATCCGATTGCTTCAACATTTTGGATGGAAATGGGTTGGACTCTTTGCTGTTGAAAATGAGAGTGGAGAACACTTTTTAAAGAAGATACAAGTGATGCTTTCCCAGCATGGAATTTGTCCAGCCTTCATACAAAGAATACCCCTGCTGCTTCCATTGGATGACATCCATACATTTAGCTATAAAATGAAATGTTTGTACATACATCTCACAGACATTAAAGCAAATGTATTTATACTCTATGGAGAGTCTTATACACTCCTCTGGCTCACATCTCCCATATTTCTAAGTGATCCTGAAGATAAATTAAATGAATCCCTTAGAAAGGTATGGATCACAACAAGTCAAGTGGACTTCATACTAACAGGAAATCTAAAAATGTGGAATCTCCAGTTGTTCGATGGGACCATTTCTTTTCAGATACATTTAGGTGAAGTTCCAGCATTCAAAGAGTTTCTGAAGTCTATAAAACCTTTTGAGAGACAAAGAGATGGATTTCTAAAAGGGTTTTGGGAGCAAGCATTCGACTGTTTCTTTTCTAATTCAGAAACACCAGCAATTAACATTAAAAAATGTACTGGGGAGGAGAATATGAACAATCTTCCTGGACCTCTCTTTGAAATGCAAATGACAGGTCATAGTTACAGTATATATAATGGTATTTATGTTGTGGCTCATTCTTTGCAAGCTTTATTATCAAAAGAATCCAGTCACAGTAAAATGTTGATGGATAAAATCCCAGAATCTGAAGATCTATCTCCTTTTAAGGTAAAGTTGTCCAACAAAAGTGACAAATTTACTAGAAAATGACTTGTATCACAATATATCATTCAAATAGCTATGATGAAATCAATCAATATATGATAAATACCTAACCAAAGTATTGTTCTTATGCCGTAAATCCCATCCTTGGGTTACATTCAATTTTCTACCCAAGAATATGTGAAATATTATTCACAGTAGTACATTACTTTTTTTATATCTATGAAAATGGATAGCATTATGCTCCTTACTGTATATAGTGATGCTCTTCAGGCTACTTCTTAATATTTATCACATCAAGCTGCATAAAGAAATTTGGAAAAAAGGGGAAATGTTTCTTAGAATTATTTATCTGATTATTATTTAAACTTCCTCCTCCTCTCCTCCTTCTCCTTCTTCTCTGCTTCCCCTATCCTTTCCCCTTCCCCTTCCCCTCCCTCAACCTCTTCCTCTGTAGCTGCACCCATTTCTTCAAGGCATTTCTTTCAATAACTCAGCAGGAGAAAGTATGTCCTTTAATGAAAAGATGGAAACTGGAGAAGGATTTGACATCATCAACATGATCACCTTTTCAAACAAATCAATCAAGAGAGTGAAAGTTGGAAGATTGGATCCCAATGCTCCAGATGAAAATGAATTGATTATTAATGAAAATTTAATTGCATGGCACAAAGATTTTAATCAGGTATGGATATTCTTCAATAGATCAGATTGTTGCACACATTTTCCTAAAATATGTGTTATGTTCCTTCCTTATACCCATTGAGAAAAACCTGGTGAATCCCTTTGATCAGGTCTTCCAGTTTCTTATTGTTTTGGAAGAATAAGCATTTCAAATGCCTTTCAAATTTCAAATGCAATTATTGAATGGAAGAAAGGTTTTAATCGGTATGGAATGCAAGCATGTAGAATGCTTACATTTTTACAACTTTCTTGGAAATGGAAAATGAAACAGTGAAGGGGGGCAAATCACTTAAAATGTCTAACAATGAATCTCTGTTGGCCATGATTCTGTTTATAGGATGATTAATTGACTTTGTTTTCAAATGATGAACAACTTAACAACTTGGCAACTAATTGTTCAACATTTTTCATGTTATGAACAGGTTCTTCCAATTTCTCTGTGCAATCAATACTGTCATCCCGGATATTGGAAGAGAAAATCCGAAGAGAAAAACTTTTGTTGCTATGATTGTATTCCCTGTCCAGAGGGGAAGATTTCAAGCAAGACAGGTCAGTTATAAAGTTCTTTTATTTTTGGAGACAATGGCTGCAGAATAAATTATTCTGTCAAAAATTACAATTTGTTCTATTTCTTACTATGAGATTTTCCCATCCTTTAAAGCAACAAACAAGTGTAATCGCTATAAACTCAGTTATTAATAATCTCTCATATTTGAGAATACTATATTTTGTAGGATAGATCATCCATATATGCCATCTTTTCTCATATGGCATTTTTATCCCAGAGTTCAAAATCCAAACTATTTATTTGGGTTCCAGAAGATGTCACCTACAAAACCAAGGTTTACATAGTGACCAAAGTCAAATTTTGGCCCAGCCACCTTTTATATGTAGTCATCCAAAGCATTATAATAGGTGGAACTGGAAGAAAATTGAAAAATATCCATATAATTGTTGTAAAATTGGCAGAGAGAGAGAGGGGGGTGACTGTAAACCACCTTATTTTTTTAAATTTCAGAAATTCTGCTTAGAAAACAAGGTCATGACTAAGTGTGATCAAAAGAAATGTCAGTTTCCAAGCAGAAAAACAGAACATCTCAGAAAGAAATAGGTAATAAATGATTTTCTTTTTGATATTTTTTTATCCAGACACAGAAGATTGTTTCAAATGTCCTGAGGATCAATATCCAAGCAAAGTGCAAGATCGATGCCTTAACAAAACAATGAGTTTCCTGTCCTTTGAAGAACCTTTAGGAATCAGTTTGGCTTCAGCTGCTGTTTCTTTTTCCTTCATGACAATCAGTGTGCTTGGAATTTTCCTTAAGTGTAGAGATACCCCCATTGTCAAGGCCAACAACCGGGACCTCTCTTACACACTACTCATTGCCCTTTTACTATGCTTTTTATCTTCCTTGTTATTCCTTGGACAACCAAGAAAAGTAACCTGCCTTCTCCGTCAACCAGCATTTGGCATCATCTTCTCAGTTGCTGTTTCTTGTGTCTTAGCTAAAACTATTACTGTGTTTGTAGCTTTCATGGCTACTAAGCCAGGTTCTTCAATGAGAAACTGGGTGGGGAAAAGATTGGCTCTTTCCATTGTTCTTTCTTGTTCTTTTCTTCAAGCAGGTCTTTGCATTCTGTGGCTGGCAACATCTCCTCCATTCCCTCAGTTAGACATGAATTCCCTTATAGAAACCATGATTTTACAATGCAATGAAGGCTCCATTTTCATGTTCTATTGTATCCTGGGCTATCTGGGCTTCTTGGCTATTGTCAGCTTTATTGTGGCATACTTTGCCCGTAATTTACCTGACACCTTTAATGAAGCCAAGTTCATCACATTTAGCATGTTGGCTTTCTGCAGTGTGTGGCTCTCCTTTGTTCCAACCTATCTGAGCACCAAAGGAAAAGCCATGGTGGCTGTGGAGATCTTCTCCATCTTGTCTTCCAGTTCTGGGTTAATGGGATGTATCTTTTTCCCAAAATGTTTCATAATTATTCTTAAACCAGAACTAAACATTAAGAAACGACTAATAAAATGAAGTTATTGTATCATGTGATACAATAACTATTTTCCCCAAGAATACTGAGTTTAAATGAGATGACTATAACCTGTTTTGAGTTAATTAAATAATTAATTGGGGTTATTCATTCATTTATTTCATATGGAATAATAGAATACAGCAATATTTCTCAACTTTGACAACTTTAAGTTGTATAGATTTCAACTTCCAGAATTCGCCAGCTGGGGAATCCTGGGAATTGCAGTCAATACAGCTTAAAGTTGCCAAGTGTTATAAGTAAAATTTGGATATTATACTTAAGAAGCTACAGAACCAGACTGTAGCCATTTTGTGTCCATAGCCTGACCTTTTAAAAGGACAGAAAAGTTGAGAAATATGTTTTTGTGAAACAAATATATTGGATTGCGAAGTGTGTCCTTGGACGAGGTTTGGAATTTGTGTTTGAAGGGCAACCTGACATTATATAGTCACATTAATCGAAATTATAGCCCTCTGATAATTGTATAACCGGACATCTGGAGATAAATCCAGGAAAAAGGATGTTGATAACAATCCAATGTCAAGTGGGGAAAGGTCAGTGGAAATACCCACAACTTTCCTATGGGATTCTATGTATCTTTGTAACTGAAAAACAACATGTGTTATGTAACTGTTTATATAATTATATTTGGGTATAAATATGTGATGTTTCTGGGAAAAGGCGTCTCCTTTTCCTCATACTATCTTTGGTATGTGTTAAAAGAAGATCGATACTGCAGTATCTTCAATAAAGCCAGTTACATGTTTCAGTATTTCAAGTCTGTTCTAATTATTTCTGCTCATACGCATGACAAATTTTGGCGAGCCAGGCAGGAGACAGGACAAGGACTCCGGAGGATGGTTCTTCTGGACTGCAAAACGGGGCCCACTGCTGCGGTTGTTCTGCGGGTTTTTGTGCTTTGGATGAGCTTCTGTCCGGGAGCCTTGCTCCTGGTAACCTGCGTTTGGTTGACTGATTGCTGGGAACGTGCTGGCTTCCAGTGGCCACGGGTGAGTTGCAGTGCACTGAGGAATCAGGTGAGCTCTATCTGGGTTTTTTATATATATCTATAGATATGTTTTAGAGATTTGTGTTGCAACTTTTTTTTTAAAGTCTCACATTTTTTTCTTCCCTTTTGAAACATTTCATAATTTTTTTCTTCTTCTCAAAATGAAGGCTTGTACAGCTTGTATGATTTTTTACTTTGTGTCTGGAGTGTGTGTTTGTGAAGAGGAGTCTGTCTGTGCTGTTACATTGTTATTTTTCTCTTTCTCTGTCTCGTTTCCTGTGAACAGGGGGGTGAAAATGGGGAATTTAGCTTCTTGGATGAAGAAACCAGATGTTGCTAGTGAAGTTCCTTCCATTCCTATGTCCTCTCCTCTTGGGGAGTTAATAAATCAGTGAAATGAGGCATGGTTAGTTCAATATACTAAACCTTTGGATAAGATACGGTTAATTGAGCTGTGTACAGCTCACTGGCCAGATCATATCTTAAAACCTCCGAATTATAGGTGGTCACGGTTTGGAGAGTCTAATGTATATTGGATTAATGCTTTGAAACATGTCTTGACTAAAAAGAAATTGGTTTCTCAATTGCCTTATGTTGTGCCTTGGTATCATGTACAATATACCAATCCATTTCCTCCTCTTGGGAAAAATACTAAGAGGATTTTGTATACAAAGGAAAGTGATAAGTGGGATCCTTTGTATTATGCTGGTCTTGTACGTCCTCCTCCTTATAATGTAGCTATCTCTGTGCAAGATGTGGGAGAAAAGAGGGGAGGAAGTTCCTCTGCCATTTCTCAGTATAGAGTGTTAAAACAGGAGTTGGATTCATTGGCAGTTGCTGGACCTTCTAGTGGAGCTATAACTAGATCCAGAGCGAAAAAGGAACAACAGGTGTTATATCCATTACGTGAAATGCCTAATGGAGTTACAGCTGAGTTCCTATAACAACATTTGTAAATGTCCCGCTTACATCTTTGGATTTGAGGAATTATAAGTTATCTATGCCATCTATTCAGATTGATCCAATATCTTTATCACAGAGTTTGGATTTGTTTTTGGGTCCTAATATTTATACTTATGTGGAATTACAGCATATCTTGGGATATCTTTTTTCTCCCGAGGAGCGAGGGCAGATTAGACAAGCTGGCATAGCATACTGGAATAAGACACAGGAAGGTGTAGTAAATGTGGTAGATGGTGAAGATAAGTTTCCTTTGGCAGATCCTGGATGGGATAGTCAGATTCCAGAGGATAGAGTACAGATGATGGATACGAAGAAACTTATTGTGCAGGGTGTAAAAACTGCTGTACCTCAGGGTAGAAATTTAGCTAGAGCATTTGAGGTAGGTCAGTTAAAAGATGAGTCCCCGGCTGAATTCTTGAATAGAATCAAGGATAGTTTAAATAAGTATTCTGGTCTTGCTCCTGAGACGCCAGAGTATCAGGCTTTAATGAAATTACAGTTTGTTACTAAAGCCTGGGGGGGATGTGCAGAAGAAATTGCAGAAGATAGAGAGATGGGCTGAATCAGACATAGCTACTTTGTTGCAAGAGGCCACTAAGGTTTTTATTGGTCACAATCTTGCAAAGTCTCGTCAGAAATCCCAAATTATGTTTTCAGCGTTGAAAGCTGCTACAACCGAAAAAGTGGATAAGCCATTTGGACTGGTTGCAGCTAAGAATACTAGGAGAGCTGGAGGTCCATCTACTGGAGGTGGATGGAAGCGTCCTGGAAGAGGATGGAGGGGATTTCTTTCCTTGAATAGGAATAGAGGACTGAAAGGCAGTAGACAATGTTTTACTTGTGGAAAGGAGGGGCACTTTGCAAGAAATTGCCCAGACAAGCAAAGAATGCAACAAAGAGAACAGAGACTGTATACCCTAATTAAAGATTAGGGGGGTCAAGGGTTCCTGATGTTGGAGTCCCACTGGGAGTCTTTAGTAAATTTGAAGGTGGGATCTAAATAAATAAATTGCATTTTTCTGATAGACACAGGGGCGGCTAGAACGTCTTTGTGTGAGTTACCTGAGGGTCTTACTCAGGATGGAAAAATGATGATAGTCTCTGGAGTTAAGGGGGAACCATTTGAAATTGCTATTGTTGAAAATGTGTCTCAGAAGGGAGGACACTCTGAGATAACATTGAATGTCTTGTACATACCTGAAGCGGGTATGAACCTTTTAGGACAAGATGCTTTGTCTTTATTAGGATGTGAGCTTAACTTTTCTGAAGATAAATGCACAATTCAGCTATTGACTAATGAACAGGAGAAATATATAGATCCTACAGTGTGGGAAGCAAAAGGAAATAGAGGTGTTTTGAAAATCCCACCTGTTGAAGTGATTTTAAAAGAGGGTGCTGATCCAGTGAGGCAGAAGCAATATAATATTTCTCCAGAAGGGAGATGTGGTTTAAAGCCAGTGATAGAGTCTCTCTTAAGGGATTGATTAATTGAATCTGCAATGTCACCATATAATACACCTATCCTACCTGTAAAAAAACCTGATGGTTCCTTTCGTCTAGTGACAGATCTGAGACTCATAAATAGATTGGTAGTAGAATGACATATTATTACGCCAGATCCCTATACATTATTGGGGAGGATTCCACATGAGCATAAATATTTTAGAGTAATAGATTTGAAGGATACTTTTTGGACATGTCCTTTGGCTGAAAACTCGAGGGATATTTTTGCTTTTGAATGGACAGATCCAGATACATATCGAACTCAACAGTATTGATGGTGTGTGTTACCACAGGGGTTTTCAGAAAGTCCTAATTTGTTTGGACAGGCATTAGAGCAGGTCCTTGAAGGGTTTAACCCACCTGTGGGGATAACAGTATTGCAATATGTAGATGATTTGTTGGTTTCAGGAGAAAAGAAACGAGAGGTAGAGAAAGGCATGAATGCTTTGTTAAATTTTTTAGGGCAACAGGGCCTGAGGGTGTCAAGGAAGAAATTGTAATATGTTATTATATTATTATTATTATTATTAATCAAATTTATATACCGCCCTTCTCCCAGGGGACTCAGGGCGGTGTACAGCCTATCTAAAAACCCACAAATATACAAAAATTAAAAAAGTATTAAACCAATTTGGCTGATAAATAAAACTAAACAGGTCCCACCCCCCCACCTTAAAACCCCAATTTAAAATTTAAATACCATGGAGACCAAAATTAAAACCATTATCTCAGCCCAGGCCGGCCTGCTCAAAGAGCCAGGTCTTCAACGCCAGGTCTTCAATGTTGAGCCTGAGGTTAAATATTTAGGACATTTAATTAGTCATGGAAGTAAGAGAATTAATCCAGAAAGGATTGAAGGGATAGTTAGACAACCTATACCGAAGAATAAGAGAGAAGTTCGGAAATTTTTAGGATTGTTAGGATATTGTCGTCTATGGATAGATGATTATAAAATTAAGGTTAAATTTCTATATGAGAAATTGTTAGATGATGAACCATGGGAGGTTGTATGGAATAATGAAGAGGTGAATAACATTGAGAAGCTTAAGCATGATCTAATACAAGCTCCGGTATTAAGTTTGCCTGATTTAAAGAAACCTTTTCATTTATTTGTAACAGTTGAAGATGGAATAGCTGAAGGAGTTCTAGCTCAAGTCTGGGCTGGAAAGAAAAAACCTGTAGCATTTTTATCCAAATTAATGGATCCGGTAGTACATGGTTGGCCTTTATGTATACAGGCAGTGGCGGCTACAGCTATATTGGTAGAAGAAAGTAGGAAGTTAACCTTTGGAAGTGCTTTAGTGGTAAGCAGTCCACATCAGGTGAGAACTATTTTAATGCAGAAAGCACATAAAGCTTAATGCCACCACTTGTTTGCTGGACCCGTGCCCCTCCTGGCTGGTCTTGGCCACTCGGGAGGTGACACGAGGCTAGTTCCAGGGTATTATAAACACTTCCTTGAGAGAGGGGCTGTTACCCGCCGCCTTGAAAGAGGCGGTGGTGCGGCCTTTCCTCAAGAAACCGTCCCTGGACCCAGCATTATTATCAAATTATCGTCCAGTCTCCTAACCTTCGCTTTGTTGCGAAGGTTGTTGAGAGTGTGGTGGCTCGTCAGCTCCCGCAGTACCTGGATGAAGCGAGTTATCTCGACCCCCTCCAATCGGGTTTCAGGCCCAGGCACAGCACGGAGACGGCGTTGGTCGCGTTGGTGGATGATCTCTGGAGGGCTCGGGACAGGGGTTGTTCCTCTGTCCTGGTCCTGTTAGATCTCTCAGCGGCTTTTGATACTGTCGACCACAGTATCTTATTGCAGGCGGTTGGAGGGGTTGGGAGTGGGAGGACACCGTGTTACGGTGGTTCGCCTCCTTCCTCTCCGACCATTCGCAATTTGTGTTGACAGGGGGGCAGAGATCGGCCCCTACTGTGTGGGGTGCTCCAGGTGTCGGTGCTCTTGCCCCTGCTGTTCAACATTTATGTGAAGCCGCTGGGTGAAATCATCTGTGGCTTCGGGGTGGAGTTCCATCAGTACGCTGATGATACTCAGCTGTACATCTCCACCCCGGGCCACCCCAACGAAGCCGTCGAAGTGATGACCCGGTGCCTGGAGGCCGTGCGGAATTGGATGGGTCGTAACAGGCTTCGTCTCAGCCCGACCAAAACCGAGTGGCTGTGGTTTCCTGCGCCCAGATACAGCCAGCTTGTTCCTTCGCTGGCCGTGGGGGGAGAGATTTTGACCCCCGTGGAAAGGGCACGCAATTTGGGTGTCCTCCTGGATGTACGGCTGTCTTTGGAAGAACATATTGCAGCCGTCGCCAGGGGGGCTTTTTGTCAGATTCGTCTGATTCACCAGTTGCGGCCCTTTCTGGATCTGGGCGCACTTCGCACAGTCACTTCCGCCCTCGTCATTTCCCGCTTGGACTATTGCAATGCTCTCTACATGGGGCTCCCCTTGAAGAGTCTCCGGAGGCTGCAGCTGGTTCAGAATGCAGCCGTGCGGGTGATCGTGGGTGCCCCCCGGGGCTCCCACGTAACGCCGCTTCTCCGCAGGCTGCACTGGCTTCCTGTGGCCTTCCGGATTCAATTCAAGGTGGTACTAATGGTATTTAAAGTGCTCCATGGCTCGGGACCTGGGTACTTACGGGACAGCCTGCTGCCATCAGCAACCTCCCACCGCCCAGTACACTCTCACAGGGTTGCCCTGCTTGGGGTGCCACCGCCTGATTGTTGTCGGCTGGCGGCCCCAAGGGTGCGGGCTTTCTCTGTGGGAGCCCCCTCCCTGTGGAATGATCTGCCCCCGGAGATACGGGCCATGACGGACATCGTGACCTTCCGGCGCGCAGTTAAGACCCTATTTTTCAAGCAGGCCGGCCTGGCCCAGTAAATGGTCTATGGGTTTTAAATTTAATTTGGGTTTTAATTGTTAAATTTTATACTTTTTAAACTTTTAATTAGTCCCGGATTTTAAATGTCTGAATTTGTAGTTGGATGGGATGCAGCCGGATTTGCTTATTTAATCTAGTTTTAAATTGTATTTAAATTGTATTTATTCTGTGTGTTTTTAGTAGGCTGTACACCGCCCCGAGTCCCTTTTTGGGAGAGGGAGCAGTATAGAAATCTGATTAATAAATAATAAATAAATAAATAAATGGCTTACACATGCTAGGTTATTGAAATATGAGGCTATTTTATTATCTCAGGAGGATTTGCTTCTCTCTCACATGACAGGAATTTAAATCCAGCTGAATTCCTTTCAGGAGAGAAACAAGAATGGAATAATATAGAGCATGATTGCATTGAAGCTACAGATTTACAGACGAAAATAAGAGAAGATTTGGAGGATAGCTGATAGAGGGAGGTATTAATTTGTTTATTGATGGATCTTCTAGAGTGGAAAATGGGTAACAAATGATGGTTTACAAATAGTTAATAAGCCTATTATGAGAAACATAATAGAGAAAGTACATGAGGGTATTCATTGGGGAACACAAGCACTTGTGGATTTTGTGAAACAGAAATATATTTGCAGAGGGATGTTTACAATAGTTATGCAAGTATGCAGAAAATGTATACATTGTATACAAATAAATAGGAAAATGATGAGGAAGACACTACTAGGAGGAAGAGATTTAGCTGTCTGGCCATTTCAGAGAGTACAAGTTGATTATACTGAAATGCCAGCTGTTGGTACATTGAAATACTTATTAGTAATAGTTGATCATTTGACAGGATGGGTGGAAGCTTTTCTGTGTGCAAGGGCAAATGCACAAATGACTGTGAAATTAATTTTGGAACAGATAATACTTAGATATGGTTTAGTTGAATCTATTGATAGTGATAGAGGTACACATTTTACTTCTAATGTGGTGAAGGGGATTATGAAGTAACTAGGTATAATCTGGGAGCTACACCTGGTAAGAAATGCCGCTTCCTCGGGTAAAGTGGAGAGAAAGAATCAGACAATAAAGAACACTTTAAAAAAAATTGATGTTGGAATTACAATTACCATGGACAAAATATTTACCTCTAGCTTTACTGCGTATACGTACTTGTCCAAGAACAGATATTGGGATTTCACCATATGAGATGATGTTTGGTATTCCTTATACTGGAAGTGTTGGTATGCCTAGAATAGAACTTAAAGATATTTTTCTTAGAAAATATATACAAGGACTGTCCCAGTGTTTTTCTCTTTTAAGGTCCAAAGGACTTTTGGCACAAACACCACCATTTGACTTTCAAACACATGACTTTAAGAGTGGAGATTGGGTCCTGATTAATCAGTAGAGAGCTTTGGGAAAGCTGAGGTCTATCTGGGAAGGACCATTCCAGGTGTTGTTAACCACTGAATCGGCTGTGAGAACATGAGAGCGAGGTTGGACACATCATTCATGAGTGAAAGGCCCTGTTCCTGCTCCGGTTGCTGTCTCAAGCAAACGACAATTTTGAGAGACTGGTTTTTTTTTTGTTTTTTTGTTTAGATAGTGGGTGTAGGAAGTATATGTCTAGTTTAGTTTAGGTTTATGGAACTTTGGGTGGAGGAATTACTTATTTGGCTGTGTGTAATAAATATCTTTCTTATATTCCTGATTATTTTAAGAGATGAAATAATTGATTGGTGTACACTGATATTGTGTCCTATAAGTGCGGAAGAAAATATAGAAGTGGATGTAAGTCCCCAACTACTGGTTGTAAGTTTTGAACTGTAAAACTACATACGTTAAGGTGGGTGAATTGTGAATATGATGTGGATAGTGATTATTGCCTATGTGGGGTAGGTATGGAGGCTACAGAAATATGGCCTGGATATCCAGTGACATGGCGGCAATTTTGTTTCAAGACTGAACCCGATAGAACAGAGAATGAAGGGCAAATGTCACTAACATTAATGGAACCTATGACTGAAGCTGGTATCTGTATAAGATCCACTTTAGATGATGGTTTATATTTGGGCAGATACCCAACATGTAACCACACATATGATATTGTAACCAATCCAAGAGAATTATCAAAGAAGATGAAACACAAATATGATACTTGTTTTGAAATATTTGGCAATTATTCTCCTTCTTATATGAGAATTAGGGCTCTGGAAGAAATATTATTTATGCCATTCCGTGAATTAAGAGGTGTTCCGAAAAAGCTGATGTTTTTATGTGGTAGTACAGCCATTGCTAAACTTCCGTTTACCTGGAAAGGTAGATGTGCTGAAGGATATATTGAAGCTCCAAGATATTTACATAGAGGAATAAGAAGTGTCCAAGAAAAAGAACCTAAATCAGCAAGAAGTGAAAATATTTTTCTGCAGTCAATGAGAGTAGCTTTGAATACTTCTTCTTTTTGTGTGAAAGGAGAGACTACAGTTACAAATATAATGTCAACTTGTTTTATAGGAGTTCCAGTGCCAGGAAAGTTTTTATTCAGTGAATCTAGGATTATTATAAATCCTAATGAATATACTGTGTATAATTTGTCAAAGGTGATTATTTTATTTGGTTCTCCTGTGAAACCAACTAGATGGACAAATCAGAAAAAGTTGGTGATTGAAGTTAAAACAGTTTTGCCAGCTTATGATTGTGTGAAGTATAAACATCCAGAGAAAAAACATGAAAAGACAATTTATAATTTCTTACCCACTGAAGATATTATTCATTGTACAGAGGTTGAGGAAGTAGATGGAATGACATATGTGTTATTTTTACCTAGAGGATGGTTTATGTTTTGTGGAATTTATACAAGCAAATGCAATAGGTGGTCCTTGTACAATAGGTCGTTTAACGACTATTATGGCCACTGCTCATCCCAAGAACATAAATAAGAATACTCAATTATATTATGAGATAATGAATTCCAGTTTATATCATGATCCTAGGTTTTATAAAGAACCTGTACAGGATGATACACTAACAGGAGAAGAGCATACACATGTACATACTCAAGAACATGAAGATGCTTCTAAATCTAAAGAACATAAAGAACCATACCTTATCGTATACACTTCTCCTACAGTCAGGTGGTCTATAGCCCGTTGGGGAGATAAACATGAGCCTGTAGTTGAACATGGTAAGGGATATAGAGGTAAAAGATCAGAGTTTAGTGATGCTTATTCTTCGGATTGTAATGATGATGTAGTAGTTCTGTCAAGAATAGAAGCAGGTGTATTAGGAATATTTGCATGGGGAGCTACATATTACAATAATATGCAGTTAGGACATTTAGCTTGTGCTTTAGCTAAAAGTATTAATGTAACTTCCTCCGCTATTGCAGCTTTAGCTGATGAGATGGGAGAAATAAGGAAGTCTGTATTACAGAACAGAATTGAGATTGACTACATTCTCCTGAAACTAGGTCATGGATGCGAGGAATTTGACGGGCTCTGCTGTTTCAATATTTCAGATAACTCACAATTTATTGAATCTAAACTTAAAATTCTACATAATATAACAACTCATTTAACCCATGATACAGAAAATAACACTCTGAAACATATATGGCGGACGGCTGCTTTCGCCGGAGTTTCCTCCAGCCCGGGTGGTCTTCGATGCAGGCCCCCATGCCCCCTGGGCCCCCTCGCCAGTGGCAGAGGTGGGGGAAGACCAGGGGAGACCAGCGGTTTCCAGCAGGAGCTGGTTGGGGGCTTGCCGGAGCCATGGGGCCGGAGGGAACGATAGCGCTAGCGCGGCGGCCCCGGCGGCCTCGGAGCGGCTTCGGAGGCTTCGGTTTCGGCTTCGGAGGCTTCGGAGGCCTCGACTCAGCTGCAGGGGCCCCGGAGCAGTTTGTGGGCGGCCTCGGTGGCCTCGGGAGTGATGGTGTCGGTGCGGAGCGGCCCTGGTGGACTCACGGTGACGGATCCAGCATGACCAACGCGGAGTTCCGCCGCCGCTCTCTCCGGCCTGGACGGCCTCAGCTATGGCCCCCCTTTGTCCCCTGGGCCCCCCCGCCGGTGGCAGAGGCGGGGGAGGATCGGGGGAGACCAATCGGGACATCTGAAAACTGGTCGGGGGTCGGCTGGAGCCGCGGGACCGGTGTGGAGGGCGGCGTGGTCGCGACGGCCCCGGCGGCTCCGGGCCGATTGTGGAAGCCTCGGAGGCCTTCCCCGGCGGTCGGCGGAGCGGGGCGGCTGCGGACGGGCGCTCGGCGGTGATGGACGGGTGCTCGGCGGCGGCGGCCCTTCCCGGCGGTCGGCGGAGCGGGGAGGCCGCAGACGGGTGTTCGGCGGCGGCGGCAGTGGCAGCCGCGGCCTCCGGACTTGCTGTGACGGCGCTCCCTGTGTCCTGTGTGCCGGCGGCCTTGGTGTGGGCTCGGCGGCCTTGTTCGGGCCGCGGCGGTCGTGGGAGGCCCCAGTTGGTTCTGATACGGGCCTGCTGTGGTCAGGGCGGCCCTGGAGCGGACCTGGGGCACCCTTGATAGCCCCGAAGATGGCGTGGAGGCTGGGAGACCCACGGAGGGGCTCGGCTGAAGAGTGGTGGTGCCAATGCCCCCGTGGGCCGCGTAGACGGAGCTATGGTGTCCCTTCCTTTCCTGGGGCCCCCACCGGTGGCAGAGGTGGTGGGCCTGGGGGAGGGTCTGGCTCTGCCTGTGACTCTTTCCCCCCCGGGGGTCCCACCGGTGGCAGAGGTGGGACGACCGGGGGGAGGCGGCATATACCCCAGCCTGACTGGACTTCATCATCCGCGGCCAGAGGACGGCAGAGACCGCAGGCGCTCCGGGACTGTAGAGATGAGGCGGCCGGGTCCACGGATGTACCCGAGGGCAGAGCTTTGGGCCCTGAGGGATGCCCCCCTCTCCCTTAGGTGGCTTTCGAAGCTCTCTAAGACCTTCCGTAATGATGGATCCTGGGATCCGGAGCGATGGTGGGGCCGGGGAAACCGGGGAAAGCACTGTAAACCTGGGGTCATCAAATTTTTAATGGGGTTTTTTAAGGGGGAAAGGTCCAGGGCGGGTGGGGGAGACAGCCCGCATGGAATTGGGAGCAGCCGGGCCAGCTTGCGCGCCTGGGGGGCCTCGGGGGTTTCCGTGTCAGGGTGGCGGACAGGGGGTGGGCAGCCGGGGGCCAATTCTATTAGCACGGTGACTGGGAGAGGTAGGTATGCGGGGGGTAGAGGGCCATATCCGGTTAGGGGATCGCGCTCCCGATGTTTACAAGCGGTAGCGCGCTCCGACCCTCCTTACCCATCCTGTAGTCCTGGTTGTCCGGAATCTCAGGCCCTGAATACACGGCTGTTGTTGTGCAATGCCAGGTCCGTGGTTAATAAGGCTCCCCTGATCTTTGAGTTGGCTCAGGAGGAGGCCGCGGACCTGGTAGGTGTCACCGAAACCTGGTTGGGCCCAGAGGGAGGTGTCCCTCTGGTTGAGATGTGCCCACCAGGTTTCCTTGCATTTCACCAGGCTAGGGCTCAGGGAAGGGGTGGCGGGGTGGCGGTGCTTATAAAGGAAGTCCTTTGTCCTAGGGAGGCCACTGTCCCTCAGACGGCTGGCTGTGAATCTCTTTTTGTGAAGTGGGGGCAAGGGGTTCAGATGGGTCTTTTGTTGACGTACCTGGCTCCCTGCCACGTCTCATCAGCCCTGCCCGGACTCCTAGAGGTAATAGCCGGGCTGGCGGTTGAGACCCCCAGGCTTTTAGTCATGGGGGATTTCAACCTGCCATCGCTCGGTGAAACCTCGGGGTTGGTCCGGGAGTTCTTGGCTTCCATGACGGCCATGGACCTGACCCAGTTAGTTTCTTCTCCCACTCACATAGGAGGACACACGCTGGACCTGATTTTTGTCTCTGGGCAGTGGTTGAATGACTGTAATTGCGGGGATTTAGTCATCACTCCCTTGTCATGGACAGATCATTCCCTCCTTAGACTGGACTTCTGCTCCGCCACCCCCCACCGCAGGGAGGCGGAGCCACTTAGATGGTTCCGCCCCAGGCGCCTAATGGACCCGGAGCGGTTCCAGAGGGAGCTTGGGCCATTTCCTGAGTCTCTGGCTCTCAGCTCGCCTGGAGACCTGGTGGCCACCTGGGATGGGCTGGCCGCCGGGCCTCTAGACCGAGTTGTGCCTCTGCGACCTCTGACCCGGCACAGATCCCATTTGGCTCCGTGGTTTACGGAGGAGCTACGGGAGATGAAGTGCCGGAAAAGACGTCTAGAGGGCATTTGGAGGGCGACTTGTTCTGAATCTGACCGAACACAGGTGAGATCTCATATTAAGACTTACCTTGTGGCGATAGGGGCGGCGAAATCCTCGTATTTCTCCGCCCTTATTGCGTCGGCAGGAAATCGGCCTGCCGCCCTGTTTAGAGTGACCCGCTCTCTACTTGAACCGAGAGCGCGGGATGACCTCTTGCAGGGTAGAGCAGAGGAGTTTTCTCGATTCCTGCATGACAAAATCGCTCAGATCCGGGAGGGGCTTAACTCCAATTGGATGGTCCCGGGGGAGGTGTCCGGGGCAGGTCTTGTGAATGTTATCTGGGGGGAGTTCGATCCTGTGACCGCCGAGGGTGTGGACAGGTTGCTGGGGAGTCTGAATGCCACCACCTGTTTATTGGACCCGTGCCCTTCCTGGCTGGTTTCGGCCGCCAGGGAGACGACACGAGGCTGGCTCCAGGAGATTATCAATGCTTCTCTGAGAGAGGGGTCGCTCCCGACCGCCCTGAAGATGGCGGTGGTGCGGCCCCTCCTCAAGAAGCCTTCCCTGGATCCAGCTGTTTTAAATAACTTCCGTCCAGTCTCCAACCTTCCCTTTGTGGCGAAGGTTGTTGAGAGTGTGGTGGCACGTCAGCTTCCTCAGTACCTGGAGGAAACAACTTACCTCGATCCGTTCCAATCGGGCTTCAGGCCTGGGCATAGCACTGAGACGGCATTGGTCGCGTTGGTTGATGATCTCTGGAGGGCTCGTGACAGAGGGTTCTCCTCTGTCTTGGTCCTATTAGATCTCTCGGCGGCTTTCGATACTATCGACCATAGTATCCTGTTGCGACGGTTGGAGGGGTTGGGAATTGGGGGAACCGTCTTTCGATGGTTCTCCTCCTTCTCTCCGACCGTTCGCAATTTGTGTTGGCGGGAGGGGAGAGGTCCACCTCTAGGCCCCTGGTTTGTGGGGTGCCTCAGGGGTTGGTTCTCTCCCCTCTCTTGTTCAACATCTATATGAAACCGCTGGGCGAGATCATCCGTGGTCTTGGGGTGAAGTGTCATCTCTATGCAGATGACACTCAGTTATACATCTCCACCCCGGACCACCCCAACGATGCTGTGGGGGCTATGTCCAGGTGCCTGGAGGCCGTGCGGGATTGGATGGGCGGGAACAGGCTCTGGCTCAACCCATCCAAGACCGAGTGGCTGTGGTTCCCGGCGCCCCGATATAGCCAGTTGACTCCGTCGCTGGCTATTGGGGGGGAAATTTTGCCCCCCACAGAGAGGGCTCGCAATCTGGGAGTCCTCCTGGATGTGCGGCTGTCGCTTGAACACCATGTCGCGGCCGTCTCCAGGGGGGCATTTCATCAGATCCGTCGGATCTACCGGTTGCGGCCCTTTCTGGATCGGGACGCCCTGCACACGGTCACTCAGGCCCTTGTCACCTCTCGCCTGGACTATTGTAATGCCCTCTACATGGGGCTCCCTGCGGGGAGCACCCGGAGACTCCAACTGGTGCAGAATGCGGCCGCGCGGGTGATCATGGGGGCGTCACGTAGCGCCCACGTGACGCCTCTCCTGCGCGAGCTGCATTGGCTGCCGGTGGCTCTCCGGGTTCGCTTTAAGGTTCTGGTTCTGACCTTTAGGGCGATCCATGGCATTGGACCAGGTTACCTACAGGACCGCATCCTACCGGTGATCTCCAGCAGGCCAGTGCGTGCACACAGGGAGGGCCTTCTCCGGGTTCCGTCGGCTGCCATGTGTCGCCTGGCGGTCCCGAGGGGTAGGGCCTTCTCTGTGGCGGCCCCTGCCCTCTGGAATACTCTGCCACCGGAACTGCGTACCGGCATGGACCTGAGGTCCTTCAGGCGCGCGCTGAAGACCTGGCTTTTCGAGCAGGCCGGCCTGGGCTGAGAGAGGGTTTTAATTTGTCTCCATTGCTTTTTAGTAATTTTAATTTGGGGGTTTTAAGGGGGTGGGGTGGGCTTTTATATTCGGCCAAATATTCAATTTAATCTCTTTTTAACTTTTGTATCATTGTCGGGGTTTTGGATTGGCTGTACACCGCCCTGAGTCCCTAGGGAGAAGGGCGGTATAAAAATTTTATAAATAAATAAATAAATAAATATATGGCATATTTTAACTTCCTGGTTGCCTGATTTTGGATGGTTAAAGGAAATCTTTTTTGAAATAGTTATAATCCTTATAATAGGACTAATTTCATGTATTTGTGTTAAGTGAATTATGTGAATTATGTTTTCGTTACTGTAAGATTAAGACACCTGAGGGAAAACGCAAGGTATATAGTCAACAAGAGGTTAGACTTATGTTGAGAGAGCTTGATGATCACTCTCAAGTATAAATTGGTAACAAAAATAAAGGGAGGAGTTGTTATAAGTAAAATTTGGATATTGTACTTGAGAAGTTACAAAACCAGACTGTAGCCATTTTGTGTCCATAGCCTGACCTTTTAAAAGGACAGAAAAGTTGAGAAATATGTTTTTATGAAACAAATATGTTGGATTGCGAAGTGTGTCCTTGGATGAGGTTTGGAATTTGTGTTCGAAGGGCAACCTGACATTATATGGTCACATTAATCGAAATTATAGCCCTCTGATAATTGCAAAACCGGACATGTGGAGATAAATCTGGGAAAAAGGATGTTGGTAACAATCCAATGTCAAGTGGGGAAAGGTCAGTGGAAATACCCACAACTTTCCTATGGAATTCTATGTATCTTTGTAACTGAAAAACAACATGTGTTATGTAACTGTTTATATAATTATATTTGGGTATAAATATGGGATCTTTCTGGGAAAAGGCATCTCCTTTTCCTCATACTATCTTTGGTATATGTTAAAAGGTGATCGATACTGCAGTATCTTCAATAAAGACAGTTACGTGTTTCAGTATTTCAAGTCTGTTCTAATTATTTCTGCTCATACGCATGACACCAAGCTTAAGAAACATTGGAATAAAGCATTAATGCATAAAGTTCACAAAGCAGCATATAGAATATGTATCAACATGACAATAGTGAATTATTTTTAAAATGCACAATATGAATTATGACTAAAATTGTTTTTTAAAAATAAATTATTATGGGTATTTATTAGAGTACCTAAGCCTATGGCCTATATCTAGGCTATTTAGCCTTTGGATAGCAATGTCTTCAAGATGATGTAGTTCTTGCAGGGAACCTTCAATGGGGCATTTCATCTCAATATGATATAAAACTTGCAGGACATTCTCACAGTCAAATTTAATACTATCAACCTTTTGTTTTTCAGGTTCCAATATTGGTTTGGATGAGATTATTCCTGTCCAGATTTTCATGGTGAATTATGAGATATGAGACTAAATATTTGATCATGATAATCCACATGAGTAATAATTAGCTTTGCCTCACATTTTTCCTCTCCATTTCTAAGGCTGATTTTCTTCTAAGGTTTGTGGGTGGTACGTTAGATAGCATTGACCATTTGGAAGTCATCAATTTCATAATTCCTGATATTAGCTTCATGGTATGGATAAGCTGGATGTCCACTGTTTTTGTGTGTGAACACTATTTAGCCATACAGGGCTGTGATATTTAGCTGCCAAATATATCAATCAAAGTAGAGCTAGAAGGAACCTTGGAGGTCATCTAGTTCAATCCCCTGCTCAAGATATACCATTTCAGGTAGGTGACTATCCATTTTTTTCTTTAAAACCTCTAGTGATGAAGCACCTACAACTTCTCCAGGTAAGCTGTTCCACTGGTTATTTGTCCTTACTTCTAGGAAGTTTGTCTTTAATCACAGGTTGCTTCTCTCCTTGATTAGTTTTCATCCATTGTTTCTTTCTTTCTTTTTTTGCCTTCTGCATATTGATTGTGTAACTCTGTGCATTCTTGCCTCCAGCCTGGGATAGATATTCTTGTACAGTCCCTTGGGATATTCTTCTTAGCTATGGAAAGTAGCAATCCCACAACCAATTGTCACTTTCTTCTCTGTTTGTGTGTGTTGGTGAGGGGTTCCATTTGATGATGTGGTCATGTTCAGCACAAAAGCTTTCCAATTGGCTTTTTAAAAAAACCATCAAGGCTTAGGGGACTATCTTACAATGAAGACCTGCACCCCAACATTTAACAATTCATATCTGTGCTATCTGCAAGGAAAATCTCTTAGTGCTCTTTTGTAACAATGTAATGGTCTACTGTATCTCTGGAGACAAAATGTAAATCAGGGCTATAATCCTTAGTCCATCTGGCTGAGTGGCAGATAATCTTAACTCTCTTGGATCCAGAAGACATTTTCTAGGAATGTTTTCAGTGTTTAAAAGACAAATATACCCCAGCAAGGAACAATGTCTTACTGTTTTTTTTTTCTTATATGTATCCATTTCATGTATTCATAACTATGTTTATACTTATATTTGTTGTCTTATAATTGCTTGACAAATAAATAAAATAAAAATAAATAACTAAAAATAAATAAGGGGATAGGATAGCAGAGGCTTCTATGGACAAAGCCTGAGGGATATAAGGGGATAGATATCAGCTTTAAAATTCAGCTGTCACATTTCATGGAAGGGGGGGGTGGAGGAGTTGAAACGTTCAAGGTTATTTTGTATGTCGTATTAAGAAATTCCAGTGGCAGTTAATTGGTTCTCGTGATTTATGAAGTGTAGAAGTGGGAGAAGAGAAGGGAGGAGAGAAGATGGATTCTGTGTAATGCATGAAAATAATTTCACTTTGGGAAATTGCCTTTGACATGCCAGATCTGTTTCTAAATAAATCAATTGGAGGGGAAATGTCTCAGAGTGATTGATATCATGGATACTTTCTGGATGCCTTACCATAGGATAGCAGAGGCTTCTGTGGGCCAAGCCTGAGGGAGATAAGGGGATAGGATAGAAGATGCTTTTGTGGGCCAAGCCTGTGGGAGATAAGATACAGAATCATTTGTTATGAATTCATTCTGTAAGAGAATTGTATCCTTTTCTATCTGATTTCTCACCTCTGCAATTTGTTTCAAAGCTAGACACATCCTTGGAGATAGTTCCAGGTACACCCTACTCATAAATGGAGGGGGGGGCTGCCAAGGAGAATGAACACACAAGGAAAAGAGATACCGTTCAAAATAACAAAGCATGGACAGTTCACAGGCAAAGAACACTCCATGGATAAGGAAGGGGAGGGCATGGCAAGACATTGCCAACATTGAATAACTTTTCTTTTTCTCTGATTGGATAAACTTTGTTTCTATCAGCGTAAAATGTATATAATACTCTGAACCACTCTTGCATGGTTTGGCTATTCCTTATATGCATTTTGTCTGTATGTTTTGGACATAATATTCACCCAGACTTTTTGCTTTGGCCAAAGAATAAAAAAACTGTTATTTTTGCAAACCTCATCTCGAGTCTCACTCTTTGACATATTTCTGACTCACGGAAACTTCTGGGACCTTCCAGGATAGCAGAGGCTTCTGTGGGCCAAGCCTGAGATGGATAAAGGGATAGGATAGCAGAGGCTTCTTTGGCCAAGCCTGAGGGAGACAAAGAGATAGGATAGAGGAGGCTTCTGTGGGCCAAACCTGGGGGAGTTAAAGGGATAGAATATCAGAGTCTTCTGTGGGCATAGCCTGAGGGAGATAAGGGGATAGGATAGCAGAAATTTTTGTGGTCCAAGCCTGAGGGAGATAAAACCTTCCCATTTATCTTAGAAAGATTTGTTTTTAAAGAAATCTTTCTTAGATAGCTTCCAAAATAAGGTAAATAAGTTACTTTGAATTGTGTAGTTGTTTTGAGATATTGTCAGGAAAAGAACTGACACAGGTATACGCATAGCCAGAAATTCCACAAATGCAACTTATGACCGCAATTAAGCCCAACATTTATGTTGCTATGTGAAACATTTTGTACGTGAGTTTTCCCCCATTTTATAACTTTTCTTGTTCCATTTGTTAAGTGACTCTGTGCAATTCTTAAATTAATAACACAGTTGTTAAGGGACTCTAGTTTACCCCATTGATTTTCCTTGTCAAAATGTCACAAAAGGGGATCATAGCTTCTAGGTGTTATCTAAGAAAGGATTTTCAAAATGACCACCACATAATTGGTATTTCTTAATACCATAATTAACAAACTTTGATGCTAAGGAATTCTACTCTCCCTCCACAACTGAAAAGAACTCTGTTCCAACTGCCAGTTGCCTTCTATTAACACCCTCTGATACTAAGTAGTTAGATATTCTACTCCACTTTCCCACCTGAAAAAAACCCAACTGCCAGTTGCCTCACATTCCGTTATCACAATTCAAACTGGCAACATTCCACTCCTTCACTCAGGAGCAGTCTGGGGCTCCTTACTGTGCTAAACATTGGTACCTCACCACAATGTCTACATCTTCCTCTTATGGAACTTTTTCTGAACTCTAGGCATCAGGAGTGATATTCCTTTATGTGTTTCAGTCACCAACCATCACTGAGCCAATGGATTGTGATTTAAATTTCTCCTGCATAGCCTGATCACATAGTGTCATCAC
This sequence comes from Bungarus multicinctus, assembly GCA_023653725.1. NCBI lineage: Eukaryota > Metazoa > Chordata > Lepidosauria > Squamata > Elapidae > Bungarus > Bungarus multicinctus. Next base: position 139,272,053 of record CM042840.1, on the reverse strand, counting down.
AAGGACGGTTATCCAGCTTTTATTATATACAAAGGAAAATATCCAGTATGCATGTATGTATAGAATAATATAAAAATACAAAATCAAGTCTTAACCCACTAAGTGTCCAATTCTATTTCTGCAGGTGTTTTCAAAACAGGTTCAGTCTCAAACATGTATTATGACATCTAAAAAAAGATGTTGATCAGCTATGTAAAGAAAGTTGCCAGATTTCCTATAGTTCAATGGTAATTATGTCCCTTATGAATTACTGAAATCACTCCACTATTCTAGTAGGTTAAAAAAAAAACACCACCAGACATTCTGAGCAGAAGGGAATAGGAAGTGAGAAACAATCCATACAAATATTTCAACAGCCACGTGGAGGCAGAAAGGGGTAATACTGACTCTCTGTGCTTCAATTCCACAAATTCTCTTCCTCCTGTCGTATCTGCCAGAACTTCTCTTTCAATGATAGACCCAGATATTTTCCCCATAAGCAGAGAGTCATGAAGTTACTAGTTCTGGTATTCCTGATGAACAAAGTAGTTACTCTGAGATGCCCTCCAAATGATGCTTTCCTTATTCCTCATGACTGGTACCAGTCTGGTGACCTTATCATTGGTGGGATGGTGTCTCAAATTGTTTATCACTTTTATAAAATTGAATTTAATGAACATCCATCTTTAAAAGGTTATGGCTTACCACTGTAAGGCTTTTCTTTTCTTTCCATGCAGTTTCTAATCTTAACCAAATCCTCCAAAACATTCTTATATAAATAAAAGTTGTTTGAGCATAAATGCTGGATTTTGTATGTCATCTAACCTTTTTTGTGTTTCAAATGTATTTGGTTGTGGGAGAAGGAATAATTTCCTTTATATTATGTTAGAATCTTTCTTGTAAAATGTATGAAGTTTTGCTACAAGAAGTTTTTTGAGGAACATTAATTAGATTCAGGTACTTTTTAAAAAATCTACATCATCTATTAATATTCAGTTTTGTGTTATTTGGATAGAAAATAAAAGTGGTAACTTGAAAAAAAGCTACTATATTGCTATAGCACTCATGTTTCAAATCGTAATTATTGTGTAAAAAGTATATTTAAAATATGCACGAATTATTTAATGTTTTACAAAACCTGCCATCTATCTACTTCAACAAGAGGCAGAAATGCTTATTCTTCATACAGAAATGTTACAAGAATTGTAAAAAAAAATTTTAATTGCGGTATTTAACCTATTTGCAGTGTAATAACCAAATTCTATCAGCACATCCTTGCCTTGACCTTTGCTGTGAAGGAGATCAATGAGGCCTCCCAGATCTTACCTAACATCACTCTCGGGTTCCATATCTATGACAGTTACAACAATCCAAGGATGACTTACCGCACCACTCTGGACCTGCTTTTCAAATCCCAGGAATTTGTCCCTAACTACAAATGTGATAGCCAGAAGAATCTCATGGCCATCATAGGAGGATTAAGCTCAGATACATCATCTTATATGGCAGAAAATATAAATGTCTACAAAATTCCACAGGTAGTTTGGTAGGGGATGAGAGAGAAACTTTGACTTCTTTTGTAATGAATGTTAGATATTAGATGTTTGCCATGCCTTTCATTGAAGTCCACTTTGCAACCCTTCTGTAATTTGATTCCACAATGCAGCGTATTGGCTCAAAGTAATGCAATCTGAAAAAATAAAAATCTTTTATTTTATGGAAAACATAAATTAGAGAACAACCATAAACTTATTTAAGCAGGCAGATATTGTATCTTGACTGCTGTCTGGCAATAGGAGATACCTCTCCTTGCTATGTCTTTCTTGGAGTCTGATAAAAATAGTTTAGTATAAAACTCAACTTTTTCTGGAATTGTTGGAAGAGTGGTTGCATTTAGGTCTTTTTGGACATCTGTATTTTAAAAAAGCAATAAAGGAGAACATACTTAACTGTTTCCATTTCTCCAGAATCTCATGGATTGTCTTTCATGCTTAAATATTTTATTCTGCCAGCTACAAAGAAGAGCAGAAAGTAGTTCAATAAGTCTAGCTCTGAAGAACATAGAATATAGAATAATAGAGTTAGAAGGCACATTGAAGGTCTTCTAGTCCAATGCTCTGCTCGAGCAGGAGACCATATACCATTTCAGATAAGTGATTGTCCAGTCTCTTTTGGAAAGTCTTCATTGATGGAACACCCACAACCTTTCAAGACAAGCTCTTTTATTGGTTGATTTAGGAAATTTCTCATAAGTTCCAGATTGATTCCCTCCTTGGTTGCTTTTAGGTAGCTTCTCTCTAGATTTAGCTATATTACAGGTGTTTGTGGAGATGAACATTCTAAAACTCTATATTAGGATGCTACCTTTGGTTTGCAATCTAATCCACAGGTGAAAATATATTTCATTTTGAGACTTTATTGCTTATATTGTCCATATAATCTATGTATAATTCGACATTTTCAGTGTAGGGACACCTTCATTCAATTTAAATCCAGCAAGCAATCCTTTTCTTTCCATATTTTTCCCTTGATTCTTTTGAATAATAGCTCTTTTTTTTTTTAGTTTAGTTGACTTATGGCTCTTTTGCCCAGGAAGATTTCCAGACTACTAAGTTATCTTCACTTTATTGCATGGTACCAAATGAGGACCATCAGTATACTGGAGTTATACAACTTCTTGTTCATTTTAAATGGACGTGGATAGGAGTCTTCATTCTTGATACAAATAAAGGAGAACATTTCTTCCAGAAACTGCAGTCATTGCTTTCCAAGAATGGCATCTGCATAGCTTTCTCACAAAATATTCCACAATTAGTTAGTTTGGAAAATGTGTCTGAATTACTTCAGGGACATTCAATTATACGTCATAAACTGATAGATCAGAAAGCAAATGCTTTTCTTGTCTACGGAGAATCATTCACAATTTGGTGGCTCAGAATTGTTGCGTTTCTGTGTGAGCTAGAGAGTACATCATTTAGAAAAGTTTGGATCCTGATGAATCCAACTGATTTCATATTGACAGCATTTCAAAGAGGTTTTGATCTCCAGTTGTTCCATGGGGCTCTTTCTTTTACTGTGCACTCAAGAGAAGTTCAAGGCTTCAAAAAATTTCTTCAAGTCATCAAGCCTTCAACTCACAAAAGTGGATTTTTTCAAGAAGTTTGGGAGCAATTATTTGACTGTTCATTTTCAAATGAAGTCTTAATATCTGAAAAAATTTGTAGTGGAGAAGAGAATTTGGGAGATCTGCCTGCACCTCTGTTTGAGTTGCAGATGACTGGCCAAAGTTACAGTATCTACAATGCTGTTTATTCAGTCGCACATTCTTTGCATAAAGCAGTGAGTTCAAAATTCAGAAAGAGAGAGATTCAAAGGATTGAATTTCCAGATCTTCAGCCTTGGCAGGTAATATCTCAAAAGATGCTTTACCTATCTTTTGTTTTGCTTTTAATATATGTTTTTTAATATACATAAAAACTCCATATCTATCTGAACAATGTGTTGACCAGATACAGTTAGTTTTGAGTAGAGAAACAACAGTAATCATACTGGTAATCATAATATATATATATATATATATATATATATATATATATATATATATATATATATATATATATATATATATATATATATATATATATATATATATATATATATCAATATTAATCACATAGTAATGATATGATTAGTTTATCCATCTTAAAAAAAATTCAATACATAATTAATTATCTTTTTAATCTTTTTAGTTTATAACCTCTATTCTGTTAGTTAGCCATTGGTAAAACACGTCCACTGTTAAAAAGTATTCTCTTTCTTTTTTTTATTTTCTTTTTAGTGTTAATCTATCTATCTCAGCATATTTCAATGTTTTTTATTACACTTTCCTCTGCAGGGATCTCTTCATTTTTCCATTGCTGCGCAAACACAATTCCTGCTGCCATTAACACATATAAAATTAAATATGTATTCCCTTTATTATAGTGTTCTAGTAAAATACTCAACAAGAATATTTCTGGCTTCAAATCTATGTGTTGCTTTATCATTTTTTTCTAACTATGTATGTATTTTAGTCCAGTATTTTCTTTTGTTTTGGGGCATGTGCACAACATATGATAATATGAACCTGGCATTTGATTACACTTCCAATATTTAGTTGACAGATTTTCAAATATCTTTGCTAATCTTTCTGGTGGTAAATCCCACCTATAAAATATTTTGTATAGATTTTCCTAACATGCTGTTGACATTGTTAATTTGCAATTTCTATCCCACAGTTTCTGCCATTTATCTAATTCTATTGAACAACCAAAATTTTGGGTCCATGTTATCCTTGTTTCTTTCACTTGTTCTTCTTCCATTTTAATACTCAATAAACTATCCTTTTTAATCAATAAATTATCCTTTTTAATCAATTTTTCATCTGTCCCTAGTAGTATATGATCAAGTTCCATTGGTTCTTTATAAAAAACATATATTCTTGCATCTTTCTTATATCTTCATTTTATTTGCACATGTGGTCACCATGCTAGATCAATCCTTTGATTGGTCAGTTCTTGTTTAAATTTAAGTTCCCCTTTGTCATTCAGAATATCCTTATATCTTACTTTTTTTTTTCTATATTAATTATATTCAGACGTATCAGTGCCTGCATCGTGGAGAGCCAGACTGGTATTTTCATAGAATGTCTTTCTTTGGTTCTTTCCCCATACTAGCAGCATTGCATTGCTAACAAAATGTCTTTGAAAATATCCATGTATTTTATTTTTCCCACACCATAGAAAAGTATGCCACCCCAATTGGAGATCATGGCCCTCTAGACTTAATAAACTTTTGTGTCTCAGATTTATTCATTCTTTCACCCATACAAGTGCAGTGGCCTGGTGACATAACTCCCAATCTGGCAACCCAAAGTCCCCTTTATGTTTGGTATCTTGTAGCATTTTCAATCTTATTCATGCTTTTTTCCCTTGCCAAATATATATTTTATTTAGTTCTTCAAAAAAAATATTTTCTAATTTTATCAGAATTGTTTGGAATAAGAATAACAGTCTCAGCAAAATATTCATTTTTATTGTGACTATCCTTCTTATCATCAGTACCTGCAGGCTTTTCTATTTCTCCAAGTTTGATTTGTTGTAACAATTTCATTTTGTTTTAGTGAATTGTCATTCTCATCCACTACTGATTATGGCTTATTTGCTTTGGCCTATGCTCACATGTCAATAGAAATATCGAGGCAACAAAACTGATGGCGTAAAAGGTGATCCTAAGTTATAAAACATAGGAAGATGAAAATCACCAATGCCTTTGCAAATTTCAGTCTAATCAATGATGTTTATATATCATCCTTGGTTCCATATATAGCCATTTCATTTCCACATAGAATTGGCCTGTCTTGTAAATTTATCTAGTCCAGTTCCAAGAAAAAATTAATGAAGAAGGGTCTGAAGGCAGTGTTTCTTTGCTTTGTGCCCAACACACTTTTTAGAACTGGAGATTTCATTTTTCTTATTAGTATTTTGCAATTTAGTCAAGACGGGGTTGTTAGACTGTGAACTCAGAGGCTATGGCGATTGATTTTTTTTTAAAATCAGTAGAGGTGCACTATTTTTATGAAGTGATGTTAGTCTTTAGACTTAAAGTAAACTACCAGGAAAATTGTTGATTTCCAAACCTCATTTATTGATCACTCAATGTGGGTTTTTCTTCTTTTATATTTCAAGATAGACTTTTTTTTTTCATTTCCTGGAAGCTGTAAATAAAATAATGGAAGATTTAATCTTTTTATCCCTAATAATTTGTTTTCTTTTGGACTGCCTTTTTCTTATCGTTCTTTGAGTAGCTCCACACATTTCTTCAAGGGACTTCTTTTAACAACTCAGCTGGAGAAAGAATCTTTTTTAAAGACAAAAGAGAAGGTCAAGGTAGTTTTGACGTTGTCAACATGATCACCTTTCAGAATAGATCTTTTCAGAGAGTTAAAGTTGGAGAGTTAAGGTCCGATGCCCCAGAAGGAGAAGAACTCATCATTGAGAGGAGCACAATCCTTTGGCACCCTGGTTTTAACCAGGTAGGTAATCACAATTGTATAAAAGTCTGCATAAATTGCATCTTAATCCAGTATGATCTGTTGATCTTTGTCTTTTAAACCATATTGAAGATAGTCACTTTCCAAATCTGTTTTCTGTTCTTGAAAGGGGAAAAAAAGAATGTTCTGTACAAAAGTTCATTTATGACATTGACAAACTGGATTCATGATTTTAAAACCAAGTTTACATATGAGGGTTACAATTCCATTTGAAATTACAAGGATATCATTTCCATAGTATTTTGCCATCGTGCCAATTTCTTTAATTACACTGCCCCCTCTTCAAGTTCTCTTACTCATTCTTGTAATTTCAACATCTTTTTAATGGAGACTATAAATCCCAATTGATAAAATTCAGCAGCTTTTGGGAGGTAAAATAGTATCGCCCCCATAAAGAAAAACTATCAGAAACCATTTTTAAGATCTCCCGTTTCAAAACCTTTTATGTTTATCACTAGGTTCTTCCACTTTCTCGGTGTAATGACCATTGTTCCCCTGGCTATTGGAAGAAAGGAGATGAAGAAAAAAAATTCTGTTGCTATGATTGTGTCCGATGTCCAAAAGGGAAGATTTCAAATCAAATGGGTAGGTTAGACATTACTAGAAGCTTTCAATAGATAAAGTAACAAGTTGTAATGTGTTACTTTAGGATGCATATAATTATTAGATTTATGAGAACTTCAGGGCAAATATTCATTTCTTTACCTGTGAATCACAATCCATTTGTCTATCAGATTCTTACAAGTCATGTTTCCTATACAAACGCAAGTTATGCATTGAGCCTTAGAGTTTATATGATGACATTATCTATATTTTTAATTATTTATGTGTATGTGTGTATGTGTATGTGTGTGTATGTGTATATATATATATATATATATATATATATATATATATATATATATATATATATGAATGTGTATATGTATACACACACACACACACACACACACACACACACACACATGCAAGTCTTGGTGTGTTCAGGTCTTTTCCCGTGTAAGATTGAGAGTATCTTGGCAATGTTTCGATGAGATCTCACTTGCCATCTTCAGGCTGGTGTTTTGTGCCTGTGCGAGCAAAGTGTGATCGGAGCTGCTGTCTCTCTATATATACTGGTGGGGAAGTTGGCTGTGTTGTCAATCAAGAAATGACAACACAGCCAACCTCCCTACCAGTATATATATAGGGAGACAGCAGATCCAATCACACTTTGCTCACACAAGCACGAAGCCAAAAGCACCAGCCTGAAGATGGCGAGTGAGATCTCGTCGAAACGTTTCCAAGATACTCTCAATCTTACACGGGAAAAGACCCGAACACGCCAAGACCTGCATATCTGTACCTATGAAATCTACGAAAACATATGAAAGGAGGTGGTTGGAAGGGCCTATTACGCATACAAGGGCTACATTGATTAATATTATATAAAGGCATAGATCTCTGTAATGGTAGCTTAATACTTAGTATTGGTTTAGCAAATGTTTTGTATGCTTTAGTTATTAGTGTAATATTATCATAGAAAAAGCTATGTAAGATTAGATTAACAACTCTTAATGCCTTTTTGGCTATGTAGTTATAGTGGGCTCTAGCACTTAGATCATTAGAGATGAGTACTCCAAGATCCTTGACAGAGTTTGGATCATCAACAAACTCTTGACTATTCAGCCTCTATTTTATTTTCTGATATTTTTTTTTGCCAATATGTAAGACAGAACATTTATATTACTGTTGTTTTTTTGTGTATGTGTAATCTCAGAATATATTCAGCATTTAATATCTTGGTTTCTCCTGTCTTACAATGTTGTCTTCATAACTTGTGGGGACAACCTTCTTATAATGAAATTCATTATAAGTCCAGCTAACCTAATAAATCTTTAAATGAGAGATCACCAGCTAATTACTTTTTATAACATAATTTGGAATTAAAAAGAAAGTGTACTGAATAAAACAAGGACAATTTATCTAATATCTACCAAAAAATCCACATGAAAACATTATTGGAATTTATGCTGATTGATCTGATTCAGAAATTTGTTCATCTCTTCTTCTTTTTCTTTTTGCTCATATAAAAGTATGACTGGAAGGCCACAATTTTCCTCATTTAAGCATGACAGAAAAATAAGAATCAAGTTAAATCTAAACTTCTAGTTGCAATTTAAATAAATTCTAGTGAGAAGCTGAACAACTAACAAATATTTGCATGGCTCAGGTTAGTTTAACTGCCAATGAACTGTCACTTGTTCTGCCATTTTCCAGACTTTTACTTCCATGAAAACATAAAAATAAGGGAAACCAAAAAAGCTTCATTAGACTAGTGAAGATTTGTGAATGGACTAGTGAAGATTTATAAAGGGTGTTGCCTGTAGAACCTACTAATATTATCTCATAAAAGCAACACAAAGCCCAGAACAAAATTCAAGAATTACAGTAATGTACTTTTCCTATATTAAAGATTCATTCCTAAAAGAAATGAACCTTGACTGTTCTTTGAAAGGACAGGTACTGAAACTGAAGCTCAAATATTTTGTATACCAAATAAGAAGAGAGGACACACTGGAAAGATTGAAGGCAAAAGGAGGAGACTGAAGAGCATGAGATGGATAGATAGTGTCATTGACACAGTGGGTATGAGTTTGGGCACATTTAGGGAGACAGTGAGGATAGTGGGGGATGGTATTATATGGTCCATGAGGCAATGAAGAGTTGGACATGACTTAGGAACTGAACAACAACAATATTGAAAGTAAATTTATGTGATTTTTTTTTGGTTGTTGAACCACACCTTTTTTTTTTAAGAGTATCCTAAAGTATACTCTTTAGGAAAAATACTCTTTAGGAAGGAGAAAAGCTAGAGGGTTTAAATGAATTATATTGGAATGAATCTAAGAGATTCTCCATCTGCTTCTGATATTCAAATCTTACATCTGTCATCAGAGTTTTCTTCTCCATTTTTGGAAATTGCCTCTATTGTAGTAAATTTTAAAAAATGTTAGAAAGATTACATTTTAAGAGTAATTGCATTTTATTTTAGTCCAATCTTAAATGATACAATAGAATTAAAATTACATACATAGAAACATGATCAATCTGAGAACAATTGGAAACAACTCAAAAAGAATAACATGTGGCCATTCATAAAACTAGGGAATACATAGATGACAAATTCCTTGACTTTTTTTTTTCCAGATATGGATGACTGTTTTGAATGTTCAGAAGATCACTATCCAAATAAGGAAAAGATAGAATGTATTGTGAAACCGGTGGTCTTTCTAAATATTGAAGAAAAACTAGGAATTGGTTTAGCTTCAACTGCTCTTTCTTTCTTCTTTCTCACAATGTGGGTACTTGGCACTTTTATTAAGCACAGGGATACTCCCATTGTCAAAGCCAACAACCGATCCCTCACCTATGCCCTGCTTGTCTCTCTTCTGCTCTGTTTTCTCTCATCTTTGTTCTTTCTCAGCCAACCTGGCAAAGTGACCTGCCTTCTCCGACAATCAATGTTTGGCATCACCTTCTCTGTAGCCATTTCTAGTGTCCTGGCCAAAACTATCACCGTGGTTGTTGCTTTCATGGCCACTAAACCAGGATCAAAGATGAGGAAATGGGTGGGGAAAAGATTGGCCTTCTCTATTGTCCTTTCCTGCTCTCTTTTTCAAGTATATATTTGTATTCTTTGGTTATCAATATTTCCCCCATTCCCTGAGTTGGACATGCACTCAGAGCTCCAAGAAATGATTTTACAATGCAATGAGGGGGAAACTTCCTTCTTCTACTGTGTCTTGGGCTACATGGGTATCTTGGCCATCGCCAGCTTTAATGTGGCTTTTCTTGCCCGTAAATTACCTGACAGTTTTAATGAAGCCAAGTTCATCACCTTCAGCATGTTGGCCTTTTGCAGTGTGTGGATCTCCTTTTTTCCAGCCTATCTGAGCACAAAAGGAAAAGCCATGGTAGCTGTGGAGGTCTTCTCCATCTTGTCCTCCAGTGCTGCTTTACTGGGATGCATATTTTTGCCAAAATGCTACATCATTGTTTTCAGGCCTCAGCTAAACCATAGGGAACAACTCATAAAGAGGGCTTAGTTCATCATATATTTTTGCTTGCTATACTGAAAAGAAAAATAAAGCCTATTAGTTGTGTATATGAAACATATAGAAGTTATTTCTGTGAAAGGAAGATTTTTGGAAGCTTATGATTATGGTTTATTAATGTCACCCATTAAAAATGAAGTGTTCATGTTGCTGCAATTCCAAATATTTTTGAAGATTGTTTAACAGAATAGAATTCTTTATTGCCCAAGTGTGGTTGGACACACAAGGAATTTGTCTTGGTGCAAATACTCTCAGTATACATAAAATAAAAAACACATTCGTCAAGAGCAAGAGTCGATCCCTTTCACCCTTTCAATACCTCACCTCAAGAATATTTTGAGAATCTACATTTCTTGGGTACTCTTAGGAGATTTCAGATATTGACTCAAACTCATGGTTTTTATACTTTCTATACATAAACCACTGTCAATATAGAAAAATGCTGATTAACATTTTATGAACACATATTTGGAACAGTTTTCAATTGCTTAGGGTTCTTTGTAATGTAAAATTTAAAACATTTCTGAATCCTGGACATTTAAGTGAATTTGTAGGTCACAAGCAGTTATCACTCTATTTCCAATGTGATCAGTTACCCAGTTTTGAAAATATTGAAATGAAATGACATAAAGTGATGTGAAATGTATTTTTCCTGTCTCGTCCTTTATTTGACACATATACTTCTCATATATGTACTTATAAAATTTAATTTGCTTTGGTATACATTCTTCCTCTGTAGCCTTTTCATAGAATTGTGGAAAAACAAATTGTGGATATATCAACATGTAGTGTTCTGTTTGATGCTCTTTAGAAGAAGAATACCAAAAGCTTCCAAGGACAGAATGAATTTGTTATGATGGGGAAGTGATAAAAGATTGAATAAGTAAATGATTGCCCTTTGCCAGTTAATTAACATTTGTTGTCCTACTTTCTAGTGCTTTGGAAAATAAATTGACTCCCCTCTTCTTTGTGGCAGCCTTAAAAAGATAAACAAAATACTGAATTGGTGGATAGATTTTTTTCCTCACTCAAGAAATGGTGGTATAATTTTGAAGCTTTGATGAATACCATGTTCTACCATCTTAGGGATAGATTCAGGTCATCAATTCTAACCCTTTTCTTGGACGCTCATGAACCCAATGCCACGAATAGCTACCAGTAGTGATGAAGACATCAGTACATTTTTAGAATAGGCTTCAACTTTCTCCAGGTGTCATTATTTCTGGCCCTCATGACACAAGATAGACCTCAGGGAAGGACTTTAAAAACCAGATTCTGCAGATAAATTCTTCATTCTTTAAAATTGTTTACTTACAACTTGGCAGGGCTTCCAAAAGAAGGAAAAGAGATAGAAATTCATACTGCCATTGTTAATTGTTATCAGTCTACTGTTTGCAAACAAATTAAAGATCAGAAATGGATCCAACAAACATCAATTTCCTTTCAAGGTCACATTCCGTGAGAATATTTTCATAAGCCTGAAGACAAGTAAAAAAAAAAAAAAATTAGAAGCAGGATTCCAAAGACAGACTGAACACATTAAGAGAAATCAGAAGATGTTTAAGTATTCATTTGTTTTAATTGCCCATTTCAAAGAAACATTGAAAAAAATAGTTTATGCTTGTAAACAAATGACATTTCCACTTTCCTTGAAGTTTTAGGGCCATATTTTTAACCTGTATATTTAAATATATATATATACTATTATCAGGATTTCCAAAGATATTCCAAAGATTTTAGATGAACATCATAAATTTGGGGTGATAAAATGTCTTAAAAAGTCAATTCCTAAAATAGTAATTTAATTTATTTTTTCAACATAGCCATAACCAAATTCTGTCAGCATGTTGCTGTCTTCACTGTGAAAGAAATCAATGAGAATCCCAGACTCTTGACTAACATAACTCATGGGTTCCATATCTATGACAGCTACTAGGACAGCTACTTGGAATGATGAGACCACTTTAAACCTGCTTTTCAGCTCAAATAGATTCATCCCCAACTATAAATGGGGCACCAAGGAAACCTTCCTGGGTATCATTGGTGCACTTGGCACTGATACCTTCAACCCAGAGAATTGCTGGGATTCTGAGTAATTATAAATTTCCACAAGTAATAAGTACAGTTAATATTTCTAATCAATTGGAAAGGTATATATCAGGAAAAAGAAAGATGACCAAGGAAAAATAACATAGTTATAAAATAGCCTCCTATTTTCAGTGGTGGAGAATATTCTGATTTGACTGGCAGTGCGTTTCCTGGATCCATTCTCTGTTTTGGGAATATCTCTTGTTTTAATAGGTTCAACATTGAAAAAAAGTTCATGTTACAGAATATATTGTTCATGTTGGATTAAAGGTTTCCCTATTGAAAGTATAGATTTTAGGATGGAAAATCTTACAGTCTCTCTCTGTAAGACTTGTATAACTCATAATATTTTGATACAAGTGGAAAGAAAGATTCCCTAAACTCACACTCAGTTTTTAGTAAAATGCTCACATTTATGTGGTGGTTTTTCATTGTTATCTTCTCTGAGTTTTTCACGACCTCCCATCTACAGTAAGTACTATCTCTATAAGGCCTTGTATTTTTCAAAATTGCTAAGGTGGTTTTAGCTAGGAAATACTGCAATGTTTAATGAAAACTGAAGCATTATTCCTTTCTCAGCAAAAATGGTTTCTTTGGCTCCATGCTAAATTAGTAATTGCATTAAGATTTCCTATTGCGATCTTGTTTATTATTCAGTAGATAATTAATTTTCCTTGAAGAATTGAAATTACTATAATGTGTTTATCTACTTAAAGCTCCAGAGATTTTCAGGAATGAAAAATGAAAAGCATAGGTGAAAGAGGTTGTAAATTAATTAGTTCCATGAAGATCTTGAGCCTGTGGAAAGAGTCAAACAGGGCTATTAGGTTTGTTTCCTCCAGCATCTGTTCTTTCTTTGATTGGACCAATTTTAGACTTGGGTTGTAGAAATCTCAGTCATTATCTATTTTTGCATCTCCATTGAAATTAAAGATTTAGGTTGATGCTATTCTCTTAGAAGGTGTGTTGGGAAAATCCAGGATGCTAAGTCAGATCCATTGGTGTGGGTTGATATGGTGGAGATCTCTTTTAGAAGATTTTTTGGCTGTTGATGTACTGTTCTTTCTGATCTTTCCTGTGATGAAAGTGAATGCACTCAAGTGTCCAGAGGTTGATCTTTTTCCAGTTCCACATGAATGGTACCAACCAGGAGATCTCCTTATTGGAGGAATGGCTTCACAGATCATCTATGCATTCAGTGAGCATTCATTTTATGAACATCCATTTCAGGAGTTATATGGATTTTCTGAGTAAGCAAATCCCATACCTTTCTTCACCTAATGATAATTTCTAGATATCCACATCAGTTTCTTTGACTCACAATGGTATCAAGGTAGGCAGATGAAGTCATAAGTCAGGCCAAGATTTCTTAATTTTTTTTCCTGAGATTTCAGATCCTATGTAGAGACAGTGACACAAGTATAAATTTGAATGCCTAAGAAACACCTAGATTACTGATGAGAACATGTATAGCTCAGATATAAACTATATAATTCTCGGTGCTATCTAAGCTTGGTTATTTTTTGGCACATATTTTTTTATCGGCTTAGTTAATATCTGAAGAGCATTGTAAAGCTTTAAATATGTTACTTACTGGGGAGGCAAAATATTTGAAAGAGAACATTCAAGTTCAGAGAGACCCACACATTTCCCAATACCTAGAATATAAATTCAAAAATGTAGAAATTCATAATATAAGAAGAAAATGTTCAGAAATGATCACTCCTCATCAAAGCAATGAAAAAATGTTCTTCACGATTAACATATTTTCTCAGAAAAAGGAGGAAATGGAAAAACAAAAATGGTTAATTAAACATATAAAAATAGGAATTCCTAATGTAGGATGTTCAGAAATGATCCCTTGTCCCCATAAAAAGCATACAAGCAATAAAAAATGGGGAAAATGTTCTTCACGTTTAACAGATTTTCTCAGAAACAGGAGGAAATGGGAGAACAAAAATGGTTAAAATAAGTGTAAAGTAAAGAAGTGGAATAAGTTTAGCTTCCTCTAAATGAAACAGAACATAACATCCTTTTCACTGGCATTTAATGGAAAATATAAAAATATAAATTAGTGTATTGTTTAATGCATGATACAGTGTAATGCACAACAGAACCCTAAACCATGATACTTTGAAGCAGTATAAAAGAAATTTAATCTTTTTAATTCCAATCATAGGCACAAATGGCTATTCTTAATAATCAACTAATTCATTCATATTTTTATTTACAGTTTGATTACAAAATTCTACCAACATGTCCTTTCCTTCACCTTTGCTGTCAAGGAAATCAATGAGAATCCAGAAATCTTGTCCAATATTACTCTTGGGTTCCATATCCATGACAGCTATTATGATGCAAGGATGACTTATCGGACCGCCCTGGACCTGCTCTTCAAATCAAATAGACTTATGCCCAACTACAAATGTGAATTTGAGAAAAATCTCGTGGCCATCATTGGAGGACTTAGTTCAGATACTTCATCCCATATGGCAGAAATTGTAGAGTTCTACAAAATTCCACAGGTAGGTCCAGGAATGAGGAAATTTCTACAGATCTTAGTTAAGAGCCTTCTTAAATATTTATTGTCATTGTTTATCTTCATAGAAACATGATTGTAACAAAATCTCAATCAATACTTAGCAAGAGATTGAAAATTAAAATTAGCTTTCATTGGTAAAGATGGTTTTTAACTTGTTGGTATTTGATCATGTTCCAATGAGAAAAATAATGATTCTCATAATTTCACCAATGTTGCACTGGAATCCTTATATAAATGATAACAGATATGACAAGTCTAGGATAGATATAAATATAAATTAAATAATAAATTCATTTGATCAGCTTTTAAACAAATCCATGAAGATGAACAGAAAAAACAATCCTCTGATGAAAGTTCTTTTGTTTTCTTTTAGCTCCCATATGGATCTTTTCCCCCAAAAGAATTTCATATCAATAATTTTTCTCCTTTTTATTTTATGGCATCAAATGAAGGTCTTATATATATTGGGATTATCCAATTGCTTCAACATTTTGGATGGAAATGGGTTGGACTCTTTGCCGTTGAAAATGAGAGTGGAGAACACTTTTTAAAGAAGATACAAGTGATGCTTTCCCAGCATGGAATCTGTCCAGCTTTCATACAAAGAATCCCCCTATTGCTTCCATTGGATCACATCCATTCCTTCAATGATGTAATTAAAAGTTTTTACATACATTTCACAGACATTAAAGCAAACATATTTATTCTTTATGGAGAATCTTACACACTTCTCTGGATGATATCTCCCATATTTCTAAGTGATCCTGAAGATAAATTAAATGCATCCCTTAGAAAGGTATGGATCACTACAAGTCAAGTTGACTTCATATTAACAGGAAATGTAAGGACCTGGAATCTCCAATTGTTTGATGGGACAATTTCTTTTCAGATACATTCAGGTGAAGTTCCAGCATTCAAAGAATTTTTGAAGACTATAAAACCTTTTTGGAGACAAAGAGATGGATTTCTAAAAGGGTTTTGGGAGCAAGCATTTGATTGTTCCTTGAATAATTCAGAAGCATCAACAACAAATCCTAAAAAATGTACTGGGGAGGAGAATCTGGACAATCTTCCTGGACCTCTCTTTGAAATGCAAATGACAGGTCATAGTTATAGTATCTATAATGGTATCTATGCTGTGGCTCATTCTTTGCAAGCTTTACTATCAAAAGAATCCAGTCAGAGTAAAACTTTGGTGGATAAAATCCCAGAATCTGAACATCTATCACCTTTTGAGGTAATGTTGTCCAACAAAAGTGAAAAATTTATTAGAAAAATGACAGATCACAAATGAGTTCAGCCATATTTTCAGGCACTTTATTATTCAAATAGCTAAGATTAAATCCATCAATATATTATAAATAGGTAAGGAAAGCAGTGTTCTTCTGCAGTCAATAAATTCTACCTCTCGGTAACAT
Source organism: Bungarus multicinctus (assembly GCA_023653725.1). Taxonomy (NCBI): domain Eukaryota; kingdom Metazoa; phylum Chordata; class Lepidosauria; order Squamata; family Elapidae; genus Bungarus; species Bungarus multicinctus. Next base: position 139,255,838 of record CM042840.1, on the reverse strand, counting down.
TCCACTTTCTAATCAAGTGGAATATGTGAAGTACTATTCACAGTAATACACTGCTTTTTTATATCCATGAAAATGGATAGCATTGTGTTCTTTACTGTATATAGTGATTTTTTTCCAGGATAATTCTTGATATTTATTGCATAAAGCTGCATAAAGAAATTTGGGGAAACTCTTTCTACTTGTCCAAGTGGAAAAAGTTACAACTCTTGCTAATTGGAAGAATAACTACAATTAAAAGGAACATCTTATCGAAAATTTTATTTTTATTTCAAGTAATCCCAATAAAATTAAGTAAAAAAATTATTCAAAAATGGACTAATAGAAAAAAATTATTTGGTTAGGGAAAAATTGAAAATGTTACAGGACAGTAAAAGTAAAGGAGTTGGGCTACCAGATTGGGAGCTATATTATCAAGCCTCAGCCCTTACATGGATAAAGGAGTGGATAAATTTAAAGGACAAAAGGATTTTGGCAATAGAAGGACATGACTTACAACTGAGGTGGCATGCATTCATTTGGGATGGGAAAAGCAAAACGCATAATTATTTTCAAAGGCACCAAGTTAGAAATGCTCTGTTAGAAATATGGGAAACAAACAAACAGAAACACTATACCAAAATACTGGTCTGGATATCAACAATGGAACATTAATATAACCAGATGTGTTAGATCTGGAGAAAACTCTAAAGTATAAAGATATATTAAATAAACAAGAGAAATTAAAAATGAAACAGGAACTAAACAATCAGGGAATCGATTTGGATTGGTGGCCATATACGCAACTACAGATGAAATATAAGAAGGACACAGAGAGTTATGGATTCTATACTGGATCACAAGATTTGAATAAGATATTACAGGGGACAGATGAAAAGTTAATTAAAAATGTTATGACTACTGAGTTTACTGAGTTTTAACATAGAAGAAGAAACAGTAAAGGAAAATATGATAACCTGGGCAAAAATTTTTAGGTAAACTATAGAGTTGGATGATTGGCAAAAACTGTGGGGAAAAATTACAGATTGTCAGCAGTGTATAAAGAAAATTTGTACAAAATGTTCTATAAATGGCATCTACCACCAGCAAGATTAGCAAAAATGTTCCCAAATAGACCATCAGAATTCAGGAAATGTAAACAAATACAGGGAACATATTACCATATGTGGTGGACCTGTCCATTGGCAAAAAAAGATTGGGCAAAGATAAAAAATTGATTGGAGGAGATGATAAAACAATAGATAGACTTAAAGCCAGAATATTTCTATTGGGCATATTGAAATATAATAAGAAAACTCAGTACTTGATGCTTCATGTAATTACAGCTGTGAGAATTAGCTACACAAAAAATTGGAAAAAGAAATAAATACACCAACAGAAGAAATGGTAATAAGGAAAATATTTGATTGCACTGAAATGGACAGGTTGATGATGGAAATAAAAAATAAAGAAAATTCAGAATATTATTCCATTTGGGACATATGGTACAATTGATTAGATAAGAAATGCAAAGATTAGAAAACTACAATGGAAGACAATCAAAGTACTAGAAACAATATGAGTATAATGATAGTTAAAAATATATACATATAGAATAAGAAAGATAAATATAATTGAACATAGGAGATATAATAGAATACATAATGTATAATGTTGATACAACCAGTATATCACAGTTGTAAAATTGAAGCTGTACTACAAAACAAAGAAAACTTATAATAGAACTTTATTCTTTTATTTTTTAAAAAAGGAATTTGAGGAAAAAAGGGAAATGTCTCTTAGAATGATTTATCTGACTATTCTTTAAACTTCTTCCTCCTCCTCCTCCCTCTCCCTCTCCCTCTCCTTCTCCTTTTTCTTCTTCTTCCCCTTCCCCTCCCTCAACCTCTTCCTCTGTAGCTGCACCCGTTTCTTCAAGGCATTTCTTTCAACAACTCAGCAGGAGAAAGTATGTCATTTATTGAAAAGATGGAAATTGAGGGAGGATTTGACATCATCAACATGATCACCTTTTCAAACAAATCAATCCAGAGAGTTAAAGTTGGAAGATTAGATCCCAATGCTCCAGAGGGAAATGAATTGATTATTAATGAAAATTTGATTACATGGCACAAAGATTTTAACCAGGTATGGGTATTCTTCAATAGATCAGATCGTTGCACACATTTTCCTAAAACATGTGTTATGTTCCTCCCTTTTACTCATTGAGAAAAACTTGGTGAATCCCTTTGATCAGATCTTCCAGTTTCTTATTCTTTTGGAAGAATAAGCATTTCAAATGCCTTTCAAATTTCTTTTTCTCTGTGGTTTTAAACAGTATGGACTGCAACATGTAAAATGCTTATATTTTTACAACTTTCTTGGAAATGGAAAATGAAACAATGGGGGGGGGGAAATCACTTAAAATGTCTACAGTGAATTTCTGTTGGCCATGATTAATTATAGGATGATTAATCTCTTTATAGGATGATTAATTGACTTCATTTTCAAATGATGAAAAACTTAACAACTTGGCAACTAATTGTTCAACATTTTTCATGTTATGAACAGGTTCTTCCAGTTTCTCTGTGCAATCAATACTGTCATCCCGGATATTGGAAGAGAAAATCCGAAGAGAAAACCTTTTGTTGCTATGATTGTATTCCCTGTCCACGGGGGAAGATTTCAAGTAAGATAGGTCAGTTACAAAGATCTTCTATTTTTAGAAACAATGGCTGCAGATAAATTATTCTGTCAAAAATTAAGTTTGTTCTATTTCTTACTAACTATGAGATTTTCCCACCCTTTAAAGCAACAAACAAGCGTAATTCTTATAAAACTAAGTTATTAATAATCTCTCATATTTGAGAATACTATATTTTGTAGGATACAGCATCTATATATGCCATATTTTCTCAGAGAGCGAGAGTGAGAGATACACACACACAAAGAGATACTGTAATCTACCTTATTTTCTAAATTTCAGAAATTCTGCTTAGAAAACAAAGCCACGGCTAAGTGAGATTGGAAGGAATATTAGTTTCCAAGCAGAAGAACAGAACCCTCAGAAAGAAATAGATAATAAATGATTTTCTTTTTGTTATTTTTTATCCAGACACAGAAGATTGTTTCAAATGTCCTGAGGATCAGTATCCAAGCAAAGTGCAAGATCGATGCCTTAACAAAACAATGAGTTTCCTGTCCTTTGAAGAACCTTTAGGAATCAGTTTGGCCTCAGCTGCTGTTTCCTTTTCCTTCATGACAATCACTGTGCTTGGAATTTTCCTTAAGTGTAGAGATACCCCCATTGTCAAGGCCAACAACCGGGACCTCACTTATATTCTCCTTATTGCCCTTTTACTATGCTTTTTATCTTCCTTGTTATTCCTTGGACAGCCAAGGAAAGTAACCTGCCTTCTCCGTCAACCAACATTTGGCATCATCTTCTCAGTTGCTGTTTCTTGTGTGTTAGCTAAAACTATTACCGTGGTTGTAGCTTTCATGGCTACTAAGCCAGGTTCTTCAATGAGAAAATGGGTGGGGAAAAGATTGGCTCTTTCCATTGTTCATTCTTGTTCTTTTCTTCAAGCAGGTCTTTGCATTCTGTGGCTAGCAACATCTCCTCCATTCCCTCAGTTAGACATGAATTCCCTTACAGAAATCATGATTTTACAATGCAGTGAAGGCTCCATTTTCATGTTCTATTGTGTATTGGGCTATCTGGGCTTCTTGGCTATTGTCAGCTTTATTGTGGCATACTTTGCCCGCAATTTACCTGACACCTTTAATGAAGCCAAGTTCATCACATTTAGCATGTTGGCTTTCTGCAGTGTGTGGATCTCCTTTGTTCCAACCTATCTGAGTACCAATGGAAAAGCCATGGTGGCTGTGGAGATCTTCTCCATTTTGTCCTCCAGTGCTGGGTTATTGGGATGTATCTTTTTCCCAAAATGTTTCATCATTGTTCTTAAGCCAGAACTAAACACTAAGAAACAACTAATAAAATGAAGTTATTGTATCATGTAAACATTTTTTCTGCAAGGATACTAAATTTAAATGAGATGTCTATAATCAGTTAAGAGTTAATTAAATAATTAATTGGAATTATGTATTCATTTATTAAAGGGATGTGGTAGCTCAGTGGCTAAGACACTGAGCTTGTCAGTCAGAAATGTCAACAGTTTGGTGGTTCGAATCCCTAGTTCCGCATAATGGAATGAGCTCACATTACTTATCCCTGCTTCTGCCAATCTAGCAGTTCTGAAGCATGTAAAAATGCAAGTAGAAAAATAGGTACCACTTTGGTGGTAAGGTAACAGCATTCTGAGTGCCTTCAACATTTAGTCATGCTGGCCACATGACCACATGCTTGCTCTTCGGCTTTGTAATGGAGATGAGCTCAACACCCCCTGTAGCTGAAATGATTAGCACATATGTGTTAAGGGAACATTTATCTTTTATCTTTACCTATTCATTTATTTCTTATTGCATAATACAATAGAGCAATGTTTCTCAACTTTGACAACTTTAAGCTGTATGAATTTCAACTCCCAGAATTTCCCAGTCAGTTCTGTTGGCTGGGGAATCTTGGGAGTTTCCGTCAATACAGCTTAAAATTGCTAAGGTAGAGAAAGTCTGGAATAATAAATTATTATTATTATTATTATTATTATTATTATTATTATTATTATTATTATTATTATTATTATTATTATTATTATTATTATTATTATTATTTATATACCGCTCCTCTCCCGAAGGACTCGGAGCGGTGCACAGCCATACAATTAAAACATTAAATATATAAAAGTTAAAACTAGATTAAATTAAAGACCCTGGCTGAAAACAATTAAAACCCGTCCCTTAAACCCTAAAATTTGATATAAAAATTAAAATACCCAAATCTAAAATCAGCCCAAGCCGGCTTGGTCAAAAAGCCAGATTTTCAAGGCACTCCTGAAAGTCCCCAGGTCTGTGACTGTACGTAACTCCAGAGGCAACCCATTCCAGAGGGCAGATGCCCCCACAGAGAAAGCCCTATTCTTCGGGATCACCAGCTGGCACATAGATGCCGACGGGACCCACAAGAGACCCGCCCTGTGGGAGCGCACCGGATGGTGAGAGGAAAATGGCAGAATGCGATCATGTAAATGCGATCCTGATCCGATGCCATGGAGTGCTTTAAAAGTTAACACTAAAATCTTAAAGCGCACCCGAGAGGCCACTGGCAACCAATGCAGCTCGCGCAGGAGGGGCGTCACATGAGAGAACCTTGATGCCCCCATAACCACCTGCGCGGCCGCATTCTGCACCAGTTGAAGCCTACGGATGCTCCCATTTGGGAGCCCCATGTAGAGGGCGTTACAGTAGTCCAGTCAGGAGGTGACCAGGGCATGAGTGAATGTGCGTAAGGCATCCCGATCCAGAAAGGGCCGCATCTGGCAGATCAGGCAAACCTGATAAAACGCCCCCCTGGAGACGGCCATAATGTGATCTTCCAAAGACAGCCGTACATCCAGGAGGACACCCAGATTGTGAGCCATCTCTGAAGGGGGCAAAATCTCACCCCCAATAGCCAGTGAAGGAACTACCTGGCTATATCGGGACGCCGGAAACCACAGCTACTCAGTCTTGGAAGGGTTGAGTCGGAGCCTGTTCCTGCCCATCCAGTTCCGCACAGCCTCCAGACAACGGGACATGACCTCCATGGCATCATTGGGGTGGCTTGGGGTGGAGATGTACAGCTGAGTATCATCAGCGTACAGATGACACTTCACCCCAAAGCCACGGATGATCTCCCCCAGGGCTTCACATAAATGTTGAATAAGAGAGGAGAGAGGACCGACCCCTGAGGCACCCCACAATCGAGGGGCCTAGAGATGGACCTCTCCCCTCCCGCCAACACAAATTGCAGACGGTCGGAGAGGAAGGAGGTGAACCACCACAACACGGTGCCCCCAATCCCCAACCCCCCCAACCATCGCAATAGGATACTATGGTCGATAGTATCAAAAGCCGCTGATAGGTGTAATAGGACCAGGACAGAGGAATAACCCCTGTCACAGGCCCTCCAGAGATCATCAACCAATAGAGCATTAATGCATAACATTCAGAAAAAACATCGTGTAGAATATGTGTCAAAGTAAAAAACATCAGAACAGTGAATTATTTTTTTAAAATGCACAAAACAAATGATGAATAAAATTATGAAAAAAAAATAAATTATGTATAGTCAGATATAAGAATAACTAAGCCTATGGCCTAATATCTAGATCATTTAGACTTTGGAGAGTAATATTCTCAAGGTGGTATAATTCTTGCAGGGAATTAGGGAATCTTCAGTGGGACATTCAATCTTAATATGATGTAAAGCTTGCAGGACATTCTCACAGTCATATTTAATATCATCAACCAGACCCCATTTGTTTTTCCAATATTGCTACCTGCCTTTTTGGTTTGGATCTGATTGAGTGCTGTCTGGTTTTCCCCTCGAAGATCAAATCCGAAAGGATATTGAATTGTATCAGATACTAAATCAACCAGATATAGTTTGAAATTGCCTATTCCTGGCACCATATTGTTTCAATATAAAAGTCTATCAATATTAATATAATAATAATTAATATAATTAATAATAATAATTAATATCAGAAATTAATTGCTGTCCAGGTTTCCATGGTTGATTACAAGATATGAGTTTGAATAGTTGTCTATGATAATCCTTATGTATGGGTAATAAACAGGTTTCCTTACATTTTTTTCCACTCCCTTTTTTGATTGTCTTCTAAGGTTTCTGGGTGGTATGTTAGATAGTACTGGCCATTTGGAAGGCATCAATTTCATAGTTGCTGCTTTTGTGTGAATACTATTTAGTCATACAGGACTGCAAGACTTGCAATTAGAATTAGAATAGAGCTGGAAGGGACCTTGGAGGTCTTCCAGTTCAACCCCCTGCTCAAGCAGGAGAACCTATATGTTATGGTCTGCTGGTGGCCTGCGGAGCTGGCAGCAGAGTTGGACAACGGGGAAGAATATGGGCCAGTCCTGGAGTCTGAGGAGGGCTCAGACGAGGGGTCTCCACCTGACACATAAATGGGGCCAGTACTATGTGAGCCATGTGCTGACTCTGGAGCCTCCAGAATCTGACATCAGTGAGGCAGAGGAAGAGGGGGAGCCTGTTCCCAGTGTGTGTTTACACAGAGCTTCCAGAAGGTAAGAACAATTAAGACAAAAGGGATGACTCAGAAGTAAGGCTTGGAGGTGATTGGCCCTTCCATAAGACATTAAGGAGGAGCAAAGGGACATGAGCCTTTGCAGGAAGCAAATTTGCTCTTTCTGGTCAGTTTAAAATCTGAGCTCTGTGTTGACTTTGTGCTCCATTTGGCCTTGCACAGCTAATTGGCAATTTAGTCGTTGGCAGCATTTCAAGGGAGATAAAGGTGGGTACTTATCATCCTTATCCCGAAAGATTGTGGCAGAACGTCTGTTGGACTATTCACAAACTGTTTGGGACCCATTATGGGCTGTGAATGCATATAACTCACAGTCATTAAAATACTAAAAACAAAGTCATATTGGACTGCAAAACTTGCAATTAGAATTAGAATAGAGCTGGAAGGGACCTTGGATATCTTCTAGTTCAATCACCTGCTCAAGCAGGAGAACCTATACTATTTCAGGCATGTGACAGTCCAGTTTTTTTTTCTTAAAAACCTCCAGGGATGAAGCACCTACAACTTCTGGAGGCAAGTTGTTCCACTGATTATTTGTCCCCCACTGTTAGGAAGTTTCTCCTTAATTCCAGGTTGCTTCTCTCCTTGATGAGTTTCCATCCATTATTCCTTGTCTTGCCTTCTGGTGCTTTGGAAAATAGGTTGACACTCTATTTTTTGTAGCAGCCCCTCAAATACCGGAATACTGGAAAAGTTTTCCATTTGGGTTTTTGAAAATTCCATCAAGGTTTACGGGTCAATCTTACAATTGGGATCTGCACTCCAAGATTTAGCAATTCATTGTCAGTGTTCTGAGTAATACACCCATCAAAAGCAGAACTCCAAGGCAGGTAGATACCTCAAAGAACATGTTTATTGGATACATCATATCAGCACAGCTGGTGAAAACCAACTCTAATAGTTCCCATGGTTTTCACCTAATTAAAATAATAAATGTTTCCCCTTCCAGATGCCACAAGTCACATTGTCCAGTGAATATCATTGGCAGGCTGCTTGGTCCCTCCTCTCCTTCTTCAGCAGCCATCTGTTGATATGACCTTGGTTCCCATAGGAAAACTTTTCATTTTGACTGTTGCCCAGTCTATCTACTTCCCCCCAACCTTCCCCCTCTCAGGGTTTGTGACAACTGTTAGGCTGTAGCAGCAACAGTACTTAGACTTATATACCACTTTATAGTACTAACCTCTCTAAGTGGTTTTACAGAGTCAGCATATTGTCCCCAACAATTTGGGTCCTCATTTTACCAACCTCAGAAGGATGGAAGGCTGAGTCAACCTTGAGCCTGATGGGATTTGAACTGCCAAATTGCAAAGCAGCTGGCAGTTAGCAGAAGTAGCCTGCTCTACTTCTAATCACTCTAACCACTGTGCCACCATGGCTTTTGAAGCAAAAGATGGCTTCAGCCAGGTTCGCTTTTGAGTTGATACTCATACTTGTGCTGTCTTCAATTAATGGACATACAAGAGGCTTGAGAAATATTACAATTCATTGCCTCAATTTGAAGAATATGAGAATATTTATTTTTTATATCACTTTTTAGCAACTGGTTGGATATATTTCATGCTCCACTCTCAGGCATGAGTGGCCTATATGAGCAAAGATTAAAGAAAATATCCCAGCTTCACTGAATCCTGGTGGAACTCAAAGGCATCAGCTCTTAGCCCCTCCCAAGTAAAACAAGTAGATGAACTAATTTTACTTTATTATAAGGCTACATTAGCAAAATCTTGTAGACGTAAAGGTCTAAACTTCCCACTGCCATTTTTAACTGTTTGATTCATTAGAGTGGGTCCTTTCTCAGTTTTTCTTCTTCTGACCATTAAGCCCCTGGGGGCTCCTGGCTCTCTTGTCTAATCCTTTCATCAGCAGCATCTCTTTCCTTCATTCTCCAACACACATTTTCCATTACACAACAGTAGTAATGAAAAGGATCAAGATGATGGTTGTAATCTCTCTCTAATTCTGTCTCTCTCTCCCCACAACACACACACACACACACACACACACACATATATACAACACACACACAAATACACACACACACACACACACAGAGTGTTCAGCTTTGTTCATATATTTTCCCACGTCATTATAGTTGTGCTTTTAAAGTAGCGACGTTTCAGCAGAGTACAACTTTAAAAGCACAACTTTAATGATGTGGGAAAATACCTGAACAAAGCTGAATACCATACATATAAATACCCACGAAAACTTAAGAAAACAAATGTATGTATGTATGTATGTATGTATGTATGTATGTATGTATATGTATGTATTTGTTTTCTTATGTTTTCACAGGTATTTATATGTACGGTATTTAGGTTTCTTTGGGTATTTTCCCACATAATATTTATGCTTTTATTATAGCGACGTTTCAGCAGAATCTCATCTGTCATTCTCAGGCTTGTGTAGTAGATTCTTTTTAACTTTGTGTGCCAGGCTTGGCAGTTGTTTTTTGTTATATATATTTTGTTATAAAACCCCAGCTACAGAATCATCAGAGAAGCCATAGAAATTGATAAAAGATTTAATAGTATGAATAAAAGAGATGACTCCACCAGACTATCAATCATCTGGAAGCCTGCACTCACCAACAAAAAAATCTCTATACCACAATCCAGGCAAAAAAATCTCTATACCACAACCTGGACACAAACAGACCTCCCCTAATACCTCCAGCCCAAACATGCCCCAATCAGCTACCCAAATAAAACCTAGCTTCCTAATAAATAATTATCAGCCATTTATAAGAAACCAAGCTGCACTAAGAAACCCCAATGCAAAAACACAGTGTTGCCAACCAATCAAAAACACAGCAACTCGAAGACCAATAAAAACAGACCTAGACTCCCAGCCAATCAAGATGAGAAAAAAAAAAAACCATTCAAATATAACAGAAAGCGAGCACCAAATTCAAACAAAAAATGACTGTCAAACCTGGCAACATAAAATTAAAAAGAACTTACTACAAAAACCTGAGGACAGCAGATGAGATTCTGCCGAAACGTCGCTATAATAAAAGCGCAAATATTATGTGGGAAAATACCCAAAGAAACCTAAATACCACACATATAAATACCCACAAATTATATATATATATATATATATATATATATATATTTGTTTTCTGAGTTTTTTGCGGGTATTTGTATGTGGATCTTTGGTTCTTCGAGTTTTCTCCCACGTAGAATTGGAAGAACCAAAAATCCATATATATATATGTGGATCTTTGGTAATTCGGGTTTTCTCCCGCGAAAAATTGGAAGTATCTAGGCAACATTTTGATGAAGTCTCATTCATCATCTTCAGGCTTGTGTCTTCGGCTTTGTGCTGAGTAATGTGAGCTTGCAGCTGTTTCTTCCTTTTAACTGTCAGTGGGGGTGGCTTGATTGGGCAGGGGCTTCGCTCTGTTCTGATTGGTTGGGGGGTTAGCTGTGTTCTGATTGGCTGGGAGTGTGTTCTGTTCAGGTGGGGGCTTAATTGTGCTCAGGTTAGTCTTAGTTGCTGGGGGATTTGAGATGGTGAGCTGTGATCCTGCTGTTTGGCTTCACGTTCGTGGTCGTGCCACATCTTCATGGTGGGTGTCAGTTCCCTTCATGTATGGGTTCCCTTCAGGTAATGGTGCAGCTGTGGTACGGCTTCTGGTCCGTAGTCGTGTCTCATCTTCTGTCTGGGTGTGAGTCTGCTTTCTATGTGGAAATGTGGTGGTAGCATCTTGTGTGGCCTTCGTGGTGTGGGTCTGGTGTCATTCTTCATGTTAGGTACTCGTTTGTTAATGAGAGTGGGTTTCCAAATGGTTGGTAGGCGGGAGGTATCATCTCATTTATTCATGCTGTGTGGGCGTTTTTCTATCTCTATGGCTTCTCTGATTATTCTTTGTTGAAGTGTTCGGTTTTGGTGATAGTTTTGGTATTTTTAAAGTCAATCTCATGTCCTGTGGTTTTGAGGTATTGGACCAGGGAATAGGTCGGTTCTTCTTTTTTGATTGAGTTCTTGTATTCTTCATCCAAACAACAGGATCACAGCTCACCATCTCAAATCGCCCAGCAACTAAGACTAACCTGAGTACAACTAAGCCCCCACCTGAACATAACACACCCCCAGCCAATCAGAACAAGCCAACCCCCCAACCAATCAGAACACAGCCAAGCCCCCACTCAATCAAGCCAGCCCCACTGACAGTTAAAAGGAAGAAACAGCTGCAAGCTCACATTACTCCAAGAAGCACAAAGCCGAAGACACAAGCCTGAAGATGATGAATGAGACTTCATCGAAACGTCGCCTAGATACTTCCAATTTTACATGGGAGAAAACCCGAATTACCAAAGATCCACATATAAATACCCGCAACAACCTCAGAAAACAAATATTGCATCTCTACGGGGAGGAAACCCACCATCTGACCAGGACTTATGAAAAACTTGAAGTCCAAAGAGCTTCCATTTTATGTGACCTCGCATTCCTACGCAACTGTTGAGATCAAAATTTAATCCCCAGAAGCTTCCAATTGAAATTCCATACCAACACAGCAGCCACTAAACGCATCCTAAAAAGAACAGAATTGGCCTTAATTAGAAATGAACTTCACACAACAAGATTCCTCCTAGACCAAATCAACAAAGATCTCCTCACACCTCACCTCAGACTCAGCAACAAGATTCACCCCACACTTTGGGACAAATCCAAACAACTCGCTGTCTGGAGAGCTGAAACACAGACCACCCTCAAGACAGACACACAAACCAACAAACTCAGAAAACTACAACGCCAGAAACAAACTCCTCCTCCCTCACAGCCACATATGAAACAAACAGCACACAACATCTCAGACAAGATCCTCAGTGAAGCCGAAACCAATGTCCTTTCGAAAGGATTCAACTTTGCTGTCGCTCCCAAACACATCCCCACAGAAACCATCATGTGCGGAGTTGAAACCAGCCTGACCAAAACCAACCCGGATGATGCTAACAAAATCAGACTCAAAATCACCAACATCCTCTGCACTAGCAAACCACCCAAAAGCAACTTATCCAAAGAAGAACAAACTGCACTACTTAACCTGAAAGAAGACACCAGCATAATAATCCTACCAGGAGACAAGGGCAATGCAACAGTGATTATGAACACATCTGACTACCAAACCAAGTTAACCAACCTACTCCAAGACCCCACATACAAACCCCTTAACACAGACCCCACCACCTACCTAGAAAATATTACCAGATCCAAAATAAAAGCCTCCCCCATCAGCGAAGAAATCCAGCAAAGAATCATACCCAGAGAGAAATCATCCAGATGTCCTAAGCTTTATGGTCTCCCCATAAAGAAGGAACCCCACTTAGACCAATAGTTAGCTCCATAGGTTCACCTCTACAAAACCTAGCCAAATTTATTGCCAAACAACTACAGCCCTATGCAGAATCCATCAACTCACATGTAAGAAACTCATTCCAGTTCATCGAGATCATAAAGAAACTTATAACCCAGTGACCTACTAGTGAGCTTCGATGTCATATCCCTCTTCACCCAAGTGCCTATAAAAGAAGCCTTGACAGCCATCCAAAACAAATACAACCCCCCCAAGCACATCCTAGATCTGACCAACCACTGCCTATCCAATACATACTTCACCTACAATGAACAAAAATACAAACAAATAGAAGGAGCACCCATGGAATCACCCCTCTCACCTATCACCTCTACATGGAACACTTTGAAACACAAGCTCTAGAAAAATATGATCACAAACCCAAACTTTGGCTCAGATACGTAGATGACACTTTCATAATCTGGCCACATGGGAAAGTAAAACTGAACAACTTCCTCACACACCTCAACAGCATTCACCACAAAATACAATTTACCATGGAAACAGAAGCTAACAATCAACTTCACTTTCTAGATGTCTTAGTATACAAAAAATCCAATGGCTCCTTAGGACACACCATCTACCAAAAGGTAACACATACAAACCGCTATCTACACGCAGTCTCACACCACCATCCAGCACAGATCAATTCCGTAGCCGAGACACTCATCTCCAGAACAAAATGTTTAGCCGACGAACAACACCTTAAAACTGAACTACACACTCTCACTAACATACTAACAGCCAATGGATTCCAAAGAAAGAAGATTATCCACCTAATCCAAAAAGAAACCCCAACCAAAATCCAAGACAGAGAACAAGAGAACGGCAAAGCCCTCCTCCCATAAATAAAAGGCACTACAGACAAAATTAGCAAGATCCTCCAAAAACACAACATTAAAACAGCATTCTGCACAAGCAGAAAAATATCCACCATCCTAAGAAACCCAAAAGACAAAATAGAGTTAGAAAACCAAGGAGTATACGAAATCCCGTGCGCCTCCTGCCCCACCACGTACATTGGACAAACTAACCGAAGAATAAGTGTACGCATTGAAGAACACAAGAACTCAATCAAAAAAGAACTGACCTCTTCCCTGGTCCAACACCTCAAAACCACAGGACATGAGATTTACTTTAAAAATACCAAAACTATCGCAAAAACCGAACACTTCAACAACAGAATAAACAGAGAAGCCATAGAGGTAGAAAAACGCCCACACAGCATGAATAAACGAGATGATACCTCCCGTCTACCAACTATTTGGAAACCCGCCCTCATTAACAAATGAGTACCTAACATGAAGAATGACACCAGACCCACACCCACGACCATGGACCAGAAGCCATACCACAGCTGCATCACTACCTGCTTCAACCCCCCCAACCCATACATGAAGCGAACTGACGCCCACCGTGAAGATATGAGTTTCCAAAAGTCCCGGTTCACAGCTCGTTTCTGCATTCGAAGCGTGCCCAGGCCGAGCTGCAGTCTCTATGGCTTCTCTGATTATTCTGTTGTTGAAGTGTTCGGTTTTGGCGATAGTTTTGATATTTTTAAAGTCAATCTCATGTCCTGTGGTTTTGAGGTGTTGGACCAGAGAAGAGGTCGGTTCTTCTTTTTTGAGTTCTTGTGTTCTTCAATGCGTGCACTTAATTCTTCGGTTAGTTTGTCCAATGTACGTGGTGGGGCAGGAGGTGCAAGGGAAACGCACATCTACTATCATTTCAATAGTTTATCCAAATATCAGACATTACCTTTTTCTTAACCACACATACCAAATATTCCATATTTCATAGTATTCACTATTTTGTTTTTCAATTTAGTTAAGCTATCCATCTCAGCACATCATATATTTTTTTAATTACCGTATCATCTGGGGGGTGAGGGATAGTTTCCAGTTTTGTGCGTACATTATTCTAGCTGCAGTTATAATAGTTATAAAGTCTGATTTTTAAAATTACTTTTATTTCCAAAAGTGGAGGAAGCAGTTTCTTGCATGAACAATTTACAATTTTCTGGGTTTTTTTTAAAGCCAGTTATAGGAAATAGACTTAGTAGATAATTAATTGTCCTTGAAGAGTCCAAATTACTGTAATGTATTTACCTGCTTAAAGCTCCAGAGATTTTCCAGAAAGCAGTGAAAACTAGAAAGCATGGATGAAAGAGGTTATAAATGTATCCTGGTCCCGTGCAGAACTTGGAGTGGTGGGAAAGGGACAGAGTTAACAGAGCTATTGGGTTCATTTACTCCAACATCTATTCTTTCTTTGATCAGATCAATTTCAGATTTAAGTTGTTGAAATCTCAGTCATTATCCAAACAAAGGTCCAAATTTCCATGGAAGTTAAAGGTTAGATTGATGCTTTTCTCTTAGGAAGTGTGTTGGGAAAATCTAGTATGTTAAGTCAGATCCATTGGTGTGGGTTTATATGTTGGAGGCCTCTTTTAAAAGATTTTTGGGCTGTTGATGTATTATTCTTTCTGGTGTTCCCAGTGATCAAAGTGAATACACTCAACTGTCCAGAGGTCGATCCTTTTCCTATTCTACATGAATGGTACCAACCAGGTGACCTCCTTATTGGAGGGGTGGTTTCACAAAACCTCTATCCCTTCAATGAACATGTATTTCAACGACATCCATTTCAGGAGTTACATGGAATTTCAAAGTAAGCAGATAAGTGGTGGGATTCAATTTTTTTTTAGTACCAGTTTTGTGGGCATAGCTTGGTGGGCATGGCAGGGGAAGGATACTGTAAAATTTCCAGTCAGAGGTGGTATTTGCCGGTTCTCCAAATACTCAAAATTTCCGCTACCGGTTCTCCAGGAATGGTCAAAAACTGCTGAATACCATCTCTGAAGCAGATCCTACACATTGTTCCCTGAAATGATTATTTGTTTATTCTAAGCTTGTCTCAATGTCCACATCAGTTTTTATTTTACTTACAATGGTCTGAAAGAAGCTTAAATTATAACACAGACCAACATTTACTGAATTTTTTGAGATTTCAAACGATTCTGTACTAATGAGAGAATATTTATTTATTTTGAAATATTTATTCTATTTTGAAAAAAAGTTATATAAATATGAATTTGAATGCCCAAGGAATAACTAAATTATTAATAGAGGAGAACATATGTAGCTCAGATTCAACTGTGCTATCCTTGGTGGTCTGTGACCTTGGTTGTTGTTGTTGTTGTTTGCAGATATTTTGTTACTTGGTTAGGTAATATTTTTAGTGTTCTGAAGAGCATTTCAAAGCACTAAATATGTTACCTTCTTGGGTAGCAAAATATCTGAAAGAAAACAATGAAATTCAGGAAGCATCCCAGATTCCACAATACCAAGAACATAAATAAATGAAAGTGGGAATTCATAAAGCAAGAAGAAAATGTTCAGACATATGGGCTTCCTATTACATAAAATAAATATCAAATGGGGAAAATGTTCTTCCCAATTACCAGATAAACAAAGAAGGAAGAGGAACTGGAGGAAAAATAATATCTAAAAGGATGTTTAAAGGATGTTTAAACATCTTTTAAATGATGTTTAATGTTTAAAAAATAAAGAAGTGGAATCAGTTTAGTTCTCTCTATATAAAACAGGGCACATAATCTTTCTCATTGGTTATTAATAGAAATCCCAAAAATATTAAGTAGTGTACTTTTTAATGAATAACATCCATGATACAGTGTATAATGCACAAGAAAATTTGAACCATGGCTATTTTTGATGATCAACTAATTTATTCACTGCAAAATTATTTTCTAAAAGACTTTTTATTTGCAGTCTGATCACAAAATTCTATCAACATGTCCTTTCTTTGGTCTTTGCTGTCAAGGAAATCAATGAGAATCCAGAAATCTTACCCAATATTAGTCTTGGGTTCCATATCTACGACAGCTACTATGATGCAAGGCTGACTTATCGAACCACCATGGACTTACTTTTCAAATCAGATAGATTTATGCCCAACTACAGGTGTCGACTTCAGAAAAATCTCATGGCCATCATTGGAGGACTTGTGTCAGATACTTCATCCCATATGGCAGAAATTGTAGAGTTCTACAAAATTCCACAGGTGGGTCCAGGGATGAGGGGATTTTTATTCGTCTAAATTAGTTAAAAAATAAGAACCTTCTTAAGTATATATTCTCATGTGTTTATCCCCACAAAAACATGATTGGAAAGCATATGATTCCATACCTAACAAGAGATTGAAAATAAAATACCAGTATTAGCATGCACTGGTGAAGATGGATTTAAACCTGCTGGTGTTTGATCATCTTCCACTTAGAAAAAAATGATGATAGCTGTTGAAATTGAACTGCATTCTCACAGTTCTCACAATATTATATTGGAACTCTTTTATAAATGGTAAGATATATGGGCAGTCTAGAAACATGATATATGAAATTATTAGCAAATAAATAAATAAATAAATATGACTAGGTTTAAACTAATTCATGAAGAGGAAGAGACAAAGCAAAACACATTATCAAAATCCTCTAATGAATATTTTTTTGTTTTCTTTTAGCTGCCATATGGATCCTTTCCCCCAAAAGAATTTCGTATCAGTAATTTATCTCCTTTTTATTTAATGGCACCAAATGAGGGTCCTGTATACATTGGGATTATCCAATTGCTTCAACATTTTGGATGGAAATGGATTGGGCTCTTTGCTGTTGAAAATGAGAGTGGAGAACACTTTTTAAAGAAGCTAAAGGAGTTGCTTTCCCAGCATGGAATCTGTCCAGCCTTCATAGAAAGAATCCCTCTGCTGCTTCCTTTGGATGACCTCCACACATTTAGCTATAAAATGGAAAGTTTATATATACATCTCACAGACATTAAAGCAAATGTATTTATTCTCTATGGAGAGTCTTATACAATTCCCTGGCTCATTTCACCCATATTTCTAGGTAATCCTGAAGATAAATTAAATGTATTACTTAGAAAAGTATGGGTCACAACAAGTCAAGTTGACATGATTCTCACAGGAAGCCTAAAGACTTGGAATCTTCAATTGTTTGATGGGGCTATTTCTTTTCAGATACATTCAGGTGAAGTTCTAGCATTCAAAGAATTTCTGAAGTCCATAAAACCTTTTAGGAGAAAAAAAGATGGATTTCTAAAGGATTTTTGGGAACAAGCATTTGACTGTTTTTTGTCTAATTCAGAAATACCAGCAATGGACATGAAGAAATGCACTGGAAAGGAGAATCTGGACAGTCTTCCTGGACCTCTCTTTGAAATGCAAATGACAGGTCATAGTTATAGCATTTATAATGGTATATATGCTGTGGCTCATTCTTTGCAAGCCTTACTATCAAAAGAATGCAGTCAGAGAAAAATATTGGTGGATAAAATCCCAGAAATTACAGATCTGCCACCTTTTAAGGTAAAGTGCCCAGAAACTCTGAAAATTTTACTAGAATATTATTTGGATCACAAAATAACCACAACTAACTTCTTGGTAAACTAAAAAAAAAAAAAATGGGATAGACAGCATTACTACCAGATGGATTTGTAACTGGCTGGCAAACCATACTCAATGTATAGTCCTCAACTAAACTGCATCTAGATGGAAGGAAAGAAGCAGCGAGTATCCCAAAATTCTGTTTTAAGTGCAGTACTCTTCAAACTCTTCATTAAAAATTTAGATGGGGAAATAGGAGAAACTCATCAAATTTGCAGCCAACAGTTCAAGATCTAAATGCATCTTGACAGACTTGTATATTGGGCCCTAACAAAATGAAATTCAATGTAGAGAAAACTAAGATTTTTACAGTTAAGCTAGAAATAGAAATCAAATATATAGATATAGATCAGATGAGACCTGGCTCAATATTATTAACTATGAAAGGGGTCTTGAACTCTCAGTATGCAATCATTTGAATATGATTGCAATGTGCAACAGCAGCCAGAAAAGCCAATGCAGACCTAGGTTGCATTAACAGATGAATAGAATCAAGATCACATAAAAGTACTAGTATCACTTTATAAAGCCTTACTATGACCACCTTTAGAATACTGCATCCATTTTTGATCACCAAATTATTAAAAAAAAAAGATGTAGAGTCTATGAACATAGAGCAGAAAAGAGCAACAAAGATGATTTGGGGGCTGGAAGCTAAAACATATGAAGTATGATTGCAGGAATTTGATTTGTCTAGTCTAGTAAAAGAAGAACTAGGGGTGACATGCAAGTAGAAAACATGACATGATAGCAGTGTACCAATGTTTGAGGGGCTGCCACAAGGAAAAAGGAGTCAACCTATTTTCCAAAGTACGTGAAGGCAGGAAAAGAAGCACTGGATGGAAACTATTCAAGGAGAGAAGCAATCTAGAACCAAAAAGAAATTTCAACTATTAACCAGTGGGTCAGCATGCCTTCAGATAGTATGAGTGCTCCATCACTGGAGTCTTGTAAGAAAAGACTGGACAGCCAATTGTCTGGAATGGTATAGAGTCTTCTATATGTACAGGGGTTGGATAAGAATACTGCAAGGACCCTTTCAACTTTATTATTCTGTTGTTCGATTAAAATGAGCTCAGTCTTATTTCCAGACACAATATATCACTCAAATAAGAAAAAGGTAAAGGTGGTGCTCATCTCCATTACAAAGCCGAAGAGGCAGCACTGTCCGAAGACATCTCTATGGTCATGTGGCTGGCATGACTAAACGTTGAAGGCACATGGAGCACTGTAACGTTCCAACCAAAGTGGTCCCTATTTTTCTACTTGCATTTTTATGTGCTTTTGAACTGCTAGGTTGGCAGAAGCTGGGACAAGTAGCAGGAGCTCACTCCATTACGTGGTGCTAGAGATTTGAACTGCTGACCTTTCTGACCAACAAGCTCAGAATCTTAGCCATTTAGTGAACCACCTCATCCCTCATCATTCAAATAGCTATGATTAAATAATATCAATAAATAATAAACACACAAGGAAAATACTGTTCTTCTGCACTCAGTAAATGCTAACACTAAGTTACATTCAACTTTCTACCAAGAAGAACATTTTATTTATTTATTTGATTTGTCAATCGCTTACAAGGTAATAGGTATAAGTATATACATAGTTATGGATACATGAAATGGGTACATACAGTATAAGAAAAATAAAAGAAACAATAGGACATGGACAGTAGGCAGTTGGTGCACTTATGCATGCCCCCTACAGACCTCTTAGGAAAGGGGTGAGATCAATAGTAGACAGTCTAAAGTTAAAGTTTTTGGGATTTGGGGAAGAAACCAGAGTCAGGAAGGACCACTCTGTTGCTGAAGTCGTATTTCCTGCAATTAAGTTTGGTGCGGTTAACCTTGAGTTTGTATCTATTGTGTGCTCTTGTGTTATTATGGTTGAAGCTGAAGTATTCATTCAGAAATAAGTCATTGCAATGTATGATTTTGTATACCATATTTAGATTAGACCAAAGACGGCATAATTCAAGGTTTTCTAGGTCTAGAATTTCAAGTCTGGTGGCATAAGCTATTCTACAACTAATAGAAGAGTGGAGAACTCTTGTGAAATATTTCTGGACTTTCTCAACTATGCTAATATCAGATACGTAATGTAGGTTCCAGACTGATGAGCTGTATTTGAGTATTGGTGTAGCAAATAATCCAAGTTCCTTTACAGAGCTTGGATCATCAACAAGGTCTTGACTGTTACGCTTGTATTTTATTTTCTGATTTTTTTTGCCAATATGTAAGACAGAGCATTTATTTGTTGCCATTTGAAGTTGCCATTTGTTTGACCATTCTGATAAAAAGTCAAGATCTTTTTGAAGGGTAGCAGTATTGTCTGTGGTATTGAACAGCTTTACACCATCAGCAAAGAGAATGCAGTTGCTCTTAATATGATCATAGAGGTTATTTATGTACTAGATGAAGAGAGTTGGTCCTAGGACACTGCCTTGGAGGGACATCAATATTGACAGATACAGAATTTGATAGGACACTCCCAATTTTGACCATTTGTTGTCTGTTTGACAGGAATGCTTCTATCCAAATTATGCAGTTGTCCAGAGATACCATAAGATAGAATAGAATAGAATAGAATAGAATAGAATAGAATAGAATAGAATAGAATAGAATAGAATAGAATAGAATACTTTATTGGCCAAGTGTGATTGGACACACAAGAATTTGTCTTGGTGTAAATATTCTCAGTATACATAAAGAAAAGATACATTCCGTTAAGAATCAAGAATCATAACATACAACACTTAATGATAGTCATAGAGTTCAATCAACAATCAAATCATACTAGGAAACAGTCAATATAAATCGTAAGGATACAAGGGACAAAGTTACAGTCCTACAATCACAAGTGGGAGGGGATGGGTGATAAGGAGTGATGAGAAGATTAGCAGTAACAGTAGTGCAGACTTCGTAATAGTTGAACAGTGTTGAGGGAATTATTTGTTTAGCAGAGTGATGGCTTTCGGGAAAAAAACTGTTCTTGTGTCTAGTTGTTCTGATGTGCAGTGCTCTATAGCATCATTTTGAGGGAAGGAGTTGAAACAGTTTATGTCCAAGATGTGAGGGGTCTGTAAATATTTTCACAGCTCTCTTTTTGACTCATGCAGTATACAGGTCCTCGATTGAAGGCAGGTGGGTAGTAATTGTTTTTTCTGCAGCCCTAATTATCCTCTGAAGTCTGTGTCTATTCTGTTGGGTTGCAGAACCAAATCAGACAGTTATAGAGGTGCAGATGATAGACTCAATAATTCCTCTGTAGAACTGTATCAGCAGTTTTTTGTGCAGTTTGAGCTTTCTGAGTTGGTACAGAAAGAACATTCTTTGTTGTGCTTTTTGATATTAGGTTTCCATTTTAAGTCATGTGATATAGTAGAACCTAGAAATTTGAAGGTTGATACTGTGTTGTCTAGTATTGTAAGAAGTGGAAATATGGGAGGGTTTCTTGTAAAGTCTACCACCATTTCTATGGTTTTGAGTGTGTTCAGTTCCAGATTGTTCTGGTTACACCAGGAGGCAAGTTGTATAACCTCCTGTCTGTATGCAGATTAATCGTTGTCTCAAATGAGACCAATCACTGTTGTGTCATCAGCAAACCAGTATTTTAACAGAGGGATCGTTTAAGATGCAATCATTAGTATATAGGGAGAATAGAAGTGGAGATAGCACACAGCCTTGGGGGGTACCTCTGCTGATTGTACAGGTATCGGACATGATTCTGCCTAGTTTCACCTGCTGCTTCCTGTCTGCTAGGAAGCTTATTATCACAAGTGTGTTCAGGTACCGCTAGTTGGTTTAATTTACTTAAAAGAGTGTCTGGAATGATGGTATTGAATGTTGAACTGAAGTCTACAAAGAGGACCCTTGCGTAGGTATTTGGAAATTCAGTGTTGTAGGATGTAATACAGAACCACGTTAACAGCATCATCTCTCAATCTACTTGCTCGGTATGCCAACTGCATGGGATCTAACAGCAGATCTGTGATGGTTTTCAAGTGGGACAGCACAAGCCTTTCAAAGATTTTCATAACGACCAGCAACTGGTCTGTAGTCATTCAGTTCCTTGATGGCACTGGGATGATGGTAGAACATTTGAAGCAGGAAGGAACATAGCACATCTCTAGTGATCTATTGAAGATTTGGGTGAAGATGGGGGCCAATTATTCAGCACAGACTTTTAAGCAAGAAGGCCCTGGTGCTTTTCCTGGCTTTTGTCTGTGTAATTTTAATTTTAGTTTTAGGAGTAGTTTGTCATGTACCACTGAATCAAAGGCTTTACAGAAGTCTATATAGATTGAGTCTATTGTTTTGCCCTGATCGAGTTGTATAGTCCATATATTTTTGCAGTGTAAGAGTTGCAGATTACAGGATAATTATTTTCTGAAACCAAATTATTTATTAAAGAGTAGGTTGTTTGTCTCTAAGTGGAGGATAATGGATTGGTTAATAATTGATTCCATGAATTTACAGGTGATGCAGCATAAGGAGATTGGTCTGTAATTTTAAACTAGGCTGGGGTCTCCCTTTTGGAAGATGGGGATGACAATGGCTTGTGACCATAAGTTAGGCAAGGAGCTGGTCCTGAAATATTTTTCAGATTATGCTTAGAGGTTCAGCTATGGCAGTGGATAACTTTTTTAAGAAGTAGGCACATATTCCATCCGGTCCAATAGATAGAGATGGTTTTAGATTGTGTAGTGCTTTTTCAACATTGTCTTCTGTAAAATCGATATATATATTAGATCATTGTAGTTGTCTGTGGTTTGGCTAGGAAATACTGGGCATGATCCATTGCTGTTTACAAATACTGAGCCAAAGAATGTGTTAAAGATGTTGGCTTTAATGGTGTCGTCATTGCAGTCTTTACCATTAGGTCCTATCAGGGATGGGATGGACCTTGAGACTTTTAGTTTGTTGTTTACATGTGAACTACTGTTCACAGTAATACATTTTTTTCTATCCATGGAAATGGAAAACATCATGCTCATTACTGTACATTGTAACGATCTCCATGATAATTCTTGGCATTTATCATATGAAGCTGCATAAAGAAATTTGGGGAAAATGGTAAATGTATCATAAAATGTTTTATCCTTCTATTATTTAAACTTCCTCTGTTTCTTCTTTTTTTCAAGTAGCTGCACCCATTTCTGCAAAGCATTTCTTTCAATAATTCAGCAGGAGAAACAGTGTCCTTTAATGAAAAGATGGAAATTGCAGGAGGATTTGACGTTGTCAACATGATCACTTTTTCAAACAATTCCATTCAGAGAGTGAAAGTTGGAAGATTAGATCCCAATGCTCTGGATGTAAATGAATTGATTATTAATGAAGATAAGATTGAATGGCACAAAGGTTTTGATCAGGTACAGGTATTCTTGAAAGGAAAAGATTTCAATTAAAATGTCCCCAACCAATCTCTGCTGGCCATGATTCTCTTTATAGGATGACTGATTTACTGTATTGTCAGCTGATGAAAAAGCTTAACAATTTACAAATTACTTCTGCATTTGTTTTTCATGTTATGAATAGGTTCTTCCAGTTTCTCTGTGTAATGAGAACTGTCGCCCTGGACATTGGAAGAGAAAATCTGAAAAGAATATTTTTTGCTGCTATGACTGTGTTCCATGTCCATGGGGGAAGATTTCAAGCAAGATAGGTCAGTTATAAAGTCCTCAAATATTTGAAGACACTGGCTGCAAAGAAATTGGCTTGTGGTGCCTCTGCCAGTAAAAATGAAGCTTGGGAGGGCCATGCACATTCCTCCTGAGCTCCATTTGCACTGACAGAGGACTTCAGGAAGCCATTGTGGCTGAATACAGAGCCCGGGAGGTGCACACAACCCTCCTGGGCTCCTTTTTTTGCAACAGAGAACTAGCAAAACAAACTAAAAACAAAAAGAGAAATTTTCCCCATTTGCATTTGAGCATGCAAGAAGGGACAGGAAAGGAGAAAGGGAAAGAGGAAAGACAAAGAAAAAGAAAGGAAGATAGGAAGAGAACAAGGAAGGAAAAATAAGGAAAGAGGGGAAGGAAGAGGAAAGGAGGATGAAGTGGGAAGGAAAAAAAAAGGAAAGGAAGGAGATTATAATGAGAGTGAGGGAGGGTCTGAGGGAAGTCCTGCCTTAGCACATGGCCACTAGAGGTGCCCCCAACATGAGGGATGTCGAATTGGCCACATCCATCCTTGCTACACCTACTATCACCACACCCACCCTGGTCCCTCAAGGTCAAAACAACCTTGATGCAGCCCTGTTTGAAACTCCTGTTATTGAGGGATCATTTTCAATAATTAGTTCTGTTTTCAGCATTACATGTTACTTAACAGTAAATAGTCAATCCAGCAAAGACTTGAAAGAGATTTGATGAAGAAGATAAGTTTTGCTTTAATGTTCCTAATTTTGTAACTTTCAGAAATTCTGCTTGGAACACAGGCATGGCCAAGTCAGATTGGAAGGAATGTTAGTCTTCAAACAATAGCATAGAACATTTAAGACAGAAATGGGAAACAGAAAGTAAATGAGTTTCTTTTTTATCTTTTTATCCAGATACTGAAGATTGTTTCCAATGTTCTGAATATCAGTATCCAAGCAAGGAGCAAGTTCAATGCCTTAACAAAACAATGAGTTTCCTGTCCTTTGAAGAACCTTTAGGGATCAGTCTGGCCTCAGCTGCTGTTTCCTTTTCCTTCATGACAATCAGTGTGCTTGGAATTTTTCTTAAGCGTAGAGATACCCCCATTGTCAAGGCCAACAACAGGGATCTCTCTTACACACTACTCATTGCCCTTCTGCTCTGCTTTCTCTCTTCCTTGTTATTCCTTGGTCAGCCAGGGAAAGTAACCTGCCTTCTCCGGCAACCAGCATTCAGCATCATCTTCTCAGTTGCTGTTTCTTGTGTGTTAGCTAAAACTATTACAGTGGTTGTAGCTTTCATGGCTACTAAGCCAGATTCTTCAATGAGAAAATGGGTGGGGAAAAAATTGGCTCTTTCCATTATCTTTTCTTGTTCCTTTTTTCAAGCAGGTCTTTGCATTCTGTGGCTAGCAACATCTCCTCCATTCCCTCAGTTAGACATGAATTCCCTTACAGAAATCATGATTTTGCAATGCAATGAAGGCTCTATCTTCATGTTCTATTCTGTCCTGGGCTATCTGGGCTTCTTGGCTATTGTCAGCTTTATTGTGGCTTTCTTTGCCCGTAATTTACCTGACACCTTTAATGAAGCCAAGTTCATCACATTTAGCATGTTGGCTTTCTGCAGTGTGTGGATCTCCTTTGTTCCAACCTATGTGAGTACCACTGGAAAAGCCATGGTGGCTGTGGAGATCTTCTCCATTTTGTCCTCCAGTGCTGGGTTATTGGGATGCATCTTCTTTCCAAAATGTTTCATCATTGTGCTGAAGCCAGAACTAAACACCAAGAAACAACTAATAAAATGAAGTTATTGAACCATGTGAAAGAGTGCCAGGTTGAAAGTTCAATCTTAGGTAGTGGCAGATACTTCTTGACTAAGATGCAAAGAAAAAAAAAATCTGTTGTGAACTCTGTGTAGTGTCAGGAAGGACATCTGGGCAATAAATGCTCAGCTCCATTCAGTCAACCTGACTCTAATCTGAATTATGCTATTACAGGGTCATAAAACGGGAGATTTTTAATGTACCATGTGAAATATATTTTCTCAAGGATACTGAGTTTAAATGGGATGGATTTTATCAAGTAAGAGTTAATTAAATGATTAATTGGGGTTACTATATCTTTTAATTTATCAAAAGAAAAAGGATTACAAAACTGTCTTAGAAGACATAAATAGCTTGTCAATCATTTCCATATATGAAACTCTAATTTTCTTTAAATGAAAATGAAATGAAAATAAAACCTATTTTAATATAGGTCATTTGTAGCTTCACCAACTATTTGGTATAAGACATCAATTACATCACTGAAAGTCACTTAAGGAATCTCTCTTCAAAACGTCTTCTCCATTTTGTTTCTGTTTGTAAAATAAATGATGACATGGTGCAGTATGTCATGTGTTTATTTTATTTATTATTTTTATTTATTTTATTTTGTTATTTATATACCGCCCTTCTCCCGAAGGAATCAGGGCGGTGCACAGCCAACCACAAACCCCATTACAATATACAAAAGTTAAAAATAGATTAAATAATTTAGGCTGTCTAAAAATTATACCCTCCCCCAATAAATTAATTAAAACCCAAATATTAAAAACCCAATAAACACAAATTCTAAATTAAAAATCCTATGTCAGCCTAGGCCAGCCTGCTCAAAGAGCCAGGTTTTTAATGCATGTCTGAAAGCTCTCAGATCCGTATTAGTGCGTATTTCTGGAGGCAGACCATTCCAGAGGGTGGGGGCCCCCCACAGAGAAGACCCTACTCCTAGGGGCTACCAGACGACACATAGAAGCCGACTGCACCCGGAGAAGGCCCTCCCTGTGGGAACGCACAGGTCTGTGGGAGATTACCGGCAGAATGCGGTCCTGCAAATAACCTGGTCCAATGCCATGGATCGCTTTAAAGGTCAAAACCAGAACCTTAAAGTGAACCCGGAAAACCACCGGCAACCAATGCAGCTCACGCAGGAGAGACGTCACATGGGAGCTTTGTGACACCCCCATAACCACCCACGCGGCCGCATTTTGTACCAGTTGGAGTCTCCGGGTGCTCCCCGCACGGAGCCCCATGTAGAGAGCATTACAGTAATCCAGACGAGAGGTGACAAGGGCGTGAGTGACTGTACGCAAGGCGTCCCGATCCAGAAAGGGCCGCAACTGGTGAATCAGGCGAACCTGATAAACAGCCCCCCTGGAGATGGCCGTAATATGGTCTTCTAAAGACAGCCGTGCATCCAGGAGGACACCCAAATTGTGAGCCCTCTCTGTGTGGGGTAAGATCTCTCCCCCAATAGCCAGTGACGGAGTCAGCTGACTATATCAGAGCGCCGGAAACCACAGCCACTCAGTCTTGGAAGGGTTGAGCCGGAGCCTGTTCCCGCCCATCCAAATCCACACGGCCTCCAGGCACCAGGACATAGCCTCCACAGCATCATTGGGGTGGCTTGGGGTGGAGATGTAAAGCTGGGTATCATCCACATACAGATGACACCGCACCCCAAAACCATGGATGATCTCCCCCAGCGGCTTCATATAAATGTTAAACAGAAGAGGGGAGAGGACCGACCCCTGAGGCACCCCACAAATGAGGGGCCTAGGGGTGGACCTCTCCCCCCGTCAACACAAATTGCGAGCGGTTGGAGAGGAAGGAAGAGAACCATCGCAAGACAGTTCCCCCAATCCCCAACCTCTCCAACCGCTGCAATAAGATACTATGGTCGATAGTATCAAAAGCCGCTGAGAGATCTAACAGGATCAGGACAGAGGAAAACCCCCTGTCACGGGCCCTCCAGAGATCATCAACCAACGCGACCAATGCTGTTTCGGTACTATGCCCGGGCCTGAAGCCCGATTGGAACGGATCGAGGTAAGTTGCTTCCTCCAGGTACTGAGGGAGCTGACGTGCCACCACACTCTCAACAACCTTTAAATAACTATCGTCCAGTCTCCAACCTTCCTTTTTTAAAAGGAAGGTTGGAGACTGGACGATAGTTATTTAAAACAGCCGGGTCCAGGGCAGGCTTCTTGAGGAGGGGCCATACCACCGCCATCTTCAGGGCAGTAGGGAGCGACCCCTCTCTCAACAAAGCATTGATAATCCCCTGGAGCCAGCCTTGTGTCACCTCCCTGGCAGTCGAAACCAACCAGGAAGAACACGGGTCCAACAAACATGTGGTGGTATTCAACCCCCCCAGCAATCTGTCCACACCCTCAGCAGTCACAGGGTCAAACTTTTCCCAGATAATAGTTTCAAGACCTGCCCCGGACACCTCCCTCAGGACCACCCAATTGGAGTCCAGCCCGCCCCGAATCTGAGAGATTTTGTCATGCAGAAATCGGGAAAACATCTCTGCCCTGCCCTGAAAGAGGTCCTCCCGCGCTCTCGGCTCAAGCAGGGAGTGGGTCACTCTAAAGAGAGCGGCAGGCCGATTTTCTGCCAACGCAATAAGGGCGGAGAAATGCGAACGCTTCGCTGCCTCTATCTCCACAAGGTAGGTCCTAATATAGGACCTCACTTGTGTTCGGTCGGACTCAGCTTGTCTAGCCCTCCAAACACTCTCCAGACGTCTTTTCCAGCACTTCATCTCCCGCAGCTCCTCTGTAAACTACGGAGCTGGATGGGATCTGTGCCAGGTCAGAGGTCGCAAAGGCACAACTCGGTCTAGAGCCTCAGCAGCCAGCCTATCCCAAGTGGCCACCAAGTCTCCAGGCGAGTTATGAGCCAGAGTCTCGGGAAATGGCCCAAGCTCCCTCTGGAACTGCTCAAGGTCCATCAGGCGCCAGGGGTGGAACCATCTACACGGCTCCGCCTCCCTGCGGTGGGGGGTGGCGGTACAGAAGTCAAGTCTAAGAAGAGAATGATCTGTCCATGACAAGGGTTTAATGTCTAAGTCCCCGAAATTACAGTCATTCAACCACTGACCAGAGACAAAAATCAGGTCCAGCGTGTGTCCTCCTATATGAGTGGGGGCAGAAACTAATTGGGTCAGGTCCATGGCCGTCATGGAAGCCGTGAACTTCCGAGCTACTCCAGAGGTTTCCCTGAGCGTAGGCAGGTTGAAATCCCCCATGACTAAAAGCCTAGGGGTCCCAACCACCAACTCGGCTATCAACTCGAGGAGTCCAGGCAGGGCCAATGACAAATGGCAGGGAGCCAGGTACGTTATCAAAATGCCCATCTGAACCCCCTGCCCCCACTTCACGAAGAGAGACTTACAACCAGCCATCTGAGGAACAGTGACCTCCTAGCACAAAAGACCTCTCTAATAAGCACCACCATCCCACCACCTCTTCCCTGAGACCTAGGCTGATGAAATGCTAAGAAACCTGGTGGGCACATCTCCCTCAGAGGAACATCACCCTCTGGGCCCAACCAGGTATTGTTCATCTGAGGTTTTATTTATCTACATTTAAGAACTGCTAAGGGCCAGATAGTTTTTACTATAACTTGATGTTTAAAACCATAGAATTCAAAAAGGGCATATTCACTTTTTCACATCATTGTACAACATATGAAACACCAAAATAATTTGTGAATATGTGAGCTTCCAAGTCTGTCCAATATTTGTATTAATTCATTCAGGATTGAGATTTGGGGTATGTTATAGTGTGTCATTCATATGAATATGACATACAGATTCCATTCCCTATCAGATCTGAGCTATGAGATATTGTAAACACTTTGAGTCCCTTCAACACTTTAAGTTCACAGTCAAATGTACAGTTACAGATAGTTTAGAATCCCACAACTGTCTCTAAACAGAACCAAGAAATACTACACTCATAGTTAATGCATACAGTTCTTTGACATATGACATTAATCTAATTCCAATATATTTTGGCAATGTTAAAACTGAAATTGCTTTAATTATTTCAATCCCATTTAAATGAGTGAATATGGCAGAGTGGTAGGTATAAAGAGAAACTATGTGAATTGATTGGTGTTCTCGGATAAAAACCCATATCCTCAAATTTCTTTGCATTCTGAATAAAGTAAAATAATTATTTTTATTTAATTATTCAAAGAAGTTTTGAACTATCTGGTACCTATTATTTGACAAAGATACGAGAACATGCTACCAAGTAGACAAATGTACATTCAGTGTGAAAATGCTGAATAGATAATTAATTCTCCCTGGAATTCTCCAAATCAGTATAATTTGTCTATTTGCTCAAAGCTCCAGAGGTTTATTTAAAGATAAGAACAAACCCCCAAATATGTTATAAACTAATTCCAGTTCCATAGGGTGTTTGGAAGAGACAAGCAAGCTATTCAGGTTTATTTCTTCTGGTATTCATTTTTCATTTTACCAGAAAACTGCAAGACACAATCTGGAAATCTCAGTCAGTCAGTCAGTACTAAAATTTTATCTCTGCTAAAGTAAAATTGATAGTTTTCTCTTAAGAAAATGCTGAGAAAAGGCATTATGCTGAGTCTAGTAACCTGCCTTAGTTAATTCAGAGAATACAACTTTTAGGAGATTTTTTTTTTTTTGCTGCTGCTATGTTGTTCCTTCTGATATTTTCATCTAACATATATCCAGTGAATACTCTAAAGTGTCATGCAGATCCTTTTCTGGTTCCATATGAATGGTACCATCCAGGTGATATTCTCATTGGTGGGATGACTTCTCAAATCATATACATTTTCAACAAACAGCTGTTTGATGAATATCCAACTCAAAAACTGTTTGACATTCCAAAGTAAGCAAGAATCTAATGTTACATTGCTTCTTGTCAGTTGCCCTGAGTACAGCAAAAATAACAGATAGCAAATAACAAACAGATAACAAATAACAGCTTGTGTATCTATGAATAACAAGAGGCTCAAAGAAGATGAATAAAGATCTTACACAACCTACTTATTATTTCCCAAGTTTTTCTAGAATGTCTAACTCCAGACAAAGTGAGATTTTGAACCTTTATTCTTTTTTTGTTTTAAAAATGTACATAATGAATCTGAAGAGTTTAATTATGGGTAGTGTTTTAGAACTTCCAATTGGTAAACATGAAGAAATTTCATACTTCATGCATATAGTGGTAACTTACTATAAGATAGAGTATCTGTGGATTGTCTCTCTAATCTAGTACTCCACCTGATTTGTTTTAAATGATTTTTATGAGACTTCAGATTCTTCTTTTCCATCTTTGTTCCACAGATAAGCACCCACAAGAATATTATTCTACTCATCACTATTCAAGTGGCCAACTAAAAATAGTTGAATATTATGCACTACTGCATAATATAAAATATAAGGTTTTTAGAATTGCTAAATATCAGTTAGATCATGAAGAAATCAGGGATAGGGATTCAACCAATAGTAGAATGGCTTGCCATCAGAAGTTGTGGGTGCTTCATCACTGGAGGCTTTTAAGAAGAGACTGAACAGCCAGTTATCTGGAATGGTATAGGGTTTCCTGCTTGAGCAGGGGATTGGTCTTCCAAAGTCCATTCCAACTCTATTATTCAATATTCTATTCTGTATAGTGATTCCGTATTGCTAGAAGGAAAACATTTAGCCATGATATCCCTGTACATTACATTCCCTCTATAAGAGGGAAAACCATTTAAGCCAACCCAATTTTTAGAAAGACAATAAAAAATATGTAGGAACTGGCACAAAAATCCCATTTTAGATAACATTTCTTTGAAAACAAATATGCATATTTTCCCTAGGAACAGAAAATCTTCACATCTATCTGTGTCACAGAGTTATATCTTTTCTACTGATCTTGGCCTTAAAACCCAATCTTATACCTATAAAAGCAAAATACCACTCACACATCATCACAAAATCTCCAGAACCGTAAAGCCTACGAACCTGAAATTTGGCACGTATGTTCCTCTTGGCTTCTAGGTGCTCACTAAGAAAGGATTTTTCGAAATGACCATCACAGCATTAGTATTTTGTATATTACTATTAACACACTCTGATGCTAAGGAGTTCTACTCCCCCTCCCCACTTGAAAAGAAATCTGTTTCCAAATGCAAAACACAAGCAGAGGAGAGGAGTTTAGTTTCACAGCACCAAGCAGTTTTAGTACAGAACAGTTGAGCTGAACCATGCCCAGGCTCCTTCTGTCTCCTTCTTGCTCACACAGCAAATACTGTTTCAGTTTCCAAACAGTCCTCAACTCTCTCACACACTGACAAGACGCTAGCCAGATGAAAACCAATGGATGCTAGTAGGCAGCGGTAAATTCTCCCCCACCTTTATTTTCCTCCCTAAAAACTAAGCCTGACCACATAGTTTTGCATTGAAGCATGGGTATCGAGCTAGTTCTTTATAAAATGTGTATGTATTTAATTTGCTGAAGATAATGAAACGTATAACAAAAAGCTTATTTTCATTAAACTATTTGTACTATTGTTAAGAGTGATGCTTAGTTTTGAAATATCAAAAAATGTTTTTCTGAATAAAATTAAAATTACAGGGGGAAATGAGACTTCAACCAATTTTCTTACTGAAGGGTTGCTTTTCCAAACATTTTATTTCTTTGCAGCATGATCACAAAGTTCTACCAGCATGTACTCTCTTTGGTCTTTGCTGTAAAGGAGATAAATGAAAATCCACAAATCTTGCCCAATGTTACCCTTGGCTTCCACATCTGTGACAGCTACTACAGTGGCAGAATGACCTATCGGACCACCTTGGACTTACTTTTCAAATCAAATAGATTTCTCCCAAACTATAAATGTGGCTCTTCTAAAAACCTCATAGCCATCCTTGGAGGACTTGAGTCTGATACTTCATCCCATATATCAGACATTATAGAATTCTACAAGATACCTCAGGTTGGTTGAGAAACAGATATTTTTCTTTTTCCCTTGTAAATAATCAAAGCTCAAGCAATGTATGTGGGATCCCTAATCCTAAATTTATTCCTCAAAATAATAACCTCATAAACAAGTTTCAGCCAAGACTTGAACATTTGAAAATTCATTAGTTTACTTTATTTATTTATTTATTTTATTTTATTTGTCAAGTGATTATAAGATAACAAGTATAAGTATAAACATAGTTATGAATACATGAAATGGATACATATAAGAAAAATAAAAAGAAACAATAGGACAGGACAGTAGGCACATTAGTGTGCTTATGCACGCCCCCTACAGACCTCTTAGGAAAAGGGTGAGGTCAATAGTAGACAGTTTAAGGTTAAAGTTTTTGGGGTTTGGGGAAGAAACCAAAGAGTCAGGTAGAGTATTCCAGACATTCATCACTCTATTGCTGAAATCGTATTTCCTGCAATCAAGTTTTGTGTGGTTTACCTTGAGTTTGTATCTATTGTGTGCTCTTGTATTGTTATGGTTGCAGATGAAGTATTCATTGACAGGTAGGACATTGCAATGTATGATTTTATATACTATACTTAGATCGGACTGAAGGCAGCATAGTTCTTTAGACCTTTTCTAGGTCTAGAGTTTCAAGTCTGATGGCATAAAGTATTCTGCAATGAGTAGAGGATTTAAAATAATTTAAAAGTAGAATTTCTTCCAAGCACCTGGTCTGAACTCCAGAAATTATAACATATAATCATAAATCAAGAAATTGATACTATAAGAACAATGTATTTAACTTTGCATTCTGCTGGCCAGTTCCTTCAATTGTTCCAATAAACATAAAGAATAGCAATAATATATCCATACCACATCATAGAAGATTCCCTGCTCAAGCAGGAGATCCTATGCTATTTCAGACAAGTGCCTGTCCAATCTGTTTTTTGCAAGCATCCAGTGACAACTTCCAAAGGCAAGCTATTGCATTGGTTGATTGTCCTCCCTGTCAGGAAACTTCTCCTTAGTTCTAGGTTGCTTCTCTCCTTGGTTAGTTTACATCCATTGTTTCTTATCTTGCCTTCGGATCAGTGGTGGGATGTCAAATGCGCTCTGCATGCACAAACACGCTACTGGCTCCGGCAAGCATTTACCATCTCCAGCTGATGACTGGCACTCAGCTGTGCCCCGGAAAGCAGCTGAGAACGAAAATGCAGCCACTAAAGGACAGCCTAGAGGCCGGGCATGAGGGTGGGCCAAACAGAAGACCAAAATCTCATCCCAGCAAACCGGTTCAGTGTCAGTTGCTCAGTGGAGCTACTGGTTCTATAGAACTGGATCGAACCAGTAAGATCCCAACCCTGCTTCAGATGGTTTGGAAAATAGTTTAACACCCTCATCTTTGTAGGAGCCTATAAAATATGGAATCTTTGTACTTTCTTTTAGCTCACATATGGTTCATATCCCTCAGAAAGTTTTTCTAGAAATAAGGTATCTTCACTTTACTTTATGGCCCCAAATGAGGGTCCCTTGTATATTGGGATTATCCAATTGCTTAAATATTTTGGATGGACATGGATCGGACTCTTTGCTTCTCTGAATGAGAGTGGCCAACAATTTTTGCAGAAACTTCAATCAATGTTTTCCCAGAATGGAATCTGTCCAGCCTTCATACAACAAATCCCTGGAATACCACATCTGGATAACTTGGATAATTTTTTTGGTACAATGTCCAGCATTTATAGACACTTTGCCAATCGTAAAACAAGTACATTTATTTTGTATGGAGACACTTTGACTCTTGTGTGGTTCACATTTCTCATATTTTTTAGAGACCCCCAAAGTAAGGAAAAGGCATCATTTAGAAAGGTATGGATTATGACAAGCCAAATGGATTTTATATTAACAGGAATCCAGAAGGGCTTTGACCTCCACTTGTTTGATGGGGCCATTTCCTTTCAAATTCAGTCAAAGGACCTTCTGGGGTTCAGGATATTTCTTCAGGCCATTAAACCTTATTGGAGGCACAGAGATGGTTTCATAAAAGAGTTTTGGGAGCAAGCATTTGACTGTTTCTTTCCTAATTCAGGATCAGTAACAATGGATAATGAAAAATGCACTGGGGAGGAGAATCTGGACAGTCTTCCTGGACCTCTCTTTGAGATGCAAATGACTGGTCACAGTTACAGCATCTATAATGGTATCTATGCCATAGCTCTTTCTTTACATACGCTACTATCAAGGAGATCCAGCTGGCAAAAAATGACATCAGATAAAACCATTCAACCTCAGGATCTCCAGTCTTGGCAGGTAATATCACTGTGTAACACATTTTTTTTCTTCATTGGGAAATATATTACAAAATCATTGGGTTGGTTCAAGTGCTAAGATTTAAGTGACTCAATTATGTTTTGATCACCTAACACTGATGAACAATACACAGTTCTCTCATAGTCTCAAACTCTACCAATTAGATTGTGTCCATATTTCTCGTCAGCATCCCACACTATTATTTTACAGATCTTTGGTGATAATATTTGTAGGTTAGCAACTTGTTCTGTGCATGAAATTTACAAATATTTTAATGTTTAAAGAAAGAGCTAATACAGTGCAATGACTATGACACCAAGCTAAAAACCAGGAGTTCTAGTCCCAATTTAGGCACAAAGCCAATTATTGTCTCTCAGGCCTAGGAAGAAAAGGATAACAAATTATATCCAAATTGACTTGAAGGCACATATCTCCCTCTCAAGAAATGAAGTCATATTGCATATTTTCCTTTTTTTTGTATATCAACCTCATTGGTCTTTCATAGACTATATATATATATATATATATATACAAATATATATCTGCGCATGACTGGGATGTCGGCCAGCTGAAATGAAGACGCTCCGGAGGGTTTTGTTCGGCCTGGGCAGAGAGCGTCGGAGGGGGATTTCTCCCCCCTACCCTTCTGCCAGCTGGTAGGGATGGACCTCGCCGTCGCTTTGAGGCCATCCTGGACTGTGCTGGAGCCGCGGCTGCGGAGCGGTGAGTCCGCGATGCAGAGCCTGCAGGCTTACAACTTCGCCCGCCATTCTGAAGGGCGGGACATTTGAATTCCAGGATTGGCCGAGGCTTTTTTGCTGCGATGGAGATGTTGTCAGATGTTCTTGGAGGGCTGCATTCGATCAGGGCAGAGGACGTCGGGGGGAGAGTTTTCCCTCCTGGTCTTCTGCCAGCTGGTAGAGATGGATTCGACCGTCGTTTTGAGTTCTTCCTGGAGGGTATTTGTGACGAGCGGTGGGTCTGCGACGCCGGGCCTGCGGGATTACAGCTGCGCCCGCCATCTTGGATGGCGGGATATTTGAATTCTAGGCGAGAGGATCGGCTGAGATCTGTCTTGCTGCGATCCTCTCTTGTTCTTGTTTTAGTGGATGGTCGAGACTGCTGCCATTTGTTGTTTTACCTCGTCGTCCTCTTCTACTTGTACCGTTCAGCCTGGCAGCGTTTGATATCGTTGTTCCTGTATGAGCTCTGGATACTTGTCTGGATACTTGTCTGCTGTTTACCATCAACTCCAGCCTATTGCCACTTTCAGTGGTATAACATTTTCCATCTGCCAGCGAATGCCCTTATTCTGACTATCCTTGACCAGGAGAAAGGTGCCAGAGGAGGAGGTTCTCAGACCGCCATCGTGGTGAGAGGACGATGGCGTTGCATATCATCCCTCCCCACTGTTGTGAGAGGACAGTGGGTTGAACCTTGTCTCCACCCTAGGGTCCGTGTGATCTGGTCCCTCACCATCATGAGAGGATGGTGGGCCTATTACCATCAGGACTCCCCAGTGACCGTGAGAGGGTCATTGGGGTAGAGGATCTTTTCTTTTCTTCCACAGGACATTTTATTCTGGCCCTTGCTTTGTGAGGCCTTACTGCCCAGAGGCGATGAAAAACTGAAGTCTATCTATTCGGCAGCTGAACTGAGGGCCCTGAGGAATGCCCCCCTTTCTCAAGTGTGGCCCTCAGACCTTTCCCGGTCATACCTCGAGGATGGCTCTTGGGTGCCAGAGAGGAGATATGACGCAGTTGGGGATTTTAATTTTAGGGATTTTAAGGGGTCTTTTAAATTATTTAAATTTTTGTCGAAATTTTTAATGGGGTTAGGGCAAGGGAATTTATTAATTGGGTTAGGGAGGGGGCCCGGGCTGGGTTTGGGGGACAACCCGCCTGGGGATAAGGCCAGACCGGGGGATACCTGCGACTGGGAGGCCTTGGGATCGAGGACGGTCGTTCCGAAGATGGGGGTTTCCTCTTGGGAGGGGGATGAAAGGGCTATCCCTACGATCGGTGGGAGAGGCAGGTATGGTGTTGACAGGGGGTCTTATCAAGTGATGGGAGCTCGCCCCTGCTGTTTACAAGCGGTGGTGCGCTCCGGCCCCCAGGTCATGTCTCGCTCCCTGAGTTGTTTAAATGATCGGGCCCCGGGCCTCCGGCTGATGCTTTGCAATGCCAGGTCCGTAGTGAATAAAGCCCCCCTTGTTCACGATCTCGTCACAGAGGGGGGTGCGGACCTGGCGGGCGTTACCGAGACCTGGCTGGGACAGGAGGGGGGTGTCCCTCTGGTGGAGATGTGCCCAGCCGGGTTTCGGGTCTTTCATCGGCCGAGGGCCGAGGGGAGGGGTGGGGGGGTTGCGGTAATTATTCGGGAGGATCTAGATCCTAGGGAATCCACTGTTCCTCAGACGACCGGATGTGAGTCCCTGTTTGTTAAGTGTGGTTCCGGGGTTCAGATGGGCCTATTGATCACATACCTGGCTCCCTGCTATGTGACATCGGCCCTGCCTGAGCTCCTCGAGGTCATAGCCGGTCTGGCGGTTGAGACCCCCAGGCTGATGGTCATGGGGGATCTCAACCTGCCTTCGGCCGGTGGGGCCTCGGGGACTGCTCAGGAGTTCTTGGCTTCCATGACAGCCTTGGGCCTGACCCAATTAATTAAGGAACCCACGCATATTGGGGGTCACATTCTGGATCTGGTTTTTGTCTCTGGACAGTGGCAGGATGATCTAGGTGTTGGGGATGTTTCTGTTGAACCCTTGTCATGGTCAGATCATTCGCTCCTTAGGCTAGACTTCCAGGCCGCTCCTCCCCATCGCAGGGAGGCGGACCAAATACGTTGGTACCACCCCAGGCGCCTGATGGATCCAGATAGGTTCCTGATGGAGCTTGGGCCATATCCCGACATTCGGACTCACGACTCGGTGGGGGACCTAGTCGCCACCTGGGAAAGGGTGGCGGCTGGGGCCCTGGACCGGGTCGTGTCCTTGCGGCCTCTGACCCGACGCCGCTCTCGCTCAGCCCCCTGGTTTTCCGGGGAGCTGAGGGAGATGAAGCGCCGGAAAAGACGCCTGGAGAGTATTTGGAGGACTACTCGCTCCGGACCTGACCGAACACTTTTACGGTCTTTTATTAAGACCTATTTAGTGGCGATAAGGGTGGCAAGGCGTCTTTACTTTTCCACCCTTATTGCGTCCGCAGGAAACCGCCCGGCTGCTCTGTTTAGAGTGACCCGCTCCCTCTTAGAAGGGGGAGCGCGGGAGGACCCCTTGCAGGGACAGGCTGAGGATTTTTCACAGTTCCTGGTGGATAAAATCACTCAGATCCGGAATGGCTTGGACTCCGAATGGGCAGCTCTGGGTGGGGAATCGGGGGCGGAATTTGGAACAGTCATTTGGGACAAGTTTGATCCTGTGACCCCCGAGGACGTGGACAGGTTACTGCGGGGACTGAATGCGACCACATGTTTATTGGACCCGTGTCCCTCCTGGCTGGTGTTGGCCACCCGGGAGGTGACACGAGGTTGGTTCCAGGGCATTATTAACGCTTCCTTGAGTGAGGGATATCTACCCGCCGCCTTGAAAGAGGCGGTGGTGAGACCCCTCCTCAAGAAACCGTCCCTGGACCCAACTTTGTTATCTAATTATCGTCCTGTCTCCAACCTTCCCTTTATGGCGAAGGTTGTTGAGAGTGTGGTGGCACAACAGTTTCCCCAGCACCTGGATGAAGCTGTCTATTTGGATCCACGCCAATCGGGCTTCAGGCCCGGGCACAGCACAGAGACAGCGCTGGTCGCATTGGTGGATGATCTCTGGAGGGCCCGTGACAGGGGTTATTCCTCTGTCCTGGTCCTCCTAGATCTTTCGGCGGCTTTTGATACTGTCGACCACAGTATCCTATTGCAGCGGCTAGGGGGGTTGGGGGTGGGAGGCACCGTTATGCGGTGGTTCTCCTCCTTCCTCTCTGACCGCTCGCAATTTGTGTTGGCAGGGGGGCAGAGGTCGGCCCCGAGGCCCCTGGTTTGCGGGGTGCCTCAGGGGTCGGTGCTCTCGCCCCTCCTGTTCAACATATATATGAAGCCGCTAGGTGAGATCATCCGTGGCTTTGGGGTAGAGTTCCATCAGTACGCTGATGACACCCAGCTGTACATCTCTACCCCGGGCCACCCCGATGAAGCCGTCGAAGTGATGGCCCGATGCCTGTAGGCCGTGCGGTGTTGGATGGGGCGGAACAGGCTTCAGCTCAACCCATCTAAGACTGAGTGGCTGTGCTTCCCGGCACCCCGATACAGCCGGCTGGTTCCATAGCTGGCTGTGGGGGGGGAAATTCTTGCCCCCACAGAGAGGGCTCGCAATCTGGGTGTCCTCCTGGCTGTACGGCTGTCATTGGAAGATCATGTGGCGGCCGTCGCCAGGGGGGCTTTTGGACAGGTCCGTAGGATCTACCAGTTGCGGCCCTTTCTGGATCGGGATGCGCTTCGTACGGTCACTTCCGCCCTGGTGATCTCCCGCCTAGACTATGCCAATGCTCTCTACATGGGGCTGCCCTTGAAGAGCATCCGGAGGCTCCAGTTGGTGCAGAATGCAGCCGCGAGGGTGGTAATGGGGGCACCTAGGGGCTCCCATGTTATGCCACTTCTATGCGCGCTGCATTGGCTCCCGGTGGCCCTCCGGGTGCGCTTCAAGGTCTTGGTCACTATCTTTAAAGTGCTCCATGGCTCGGGACCAGGTTACTTGTGAGACCGCCTCCTGCCACCATCGGCTTCCCACCGACCGGTACGCTCCCGTAGAGTGGGCCTCCTCGGGGTGCCGCCGGCTGGACGGCTGGAGACCCCGAGGGCGCGGGCCTTCTCATTGGGAGCACCCCCTCTCTGGAATGAATTACCCCCAGAGGTAAGGGCCGCCCCCGATCTCATGGCCTTCCGTCGGTTGCTCAAAACGCATTTATTTCGGCAGGCCGGACTGGCCTAGGGGTTTTTAAATTTTAATCGGGTTTTAATCTTTTCAATACTTGTTTATATTTTATTAGAGCCATATTATATTTCAGTTTTTAAATTTTAATATTCTATGTTGTCTCATATTTTGTACCTTGTTATATGTGTTTTTATTGGCTGTTCACCGCCCTGAGTCCCTTCGGGGAGAGGGGGCGGTATATAAATCAAATAAATAATTATATATATATATATATATATATATATATATATATATATATATATATATATATATATATATATATATATATATATACTTTGTGTTACAACACCCTGTTAAGCCCCAATTAAGGGAGAAAGCATACTGCTTTCTTTTCTGTCTACATTTGAGACAATATATATATATATATATATATATTGTCTCAAATGTACTTTTTCAAAAGGTAAGTGGACTTTATTTTTTTCTTGAAGACATTTCATTTCTCATCCAAGAAACTTCTTCAGTTCTACTTCAGAGCCTCAATGACTCTCAGAGAGTCATTATGACCATATGATTGCAAGGGATATAAATCCTTACATTCCCCACCATTCAATCAAAACTGAAGAAGCTTCAATCAGAACTGAAGAAGCTTCTTGGATGAGAAACAAAATGTCTTCAAGGAGAAATAAAAGCCAGTTGCCTTTTGAGAAAGCTTCTTTGGGATGACATAGTTAATTGGTTTATACATCACTATTCTTTCATTTCCCTGTTTGTTATTTTTTTAAAAACAGCTCCATCCATTTCTTCAAGGCATATCTTTTAATAACTCAGTTAAAGAGAGAGTTTTTTTTAATGACAAAAGGCAAGTAACAGAAGGATTTGACATCATCAACATGATCACTTTTCCAAACAAATCATTCAAGAAAGTGAAAGTTGGAAGATTAGATCCTAATGCTCCAGATGGATACAAATTCACTCTTAATAAAAATAGAATTGAATGGCATAAAAGCTTTAACCAGGTAGGATCAATAACATACTTTGAAAAGATGTTGTCACTTCATTCATTAGAGACCTGAATTTTCTATTTTCCTACTGCATGTAATCTCATCAGTATTCAGTAGAATTATGTAATACAGACCTAGTTTAGGAGATGATCAGGCTGAGCCCTAAGGAAGGGTCAAATGCATGATAAGTCATGAATCCCTACAATAAGATATAAGTCCAACCTGCCTTGAATGCCTCTTTTTCTTCTGCTCATTTCTCTTGACTGTTAGTTGGTCAAATGCTTGTAGAGAGTTTTGAACAGCCTGAATCTCTTGATTTCCCTAATGCTCGACACCATGTGCAACATTATATTTCTATTTTGAAAACAAAATGATCTAACACTGTGCATGCAGAATTTGTGCATATTTACAAGAGCTTCCTTAACTGTGGGTGATAAGTCAGATTAAAAAATATTTCAAAGACTAATATAGCTACATCCCTTTTTAAAGAGATATGTAGTTTACAGATGAATAAAAGAATCAAAGCCTGTCCTCTTCTTATTAAACAATGTTCATGTGATTCGCAGGGTCTTCCCATTTCTCTTTGTAATGAATATTGTCACCCAGGATATTGGAAGAGAAGAATGGAAGGGGAAAAATTCTGCTGCTATGACTGTGTTCCATGTCCAGAAGGAAAGATTTCAGACAAGATGGGTCAGTTGACTGAGGTTTAAAACTAATATATTGATCAGAATGAATAAATCATCATGGACTGGTCATTTAGCTAGCCCCATGGTTCTCAACCTATAGTGTGTGGACCCCTGGGGGGGCCACAGTATAATTACAGAGGGTCCACAAAGGCTTGAATAAATTTTATAGTTTAAATCTTGAGTTAATTCTTGGTGGTCCGTGGCCATAGGCCACCGCTCAAAAGGAGGTCTATGGTGAAGAAAAGATTGAGACCCACCAATCTAGACTATGGCTAAGGGTGATCTTTTCCAGTCTGAAGCTCAGGAATGAGTGGTAACCCATGTTTTCATGTTCTAATTTATTTTTTAAAGTCAGAAGAATAGCTCTTTTGAGGTTTAATTCAAATAATTTAATGTAGGCAAATATACATGTCCCTAGAGAGGCTAGAGGGAAGGCTAGAGAGAAGGCTAGGGAGGCTAGAGAGAAGTTCCCTGAAGATGATCTCAAGCATGAGTCCAAAAGCTTAGAAGACAAAACCTCTGGTACCAATGAATAACCCAGATCTTGCAACATGACCAAAAGTGGAACCAGAATTTTGGTTATGGAGCAAAACATTTAAGCAAGAGACCATTGTGATCACTTTGCTCAATGGCCACAATCTAGCTCCCCCAATTGCAGTTGTTAAATGATTACCTGTGACATTAAGCAGATGGAATGAAAGAGCTAACTGTTGAAGGAGGCAGGTAGTTTCTCTCTATTTTTTTAAGAAATTCCTGTGATGGAATACAAGAACAAAGTTGGATCTTCAGGATTTCTGCTTTGTTTCTCCAGTCTAGCACAGGGGCTTGCTTCTGCTTGTGCTTAGAAGGGCACTTCTGGTTTGGACTGAAGAAATTAATAAAGTTGTCCCACTTTACTTCTGCATTACAGAAGTTGCTCTCCCCTACATGAATTACTATGAAGTTGTTGAGACATTCTGTCAGGTAAAAATGATATATTTAAATTTTCAGTACATGAAAACAATGGAGAAATGAATAAAAGAAGCAAAACTGTCTGTCTATCTATAATCTATCTATCTATCTATCTATCTATCTATCTATCTATCTATCTATCTATCTATCTATCTATCTATCTATCTATCTATTTAAATTTATACAGCTATCTAATTATTCACTGAATCTGTATACCATTCATCTCACCAGAGGCAACTCAAGGCACCTTACAAAAATACAATTAAAATATACTCTGTAAAACATTAAATAAGAATCTTGAATTTAAAACTCAGTTAAAATGAAACTGATCTGGATGGAGAGAGAGAGGGACCAAGATGCACACAGGGAGTAGGTATGTGTGTGGGGTGTTATTAACACTGCTATCATGTCACCTGTAGTTCTTCTTTTCCAGTTCTCTAACCATCTTTGTTGTTTTTCTCTGCAGTGTTTTTAGAATCATAATATCTTTTTTATATTGTGGTGACCAAAACTGGATGCAATATTCCAAGTGTGGTCTTACTAAGGCAACCACTCAGTTATGAGACAGCTTTCTCTATAAAGTAAATAATAATAAAGAAATCTGACTTTTCTTGTTTTACTTTTACTCTAGAGATGGAAGATTGTTTCAAATGTCCTGGAAATCAGTATCCAAGCAAGGAGCAAGATAAATGCCTGAACAAAACAATGAGTTTCCTTTCCTTTGAAGAAACTTTAGGGATTTCTTTGGCATCATCTGCTGTTGCTTTTTCTGTGATAACAGCCTGGATTCTTGGAACTTTTATGAAGTACAAAGATACTCCCATAGTTAAAGCCAACAATCGGGACCTCACCTACATTCTCCTTGTGGCACTTCTGCTCTGCTTTCTTTCTTCTTTGTTATTTCTTGGTCAACCAGTGAAAGTCACCTGTTTTCTTCGTCAACCAACTTTTGTCATTGTCTTTTCAGTGGCCGTTTCTTGTATTTTGGCCAAAACGCTAACTGTGGTTATGGCTTTCATGGCCACCAAACCAGACTCTAAGATGAAGAAATGGGTAGGAAAAAGATTGGCCCTTTTTATCGTCCTTTCCTGCTCTCTTTTCCAAGCCAGCATCTGTATTGCATGGTTGGCAAAGTTTCCTCCATTC
The DNA here is from genome assembly GCA_023653725.1 of Bungarus multicinctus. Lineage (NCBI taxonomy): Eukaryota > Metazoa > Chordata > Lepidosauria > Squamata > Elapidae > Bungarus > Bungarus multicinctus. The sequence goes on along the minus strand of CM042840.1, from coordinate 139,212,340 downwards.
CCTGAGTTAGACATGCATTCCCTTATGGAAATCATGATTTTGCAATGCAATGAAGGTTTCATTGTCATGTTTTATTATGTCCTGGGCTACTTGGGCTTCTTGGCTACTGCCAGCTTTGTTGTGGCATTCCTTGCCCGTAATTTACCTGACAGCTTTAATGAAGCCAAATTTATTACTTTCAGTATGTTGGCTTTTTGCAGTGTGTGGGTGTCCTTTGTGGCAACCTACCAGAGCACTAGAGGGAAAGCCATGGTGGCTGTAGAGATCTTCTCCATCTTGTCCTCCAGTGCTGTCTTATTGGGATGTATCTTCTTCCCAAAATGTTTCATCATTTTGCTGAGGCCAGAACTGAACAACAGAGAACAATTAATTAATAAAAGGAAATCAAATCATGTAAATATCATTTACCAATAACTTTGTCATATTTAAATGAAGAATATGATTATCCAAGTAATACATGCAGAATTATTTTCATTTAATCAAACTTTGAAGATTATATAGTTAAATATGTTTCTTAATGTGCTAGATAGTCTATTCTTCTGTTTTCAGGAAAAACTGATTTTGATGAAAGTTATTTACATACATAATTTGAAGAGAAAGCAACATATACATTTGATTAAAATCAGTAAATGTTTAGTTTCTGTCTTAACTCCACCAATTATGGAATTCAAGCTTTAGCATTAAACTGAGAAGCTAAATCTTTAAAACAGAATAGAATTAATTTAATCATTTCAATATTTTCTTTCTTCTTTTCTCTGTTCCAAGGATGCTATCATGTGTATATCAGGAAGGTATTATTAGAGAAAAGATCCGGCCTGTAGAACTTGGATAATAGAAAGTTGAAAGGTGGCATGCCAAAGGGTGATTCTACATTGCATGTATCTTTTAGTGCCAGATTACAGGCATGACTTGAATAAATCTATCAATATTCATCAAATTTATATAGATATTCATCTTGCAAAAGAGTGACTCTGAGTGCCATATAATAAAAGGTAAATGTAAAGGTATAGTTTTCCCTTTTTGGTGCAGTCTAACAGTTCTTATCTCCATTTCTTGGCTGAAGACATTCTCCATGGTCATGTGGATAGCATGACTATACACCAAAGGTGCATGGAATCCTATTACCTTTCCACAAAAGTGGTACCTATTAATCTACTCACATTTGTATGTTTTTCATCCCATGACGTGATCTGCTCTGAAATCTGGGCTGTCAAATCTCAATCTGACAAGCTCTGCATCTTTAACCACTGAGCCATTGCAACCCTCCATTATCATCACCACCATCACCATCACTATCATCATTAAAACAATATAAAAAACTAATTTCTGTAAAAAAACATTAAAAATCAAAGGCTTAGAAAGCTAGTAAACGTCAAGAACAACAGAGCCACCTTGATACTTTACTAGTTCCCTGGGTCCCCCACAGAGATGGTATTCAGCAGGTTCTGACCAGTTCTGGAGAATCAGTAGCGGAAATTTTGAGTAGTTGAGAGAACCGGAAAATACCACCTCTGACTGGTCCTGCCCCCATCTATTATCTGCCTCTCGAGTCCCAGCTGATCGGCTGGGTCTTCTTTTGTTGCCCTGCACAGGAGAACAGAGCTCGAAAGCAGGTTATTGGGGTGGAGAGGGAATGGGGACTTTACAGTATTCTTCCCCTGTCATGCCCACCAAGCCATGCCACACCCACCAAGCAACGCCCACAGAACTGATAGTAAATTTTTTTGAATCCCATCAGTGATCCCCCAGACCTGATGACAAAAGATCTGGTTTCGAGGGACTTCTGGAAAATCAACAAAGATAAAGCCAGCCTCACTTTGGTGGTGGTGGGGGGAATGTTCCATAGGTGGCTATCATGACACAAAAGGCCCATCTGCCAAATATAGCTCCCTTACAGATAGAACTGATAGCGTATCTGTTACTGCAGAGATGATGGAACTAACAAATATGAATGGATGAAGGAAATCCCTTAAATAACTCAGGCCCATATCATGAAGATCTTTAAAGGTCAAAACCAGCATCTTGAGTAAGGCCAAGAAGCAAGTGGGCAACCAAAACAGGTGACAGAGCAGAGGTGTAATGAGTGCCATTCTAGGGGCATGCATAGCTACACATAGCACTGCATTGTACACAAGCTGAAACTTCCAGATAATCTCCAATGGCAGGTCCTTGTAAAACATACTGCAGTAGTTCAGATGGAGGCTTATTGGGGCAAGAGAGACACTGAGCAGAGTTTCTCAGTCCAGGAATGAGCACAAATGGTACATTATTGGAAATGTGCAAAGGCTCTTCTGGCTATGGATGCCATCTGTTCTTCCAGAAGGCTCTAAGCATATAAAACCATCAGGTGGTATGCTGGGTCTATCTGGGCCAGTGCCACATATTTTATTATGCTGTTTATTAATTGTGTTGTTGAGAGAAGAATGTTAGCTATACTTTAAGTATTCCAATATACTTAAAAGATTATTTAAAATAAAAAGTAACTACAATTTCCTTGCATAACTCAAATGGTGAATATATAACCCTATGTTCAAATAACCAAAATGTTTGCTTTTGTTAGTATTGTTTCATTAAATCCATAATATTTTGTAGGAGAAATCTGAAAAAAACATCCTAACAAACTAAAATTTTATCAGCATATAACAATTACAGTACTTTATTACTCAAAAATCTTTTGATTCTCATCTGAAAGTGATAAAAAGATCCAAACACAGTGAAAATATAAAAAGTAGATTTAATATATATTTATTTTAATAATGCTAGCTGAGTATATGGTATAACTTTAGAGCTCACTCTCTTTCTTTTCTCTCCCTTGTTTTATTCTTGTTTGGTTATAACTGTTGATTCCACACTCACTTATTTATGAAGATGATTTGTGTTTCTTTATGATGTGTATGTGTTTGTATACAAACATACATACATACATACAATCAGTTTTGTTTTGGAGACAGAAGATAAATACTTTTATACAGGTAGCCCTCAACTTAGGAGCCTTGGTGGCACAATAGTTAGAGTATAGTATTGCAGGCTACTTCTGCTGCCTGCCGGCTGCCTACAATTTGGCAATTCAAATTCTACCAAGCTCAAGGTTGACTCAGCCTTCCACCCTTCCAAGATGGGTAAAATGAGGATTGTTGGGGGCAATATACTGACTCTGTAAACTGCTTAGAGAGGGCTGTAAAGCACTGTAAAGCGGTATATAAGTCTAAGTGCTATTGCTATTAGGAACATAGTTGAGCCCAAAATTTAAGTTGCTACTCAAGAAAGTTGTTAAGTTAATTTTGTCCCAAATTATGACCTCTCTAGCCACAGTTGTTAAATGAAACACTGCACTTGTTAAGTTAGTAACATGGTTGTTAAGTGGATCTGGCTTCCCCATTGATTTTACTTGTCAGAGGGTCACAACGGGTAATCACATGATCCTCAGAGACTGCAACTGTCATAAATACAAGCCAGTTGCCAGGTGTCCAAAGTTTGATTATATGACCATAGGGATGCTACAATTCTCATAAGGGTGAAAAATGGTCTTAAGTGATTTTTTTCAGGGCTGCTGTAAGTTTCAACAGTCGCTACCAGCATGGTTGTAAGTTGAGGACTACCTTAAATGGACGTCTCAACCAAACCCTGGTTTCTTTAGAAGAAGCTACTCCTGAGCTTCATCCTGTTATCCATGTGTGAAATCCTACATTCCCACCTAAAAATAGTTCTGCTCTCTATATAAAATACTGAGAGATAATTCTATTGAAGTATGAATTTTACTAGAAAAATAACATCTGAAAATGTGTCTCTGTGATTTGGGGTTTGGTTATTTTAAAAGTTGAATTTAGAAAGACAATCTGTTTGCCAAGTTGACTATGGCTGTACTTACAGCAAGAAAAGACTGCTTCTGGGAGAAACTGGGAGAACAATTATACAATCATATCTAATTTTTATACTTCACTATTTATTACATTATTTTTTTAATGACAGATAACATTCAGAGTGAGATTGATGCTCTCCACTAGAATTATTTTCATGGCTGTAATTTGTCCACTTGGCCCCAAATATAAACATCTGAAGCAGAGACAAACAGTCTGTTAGTGAGAATAAGAAAGTATATAAAGGTTTTATCCGCATAGAGAGTTTCAAGTAAGAGTAAGAATTAGAAAGGGTAGACTCTACATTTTCATTTGCTTCAAACTATGGTTTTCAATAGTACCAGAGAGCCATCTTTTGAGCACAGATTGTTGTGGTTTTGACAAGTTTAATAAAGGACATATATCAAACTATATTCTTGTTCTATATTAATAGTAGCAAAGTTCTTCAGAGATGTATTCAATCTGGCTAATATTTGCTAATGCAGGATTTTGATGGTAGTGAAATCAGATCCATCCATATTGCAGAAGACTTTCTGCTATCCAGATGTTTTTTCTTCTTCTTTTAATGATTCCAATAGTCAGAGTGAATAGTTTAGCAGGTCCTGTGGGGGATCCAATACCTACTCTGTTTGAGTGGTACCAGCAAGGTGATGTCATTCTTGGAGGGATGGTCTCTCTGATACATTACCATTTTAATGAAGTTTCATTTAAGAAGCATCCTTCTCAAGAGTTTTTTGCATTTCAAGAGTATGGATTTTCTATCTTGCTCCTCTATATCAGTTAGGAAAGTTTCAATGCATGGAGGGAAAGAGGGAAAAGTGGACTATTTTCTTACATAATGGCAATTCTTTTCCCTGGAGGGTGTTACTACATCTCTTGAATTCCAGACAGTTTTAAATGAATGAAAATTCTGTCTACCAAATGTACAAGAAACTAGATCAGGTAACCTAGTTTATGTGATGGCAGGGCGATAGAGAGAAATAACGTGGGGTTTTATCTAACATCATGCCTACAAGTTGAAAGTGAGCTATTTTATCATTATAAGAATATATTTTAAGTGTGTGGGAAAGAATGAAAAACAATTTTAGGTTTTGAAATAGGAGGAAAATTTATTCATGAAAACTGATGATATGCTGATTAATTCTGCAACCATTTCAGAATTAATAAGCATATCAGACAATATTTCATTATGACAGAATTGTCAATTGACATAAAATAGCCCTATCTAAAATATAGAGAGGGTGAGAAGTTATAGATATATTTAACTCAGAGAACTATTGTTCAGAGATAAAATGTCCTTTAAAGATAACTTCTGAAAAAGTGATTTTTTTTGTTGACACTATATAAATTTTATTTAACACAGGGTGTTAACAAAATTCTACCAACATGTCCTTTCCTTGGCCTTTGCTGTGAAGGAGATCAATGAGAATCCACAAATCCTGTCTAATATTACCCTTGGTTTCCATATCCATGACAACTATTATCACCCAATGATGACCTATCGGACCACCCTGGACTTACTCTTCAAATCCCAGCAATTTGTCCCCAACTACAAGTGTGACACTATGAAAAGCTTTATGGCCATTATTGGGGGACTCACTTCTGAAACATCAGCCTATATGGCAGACATTGTAGGTTTATACAAGATACCACAGGTAGGCATTTGTAGAAGAGATATAAGAGAGTTACCTTTCAGCTTGAAATGAACTTACTAAAAAAGGTGAATATGTTACTGGCAATATCTTTCCACAAAATGTGTTTTTCTTTTAGCTGACTTATGGTTCATTTGCCCCTCGGAATAGTTATAACAGTGAAATGTCATCTTCATACTCCATTGTCCCAAATGAATCTTCTCAGTACATTGGGATCGTTCGAGTGCTTCAACATTTTGGGTGGACCTGGATTGGGATCCTTATTACAGATAATATGAATGGAGAATGTTTCTTACAGATCATGGAAAACCTCCTTTCCCAACATGGAATCTGCTCTGCTTCCATTCAAAGAATTCCATATTTAACACAATGGGATAAATTGTATTATATGATTGGAAAAGCAACAATTATTTATAATGGCATAAATGATGAGAAGATCAATACCTTTATTGTGTATGGAGACTCTTTGACCATTGCATGGGTGACTACTATCATATTCATACTGGATCCTGGAGTTGGGCAGAGTTCCTTGGCGAAAGTATGGATCATGACTGTCCAGATTGATTATGTCTTAACAGGAATACAAACAAAGTGGGATCGACAGTTTTTGGATGGTGCCATTTTTTTCACAATTCACTCAAAACAAATTCAAGGGTTCAAGGAATTTCTGAAGTTGATCAAACCTCCTTGGATTCCAGAAGATGGATTTTTCCCACTTTTCTGGGAACAAGTCTTTGATTGTTCATTACCATCTTCTAGTTCGACTCTAGTGCACAATGGCATTTGTACAGGAGAGGAAAAGCTGGAGGGCATTCCTGGGTCTCTTTTTGAGATGCAGTTGATGGGGCACAGTTATGGTATCTATAATGCTGTCTATGTATTGGCTCAAGCTTTACATACTCTCTTCTTACTTCAATCTAATTACAGGCATTTGTGGAGGCATAAGTTATTAGACTATGAGGATGCACGGCCATGGCAGGTGATTTGTGTTGTATAAATAAATAAATTAAAATAAAAAATAAACAGTGGTAAATATAAAGTGAGGCTATATAATTCAAACAGGGAAGGAGGAACTATTAAAATACTTTGATAAAACGTACATTTATTGCTTTATTTCCATACTTTAATATGTTTTCCATTTTACTTCCTGAACAGCCTCAGAAGGCAATGATTAAGGCTTAAATGAAGTAAGATCCAAGCTCCTAGTTTTCAAATTCCTATAGCTTTTTAGGCATTTCATCTACTATTGAAGATAATAGAGAAATTTTATCTAGCTGTGTCAGCTACAGTATCTTTCAGCTATCTTTACCATGTCAGTTGTGTCCCTGTCTTCCGGACTTTAGCATGTTCATAGCAGCCTTATGTCTGTGAAAGTTGAATGAAATGAAAAATGAGTGGGAAGTCACAGATCAGGTGAGGCTTAGTTAGAAAATGAGGAAATGTGAGGGAATGTGATTTTGGAAACTTTCTTTAGTTCCACATTATTTCCTAGCCTATGTGGGACTGGGAACAAACTTGATGCAATTCACTTCTGTCATTTGATTATGATGCAGACAGAAGCATCTGATCCTTGGAAATATCCCCCAAATGCAGAGAGAAGCAAACATGTTCTCAAGAAGTTGGAGAAATAGGCTTTCCATGTTTTCAGAGTTTCTCCCTCAGATGTAGAGTGCAACTAAGACAAAATTACTGATTTCTATTCTTTGTTTTCTATTTTTTTCCATTCCCAATAATATAGCTTCACCAATTTCTTAAAGGCATGAAATTCAATAATTCTCTTGGAGACATCTTGACATTTTATGATCAAAATAACATGGAAGGTAAATTTGATATTGTCAATATAGTCACCTTTCCCAATTCCACTTTCCAGAGACATAAGATTGGAAAAGTAGATCCTGTTGCTCTCAAAGGACAGGAATTAATCATTAATGAGGACATGATAGTTTGGCATAGATCATTTAACCAGGTATGGTTTCAAAGAGAGGTTATATGAACATTCTCATGTAGATAATTTAGATTGGAAATTTTCTATTCTCCTTCCTGGCAGATCCTAAGGAATAGCCAAATCAGAAAAACATTTTTTTCATTTTAATTGTTGGAAACTAACTTCAATAATATTGTGAACATTATTTATTAGACTTCCCTCAAATAGCGAATTGAAAATGTGAAATAAAATAAATGCATTTAGGTGATTATATTTCCTTAGTTGAGTGAAACTTTGATATATTTAAAGCAAATTTGATGACTCATTCCTTTTGATTAAATGGATGAATTGATGTAATGAATCACATATTCAATTTCTGGTATGTTACAAAATAGGAAATCCAGATCTAATGTGTTCACAAATTCAAACAGCAGATTTAAGGTTGATTTTAAATACATTCTGAAATCCTATGTATTTCTTGACCCTTTTATATATGTTATGGATAGGACTGTTCTTTTTAGTGTAGTAATGAACACAATTAACAACTGATTTTTATTCAAACAAGAAATCCTCATTTTCCAACGTCTTTGATATTGAAATCTAGGTGCTCCCCAACTCTCTGTGCAATGAATATTGTCAGCCTGGTTATCAGAAAAGGAAGGATGAAGGGAAAAAATTCTGCTGTTATGATTGTGTTTCATGTCCAAAGGGGAAAATCTCAAATATGAATGGTATGTTCACAACTTGTCTTATTTTATTGCTAGAGATGAATTTGCAATATGAGCTAGAGTGCCATTACAAACAAGTACACTGGGTAGGTATTTTGAGAAGATATTCTGCAACATGATTTCAGTTAATTAGTTTTCAGGTTGCTTATTCATTAGTTTTTATTTGGAAACAGCAAAGATATACAAAAGTGATTATAAAATATAAAAAATCTAGATATATTACAATATGTGAAAATGAGGAAGGGAAGAGAGGGATATCAAGCTCTAAACAATTAGCTCATCCTCTTTTAACAACCCCATAATCTCTTCAAGGGCGAAATTAGGGGAACTGAATGGAGCTGACTGTTTACTGGCCGGATGCCCCTCCTATTACCAGTGTGGGATTTTTTTCAGCAGATATATTAACATTGTGCCAAAAGAGAGAAATATTTGCCTCTATCTAGGATTGAACTCACAGTCTCCTGATTGTGAAGTGAGATCTCCACCTCTAGGCCATTGCACTACCCAAGCTCTAAACAATTAGATCATTTTATTTATTTATTTATTTAGAAAATGTATATGACTGCCCAACTCACTCTTGGTGACTCTGGGAACTTTCCAAAAATAAAACCCCTATACAAAAACCAATATATCCCAAAGGCCCTGGTGACAGAAATCAAATCAACGAATTTATGAGTTCCATGGTACACTGGAAACCCCAGGCTCATTGGTAAAACCAATGTTTTCAAGACCTTTCTATAAAGTGCCAAAGGGGAACCAATCTTATTTCTACAGAGAAATTCTTCCACAAGAAGGGAGCCACCGTGGAAATGTCCTCCTTTATGATTGGTCTTTCCAGATGATATCCTGCCTCCCATCTCAGGTTGGGTATAACTGGGAAAAGACAGTCTCTCAAATAACCTGCTCTCCCCACCCCCCAAGCCATGTAGGACTTTTAAAGATGACAAGCTAAACCTTGAAATAGCATTCAATGTAACTCCTATAAAAGAAGTGACACAAATACTGATCTAGGCCTTCATAGAACCATGCAGACAACTTCATTTTGAACAATTTTGAACACAGGTGAGATCTCATATTAAGACTTACCTTGTGGCGATAGGGGCGGCGAAATCTTCGTATTTCTCCGCCCTTATTGCATCAGCAGAAAATCGGCCTGCCGCCCTGTTTAGAGTGACCCGCTCTCTACTTGAACCGAGAGCGCGGGATGACCTCCTGCAGGGTAGGGCGGAGGAGTTTTCCCGATTTCTGCATGATAAAATCGCTCAGATTCGGGAGGGGCTCGACTCCAATTGGATGGTCCTGGGGGAGGTGTCCGGGGCAGGTCTTGGGAGTGTTATCTGGGGGGAGTTCGACCCTGTGACCGCCGAGGGTGTGGACAGGTTGCTGGGGGGTCTGAATGCCACCACCTGTTTATTGGACCCCTGCCCTTCCTGGCTGGTTTCGGCCGCCAGGGAGACGACACGAGGCTGGCTCCAGGGGATTGACAACGCTTCCTTGAGAGAGGGGGTGCTCCCTACCGCCCTGAAGGCGGCGGTGGTGCGCCCCCTCCTCAAGAAGCCTTCCCTGGACCCAGCTATTTTAAACAACTATCGTCTAGTCTCCAACCTTCCCTTTGTGGCGAGGGTTGTTAAGAGTGTGGTGGCACGTCAGCTCCCCCAGTACCTGGAGGAAGCTACTTACCTCGATCCGTTCCAATCGGGCTTCAGGCCTGGACATAGCACTGAGAAGGCATTGGTCGCGTTGGTTGATGATCTATGGAGGGCTCGTGACAGAGGGTTCTCCTCTGTCCTGGTCCTATTAGATCTCTCAGCGGCTTTTGATACTATCGACCATAGTATCTTGTTGCGACGGTTGGAGGGGTTGGGGATTGGTGGAACCGTCCTTCGATGGTTCTCCTCCTTCCTCTCTGACCGTTCGCAATTCGTGTTGGCGGGGGGGGAGAGGTCCACCTCTAGGCCCCTGGTTTGTGGGGTGCCTCAGGGGTCGGTCCTCTCTCCCCTCTTGTTCAACATTTATATGAAGCCGCTGGGTGAGATCATCCGTGGTCTTGGAGTGAGGTGTCATCTGTATGCAGATGACACCCAGTTGTACATCTCCACTCTGGACCACCCCAACGATGCTGTGGGGGCTATGTCTAGGTGCCTGGAGGCCGTGCGGGACTGGATGGGCGGGAACAGGCTTCGGCTCAACCCATCCAAGACCGAGTGGCTGTGGTTTCCGGCGCCCCGATATAGCCAGCTGACACCTTCGCTGGCTATCGGGGGGGAAGTTCTGCCCCCCACAGAGAGGGCTCGCAACCTGGGAGTCCTCCTGGATGTATGGCTGTCGTTTGAACATCACATCGCGGCCGTCTCCAGGGGGGCGTTTCATCAGATCCGTCGGATCTACCGGTTGCGGCCCTTCCTGGATCGGGACGCCTTGCGCACGGTCACTCAGGCCCTTGTCACCTCTCGCCTGGACTATTGTAATGCCCTCTACATGGGGCTCCCTGCGGGGAGCATCCGGAGACTCCAGCTGGTGCAAAATGCAGCCGCGCGGGTGATCATGGGGGTGCCACGTAGCGCCCATGTGACGCCTCTCCTGCGCGAGCTGCATTGGTTACCAGTGGCTCTCCGGGTTTGCTTTAAGGTTCTAGTTTTGACCTTTAGGGCGACCCATGGCATGGGACCAGGTTACCTTCAGGACCGCATTCTACCAACGTTCTCCAACAGGCCGGTGCGTTCCCACAGGGAGGGTCTGCTCTGGGTGCCGTCGGCCACTATGTGTCGTCTGGCGGCGCCAAGGAGTAGGGCCTTCTCTGTGGGTGCCCCCGCCCTCTGGAATACTCTGCCACCGGAGCTCCGTACCGGCACGGACCTGAGGGCCTTCAGGCGCGTGTTGAAGACCTGGCTCTTTGAGCAGGCCGGCCTGGGCTGAGATAGTGATTTTAATTTGGTCTCCATTTTTAATTCTAAATTGGGTTTTAAGGGGTGGGGTGGGGTTTTGTTAGTTTTATCAAGCAGCCGATTGAAATTTAATATTTTTTAACTTTTGTATTCTTTGTGGGGTTTTTAGATGAGCTGTTCACCGCCCTGAGTCCCTCGGGAGAAGGGCGGTATATAAATGGAATAAATAAATAAATAAATAAATAAATAAATAAATAAATAAATAAATAAATAAATAAATAAATTGAAGTTCCCTGATACATTTTAAGGGCAGCCCCATGTAGAGCACACTGTAGTAGTCAAATTTGAATGATATTCATTTAACCTCCATTTGAAGAAAAGGAAGGAAGGAAGGAAGGAAGGAAGGAAGGAAGGAAGGAAGGAAGGAAGGAAGGAAGGAAGGAAGGAAGGAAGGAAGGAAGGAAGGAAGGAAGGAAGGAGGACTAATGTTTCACTATTAAACTAATGAAACATTTTGTCAATTGTCCGAATAGAGAACCCAAAAAATGGAAACACTCTCAGGAGCTTTGACACATTTATTTTAAAGAAATAATAATAATAATTTATTATTTATTATTATTTGTTTTACATTCTAATTATTTCCATTTTCCAATTACATTTATTATGCTCCATTTCTTCACTATTTGACTTCTTTGGAAAATCCTTGTTATTTCTCTAGAGTGTGGTATATGTGCATTCATTTTTCTGATGCTCTGATTATAGGGATAAACACAAAAACGAACTTTAAAAGAAGTGAAGAAAGAAAAAAATAGAAAAAAAATATTACATACAAATGATACCTTGCAGCATTAGAAAATTCTGTTTCTGATGTAGTTTATCCTTGAAATATATGTAAAATATTGATTTTTTTAACCTCCTCAATAGTTTGTCTTCCCTTTTCACTTGAAATTTAGGGAAAACATTTTAATTTCACACTCTTACTTACTTTCAATGTCCTGGAGATCTATACGTAAATTATAACAAAAAGGAATGCATTGTTACAACAATTAACTACTTGTCTTACAGAGAACTTTTAGGAATAAGTTTAGCCATTGCTGCTACTCAACATTTATACCATGCAAGATGGGTGGGGTTTGTTTTTCAATTTCAGATATGGTAGCTTGTTTCCAATGTCCAGAAGATCAATATGCAAATCAAGAAAGAAATGGATGTCTCCTGAAAAGGATAAACTTTTTGTCTTATGAAGAACCTTTAGGGTATAGTTTAGCTTGTCTTGCTGCTGTGTTCGTCCTCATTACAACATGGGTACTGGGAACTTTTATTAAGCACAAAGACAGCCCTATTGTGAAAGCCAACAACCAGGATCTCACCTACACTCTCCTCATCTCCCTTCTGTTCTGCTTCCTCTGCTCTTTGCTCTTTCTTGGAGAACCTGGGAGAGTGACCTGTCTCTTCAGACAGTCTGCATTTGGTCTCATTTTTTCATTGTCCATCTCTTGTGTGTTGGCCAAGACCATCCTTGTTTCTCTTGCTTTCAAGGCCACCAAACCAGGATCTCGGATGAGGATGTGGGTGGGAAAAAGATTGTCTGCTTCTATTGTCCTTCTTTGCTCTCTATTCCAAGCAAGCATCTGTACTGTGTGGTTGTCAACTTCTCCCTCATTCCCAGAGTTAGACGTGCACTCAATCACTGCAGAAATGGTTCTACAATGTAATGAAGGATCAGTTTTTATGTTTTATTGTGTCCTGAGTTATATGGCCCTTCTTTCATTTGCCAGCTTCATTGTGGCTTTCCAGGCTCGTAAACTGCCTGACAGTTTTAATGAAGCCAAGTTCATCACCTTCAGCATGCTAGCTTTCTGCAGTGTGTGGGTCTCCTTTGTTCCAACTTACCTGAGCACCAGGGGGAAAGCCATGGTGGCTGTGGAGATTTTCTCTATCTTGTGCTCTACTGCTGCACTCCTAGGATGCATTTTTTTCCCCAAGTGTTACATTATTATTCTGAGGCCTGATTTAAACAATAAGGAACAATTGATAAGAAGAAATGCTTAACTTCCTTAGTAAGATACTTAATCTTATTTAATAAGAGTAAGATTCATCCAAATTAAGAAATAATATTTAAGTTATCCATATTAAAGGATTTCTACCATTCTGATTTACTTGTAGCTCTGAAATCTGCATTAGGGAAAAGTTTAAGTTTTCCACTATAATAATCTAGGTCAGGGGTCATCAATCTTTTGGACCTCAGCGACCACCAAACTCATAATTTTAAATCCCATGCACCAGAGACTCTGTGAAAATCCCCCCCAAAAATCTGCAGGAAAGTTCCCCACCCCGTTTTCCTACCAATTGGCCGTGCTTTATTTGGGATTGTAGGATACAATAAGATTGTCTCCAGTCCATTCTTAGGGGAGAGAGAGAGAGAAAGAGAGGGAGGGAGGGAGAGAGAGAGAGAGAGGGAGACTCATTGACTGACTTTTGACTTCATGCACAGAAAGCAGCAGAAGGCCTTTTTTCTCTCCCACAAACTCTGCCAGAAATTAGTCTTTGTGAGACTTGTCACACTGGCACAGCCTCTTGGAGCAGGATGGCTTGCCGGGTCCCAAAGACTCATTTCTGGTGGAGTTTGGGGGAGAGAAAGAAAGACTTTTGCTGCTTTTCTTGCATGCAGCCAAAAGAAGAAGAAGAAAGAAGCTGAAAGAAGAAACCCGGTGGCCAAGAGAGATGCGTGGGGTGAGTGGGGCAACTTCCCCCCTCCACCCTTTCCCCCCTCCCCTCACTACCTTGTGCTGTTCACAATGCAAGCCTTTTGTTCCTGCAGGCTATGTGGGCGGTACAGCCATGTGTTCCTTTGCAGCCTGGATTAATTGCTTTGGGGGTGCTTTGGGAATGACATTTCTCTGTGGACCACCAAAATTTTCTAGCAGATCACCAGTGGTCCCCTGCCACCATGATCTAAGATCTCTTACAAAGATAGTGTGCGAAGACTAGTGATTTTTGAGAACAAAAGAAAACAATTTTATAATCAAATATTAATAATTTTCCAGCTATTCTCATATATTTTCTGGGCTGACACAATTACATTTCATGAATTATCCATTGTAAATATAAGTATAATGATTAAGTTCAAAATGTGAAGGTGAAATCCCACTCTCCACTAGAAAGTTTATTTTTTAAAAGTGAAAAATTAGCTGTGTCTACTATATAGCCACAGAACTAATGTAAGATAATATAATGTATGTTCAATATATACATTCATTTTATAATGAACCAATTATTTTAGTAGTAAAGCTAGCAAACAAAAGTTATTGTCCTGAATAATTATTGGAAGGATGATCTAACACAAGTTTGGCTGAGGTTTTCCTTGTTGATTACCAGCAACAATATGAATGTCAGTTGTCTTATTTCATCTTCTTCCATTCTTCCCTGAATCTCAGGAACAGAGAGATCCATGCTAGGTGAAAGATTACACAATATTACCAGGCAAGGGGCTGTGGTGGCTCATGTGGTAAGGCTTTGGGCCTGCACACCGCTGAGGTTGACAGCTCGGCATCTTGATTCCCATGAGCAAATAAACTATGGAGGAACAAGGAAGGAGCCTCCCTCGATTGCTTACTGGCATTCAGGTGTCCTGCGGGTAAAGATAATACTGCCTAAAAATATCCTTTCACAGAGGCAGGCAGCCACCTCAGTGATCCCTGGCTAACATGTACCATACATTAAATAAATTACCAGGCAATAGATAAGGGAAAGACCAATAGCCCACCTTCCCCAAATTCTAAAATACATTGCTACTGCTGCAACAGAAAAACCCAATCAAGTATGTCACCATTGTCCTGTGCCAGATTCTGAATGGGCAGTACTGTGTAGTGGGCTTCAGTAGGCAAGAACCAGTCCAGCTTTATTGACCAGTTTTATTGACTCAAAACTGGACCTAAGGAACTGCAGGCAAATGCCTGTAATTTGTAATCTGGGCCCACAGGGTCTGAACCAATCATAATGCTTGAAAAACCTGCCTAAATATAAATGTTCAAAGTTTCCCTCCAAAACAGTTGGAGCTAGCAGTGAAGGTCATTTAAAAGTTAATTTCATTTTAATAAAGTTAACAGTGAGGGTCATCTAAAGGTTAGTTTCATTTTTAGCAGGCTTACCCAACTATATACATTCAATGCATAACAGTCAAAGATGGGTCCAAGGCTGCTATGGTAGCTATGAACTCCTATGCCACCTCAGAACCCTCTTTTATGGAAAGGAGATTAAAAGTTCCCAAGACTTTAGTTTGAGGAACTTCACTGTCAACTTAAAATAGAGTCAAGAAGGTCAGAGTGCGAGGTTGCTACCTATGAAGGAGGCTGGTGCAGCACCAACATTGCCAACTGATCCCATGAGCCCAACTTATTTCATATTCAAGAATCTGTGGTGGAGCCTCCTTAAAGTCTTTAGAAACTCCTGGCTGATCACTATATTGCCACCTGTGCCTTAGGTGTGATGTCACACTTGAAGCTGAATATATCTCCTAAAGTTTCATCCATACTTTGGATCCAGTATGGTATAAGTAATATATGTTTCAGGTGACTCACTTCCTTCTGTGAAAGAGTAATAACTAAAAAGTCATTATCACTCAAATTAACTGTATGTTGGACTCCAACTTTAAAGCAAGATTTGTGTGGTGTGGGGGTTTTCAATGTGACCTAGAACTGATGGAACATGAGGAAGTGGACAATTCCACTTGGACAGTTGCTAGTTTGGCCACTTGTAAATTAAGTCCATTCCTTTCCTGACTTATTGAAGTTGTGTGGAAAGGAATATGGGATTGGATCTGGCAGTAATTAACTCCTCCTTGAAAGAAATAGTGGTCCCATCAGGTCTTAACCGGACAGTGGTGTGCCTCTTTCTTAAAGGTTCATCCCAACCCAACCAAACTGGACAATTTTCATCCAGTTTCCAATCTTATCTGTTCAGAGATGAATATGGCAAGAGGGGTTGTATGGCCCAAATGACCTTGGATGAAATGGATTATCTAGACTTTATTCTGTCTGTCCTGAGACTTGGGACTGAGATGACATTCATTGAAGTCATGGATAACTTATGGCAGGCTAAAATGAAGGTGGTACATTCATCCTTGCTCTTCTTTATCTATCAAACACATTCAATAATATCAATCATAATATCGGTCTGGGCAAGCTGCAGGAGTTGGAGGTGAGTGGTACTGTATTGTGCTGGTTCTTCTTCTTCTGACATCAGTTTCAGGTGGTATTGATAGGCAATGAAAGATAATGGCCATGACCCCTACTTTGAGGATGCCTCAAGGCTTGGTTCTTTCTCCTGTCCTATTTAATATCTACTTGAGTTAACTACATTAGGTAATTTATCAATATGATTATGATACCCAGCTTTATATTTCTACCTCAAGCTCCCAAGTGGTGCTGTGAATGATGTATCTTAGTGTCTGAAGACTGGGTCTGGATGGTGAAACCAGCTCTGATTCAACCCTAGCAAGAAGGAATAGCTTTTGGAGATAAGGTTCTTCTATGTCTAGTTTTTGGATAGGGTGGCATTACCCCAGACAGACCCATTGCTTCTCCTAAACTCATAGCTCCTACTTCAGGAGCAGGTGGCAACTGTGCCTAGAAGGCCCTTTCCACACCTTCAGGAAGAGCACTGGTTGTGCCTATTGGTGGGCTAAGAGGTTTTGTGTTCCGACCCAAACCTTATTCAAATCAAACAACACAAAGTATGTATAAAAGCAAACCATTTATTTATTTATTTATTTACAAGATTTATATACTGCCCCCTCTCCCTGTGGGACTCAGGGCGGTGTACAGTCATTAAAAAATACAATAACATTAGGTGGTTGAATAAATAAAAAATGAGACAAGGATTTATAAATAAGGATTAAAACCAATTTAAGACCGAATTTAAAACCTCAGAAAACCCTAGGTCAGACAGGCTTGATGAAATAAATAAGTTTTTAACATGCGTTGGAACGTCAGAAGGTCAGGGATGATCCTTATATCTGGGGGTAATTTGTTCCAGAGGGAGGGTGCCCCCAAAGAAAAGGCTTGTACCCTTAGGGTCGCCATCCATCCAGCTGGCGGCACCCTGAGGAGACCCAGTCTATGGGAGCGTACCGATCGACGGGAGATAGATGGTGGCAGTAGTCTGTCCCAAGCCATGGAGCACTTTAAAGATGGTAACTAACACCTTGAAACGCACCCGAAAGACCACTGGGAGCCAATGCAGCTCGTGCAAGAGTGGTGTAACATGAGAGCTCCGAGAAGTTCCCAAAACCACCCATGCGGCCGCATTTTGCACCAGCTGGAGTCTTCGGGTGCTCTTCAAGGGGAGCTCCAGGTAGAGAGCATTGGCATAATCTAGGTGGGAGATAACGAAGTCAGATGTGATTGTGCAAAGCGCATTCCAATCCAGAAAGGACCACAACTGGTAGATCCTACCGACCTGATAAAAAGCCCTCCTGGCGACGGCCATCATATGTTCTTCTAACGACAGCTGTACATCCAGGAGGACACCCAGATTGCGTGCCCTGTCTGTGGGGGTAAGAATTTCCTCCCCCACAGTCAGTGATGGAATTAACTGGCTGTATCGGGGTGCTGGAAAGCACAACCATTCAGTCTTAGCTGAGCTGAGCTGAAGCCTGTTCCATCCTATCCAACTCCATAAAGCCTCCAGGCATCAGGTCATCATTTCAACAGCTTCGTTGGGGTGGCCTGGGGTAGAAATGTACAGCTGAGTATCATCAGCATATTGATGAAACTCTACCCCAAAGCCACGGATGATTTCACCCAGCGGCTTCATATAAATGTTGAACAGCAGGGACGAGAGCATCGACCCCTGAGGAACCCCACAAATCAGGGGCCTCGGGGTCGATTTCTGCCCCCCTGTCAACACAAATTGCAAACAGTCAGAGAGGAAGGAGGAGAACCACCACAAAACAGTGCCCCCCACTCCCAACCCCTCCAGCCGCCGCAATAAGATATTGTCGACAGAATTTTAATGTGGCACTGTGAATTCTGTTTATTCACAGCCAAGAGTCATTCAAAAGGTAAGAGCAAGCCCTTTCAGGGTTGCAAAAGGCTGTGAAGAACAAAAGAGTAATTGCAGATAAATATGCCAAGCAGAAGTTTCAATAATAAACCGGAACAAGCAGGGCTTCAACAAGTACTCTGAGCATAAGGAAATTCTTTGGTTCCCACAAAGAAGCCAACCCCAAAGACTGGCTTTTATCCCTTATGGGAGGTTTCATCACCTTCTACCCTTACTTCTGAGTTGCCCATGCTGCTTCAGTTGTTCTTTACTTTGAGCATCCCTATGCACAGGCTCCCTGGGGTCCTCTTCATCACTGCTGCCAGACTCTACAACCTCCGAAGGCAGCACCCCACTCTCTGATAGTCCTGGCCCCATCCCTGCATCACACACAGGATTCTCATTTGAGTCCTCGCTGTGAGAGACCTCAGCCATCTGCACCTGCTGCTGGCAAACCATAACACCTTGCTCACCATCACCCAAACTCTTGTAAGTTTCTACTTGGATTACTGTAATGTGTTCTACATATGGCTACTCTTGAAGTACATTTGCATATCAACCTCTGAGTTGTACTGCCTGCTGGTGTATTTAAAGGTACAATTCAAGATGGTGATTGTCACCTTTAAAGACCTATGTAGCTTGGGACAGGATTATCTAAATAATCTTTTTTTCAAGCGATTCCTATTCAATTCAACAGATTAGTCATGGTGCAGAGCCACACAGTGTTGACTAGCAAATATGAGAAGACAATTTTTTTCTCCTGCTTTAGTTACTGTCTTATAGAATGTATTAAAGATGTACTCCATAATATACTGGGTATAAATACCATAATATACACTGATATTAAAATGGATTCATGTTGGCTTTTTTAAAAGCTTTAAAAATATTAATATGTATCCTGGAACTCAGAATGTGCATTCCTTGGCCTTACTAGAAGTTGATTAATCAGGACTGCTATTTGTACTTATTTATTTTGTGGATGTTTTTATTATTTTAACTCTTTTAAAAATTGTTTTATAAAGAATGAATGAATGAATGAAAATAAAAATGAGATGATCTAACAAATCATCTGTTTTCATTAATCTCCACTACTCTTCTCTTTACTACCACTAGTTTCAAACTCTTGGCTGCAGAGTTTCATACTCTGCCAACATTCGCACATTCATTCTTTAGGCTGCTAACTTTCTAAGTGCTTCTATTTTTTTTAATCCAACAATACATAAGTTAAGCAAGCAATAAGAATAAATAACACCATGTAACATATTTTAAACCAACCCAAAATCTATGTCTAGGTTTTGTCCTTTGACCAGATATTAAAAGAGGATCCCCAAAAAAGATTTATTTATTTATTTATTTATTTATTTATTTATTTATTTATTTATTTATTTATTTATTTAATATATTGCCCCCTCTCCCAACAGGACTCGGGGTGGTGTACAGCCAAGTAAAAACAGCACAGATATAAATACAATTTTTTAAAATAGAATTAAAATGGATTAAATTAATGGCTGAATTAAAATAAAGATAAAACTAACCGGGAAAATTTAAAAAGCTAAAAACCATTAAAACCAATTAAAAGCCCTACAAGTAACTCTAGGCCAGACCGGCTTGATGGAAAAGGTGGATCTTCAGCGTGCACCGGAAGGTTTGTAGGTCAGGGATAGTCCTCATCTCCAGGGGTAATTCATTACAGAGGGATCCGTGAATAATGAACAATGAAAAAATAATATTGTATTTCTGTTTATTAAATTTGTATTAAAATCTGATTTTATAGAATGGAAATACAACATCATAGCAAAAAGTTTCAGACATAGAAAAACGTATTTCAGAAATTTTATGTCTTTCTCTTTCCTTCCTTCCTTCCTTCCTTCCTTCCTTCCTTCCTTCCTTCCTTCCTTTCTTCTTTCTTTCTTTCTTTCTTTCTTTCTTTCTTTCTTTCTTTCTTTCTTTCTTTCTTTCTTTCTTTCTTTCTTTCTTTCTTTCTTTCTTTCTTTCTTTCTTTCTTTCTTTCTTTCCTTCTTCATTCTTTATAAAATGACCTGAACTGAAGGAATAATAAGTACTAACATATTGTATAATGAAAGAACTTAATAATATATTGAGACAAATATATCATTAGAGTTATCCTGGGATAAGATGCTCAGGCAATAAACTTTATAAATTATTAATTATTATTTTTATTTATTCTTCCCTGTTTATCTTAGATCTCAGCACAATTAGGAATATTTAAGAGAAAAATATACATGCAAGTAAAGCATCGCTGGAGGCCCAGATGGAAAAGATATCCAGAGCTACCATGAATTTTCCTTTTGTGCTGAGATAGGTTGACAGAAAGGTGACTCACATCCTGCAAAAGACTAACATGCTAAAAGCAATGAACTTGGCTTATCAGAAGCTGACAATAATTTATAGGCAACAAAATCTATCATAAAGCTGCTGAGGACAATAAGTCCCATATGTTGGTCTTTACCAAGGAGAAATTGTTAAAAAAAATGAAAATTGAAATTTGTTGTATTGTAGAAAATTGACCTTTGTTGCTTCTCTTCTTCAGTAATTGAGGGCCCAACTAATTTAGATAATGGAGGAGAGATCACAGCTACAAAATAGAAATGTTGATAAGGAATGGAGGATAGGAAGGAAAATTGAAAAGACAAATCTTTAATTTTCCTTTGCTAATGTTTTTCACCTGTAAGTGATAAAAATGTAGAGCTAATTTAATTATTTCATTTGATTAGTTGGTGTCTTCTATTAAGTTCTGGTCTGAACACTATGATGAAAGATTTGGGGGAAAAGATACATATCAATATGACAAGATGGAGAAGATCTCCACAGCCACAATGGCTTTTCCTTTGGTGCTCAAATAGGTTGGAACAAAAAATCCACACATTGGAGAAGACCAACATGCTAAAAGTGATGAATTTGGCTTTATTAAAGATGTAAAGTAAATTACAGACAAGGAAAGCCACAATGAAACTGGCAATAGCCAAGAAGCCCAGATAGCCCAGGACAGAATGGAACATGAAGATGGAGCCTTCATTTATTTATTTTTATTTATTTATTTTGATTTGTCAATCACTTACAAGATAATAGGTGTAAGTATATACATAGTTATGAATATATGAAATGGGTACATATAAGAAAAATAAGAGAAACAATAGGACAGGGATGGTAGGCACATTGGTGCACTTATGCACACCCCCTACAGACTTTTTAGGAAAGGGGTGAGGTCAATAGTAGACAATCTAAGGTTAAAGTTTTTGGGGTTTGGGGAAGAAACCACAGTATTGTTAGGTAGAGTATTCTAAACATTGACCACTCTGTTGCTGAAGTTGTATTTCCTGCAATCAAGTTTGGTGTGGTTAATCTTGACTTTGTATCTATTGTGCGCTCTTGGGGTTGTTATGGTTGAAGCTGAAGTATTCATTGACAGGTAAGTCATTGCAATGTATAATTTTACGTACCATACTTAGATCAGACCGAAAGTGGTGTAATTCAAGGTTTTCTAGGTCTAGAATTTCAAGTCTGGTGGCATAAGGTATTCCATGAGTAGAAAGTGGAGAACTCTTGTGAAATATTTCTGGATTTTCTCAAATGTGCTAATATCAGATACATAATGTGGGTTCCAGACTGATGAGCTGTATTCGAGTATTGGTCTAGAAATGTTTTGTATGCTCTAGTTAGTAGTGTGATATTACCAGAGAAAAAGCTACATAGGATTAGGTTAACAGCTTTTAATGCCTTTTTGGCTATGTAGTTACAGTAGGCTCTAGCACTTAGATCATTAGAGATGACTACTCCAAGGTTCTTGACAGAGCTTGGATCATCAATAAGGTCTTGACTATTCAGCTTGTATTTTATTTTCTGATTTATTTATTTTTTTGCCAATATGTAAGATGGAGCATTTATTTGTTGAGATTTGAAGTTGCCATTTGTTTGACCATTCTGATACATAGTCAAGATCTTTTTGAAGGGTAGCAGTATTGTCTGTGGTATTGAACAGCTTTATAATAAGAATTATTATTATATAATAATTTCAGACTGTAATTAGATATTCATTCTATTTTTGATTCATTTTCACTCTTTTACCCAAAAAGGTTTTTTTTTTTCATTGTATGAATCTTCATACATCTTTTCTTAAGTGTTGTGATATTTTGTAACAATCCATAATCTCACCACTTCTCCCCCTTCCAAATATTATGATATTTTAATGGAATAATAGCTTTCACATTTAGTATGGAATAAAAAGGGTTCAGAAAATTCATAAAAGAGATGGGTTAATGGGTCAACCTATTCTCCAAAACACCTGATGGCAGGTCAAGAAGAAATAATGGAAAGTAATCAAGAAGATTTCCAACCTAAACCTAAGGAGGAATTTCCTGACAGTGAAAACAATTAACAGTGGAACACAGGGAACGCTGCAATACATAGTATGATTTCTGAAATTGGCTTGGGAAAGAACAGGAATCTGTGGGGGAGACCAACAGTTTAGAATGCAATGTGAAATTCTCCAGAATCTTTGAGAAAATTATTCTTCAGCAGGTGACTTAGCTGAGAATGAAAAAATCCCAGTTTCTGCCTATGCTGCAAAAGAAAGATTAACATTTCATTATAATTTATACTTTCTTTATACTGCTATAATGATCTTTAATCTAAAATTGATCTATCATTTATGAAAGGAAATGTTATCATGATTTATATTACACCTGGGAAGTTACTCCTAAAATATTTAAGCCAATGATGAATTGATTAAGTATTATTAATTATTTCTATTCAGGTGGACAAAAAAGTCTGCCTTTTTTCATTGCTTCAAACACTGTGTTATACTTTAAGAAAAAAAAAATCAAAATTCAGATACGGATTTTTTGAGCACAATGTTTTATGCAGATTTGCTTTCTAAATTTCCTCAGTTATAATCTTTTCAGTTATGAAAAGCATTCTAGGTAAATTTCTAATTTTATCTTTCAAACATATTTATCTAAATTGGATGTTAATGAATATATTATTATGTATATATTTCTCTTCCTGGAAAAACAAATTAATCCTCTTATTTTATTTTATTTTTGTAATATATAAATATTTTATTTTACAGTTTTCTTTGTAGAACATCACATTTTCAGTCTCGCAATGACAGTGTACTGGTTGTATCCCATCCTTTTTATATATATATAGTGTTATACACCCTAGCTGTAACCAATATTCTCTTAATCATACATTTATAGTCTCTTTTAACTGTATAATGTTGTACTTTATAGTTATAACCTTTATTTTCATATGTATACCATAACATTCTATATATTTTATTCTACTCCTTTCCCTTCCTTACCTCCCTCTCTTTCCTTCTCCTCCCTTCTCCTCTTCTCTTTTCCCCTCTCTTCTCTCCTCTTTTCTACTTCCCTCTCCAGCCCTCTCTCTTGCTCCTCTACTCCCCTCCCTTTTCCACTCTCTTCTTTTATTTAATAATAAGGCAACCATAAATTAAAATATTTTTCCATTCTATTAAATCCCTTTTCTTAGGGACTTGCAATTTAGCTATTTACCCATCATGTTTAGCCTACATAACACTTAATTTAAAATAAAATTCATGGGAAAGAAAAGTTTTATTTAACCTACAGTCAGAAACTTAAAAATTGAAGCATTTATCAGATAAAGCTTTCTTTAGGCACCTTTTTCACAGCAATAGGTGTGGTCAGCTAGAAAAACTGAGAAAAAAATAACTAAGGAATAATTACATTAAGAAAAGAATGGATTTTGCTTCCTCTGAAAATTCAAATAGCTCCTGAGATGGATGTTCATAAAACAAATGCTTTCTGAAGGCATGTTCTGTAAAGCTATCTCTCCAACGAGGAGATCACCTGTTTGGTACCATTCATGTGGAATAGGAATGGGATCAACTTCTGGACATTTGAGAGTGTTTCTGACCTAATCTAGGTAGCATCATCAGTATTAACAGCATCCTGTAGATGACCCTGATGACATATGTACAATCTCTTCCCAGAGGAATGGGGTTGAGATGTCTCTATATTTCTGTAAGTTATAGGATGTCACAACAAATGGTTGTTAATACAATCAGGAGAGTGTACTCTTCACATATTTATGACTCCAGACCAATGGACAGAACCAGATATTCAGAGCTTTAGAAAAAGCCAGCATGTACCAATAAAGGAAATGTCTGCAAGGAAACAACCAAGCTCAGACAGCACCAATGACTGTCAAAACCAGTGGTGGGATTCAAATTTTTGTACTACTGTTCTGTAGGCATAGTTTGGTGGGTGTCGCTTGGTGGGCATGGCATGGCGTGGCTTGGTGAGTATGGCAGGGGACTGATACTGTAAAATCTCCATTCCCAACCTACTCTAGGGGAAGCTTACTGCAGAATCCCACACCTATCCAACCACATTAACCTGCTTTCCAGCTCTGTTCTCCCATGCAGTGCAACAAAAGAAGACCCAGCCAATCAGCTGGCACTTGGGGGGCAGAGAATAGATGGGGGTGGGGCCAGTCAGAGGTGGTATTTGCCAGTTTTCTGAACTACTCAAAATTTACACTACCAGTTCTCCAGAACTGTTCAGAACCTGCTGAATACTACTTCAGCTCAAAACCAACAGGATCAGAACTATCCTAATTCTTGGAGGGAAAGTGCTGATGTTAACAAATAGATTTAAAACATAATCTAATACTTAGACACAGAAAGAAAAATGAGATATTGGGCTTAACTATCTTAATTCAGCATATAAAATACATTCATAACCTGTTGGGTCATTCTTTCAAACATCCAGAAATATTTCCTCATCAGATTCCTCAATGGCTTCAACAATGAAAGAGTTTCCATTTTTTCACTGGGAAACTTCTGGAAAATTTAAGGAGATAGTCAGAAGTGTGCATGCTTTGAAAATAACACAGGTTGAATTGTATAGTATTGTTTCAGGACATTTTGCCTTATGTCAGAAAAAGTTTTGTAAAATTTGCTAACCTTCAATTCCACAAAAGTCATGCATCTCAAATTTTGGATACATATTGTAAGTTAGCTCATGTCAAGTACTTTGCCTGAAAAAGATTTTGACCTAGGATGCAATGTTTTTGGCCAATTAAGTTTACACACACAATAATTTGCATATATAGATTTAGTTTAATAATGATATCTAAGATATTAATATATCATTATTCCCCACTCTCATCTTTTCTCTCTCTTTTTATTTATATATTTTGTTATTGCTGTGGCTTCCTTCACCTCTTACTGATGAAATAGGATTGCTTATTAGTGTATGTAGTCATTATTTTAACAACCTACAATGATTCTCTGATAATGATTCAAAGAATTTTTCCAACCTGTTGTGTATGTATGTATGTATGTATATGTGTATATGTATATGTGTATACATATACATGTATGAGCATTGACCCACAACACCCACATGTATACATATACACACAGAGCATACATCTATCAACAATATTCTTTTCTTTCAAAATTCCACATTAAAAAATGTTTATTCACTATAGGAAACACTGGGAAATAATTCTATTAAAGCACAAATTTTATTGTAGATACAACATCTGTAAATAAGTTTGTATGCTTCTAATTGGAATATTTTAAAAGCTGGATCATTAGAGATAATTAACCTGTTTGCAAAGTCGATACTGGCTGAACTTCCAAAAAGAGGAAAGTGATTCTGGAAGAAGCTGCAGTGTCTGAACAATTATAAAATCATATCTAATCTTTACTACTTCACTATCAATTATATCATTTTTTTCAATAATAGATGATATTCAGAGCAAAATTAATGATCTCACCATTAGAATTATTCTAGTGACTGTAATTTGTTCACTTGGTGTAAGAGATAAACACCTGAAGCACAAACATCAAATCTATTAGTGACAATGAGAATGTGCATAAAGATTTTGTCCTAATGAGAGTTGCAAATAAGAATAAGAAATGGTAAGGACAGAGTCTATAATTATCTGTTACTTCAAACTGTGATTTGCTATAGTACCAGGGTGCAATCATTTTCAGCTCAATGTTAATTGGATTTTGGCAATCTGAATAAAGGACATGGATGGATCCATATTATTTTTATACCTAAGGATTAGTAGCAAAGCTCTTAAGTGGTGTATTTAGCCTGGCTAATATGTGCTAATGCAGAATTCTGATTAAAATGAAATCAAACTCATCCATATTTTGGAAGACTTTCTGCAGCCCAGATGTTTCTTCTTCTTCTTTTTGTAATCCCAAAAGTCAGAGTGAATAGTCTAGCATGCCATGGGGGGAGTCCAATACCTATTCGGTATGAGTGGTACCAGGGAGGAGATATCATTCTTGGCGAGATGGTTTCCATGATACATTACCATTTTAATGAAGTTTTATTTCAAAAGCATCCCTCTCAAGAGTTTTTTGAATTTCCAGAGTATGGATTTTCTATCTTGCTCCTCTGTAGCAGTTAGGAAAGTATGCAGAGAAATAGGGAAGGATGGATTGTTTTCTTGCATAATTAGAACTCTTCCTCTCTGAGATTATTTTTTACATCTCTGGAATTGAAATCAGCTTTTAAAAAATGTAAATTCTATTTGCCAAGTGTGCAAAACTAGACCAGGCAAACCAATTTATGATGGTGACAGGCTGCTAGAAAGAAATAGCATGGGGTCATATATAATATCAATCCTACAAACAAATTTAAATGTATAATCTTCTTATGAAATGTTATTACAAATCATAGGAAAAATATAAAAATAATTTAGTTGTTGAAAAAGAAGGACATTTTAGTTTGTGGAAACTAGCAATATGTTGACTCATTATGCAATCACGGAATAAATTTCATTGTGGCAGAGTTCTCAATTGATAAGGAATAGCCCAATCTTAAACATGGGGAGAAGGAGAGGTTATTGATATATTTAACTCATCTAAAACAATTAATATTGTTGAAACATAAAATCTTCTTTAAGGTTAACTTCTGAAAGAGTGAAATCATTTTATTTACAGGGTACTAACAAAATTCTACCAACATGTCCTTTCCTTGGCCTTTGCTGTGAAGGAGATCAATGAGAATCCAGAAATCCTATCTAATGTCACCCTTGGCTTCCATATCCATGACAATTATTATCATCCACTGATGACCTATTGAACCACTCTAGACCTGCTTTTCAAATCCCAGCGATTTGTTCCCAATTACAAATGTGGCACCATGAAAAACCTCATAGCCATTATTGGAGGACTCAGTTCTGAAACGTCATCCTATATGGCAGACGTTGTAGGTTTATACAAGATACCACAGGTAGGAACTTGAAGAATAGATACAAGATTGCTATTCTTTTCCCCCCTTTTAGAAAATATTGATTAATGATAATCACTTAATTGAATAACCTCCCAAAAGATTGCTTTCATGAATAGAAAAACTGAGGTAAATATGATCCTGGTGATATGTTTCTACAGAATGTGTTCTTTGTTTTAGCTCACTTATGGATCATTTACCCCTCTGGATAGTTACAATGTTGGGATGTCTTCCTTTTACTCCATTGTCCCAAATGAATCTTCTCAGTACATTGGGATTATCCAACTGCTCCAACATTTTGGGTGGACCTGGATTGGGATTTTTACTACTGATAATTGGAATGGAGAACATTTCCTGCAGATCATGGAGTCCCTTTTTCCCCAACATGGAATCTGCTCTGCTTCTATTCAAAGAATTCCATATTTAACCCACTGGGATAAATTTCATGAAATGTTTGAGAAAGCAGCGAATATTTATAAGAGTATAGCTGATGAGAAGATCAATATCTTGGTGGTCTGTGGAGACTCTTTGACCATTGCATGGGTAACTGCTATCATATTTACAATGTGCCCTGGACTTGACCAGAGTTTCTTGGGAAAGGTATGGATTATGACTGCCCAGATTGATTATTTACTAACTGGTGTACAAAGAAAATGGGATCGACAGTTCTTTGATGGTGCCATTTTTTTCGCAATTCACTCAAAACAAATCCCAGGGTTCAAGGAATTCCTGAAGTTGATAACACCTCCTTGGAATCAAGAAGATGTTTTTTTCCCACTTTTCTGGGAACAAGTATTTGATTGTTCCTAGTGGACAATGATATTTGTACAGGAGAGGAAAAGCTGGAGGCCATACCTGAGTCTCTTTTTGAGATGCAATTGACCAGGCACAGCTATAGTATCTATAATGCTGTCTATGTATTGGCTCAAGCTTTACATGCTGTATTCATACCTCAATCTAATCACAGGCATTTGAGGAGGCATAAATTAGTAGAATATGAAGATGCACAGCCATGGCAGGTAATTTGTGTCGTATAAATAAATTATTTGTACTAAATAATGGTAAATACAAAAGTACATGGTATGATTTAAATAGGAAAGAAGCAACTATCAAAATGGAATAGAATATCTTGTCTTTTTTTAAAAAAAACCTAGTCTTTATAAGTTTACTTCTGTCAATATAATATGTTTTCCATTTTACTCCTTGAACATCTTTGGCATTCAAGTATTAACTATAGATTTTAGGCATTTCACCTGCTACTGAAAATAATGCATGATCCTATTTAGCCTAAATAGCTAGCTTTCAGTCCTTATTACATCCATAGTAGCCTTATGTTTGTGAAAATTTAAATGAAAATAAAAATCGGTTGGAAATCAGAAGTAAATCAGACAGGTGAGGCTTTCTTATAAAAGGAGGAGGAGACCAGATAGAGACCCTGATTTTGGAAACTGTTTTTCCAAAAACAGTTCATGTACCACTTCTTAGGCTACATTGAAAAGAAGGAGGAAAAAAGATGTGGGACATTAGAATCATGTTTATCTGACATTTGATCATGCATGCTGAAATATCTGATCCTTCTTTTATCTGCATATACAGATGGCAGAAAAAAGGTTGGAGAAATAGGCTTTGAACATTTTCAAAGTTTCTCCCTCAAATGTAGAATACAACTAATATAAAATTACTTGTAGCTTTCTATTCCTTATCATTCTATTTTCTTTTTATTCCCAATATGATAGCTTCACCAATTTCTTAAAGGCATGAGATTCAATAATTCTTTTGGAGAGACCTTGACTTTTTATGACCATACGAACATGGAAGGTGGATTTGATATCATAAACATAGTCACTTTTCCCAATTCCACTTTCCAGAGATGAAAGGTTGGAAAACTGGATCCAGATGCTCTGAATGGAAAGGATTTAGTCATTAATGAGGACACAATTGTTTGGCATAGATCATTTAACCAGGTATGGTTTCAAGTTTGTATGATTGTTCTTAATTGGGTTCATTAGGTTGAGAAATGTACTGTTCTTCTAGGCAACTCAGTAGGACTAAACAGATTTAAAAATGACATTTTTCCTCTTTAATCATTGAAAACCAACTGCAGTAGTTTCTAGAGAATAAGTCAGCTGTGCACCAAGTTTGGTTGAAATTGTTTGTGGCATTCCAGAGTTATGCTGGAACACTCACACATACACACAAGTACACACACACACACACACACACACACACACACACACACATTTATATATAGAATAGAATAGAATAGAATAGAATAGAATAGAATAGAATAGAATAGAATAGAATAGAATTCTTTATTGCCCAAGTGTGATTGGACATACGAGGAATTTGTCTTGGTGCATAATTGATTGGAAATTTCTATTCTCTGGATGCAATACTGTTGAAGACGATTACAACATATTTTTACTTGAAGTCAAAAGGGTCATCAAACTATATGTACCATTAACAACTCCCAAAACAAAACAAAAAACAGATTATCCATAACAATAAGGAAACTTCAATCCAAAAATAAATCACTCTGGCAGAAAAATAAATCTGGTCACATTGCCAACTTCAAAAGCCAATACAAAAATTTATGCCACCAGATAAAACTGAATGCACCACTTATCACATTAAACAAGAAGAAAACCTTCTACGCACCAATTCCGCCCGTGCTTTCTACAATTTTGTAAACAACAAACTAAAAGACTGAAAGTCCATTCCACTCTTGAAAGGACCTAACGGTAAAGACTGCAACAATGACACTATTAAAGCCAACCTCTTTAACACATTCTTTGGCTCAGTATTTGTAAACAGCAATGGATCATGCTCAGTATTTCCTAGTCGAACCACAGACAACTACAGTACAATGAACTAACACATATCGATTTTACAGAAGACAATGTTGAAAAAGCACTATGCAATCTAAAACCATCTCTATCTATTGGACCAGATGGAATATGTGCATACTTCTTAAAAAAGCTATCCACTGCCATAGCAGAAACTATAAGCATAATCTTTGAAAAATATTTTAGGACCAGTTCCTTGCCAAAACTATGGTCACAAGCCACGGTCATCTCCATCTTCAAAAAGGGAAACCCCAGCCTAGTTCAAAATTACAGAACAATCTCTTTATACTGTGTCACCTGTAAAGTCATGGAATCAATTATCAATCAATCCATCATTCTCCACTTAGAAACAAACAACCTACTCTCTAATAAACAATTTGGTTTTAGGAAAAAACTATCCTGTAATCTGCAATTCTTACACTGCAAAAACATATGGACTACAAAACTCAATCAAGGCAAAGCAAAATGATGCAACTTCATTTTCTAACATTATGAAATTGATAGCTAGGTAGTTCCCATCTCTCTGTGCAATGAATATTGTCACCCCAGTTATCAGAAAAGGAAGAATGAAGGGAAAAAATTCTGCTGTTACGATTGTATTTCATGTCCAGATGGAAAAATTTCAAATCAGATTGGTATGGTAACAACTTCTCTATTTTTATTGTTATAGAGATGAACCCATAGTGCCATTAGAAACAAATATACAATTTGAGAATTTTTGTAAATATATTTTGCAGAATGTTTTCAGCAAATTAGTTTTAAGTTTATCATTGGAAATTTAAAAATAAATAAAAATGAAATTTATGGAAGCAAATAGTTAATATTTATAATTACAATAAGAGCACATTAGTGGTATATGGAATATAAATGACTGACTTTCCAATTTAAATCTTAATTCTTTTCATATCCACCTAGTTACATTTATATATGTGGTATTTCTGCACATTTGGCTCCTCTGCAAAATCCACACCTAGAGTGTGTATATCAGCAGATTCAATTTTGATGCCCATGATTCCCATATTCTGCTTTTAGGGATCAACACAAAAATGAACTTTAAGAGAAATAAAGGGAGAAAGCAAAAATAAGAATAAACTTATTAAATAAAAATAATGTCTTGCAGCCTCAAAAAATTTTGTTTCCTAAGTAATTTGATATATTCATCTTTTGGAATTTCTTCCATGATATAATAGCAATAGCACTTAGACTTAGAGTTGTGTCTTTGCGACCTCTGACCTGGCAGAAATCTCGCTCAGCTCCGTGGTTTACGGAGGAGCTGAGGGAGATGAAATGCCAGAAAAGACGTCTGGAGGGCATCTGGAGGACCAGCTGTGCCGAGTCTGACCGAACATAGGTTAGGTCCTATATTAGGACCTACCTAGTGGCGATAGAGGCAGTGAAGTGTTCTTACTTCTCCGCCCTTATTGCATCGGCAGAAAATCGACCCGCCACCCTGTTTAGAGTAACCCGCTCCCTGCTTGGGCCGGGAGCGTTGGAGGATCTCTTGCAGGGAAGGGCGGAGGAGTTTTCTCGATTTCTGCATGATAAAATCGCACAGATTCAGGATGGGCTGGACTCTAGTTGGGAGGTCCCGGGGTGAAATGACCGCGGCGAGTCTTGAGATGGTTATCTGGGACGAGTTTGACCCTGTGACCACCGAGGGTATAGACAGGTTACTGGGGTGGCTGAATGCCACTACATGTTTATTGGACCCTTGCCCCTCCTGGCTGATTTTGACTGCCAGAGAGGTGATGCGGAGTTGGCTCCAGGGAATTGTTAACGCTTCTTTGGTGGAGGACTCGCTGCCCCACTGCCTTGAAAACGGCAGTGGTGCAACCCCTCCTCAAGAAGCCCTTGCTGGACCCAACTCTTTTGAACAACTATCATCCTGTTTCCAATCTTCCCTTTGTGGCGAAGGTTGTGGAGAGTGTGGTGGCATGTCAGCTTCCCCAGTATCTGGAGGAAGATACGTACCTGGATCCCTTCCAATCAGGCTTCAGGCTTGGACATAGTACTGAAACGCCATTGATCACGTTGGTTGATGATCTCTGGAGGGCCCGTGACAGGGGTTATTCCTCTGTCCTGGTCCTATTAGATCTATCAGCAGCTTTTGATACTATTGACCATAGTATCCTATTGTGACGGTTGAGTGGGTTGGGGGTTGGGGGCACCTTGTTGCAGTGGTTCGCCTCCTTCCTCTCCGACCGCCTACAATTTGTGTTGGCGGGGAGGAGAGGTCCACCTCTAGGTCCCTCGATTGTGAGGTGCCTCAGGGGTCGGTCCTCTCCCCTCTCTTGTTCAACATTTATGTGAAGCCACTGGGGGAGATCATCCGTGGTTTTGGGTGAAGTGTCATCTGTATGCTGATGATACTCAGCTGTATATCTCCACCCCAAGCCACCCCAACAATGCCATGGAGGTCATGTCCCGTTGTCTGGAGGCCGTGCGGAACTGGATGGGCGGGAACAGGCTCCGACTCAACCCTTCCAAGACTGAGTGATTGTGGTTTCCGGCGTCCCGTTATAGCCAGATAGTTCCTTCATTGGCTATTGGGGGTGAGATTTTGCCCCCTTCAGAGAGGGCTCGCAATCTGGGTGTCCTCCTGGATGTACGGCTGTCCCTGGAAAATCACATTACGGCCGTCTCCAGGGGGGCGCTTTATCAGGTTCACCTGATCTGCCAGATGCAGCCCTTTCTGGATCGGGATCCTTACGCATGGTCATTCATGCCCTGGTCACCTCCCGACTGGACTATTGCAACGCCCTCTACATGGGGCTCCCGAGTGGGAGCATCCAGAGGCTTCAACTGGTACAGAATGCGGCCGCGCAGGTGGTTATGGAGGCATCAAGGTTCTCTCATGTGACGTCCCTCCTGCGCGAGCTGCATTGGTTGCCAGTGGCCTCTCGAGTGCGCTTTAAGATTGCAGTGTTAACTTTTAAAGAGCTCCATGGCATCGGATATTTACAAGACCGCATTCTGCCAGTTTCCTCTCACCGTCCGGTGTGCTCCCACAAGGAGGGTCTCTTGCAGGTCCCGTCGGCATCTATGTGCCAGCTGGTGACTCTGAGGAATAGGGCCTTCTCTGTGGGGGCGTCTGCCCTCTGGAAAGGGTTGCCTCCGGAGTTATGTACAGCCACAGACCTGGGGACCTTCAGGCGTGCCTTGAAAACCTGGCTCTTTGACCAGACTGGCTTGAGCTGATTTTAGTTTTGGGTATTTTAATTTTATGCTAATTTTAGCATTTAAGATTGGGGTTTTAACTGTTTTGCAGCCAGGGTATTTAATTTAGTTTTAATTTTTGTATATTTAATGTTTTTAATTGCATGGCTGTACACCGCTCCGAGTCCTTTGGGAGAGGAGCGGTATATAAATAAATATTCATTCATTCATTCATTCATTCATTCATTCATTCATTCATTCATTATATACCGTTTTTCAGTGCTTTATAGTCCTCTCTAAGCAGTTTACAGAGTCAGCATATTGCCCCCAACAATTTGGGTCCTCATTTTACCCACCTCGGAAGCTGGAAGGCTGAGTCAACCTTGAGTCAAATCCCTTGAGATTTGAACTGCCAAATTGTAGGCAGCTGGCTGCAGAAGTAGCTTGCAGTATTGCACTCTAACCACTGCACCACAGAGACACCTAATGTCTTGAATTTCAGAGAAAATATTTCATTTTCCTACCATATCTTGAAATGTAGTCCTGAAGTGAATATGAATTTCAATATTAAATATTCCTTCATGTATTCATAAATATTAAAAGGAGCAGTTGTCTATAATAAGAACAGAACAGAACATTAGAGAATAGAATAGAATTCTTTATTAGCCAAGTAGTTTTCTTTTTTCTTTTTCTTTTCAATTTCAGATACTGTAACTTGCGTACAATGTCCAGAAGATCAATATGCAAACCAAGAAAGAAATGGATGTCTCCTGAAAAGAATAAACTTTCTTTCTTATGAAGAACCTTTAGGGTATAGTTTACTTATCTTGCTGCTGTGTTCTCCCTCATTACAACATGGGTGCTGGGAAGTTTTATTAAGCACAAAGAGAGGCCTATTGTGAAAGCCAACAACCGGGACCTCACCTATACGCTCCTCATCTCCCTTCTGTTCTGCTTCCTCTACTCTTTGCTTTTTCTTGGAGAACCTGGGAGAGTGACCTGTCTCCTCAGACAGTCTGCATTTGGTCTCATTTTCTCATTGTCCATCTCTTGTGTATTGGCCAAGACCATCCTTGTTTCTCTTGCATTTAAGGCCACAAAATCAGGATCTCAGATGAGGACATGGGTGGGGAAAAGACTGTCTGTTTCTATTGTCCTTCTCTGCTCTCTGTTCCAAGCTAGCATCTGTATTGTGTGGTTGTCAACTTCTCCCCCATTCCCAGAGTTAGATATGTACTCAATCATTGAAGAAATGGTTCTATAATGCAATGAAGGTTCAGTTGTTATGTTTTATTGTGTCCTGAGCTATATGGCTCTCCTTTCACTTGCCAGCTTCATTGTGGTTTTCCAGGCTCGTAAACTGCCTGACAGTTTTAATGAAGCCAAGTTCATCGCCTTTAGCATGCTGGCTTTCTGCAGTGTGTGGGTCTCCTTTGTCCCAACCTACCTGAGCACCAGTGGAAAAGCCACAGTGGCTGTGGAGATCTTCTCCATTTTGTCCTCTAGTGCTGGGCTTCTAGGTTGCATCTTTTCCCCCAAGTGTTACATTATTATGTTGAGACCTGATTTAAATAACAAGGAACAATTGATAAAGAGACATTCTTAAATTTATTTTTCTCTATATGTCTTTTTTGGTAAGAGAAAGATAGGACAAAATTAAAAATTATTTTTTAAGTTATTCATATGAAGTGGTACTTACCATTCTGATTTATTTGTGTCTCTGAAATCTAGATGTTTGGGAAATTCTATCTTGTTTAAGCTTTTTCCCAACAATATTCAAGGAAGTCTCACAGATTTAGTGTGGTATGTCTAGGGATTTTTCTGGAAAACCAGATGCATATTATGCACCTATAAATTCAAACCACTCCAGGCATCTCCCTCAGACCTCAACTAACATCAAACTGTTAGTGAATTCAAGTTATTTTATTTGTTAAATGCTGAACAATTTCTTCTGCATGCTCCTGAAGTAGGTTCTCCAAGTGCTTTTAAGAAGACATGTGACACCAAAAAGAGTGTTGTGGTATGGCTATATGCAGGTTTAATAAGGGTGAAAAACTCTGATGCCTCTTTTGCCTAACATAGATCTTAATATTTATATTTGTTGTTATATTTATTTCCTGTCGACTGTCAGCAACATTTTCTGTCTCTTCTGTCTCTTCTCTATAAAGCCACTCTATAAAGCCTTAGTAAAACCACACCTAGAATACTGCTTCCAGTTTTGATCACCATACTGTAAAAAAGATGTTAAGAATCTAGAAAAAGCAATCAGGATGATTAGGAGTCTGGAGACTAAAACATATGAAGAATGATTTCAGGAACTGGGCATGGCTAGTCTAGTGAAGAGAAGAAGACATGATAGCAGTCTTCCAATATTTGAGGGACTTCCACAGAGAGGAAGTGGTCAAGCTATTTTCCAAAGTACCTGAATGCCAGACAAGAAATAATAGATGGAAACTGATCAAAGGGAGGTTTAACCTGGAAATAAGGATACATTTTCTGACAGTAAGAACAATAAACTAATGGAACAGCTTGCCTTTGGATGTTGTGGGAGCTTTATCACTGGAGGCTGTCAAGAAAAGACTGGATTGCCATCTGTCAGAAATGGTGTAGGATTTCCTGCTTGGGCAGGGGGTTGGACCAGATGACCTACAAAGTCTCTTCCAACTCTGTAACTCTGTAAATCTGTCATTTCATACCCCTCAATTTTTCTGTGAATTTCAGGGAATGATTGGATCCTTGTGATATAAGAGATAACATAGGGGTGATCCATTCCCTATTCACTGTGTGATGGTAACTCAGTGGTTAGAATGCAATATTGCAGGTTAGTTCTGTCCAAAGCCAGGAATTTGACCCTGACCAAATCAAGTTTGACTCAGCTTTCCATTCTTCCAAGGTCAGTAAAATGAGGACCCAGATTGTTGGGGGCAATACGTTGACATTTTTAAATGATTCAGAGAGTGCTGCAAAGCACTATAGAGTAATATATAAGTCTAAGTGTTATTGCTCTTGTGGTGACCAAGGATTTAGATGGACCATGCAGCTAATCAGTTTGAATAGTTCCTACACCTTCTGAAATACTTTGAGGTCCATTAGTTACTACAAATGAACTCATCTAATAGTGTCAGAGAATCACACAGTAATCAAGGTATAATGTGACTGCAACAATTGAGACAACAAGAGAATAGAATAGAATACTTTGATATGAGGGGTCTGTAAATATTTTCACAGCCCTCTTTTTGACTCGTGCAGTATACAGGTCCTTGATTGAAGGCAGGTGGGTAGTAATTGTTTTTTCTGCAGTCCTAATTATCCTCTGAAGTCTGTGTCTGTCCTGTTGGGTTGCAGAACCAAACCAGACAGTTATAGAGGTGCAGATGATAGATTCAATAATTCCTCTGTAGAACTGGATCAGCAGCTCCTTGGGCACTTTGAGCTTTCTGAGTTGGCGCAGAAAGAACATTCTTTCTTGTGCTTTTTTGATGATGTTTTTGATGTTAGGTATCCATTTTAGGTGATGTGATATAGTAGAACCTAGAAATTTGAAGGTGTCTACTGTTGATACTGTGTTGTCTAATATTGTAAGAGGTGGTAGTATGGGAGGGTTTCTTCTAAAGTCTACCACCATTTCTACGGTTTTGAGTGTTTTCATTTCCAGATTGTTCCAGTTACATCACGAGGCAAGTTGTATAACCTCCTGTCTGTATGCAGATTCATCGTTGTCTCGAATGAGATCAATCACTGTTGTGTCATCAGCAAACTTCAGTATTTTAACAGATGGATCATTTGAAATGCAGTCATTGGTATATAGGGAGAAGAGAAGTGGAGATAGCACACAGCCTTGGGGGGGCCCTATGCTGATTATACAGATATCGGATGTGATTCTGCCTAGTTTCACCTGCTGCTTCCTGTCTGTTAGGAAGCTTATGATCCACTTACAAGTGTGTTCAGGTACTGCTAGTTGGTTTAGTTTACTTAGAAGAGTGTCTGGAATGATGGTATTGAATGTTGAACTGAAGTCTACAAAGAGGACCCTTGCGTAGGTATTTGGAGATTCAAGGTGTTGTAGGATGTAGTGCAGAGCCATGTTAACAGCATCATCTGTCGATCTATTTGCTTGGTATGCAAACTGAATGGGATCTAACAGTGGATCCATGATGGTTTTCAGGTGGGACAGCACAAGCCTTTCAAAGATTTTCATAACCACAGATGTTAGAGCAACTGGTCTGTAGTCATTCAGTTCCTTGATTGAGGGCTTCTTTGGCACTGGGATGATGGTAGAACATTTGAAGAATAGATCTCTAGTGATCTATTGAAGATTCGGGTGAAGATGGAGGCCAATTGCTTAGCACAGACTCATAAGCAAGAAGGAGTTATTTTGTCTGGCCCTGGTGCTTTTCCTGGCTTTTGTCTGTGTAATAGATCTTGCACTTCTTTTTCTGTGATCACCAGAGGTTGTGAGCCCAATGGATTGGGGTTAGTTGTAAGAGGCTTGGCTATTGTTGGTGTGTTTGAGATGAGTGTTGTGGAGATAGGTGGCTGTAGTTTCTTTTCAAACCTGCAGTAGAACACATTCAGGTCATCTGCTAGTTGTTGATTTCCTTCTGCTTGGGAAGGAGGTTTGCTGACGCCAGTGATGTTTTTAAGAGTTTTCCACATGTTTGTTGGTTCATTTGTTGAGAATTGGTTCTTTAACTTTTCAGAGTATCTTCTTTTTGCTGCTCTGATCTCTCTTGTTAATATGTTTCTGACCTGGTTGTATAGTATTCTGTCACCTTTTCTGTAAGCTTCCTCTTTGGAACGACGTAGCTGCTGACAGTTTAGCTGTGAACCAAGGTTTATTGTTGATATATATTTTCAGGTTCCTTGTTGGTACACATAAGTCTTTGCAGAAGCTAACATATGATGTTATAGTATCTGTGAGCTCATCTAGGTCTGCAGAGGCATCTTCAAAAACATTCCAATCAATGCAATCCAGGCAGGCCTGGAGTGTCAGCTTTGCCTCATCCGACCAGGTCCTCACTGATTTAATTGTTGGTTTAATGGTTTTAAGTCTTTGTCTGTAGGCAGGAACAAGGTGAATCATACAGTGGTCAGAGTGTCCCACAGCTGCTCATGGTAAAGACCTATAAGCATCTTTTACTTTTGTGTAGCATTGGTCTAAAGTATTTTTGCCTGTGGTGGAACAATTTACATTCTGGAAATATTTTGGGAGCTCTTTCTTTAAATTTGCTTGATTGAAATCTCCTAAAATGATGGGAAAGGACCCTAGGTGTTTGGCTTCAGCCTCCATAATTTGATCAGCAAGAGTTCATAATGCCTTGTTTACACAGGCTTGTGGAAGAACATACACAGTTATTAGGAGAAATGAGGAGAACTCATGTGGAGAGTAAAATGGCTTTCAGTTGATGTGTAAAGACTCTAAGTTTCCATCACAAAACTTATATATTATAGTTATATCCTGAGACCAACTGTTGTTGATATATAAACATAATCCTCCACCCTTTGTTTTACCCGATGTCTCTTCAATTCTGTCTGATCTAAATGTCTGAAATCCTGGAATGTATATGATGTTGTCCCCATGAATTTGTGGATTAAGCCAGGTTTCAGTAAAACAAAGAACAGCTGAATTATAAAAATCATAATTCCATCTATTTAAGAGATGAATTTCATCCATCTTGTCATCCATCCCCCACCATTCCTTAGTCTGTTTAAAATTCCTGCTCGTTTACCTCGTCTCCTCTTCTGGTGTGATGGCTTCTTTGCTTTCTTTGTTGTAATCCATAGCACCGGGGAATTGGTTAGAATCTTCTCCACATTTGCAAAGACAGTTGGGGTGAGGAATCAGAAACCTGCTACTTAAACAAACATTGCCTAATTCTTAGCAGATGGTCTCGTGAATATGAAATCCATAATGAATTGCAGATAATAATAAGGAATAAAAAAACCATTAGAGAGCATTTCACTGAGGCAGCCATCCTCGGCGTCATCTTGGTAAAGGAGCTTCCCCAATATTAGATTGCCTTAGCTTTGGCTAAGGAGCTTCCCCAATATTCGATTGCCTTAGCTTCGGCTGAAACATCCAATTACTTATGTGACCACTTTCTTATGCTAGGCTCTGGATGATTGTGAATGGCTCATTGTAGCCATGCATTCCTTTAAAATCCCCAAGGCCATGAATCTGGGGAAACTCTACTAGGAAACCTAGTTATTGAACAAGGAGTTCAGACAGGGAGGTTGCTACACATGAAGAATACTTATGTAGCAGCAAGAACATCAACTGATTTCTTGAGTTTGACATATTGAATAGTCTCACATCCAGTAATCTGTGGTTCAGCATCCCTGAAGTCTTAAGAAACTCCTGGAAGGTGATAATCATGCTGTTAGCCTGCACTAGGAAATCCACTGATGTCATATCTGAATCCAAGCTGGTCATATCTCCTAAAGTGTATTGATGAAGACTCAATCATCCAGGCAAAAAGTATTTTAAAAATGTTAAATCATATCAACTGGACCAAAGTTTGTTAATATGAGAAGTTTTGTTACTCATCCAAGTGACTTCATAATAAATTCAATCTCTTAAAACTTCACCCATTTTTGGGGACCCTTGATCTACGTAATACATATTGATTTGAAAAAAAAATCACATATATCTGTAAAAGTAGAAGAATGGGTAATGAAGGTGGGATAAATTTGTGAGGTTGATGCATACATGCTGGTAATTCATGAATAAAATGATTAAAGTATTATGAGAGATAGTATGAATTTATTCTTTTTTTTCTGGTGGGCGAATATGAAAAATATTGTTGGCAATATTGAATAGGGAAAATGAAAAACCAGAATGAGTTTTATGAAAATGTGAACAACAGTCTGAATGAAGAAGGAAGATCTTTTTTAAGGTCAATATGTATATTTCAATCGTATTGGCAGGAGTATTATACAAATGACTGGGAGCTTTCTCCAAATATACTTGAGTTTCTCTATGAGTTTGTAATTTATTCTAAAATAGTTATTGTTGCAAGAATCTCATCCATCACCCCACTGCATAATTCCCCCACAAAAATGAATTGTTTCTTTTCAAGATGTATATGGCCATTTATTGACAGAGAGGACTTTATTTTTTTAACAAAAACATACAAACAACAACTATGAAACAGAAGCTTATAATGGCACCTGATGGAACCAGCAAGCAATGCCTCCTAGATAGTATAGAAACATAGTAATACAGAATTTCATCAAACCCGTTGAATCCTATCCTATCCTTGAACTAAAGTTATAGCACCAATTGCTTTATAGAAGTTTGAAATAGACCTGCCTTGCTATAGATTTATTCTATTCTACAGTTCTTTTCTTCCCAACATCAATTTGATGGTGCACAACTAGAGGGTTCTCTTACGCACCTAACTTCCACTCAAAGAGCAAAACCCTTTGCAACTTCATGTGATGAACCTATTGCAACTTTTTCTGGATCTTGATGTCCTGTATTTAGTCCTGGTATTATACTAAAGTTACCTATCAATAAACTATTAAGTACTTATGGAAGAATATCTAAGAGCCGTGGTAGCACACGTGGTAGCACACGTGGTTAGAACACAGTATTGTACGCCAGTGGTTGCTAACTGGTGGGCTATGGTCCACTTGTGGGCCATTGAAAAATTTTGGTGGGCCGCAGAAGAAATGGCCCCCAAAAGCAATTAATCTGGGCCATGCAGTTATTACACCTCCTGGCTCTCCGAGGGACCCCTGAGATGCATGCACCAACCAGCTCCTACACCTGGCGGCGGCGGCAACAACAGTCCCCTCCCCCAGCGCCCACTGTCATCTCTTCCCCATTAGTTCTCTAGCTTTGAATTGTTCCTGGCTCTCTCTCTTTCCTCCCCCCCACCCATATGCAGGCAGGAAAGGAAAGGGAGACAGAGCTGTGCACAGCTCTCCCCTTTTCCAGCCCTTGCTGCCTCTCCCAACATCAAAGCCTCAGTGACGCAGGCAAAGCCGCTGCAGCAGTAGCGTCCACAGATAATTGGTTGCTGCAGAGAAAAAAATACAGAGCTTTTATATTGCTGCTTCCCTTCCTCTCCCCTTCAGGGCTTCTACAAATGTATCTGAGAAGAACAATGACATACCTCCCATGGCTGAAAATATTAGATCCATTCTGATTTCTCAGAGCAGCTGGCTTTGCCCTTTTTGAATGTATTGCTTGTACAGCATGTGCTGCAAGATAAATCCCATTGCAGATACTGTAGGTCTCCCCAGACATGGTCGTTTCAAATAGAGAGATAGAAACTTTCCCTAGTTCCTCCTTCCTGGTGAAGTGTTCAGTTTTTATGTCAAATTGAGGCAGTGAACAATGAAATACAGATTCCCCAAACCAATTAATGTAAGAAAAGGGACTTAGAAAAGGTTTGAGACTCTCAAGAAATTCCTGAAATCCTGGTTCAATCCTTGTGTGGAGTGAGAAGAATAGGGAATCATTGAAATTCTGGATGAAAACTCTCTCTAGTGATGATAACCTCACTGTGAAATCCCACTGGTAAGTCATGATCCAAACTCTGTGATCTATTGGGTTCTTATGGTAAACTTCAGAAAAATAAAAACCCCATTGTAAAATCTCCATAGAGTGGGCAGTGCCAGAGGCAAGGAATATACTGATATTCTTTACTAAGATAGTGTCTATTATGTTTATTATACGATCAAAAAGGACATGTTTATTTATGACTGCATCCATTATAATTGGGATTAACCCCATCCAAGCAATATAAATATCATTCCGGAAGAACTTTGGTTGCAGATTTTGAATAAAGGCTTCCCCACTCTCATCCTTTGATGCCAAAAGGCCAATCCAATTCCATCCAAAATGTTTCAGTAAATGAACAATCTCCTCATTTTGCAAGTTTTCATTGGGAGCCATGCTGAAGAAGGAAGGGAACTGACTTTTATCACACAGGATTGGATCAGAGGAACCATAAATGAACTGTCTGGAAGAAAGATGCATAGAAAATCGAATTAACATCCCTTTGTGATCCTAATGAGATTCAGGCTTTTCCAACCTCCATAAAATAATGGATTCTACTGGGACATTATTATTGTATTACAAAATAAATTGTTATAAAGTATTACATGAAGAAAGAGACCATAAGCTTCACAATAGCAGACTCTGGGAATTCAGAATTGGGAAATGTTAACCTGGCTAAAACTGATAGAAGCTAATGTTTATCAAAAAGCAGAAGCCTTCTTTGACCCCTTTTGTTAAAGAAGATAAACTGTGAAAAATGGTCATACTTGTGGAAACTTGTAGATATTCAAAATGTGGGCTATCTGAATGGAATTGAGGGAGATGAGGTCACCAACAATAGGAAAGAAGTCCAGCTTCTTTTTTGTGATACAGGTGAAGTTGATTGGACTCCCTCGATTTAGAAACAGTAAATCCAAAATATGCTGGCTGGCCTTCCAGACACTGCAACCATTTTCATAAATCTCCACTGTTGGTATGATGTTGAGGAACCACTAGATGTTCTTGTTGATCTCATCAATGGCAAAATACATAGCAAGAGGATTTTATGGAAAGAGGATGCTGGACATATTTTGGTTTCATGCTGAAATAAAAGTGCACAAGTACAAATAATTATCTTACAAAAGAATTAAATCTAGTCATAAACAATGTCAGTAATTTCAGCAATTTATGCAAAGGAGATTAATTTTGAATATACTATTTCAAAAACCATCTTACTTTTGTGTATTAAAATTTTGGTATTAAAAATGATTAAAGAAACTCTAAAGAACAATAGGATGCATGACGTACGTAAATGTAGATATGTATATATGTAAAGTAATGTAAATAAATAAATATGGCAATTCAACAACAAAATAAATAAGGATTTAACAAACAAGTGGTAGATGTACTTGTAGTAAATGAATGGAATTATCACGAAAGGATATGTACACTGCTATGAAAATGCTGTAAAATGTGGGAACTTGTTTCTCTTTTTAAACTTTCTTTGAAACTTTGAATAAATAAATATAATAAAAAAATGGTAGATGTTGGGTGTGAATGTTTGCACAGAAGTTGATGACATTAATGCAATTTCCCACCCAGAAATAGTACTAAGAAGTAAATTCCCAAACATAGTTCCTTCTGGAACTGGTTTGAATTTGGGGATGTATATTTGCTATGATTGAGCTGCTGTGATTTGCACATTATTCTGGCCACCTCTGATTGTTGAGGAATAAAATAGGAACTATGCCTCTGAATCCTTTGTAATAGGTTGCAACTGGTACAAAATGCGGCCGCGCTGGTGATTATGGGGGCGTCTAGAAGCTCTCATGTGATGCTTCTCCTGTGCGAGCTGCATTGGTTGCTGGTGGCCTTCCGGGTGCACTTTAAGGTTCTGGTTTTGACCTTTAAAGTGCTCCATGGCATCGGACCAGGCTATCTGCAAGACCGCGTTCTGCTGGTAGTCTCCCACTGACCTGTGCGCTCCCACAGGGAGGGCCTCCTTCAGGTCCCAACAGCCTCCATGTGCCGCCTGGTGACCCCGAGGAACAGTGCCTTCTCTGTGGGAG
Source organism: Bungarus multicinctus (assembly GCA_023653725.1). Taxonomy (NCBI): domain Eukaryota; kingdom Metazoa; phylum Chordata; class Lepidosauria; order Squamata; family Elapidae; genus Bungarus; species Bungarus multicinctus. The sequence continues at coordinate 139,168,428 of CM042840.1, read as the reverse complement.
CACCCATACTTTGGAATGGGCTCCCCCCTGAGTTGAGAACGATCACCGAACTGAGGGTGTTCAGGCATGATTTGAAGACCTGGCTCTTTGAGCAGGCCGGCCTGAGCTGATCTTAAATTGATTTTTAATGGGGTTTAATTATGATTTTATGATTTTAAGGTTGGGATTTTAGATTCGGTAGCAGCCCTTATTTAATTCTATTTTAACTTTTGTATATGTGTTGTTTTAGTAGGCTGTGCACCACCCTGAGTCCTTCAGGAGAAGGGCGGTATATAAATTGAATTAATTAATTAAATAAATAAATAAATAAATAAATAAATAAATAAATAAATAAATAAATAAATAAATAAATAAATAAATAAATAAATAAATATACCATAGATTCTTTCTGTTCAAATCAGCAGTAATTTAGATATTGGCCATTTCCTTTTCAAGAATGTACCCATTATAAAACTCCACCTCTTGGCACATATGAAAAAGCAGTAGATTTTCCATTTGGGACACAAGGTTGGAATCAGATTTATTCTCTATTATAATGGATGCAGTGAAAATTTATCTTAACCATTTAATTAAAATTAATTATATTAATTAATTCTATTGGTTAGAATTTTGGAGAGGCTGGTTAAAAGTCCATTTCCCAATAGAGTTGGAGATGCCCCACTTGAATTGTAAAGTCATCTCTGTATTTATCTTTGAACGTCTAGGAACACCAGCATATCAACTTCATTGGGTCCATGTATAAATATTGCACAGTAAATTATGTAATTAAGGTCAAACAAACTTTTTGTTCATACTTTGTTGATTATGTTGCAGCTTCCTTCTTTTATAGTAAAGGTATATTCAAGATTGTATAAAATATATCAGCTATCTAGTTCTTCCTAGAACTTATTGGAACTGAATTCTTTTAAGAATGTGCTTGTAATAGCTTCTCAGCCTTTTGGCTAAGATCAAGTGTAGTAATAACTTACTAGAAAGAATTATACTATCTGAATTTCAGTTTATGAATTCCCAATCATATACAGCTCTATTAGACTGAAGAGAATCTCTATAGACTTGTATCTATGCAATTTGAAATAAACATCCTTTGAATGGTGTGGGAACATGAATGGATTTCCAGAAAAATCATAGACTATAGGAACCATTGGCACTATTCCGGTGATCCTGAGGACAAAGATAAACCTCCAAGGGTCTTCACTGACCCTCAAAAAGGAGGCAAATGACCAGCTGTCTGCAAGAAACATAAATCCTTCCATTCCCCACTATTCTTTCAGAGCTGAGAAAGCTTCTTGGACAAGAAGTAAAATGTCTTTAAAGAAAAAACAAGGAAGTCCAGTTGCCTCTTGAAAAAGCAGCTTTTTGAGACATCCCAACTCTATTCTGATTGTGAAAAAGAAGAAAGAAAGCTCCCAATGTTTGCTATATGGAAAAAGATAAGAGGTAATGACCTCATTTCCCATGAATTCTGTGATATTTCCATTCTGGAGATGGAAAGAGGAATAGTGTTGAAGCATTTTTTTCAAAACTCCATGATTATCTCAAAATGTTTTCCTAAGGGCATGTCTTAGCCATGGAAACCCTGCTCAACATGACCAACATCTCTAAATATGAGAGCCAAATTAGCAGTGCTATCTCTGAAGCAGAATAATGTATCTCTTCTCTACATTCTATCACCTTTCTCTGAATGTGTATTAATAATTTTTAAAATTATTTTTAATTTATTTTATTATTTATGATTTTTATTACATTTGCAACAGAATACCTTATGCCAACAGACTTAAAAATTTAGGCTTAGACAACTTAGAACTATGCTGCCTTTGATCTGACCTAAATGTAGTACATAAAATTATCTATTGCAATGTCCTGCTTGTGAATGATTACTTCAGCTTCAACCACAACAATACACGAGCACAAAATAGATACAAACTTAAGATAGGAAATATGACTTTAGCAACAGAGTGGTCAATGCCTGTAATACTCTACCTCAGCAGTCACCAACCAGTGGGCCATGGCTCACTGGTGGGCCATTGAAAAATTTTGATGGGTCACAGAAGAAATGGCCTCCAAAAGCAATTAATCTGGGCCGTGCAGTTATTGCACCTCCCAGCTCTTCGAGGGACCCCGGAATCAGGCTGGGGATGTATGCACCAACCAGCTCCTACACCCACCAGTAGCAGCAACAGCAGTCCTCTCCCCCATTAGTTCTCTAGCTTTGAATTGCTCCCAGCTCTCTCTCTTTCCTTCCTCCCTGCCCATGTGAAGGCAGGAAAGGAAAGGGAGACAGAGCCGTGCACAGCTCTCCCCTTTTCCAGCCCTTGCTGCCTCTCCCAACATTAAAGCTTCAGTGATGCAGGCAAAGCCGCTGCAGCGGTAACGTCCTGAGTTGCCTTAGCATACTCGGTTAGTTAAGAATCACCCTACCCAGAGAAGTAAGTGGTGTGGAGGAGGAGGAGGCAGTAGTGGAGAAGCAAGCAACTCAGGGTGCTACTGCTGTGGCGGCTTTGCCTGTGTTTCCGACGCTTGGATGTTGGGAGAGGCAGCAAACAAAAAACAGCTGCCAAGCCTGACATACAAAATTAAAAAGAACCCAATACACAAGCCTGAGGATGGCATATGAGATTCTGCTGAAATGTCGCTATAATAAAAGCACAAATATCATGTGGGAAAATACCCAAAGAAACTTAAATACCATACATATAAATATCTGCGAAAACATAAGAAAACACACACACACACACACATATATATATATACATATATATATAATTTATATTTAACATAAAAATATATTAAATATATTAGCTTTTTAAAAAATTTCTTATTAGTGGTCCTCAGGATTTAAAAGTATGAAGTTGGTGGTCCCTGAGATCCAAAAGGTTGGCGACCCCTGCTCTGTGGTTTTTTCCCCAAAGCCCAAAAACTTTAACCTTAGACTGTCTACTATTGATCTCATCCCATTCCTAAGAGGTCTGTCAGGGGCATGCATAAGCAAAGCAGCATGCCTATGGTCCCTGTCCTAATGTTCCCTTTTATTCGTATCCATTTCATGTATTCATAATCATGTTTATACTTATATCTGTCATCTAATACATGCTTGACAAATAAAATAAATAAATAAAAATTTTATTTAAGGAGGAATGAGGCACTTACAGTCCATATTCAGAAAAACGTGGCACTCTTTTGAAACTCTGTGTACGTTCTTCACTCTTTATAAAGGAAAAAAAAATCCTCCAAGTATCATTTTAGCTCCAGGGATAGAAAAATTACCTTCAGGGGTGAAATTTTTCCTTGGAACATTATAGGGTAGAATGCAGATTGGTTTCAACCTCTCATTGACACTGCCAGGAAGAAAGAAGAAGAGCAGAAGAAACTTAAATGCCAAAAGACTCGAGCCATCATTCCATTTTGTCAAATACACAGTCAACAAAATATAGCTGTCAATTTTGCAAAAATATTGCCTCGATTAGACCTAATGGGAAGCACCCACTGAAAAGGTTGATGATGATGATGATGACGATGATGATGATAAAGAAGAAGAAGAAGAATTTAAAAAGTAAAGACAAAACAGAAAGGTTTCTCTGACTCAGGTAAATGCTGAGAATTCAATGGCACAAGGTGGATTTTGAGGAATCTTTCAAAGCATGGAAGTTCTAAGCCCTTTTTCTTCCTACAGTCCTTGTCCAAGTGTGATACTGCCAAAGAAACAGATCAGAAATATAGTTATTTTGCAAATTACAGTGCAAATCATAACCTTATTCTATATTCCCTGGTGATTTAGGCAAATTTTGTTTGTCTAAAATCTGTACATGATTTATATAAGAGTTACAGTTAGTGTCCCATAGAAAGTGTAAAGTGTAACTTCCATTCTCTTGCTTTGCAATTCTACTTATTTTTGCCTTAACCTCATATCGAATGAGAGTGAAAAATATATCAGCTAATATAATTTTAGGAGTAGTAGATAATTTGTGTCAGCTCTGAGATTCAGCTGCCAAGAATGTTAAGGAATAAAGGGGGGTGGAGGAGTTGGAAAGTTCAAGGTTATTTCATATGTCATTAACAAATTCCAGCTGCAGTTAATTGGTTCATGTGATTAATGAAGTGTAAAAAGTGGGAAGAGAGAAGGTGGATTTTGTGAAACATGCTGAAAATGATTTTCAGTTTGGATGATTCCATAGACATATCAGAGCTGATCCTAATAAATCAATTTGAGATTATACTTGTCTCGGAGTGATTGATTACCATGGACAATTTCTGGATGCCTAACATTTAGCTTCAAAATAATAGGATATAATCCTCATCCAGATTTATCAATTGGCTTCCTCCTATATTTAATTAAACACATGTTATCTTTTTTGCAGACTTCCTGTTTGCTTGTTTGCTTGACTTGTCTGATGTCAATTCAGCCTATAGCTGAGTCTGGGTGGCTTACAAATATTAAAAGCCAATGAAATATTGAAATGAAAAATACTTACAGTAATAGCAATAATTTATAATTAAAACGATGGGAAAGAAGGGAGTAAAACGTGCAAAGGGGGAGATGGGGGTCTTGCAGGGGTGAGATTCAAAAATCCCAGTAACCGGTTTGCTACCCGATTGCTGGGTGGGTGTGGCCTACTGGAACTTCCTATTTCAAGCTTCTGGTGGGCCTGCAGAGTTTGGGGGAGGTTGTTTTCACCCTCCCATGGGTCCAGAGGCTTCCCTTGGGCCTCTGAAAGGGTGAAAACAGCCTCCCCCAGTCTCTGGAAGCCAAAACAGGCCCATTTTCAAACTTCCAGTACTTCTAGGAGGGTCATTTTTTTTACCTTTCCAAGGGTCCAGAGGCTTCCCCCAGGCTTCTGGGAGGGTGAAAACAACCTCCACCAGGCTCTGGAGGCCCTCTGAAAGCTGAAAACAGGCCTGTTTCTGAATTTCTGGAAGTCCTGTTTTTTCTCTTCCCAAAGCCTCTGTGTCGACCCTGCACTTACCTCCATTGAAAAGGGCCACGTCGAGACTCCTGGGAGGGGAGGGGTGGGTGGGGCCAGCCGGTTGGTTGAAATACCAGTTCAGCAAACCAGATGTAACATTAACATCCGCTTCTCCCTAACCAGTCCAAACCAGTAGAATCCCACCCCTGGGGTCTTGTCTTTATAGCAAGAGCACTTAGACTTATATACCGCTTTAGTCTAAAAAGACGTTGAGACTCTTGAAAGAATGCAGAAACAGCAGCAAAGGCACTTAGGGAGCTGAAGGCAAAAATATGTGAACAATGGTTGCAGTAATTGGGTATGTCAACTCTAGTGAAAAGAAGTAGGGGGTGACATTATAGCAATGTTCCAAAATTTTGAGGGGCCAACACAAAGAAAAGGGGCCAAACTTTTTTTCCAAAGTACTAGAAGGCAGGACAAGAAGCAATGGTTGGAAACTGAACAAAAAGAGAAGCAATCTAGAACTAAGGAGAAACTTCCTGAGAATAAGAACAATCAACCAATGGAACAATCTACCAATGGAGCAATGACATCTTGCCTTCAGAAGATGTGGCTGCTCCAACACTGGAGGCTTTTAAAAAGGGACTGGTCAACCTAGTGCTAAAATGGTATAGGGTTTCCTGCCTGGACTAAAAGATATCCAAGGTTCCACCTAATTCTGTTATTTTGCTATTCTGAAATCAATTGGAGAAATAACATATCCCAGAAACTATGGAAGTGCTATTCCAAGATTACATGGTAACCTATGGCCAACTGGAAGAGTTCTTCTGTTCTGCTTCTGGACATTACCTTTTTTAAAATAAATACATATATACATAAATAAACACATGCATAAATAAATACCTAAATAAATATCTAAATACATAAATAAACAAATTCATTAGGTATCATTAAATGAGTTTCAAATGTTTTTATCCACACCAATACATTTATGTTCCTGACCATTTTTTCCACTGGAAAATAGAAATAATTGACAAGTTTATTATTTTGCATCAGTTCAGATCTAGAAACCTTGCTTTAAAAGTTGTTGCTTTTTTTTTAATCAAAAGAGCCAGTGGTGAAGGCACTAGGCTAGGAGACTGTGAATTCTAGACCCAGCTGGGTGAATTTGGACCAGACACTCTTGGCCCAATTCATTTCAAAGACTTTTTTTTTTCAGTAAAACATATAAAGAAAGGAGTGTTAGATATCTTTGAATCTTTGACTTATATATAAAATTAATACAGGATGGATAAAAAATAGCCTGGAAAAGTCACAAACGTCTAACCTTGGGACTCTCTGAGCTTGGTTGTTTTAATTGCAGATGTTTCATTGCCCAGAGTAGTACTGGTGATGCTACCAAATTTCAACAATAAAATGTCTGCAAGAAAACATCCAAACTCAGAGAGCAGCAATATTCCCTCATTTCAACTCTGAGATAATAACAACAACAACAACAACAACAATAATAATAATAATAAAAATTTATTTATATACCGCTCCTCTCCCGAAGGACTCGGAGCGGTGCACAGCCATACAGTTAAAACAATAGATATGTGGAAAAATAAAACTAAATTAAACCAAAACCCTGGCTTTAAACAATTTAAAACCCTTCTCTAAAACCCTAAAATTTAATAAAAATAAAACACCAAAACTAAAATCAGCCTAAGCCGACCTGGTCAAAGAGCCAGGTTTTCAAGGCATGCCTGAAGGTCCCCAGGTCCGTGGCTGTCCGTAACTCTGGGGGCAACCCATTCCAGAGGGCAGACGCCCCCACAGAGAAGGCCCTATTCCTCGGGGTCACCAGCTGGCACATAGCTGCCGATGGGACCCACAGGAGACCCTCCCTGTGGGAGCGCACCGGACGGTGAGAGGAAAATGGCAGGATGCAGTCTTGTAAATATCCTGGTCCGATGCCATGGAGCGCTTTAAAAGTTAACACCAAAATTTTAAAGCGCACCCGAGAGGCCACTGGCAACCAATGCAGCTTACGCAGGAGGGGCGTCACATGCGCGAACCTTGACGCCCCCATAACCAACTTCTGTACCAGTCCTCCAGATGCTCCCATTCGGGAGCCCCATGTAGAGGGTGTTACAATAGTCCAGTCGGGAGGTGACCAGGGCATGAGTGACTGTGCGTATGGCATCCCGATCCAGAAAGGGCCGCATCTGGCGAATCAGGCGAACCTGATGAAACGCCCCCCTGGAGACGGCCGTAATATGGTCTTCCAAAGACAGCCGTACATCCAGGAGGACACCCAGATTGTGAGCCCTCTCTGCAGGGGGCAAAATCTCACCCCCAATAGCCAGCGATGGAACTATCTGGCTATATCGGGACGCCGGAAACCACAGCCACTCAGTCTTGGAAGGATTGAGTCGGAACCTGTTCCCACCCATCCAGTTCTGCATGGCCTCCAGACACCGGGACATGACCTCCACGGCATCGTTGGGGTGGCTTGGGGTGGAGATATACAGCTGGGTATCATCAGCGTACAGATGACATCTCACCCCAAAGCCACGGATGATCTCCCCCAGGGCTTCACATAAATGTTGAACAGGAGAGGAGAGAGGACCGACCCCTGAGGCACCCCACAATCGAGAGGCCTAGAGGTGGATCTCTCCCCCCCCGCCAACACAAATTGCAGGTGGTCGGAGAGAAAGGAGGCGAACCACCGCAACACGGTGCCACCAACCCCCAACCCCCCCAAACCGCAGCAATAGGATACTATGGTCAATAGTATCAAAAGCCGCTGATAGGTCTAATAGGACCAGGACAGAGGAATAACCCCTGTCATGGGCCCTCCAGAGATCATCAACCAACGCGACCAATGCCGTTTCGGTACTATGTCCAGGCCTGAAGTCCGATTGGAAGGGATCCAGGTAGGTGTCTTCATCCAGGTACTGGGGAAGCTGATCTGCCACCACACTCTCAACAACCTTCCCCACAAAGGGAAGGTTGGAGACAGGACGATAGTTGTTCAAGAGAGTTGGGTCCAGGGAGGGCTTCTTGAGGAGGGGTCACACCACCGCCATTTTCAAGGCAGTGGGCAGCAAGCCCTCCATCAAAGAAGCGTTAACAATTCCCCAGAGCCAACTCCGCCTCACCTCTCTGGGGGTAGAGACCAACCAGGAGGGGCAAGGGTCCAATAAACATGTGGTGGCATTCAACCTATCCCAGGCGGCTACCAAGTTTGTGGCCGAGTTATGAGCCAGAGTAATGGCCCAAGCTCCGTCTGGAACCGTTCAGGATCCATCAGGCATCTGGGGCGGAACCATCTCCTCGGCTCCATCTCCCTGCGGTGCGGATTGGCGGTACAGAAGTCTAGTCTAAGGAGAGAATGATCAGACCATGACAAAGGTTTGACGACTATATCCCCTAACCGATCATTCAACCACGGTCCAGAGATGAAAATCAGGTCCAGCGTGTGTCTTCCCATGTGAGTGGGTCCAGAAACTAATTGGGTCAGGTCCAAGGCCGTCATGGAGGCCAAAAACTCTCAGGCCACCCCAGAGGATTCACCAAGTGAAGGCAGGTTGAAGTCACCCATAACTAGCAGTCTGGGTGTCTCCACCACCAGCTCGGCTATTACCCTGAGGAGCCCGGGCAGGGCTGATGATATGTAGCAGGGAGCCAGGTACGTTATCAAAAGACCCATCTGCCCACCCTGACCCCACCTCACAAAGAGGGACTCACAGCCAGCCATCTGAGGTACAGTGGCCTCCCTAGGACATAGATCCTCCCTAATAATTACCGCCACTCCACCACCCCTACCCTGAGCCCTTGGCCGATGAAATGCCTGGAAACCTGGTGGGCACATCGCTACCAGGGGGAAACCCCCCTCTGGGCCCAACCAGGTTTCGGTTGACCCCTGCCAGGTCCACACCCTCATCCTGTATCACGTCAAAAATCAGGGGGGCCTTATTCATAACGGACCTGGCATTGCATAACATCAGCCGGGTGCTCAGGGCCTGAGACTCTGCACAACTAGGCCTGCAAGATGGGTCAAGAGGGTCGGAGCACGTTACCGCTTGGAGATAGCAGGCACGCGATCCCCTAACCTGATATGACCCTCTACCCCCACTATATCTGCCCCTCCCACTTATGGTGCCAATAAAGGTCCACCCTTGATAGTTCTGATTCTGGTTGCCCCCCCAACCCCCGGTCCCTTGGGTCCCCCCAGGCATACTCACCGGCTTGGCTGACTCCAAACCCCCCACCCACTAATCCCACTAAAAATCTATCCCTCACCTTCCTCCCAATCTCCCTCCCCATACCCGTGGCACCCCTCCCTAACCCCATTAAAAATTTAAAAATAAAGGGAAACAATTGAGTACCCCTCCCCCTCCCCAAACGTTTCATGGAATGGCCATGCCACCTCTCTGGATCCCAAGACCCGTCCTTGAGGTGGACTTTCGATAGTCCCTTCGAAAGGGGGGACTATGTCAGGGAGAGGGGCATCCTCTCAAGGGTATAGAGCTCGGTCCATGTGTACTGAAGCAGGCCAACTAGTCCCGACTCAGATATGCGATGTCGGGTCCATCCGGCTCCAGATAAGACCCGCCAACCTCCCCCAGTCCCCCACCACCACTGCCACCAGCGGGGGGAACCACGGGGAACAACAAGTCCATCTGCAGCTGTCGACACTGCTGCCGCCCGATCCTACCGTGGCCGCCCAGCATAGATGCGGTCGCCGTCTTTGCCGGCCCTGTAGTCCCAACAGCCCCTCCGACCGGTTCCTGATGACACTCGCCGGTCTCCCCCAGTCCTCCCCCACCTCTGCCACCGGTGGGGGGACCCAGGGGGAATGAAGGGACTGTCCATGGCCATCGTCAACGCCGCTGCCTGCTGCCACCGCGGCCATCCAATACCACTGTCCTCAATCCAGCAGACCCGATGACTCTTCCAGCTGACTCCAGGCAAGGCATCCCAAGCTCCCCTGGATCTCCCCCACCTCTGCCACCAGTGGGGGGGGGCAGGGAAAACGAAGAAGTCCTCCTCATCTGTTGTCACTGCCACCCGATAACCTCGTGGCTGACCAACGCCACCAGGGCCGCCGCTTTCGTTGCCCCTCCAGCTGGCCCCAGGCAGGCCTCACGACCACCCCCATCCCCCCCTACCTCTGCCACCGGCAAGAGGGAAACCCAGGGGGAATTACGGCTCCATCCAATGGCCGCCATCCTCGTCACGGCCCGGAACCGCCGCGGGTGCCGCACCAACTTCACCGCCGCCACGGCCCCCCCCATTCTCCTCGCCCCTGGGCCCCCCCTCCTCTGCCACCAGCAGGGGGGAAACCCAGGGGGAATGGCGGATCCACCCATTGCCGCCGTTCCCATCGCAGCCCGAAACCGCCGCAGCCGCTGCACCAACGCCACCGCCACTGCCGCCACCGCGGCCCTCGGCAGTCCTCTGACCGGCTCCTGCTGGAGCTTGCCGGTCTCCCCTGGTCCTCCCCCACCTCTGCCACTGGTGGGGGCACCCAGGGGAAATCGAGGCTCATGCCGAAGGCCATCCAGGCTGGAGAAGCTTCCACCGAAAACGTCCGGTCTCCATCTTGAAACACCACCCTCACAAATACCCTTCTTTATTGAGACTTCTTTTAGGCCAATCTCTGCAGAAAACAAAACAAAACAGAAAGATTAGCTTGGATTGGATATTGGGATACCAGGAGAGAAGAAGAGATATTAAGCTACATTTTTCATGTTCACATTCACTTGCAGGAATATCTGTGCCTATGTGTGCTTTATTTGATTTCATATATATATATATATGAATATATATATGAACAATATATATATATTGTTTCGTTGCCTTTTGTTTACATGTGTGTAAGGTTTTTAAGCTGATAATTTTTAAATAATAAATAAGGGAGACTAGTATAGATCTATTTCGAGCTAGTTAGCTCTCTTCAGCTAGCCATACCCTTACTGGGATTCGAACCAGGGAAGTATTACATGTGAGGCAGTTGTAATTGCCTCTACACCACTGGCTCTCTCCTTATCAGCTCAGGCAGGGGAATAAGTATATACTTTGTATTACAACACCCTGTTAAGCCCCAATTAAGGGAGAAAGCATACTGCTTTCTTTTCTGTCTTTCGGCTCATCACCAGAGACCATACCGACAGAAAGCTATTTGTTTCGTTGCCTTTTGTTTACATGTGTGTAAGGTTTTTAAGCTGATAATTTTTAAATAATAAATAAGGGAGACTAGTATAGATCTATTTCGAGCTAGTTAGCTCTCTTCAGCTAGCCATACCCTTACTGGGATTCGAACCAGGGAAGTATTACATGTGAGGCAGTTGTAATTGCCTCTACACCACTGGCTCTCTCCTTATCAGCTCAGGCAGGGGAATAAGTATATACTTTGTATTACAACACCCTGTTAAGCCCCAATTAAGGGAGAAAGCATACTGCTTTCTTTTCTGTCTTTCGGCTCATCACCAGAGACCATACCGACAGAAAGCTATTTGTTTCGTTGCCTTTTGTTTACATGTGTGTAAGGTTTTTAAGCTGATAATTTTTAAATAATAAATAAGGGAGACTAGTATAGATCTATTTCGAGCTAGTTAGCTCTCTTCAGCTAGCCATACCCTTACTGGGATTCGAACCAGGGAAGTATTACATGTGAGGCAGTTGTAATTGCCTCTACACCACTGGCTCTCTCCTTATCAGCTCAGGCAGGGGAATAAGTATATACTTTGTATTACAACACCCTGTTAAGCCCCAATTAAGGGAGAAAGCATACTGCTTTCTTTTCTGTCTTTCGGCTCATCACCAGAGACCATACCGACAGAAAGCTATTTGTTTCGTTGCCTTTTGTTTACATGTGTGTAAGGTTTTTAAGCTGATAATTTTTAAATAATAAATAAGGGAGACTAGTATAGATCTATTTCGAGCTAGTTAGCTCTCTTCAGCTAGCCATACCCTTACTGGGATTCGAACCAGGGAAGTATTACATGTGAGGCAGTTGTAATTGCCTCTACACCACTGGCTCTCTCCTTATCAGCTCAGGCAGGGGAATAAGTATATACTTTGTATTACAACACCCTGTTAAGCCCCAATTAAGGGAGAAAGCATACTGCTTTCTTTTCTGTCTTTCGGCTCATCACCAGAGACCATACCGACAGAAAGCTATTTGTTTCGTTGCCTTTTGTTTACATGTGTGTAAGGTTTTTAAGCTGATAATTTTTAAATAATAAATAAGGGAGACTAGTATAGATCTATTTCGAGCTAGTTAGCTCTCTTCAGCTAGCCATACCCTTACTGGGATTCGAACCAGGGAAGTATTACATGTGAGGCAGTTGTAATTGCCTCTACACCACTGGCTCTCTCCTTATCAGCTCAGGCAGGGGAATAAGTATATACTTTGTATTACAACACCCTGTTAAGCCCCAATTAAGGGAGAAAGCATACTGCTTTCTTTTCTGTCTTTCGGCTCATCACCAGAGACCATACCGACAGAAAGCTATTTGTTTCGTTGCCTTTTGTTTACATGTGTGTAAGGTTTTTAAGCTGATAATTTTTAAATAATAAATAAGGGAGACTAGTATAGATCTATTTCGAGCTAGTTAGCTCTCTTCAGCTAGCCATACCCTTACTGGGATTCGAACCAGGGAAGTATTACATGTGAGGCAGTTGTAATTGCCTCTACACCACTGGCTCTCTCCTTATCAGCTCAGGCAGGGGAATAAGTATATACTTTGTATTACAACACCCTGTTAAGCCCCAATTAAGGGAGAAAGCATACTGCTTTCTTTTCTGTCTTTCGGCTCATCACCAGAGACCATACCGACAGAAAGCTATTTGTTTCGTTGCCTTTTGTTTACATGTGTGTAAGGTTTTTAAGCTGATAATTTTTAAATAATAAATAAGGGAGACTAGTATAGATCTATTTCGAGCTAGTTAGCTCTCTTCAGCTAGCCATACCCTTACTGGGATTCGAACCAGGGAAGTATTACATGTGAGGCAGTTGTAATTGCCTCTACACCACTGGCTCTCTCCTTATCAGCTCAGGCAGGGGAATAAGTATATACTTTGTATTACAACACCCTGTTAAGCCCCAATTAAGGGAGAAAGCATACTGCTTTCTTTTCTGTCTTTCGGCTCATCACCAGAGACCATACCGACAGAAAGCTATTTGTTTCGTTGCCTTTTGTTTACATGTGTGTAAGGTTTTTAAGCTGATAATTTTTAAATAATAAATAAGGGAGACTAGTATAGATCTATTTCGAGCTAGTTAGCTCTCTTCAGCTAGCCATACCCTTACTGGGATTCGAACCAGGGAAGTATTACATGTGAGGCAGTTGTAATTGCCTCTACACCACTGGCTCTCTCCTTATCAGCTCAGGCAGGGGAATAAGTATATACTTTGTATTACAACACCCTGTTAAGCCCCAATTAAGGGAGAAAGCATACTGCTTTCTTTTCTGTCTTTCGGCTCATCACCAGAGACCATACCGACAGAAAGCTATTTGTTTCGTTGCCTTTTGTTTACATGTGTGTAAGGTTTTTAAGCTGATAATTTTTAAATAATAAATAAGGGAGACTAGTATAGATCTATTTCGAGCTAGTTAGCTCTCTTCAGCTAGCCATACCCTTACTGGGATTCGAACCAGGGAAGTATTACATGTGAAGCAGTTGTAATTGCCTCTACACCACTGGCTCTCTCCTTATCAGCTCAGGCAGGGGAATAAGTATATACTTTGTATTACAACACCCTGTTAAGCCCCAATTAAGGGAGAAAGCATACTGCTTTCTTTTCTGTCTTTCGGCTCATCACCAGAGACCATACCGACAGAAAGCTATTTGTTTCGTTGCCTTTTGTTTACATGTGTGTAAGGTTTTTAAGCTGATAATTTTTAAATAATAAATAAGGGAGACTAGTATAGATCTATTTCGAGCTAGTTAGCTCTCTTCAGCTAGCCATACCCTTACTGGGATTCGAACCAGGGAAGTATACATGTGAGGCAGTTGTAATTGCCTCTACACCACTGGCTCTCTCCTTATCAGCTCAGGCAGGGGAATAAGTATATACTTAGTATTACAACACCCCTGTTAAGCCCCAATTAAGGGAGAAAGCATACTGCTTTCTTTCTGTACTTTCGGCTCATCACTCAGAGACCATAACCGACAGAAGCTATTTGGTTTCGTTGCCTTTTGTTTACATGTGTGTAAGGTGTTTTAAGCTGAAATTTTTAAATAATAAATCAAGGGAGACTAGTATAGATCTATGTCGAGCTAGGTTAGCTCTCTTCAGCATACGCCATTACCCTTACTGGGATTCGAACCAGGGAAGTTATTAACTGTGAGGCAGGTGTTAATGCCTTACACCCTGGCTCCTCTCCTTCTCAGCTCAGGCAGGGAATCCAAGTATATACTTTGTATACAACACCCTGTTAAGCCCCAATTAAGGGAGAAAGCATACTGCTCTGGTGATGAGCCGAAAGACAGAAAAGAAAGCAGTATGCTTTCTCCCTTAATTGGGGCTTAACAGGGTGTTGTAATACAAAGTATATATATATATATATATATATATCTGCCCAGAGTCAGTTAGATTTTGGTGGCCTATGTGTGCTTTATTTGATTTCATATATATATATATATATATATATATATATATATATATATATATATATATATATATATATATATATATATATATATATATATATATATATATATATATATATATATATATATATATATATATATATCTGCCCAGAGTCAGTTAGATTTTGGTGGCATCCAAATTGTATAAAATAATTATATAAAAACATTAAAAATGAAATGGGACAGGTAGAATAATTATTATTATTTCTCTTATTCATTAAACATGAAACTCAAGTCAATTGAACATGTATCACAAATATAATTGATTGGTGCTAATGGTTGATATGGGTTGCTGCCAGCATCCTAGGGATCAACCAAGTGTTTTTTAAAGATGTATGATGTTCTGAGTAACACAGTTTTTTGCAGTTCTGCTGGTGTTACTGCAGGAAGCCACAATTTCTTGATATATTTTATAAAATTCTTGGACATAGTACCAAGTGCCCTGATGACAATGGATATCACTGTTACATGTTCCATTCATAATTGCATAGTTTTGATGACCAGATCATGATATTTCATACTTTTTTCCAGTTATTTTTTTGTTATTGTTATTAAAATAATAATCTGATTTTCAAAATTATTTTTATTTCAGAAAGAGAGTAGAATACATTCTCAAATTGTCAATTAACTATTAGGTGGATTTTTTTTTTTAAGATCAGTGATGTGGAAAATGTTTAATAGATAATTAACTCTTCCTGGAATTGATCCAAATTACTGTAATGTGTTTATTTGCTTAAAGCTCCAGAGATTTTCCAGAAAGCAGAAAAAACTATAAAGCATAGAAGTAAGAGGTTATAAATTAATCCCTGTTCCATGGAGAGCATGGGATGGTGGGAAGAGTCTACCATTGGGTTTATTTCTTCCAGCATCTGGTGTGTTTTTTTTTTCCTTCCCTTTGATCAGACCAATTTCAGATTTGAACTGTAAAAAATTCTGTCATTATTCAAGCATGTGTCCATATCTCCATCGAAGTTAAAGGTTAGATTGGTAATTTTTTCTTAGAAGGTGTGTTTGGAAAATCCAATATGCTAAGTCAGATCCATTGGTGTGGGTTGATATGTTGGAGACCTCTTTGGGAAGACGTTTTGACGGCTGATGTGTTATTCCTTTTGATGTTCCCAGTTATCGAAGTGAACACTCTCAAGTGTCCAGAGGTTGATCCTTTTCCGGTTCCACATGAATGGTACCAACCAGGTGATCTCCACATTGGAGGGATAGCTTCACAGAATCTCTATGCCTTCAGTGAACATAAATTTGATGAACATCCATCTCAGGACCTCTATGGACTTTCAGAGTAAGCAAATCCCCTACATTTCAATGTTCCTTCTTTCTTCTCAACTTTTAAAGATGATGACACCTATTCCTATGAGTAAGGAGGTGCTTAAATAAGAGAAATTAAAACATTATCATCTGGACTTTTGTACTCCCATCAGGATATTTTAACAGAATAGCACAGTTGGAAGGGACCGTGGATGCCTTCTAGTCCAACCCTCTGCTCAGGTAGAAAACCCAATATAATTTCAGACAAATGGTTATCTAATATCTTCTTAAAAACTTCCAGTGCTCTAAGTTTATTGTATTTTTAAGATGCGTTAATAATTAATGAATAGTTAATTATATTCCCTAAGACATGGGAACTTAATGAAATGAAGAAATCTTTAAAAAGATAAAATCCTCTGTTAAATAAAGTAAGAATAGAATTAATTGATTTTTTCCTCAGAAAGTCAATTATATCCATAAGAAGGAGCATTAATATCCAACTTTAGACAAAGTTAGAAATTTACCTAGAATGCTCTTCATAGCTGAAAAGATTATAAATGAGGAAATTTAGAAACTAAACCTGTGTAAAACACAGAACTTAAGAAATTCTTATCTGAAAACAGAAATGCTTATCTCAAATTATAACACAATATTTGAAGTGATGAAAAAGGCAGAAATTGATATCTACCTAAAATAGAAATAGTTAGTAGTACTTAATCAATTCATCATTGCCCTGAGTGCATTGCCCAGATGCAATTAAAATCATAATAAATATATTTGATATAAATAATAGATCAACATTAGATAAAAGTAAAGTATTTAGCAGTATAAAAAGTCATTGTTTTATTTGCAACACAGGCAAAAATTAGTATTTTCTATTTTTTTGTAGGAGAAGAATATAGTATCTGTCTAAATTTAGTTGAAAAAAATTTCAAACACATTTTGAGTGTTCAGTGAGAACTGTAAAGTTGTGAGCTGGAGGAAATTAGAGAGAAAATGAGTTTGAAGAAAAATATTTCAACTTTGAAATGCCCCTCCCTTGTTTACTAAGTTCTCTTTAAAAAAATAAGGTTGAAGTTGAAAAGTAAAGTAAGAAGAAGAATAAGTTTAGAATTTATCTATAGAGATATAGTTTAGACTCTTCCACTAAACATTGCCTTAAAAACCTGAAAATATATTATTAACATATATTACTCTGAGCAACTTTCTGTGAATAAAATGTGCAGTAAAATTCTGCATGGACTGGGATTAAAAGTATTAAATAAATTAATAACTGCATTAAAAAAAGGTTCAGTCCCAATCCCAAGCAGAAATAACTATTCTTTCATTCTATACATTATGGAATTGTTTCTTTATTTGCAGTCTGATCACAAAATTCTACCAACATGTTCTTTCTTTGGCCTTTGCTGTCAAGGAGATCAATGAGAACCCACACATCTTGGCCAATATTACCCTTGGATTCCACATCTACGACAGCTACAACAATCCAAAGATGACCTATCGGACCACCCTGGACTTACTTTTCAAATCAGATAGATTTCTCCCCAATTATAAATGTGGATTTCAAAAAAATCTCCTGGCCATTATTGGAGGACTTGGATCAGATACTTCATCCCATATAGCAGAAATTGTAAATTTGTATAAAATTCCACAGGTAGGTCCAGAAGTGAGGGATTTATCCTCTGAATTGATTTAAAGAATTAATCAATTGATTAAACATGCTCAAGAGCATCCTTAAGTCTTCATTGTCATGAATCTCATCTAAGATTTAAGAAGTGAATCAAAATCAAGGTTAGATTCCTTGATTAATACCAATGATACTTTATATATGTTGAAAAAAAATGCCTAGGAATTTAATCATATTCTCAAAATTTGAGAAATCATGGATCAGGTGTTAATTCTAAACTGTCTAACCAGTTCTTGTAGTGATCTATAAAATGCATAAGCAAATCAAAAGTCTTTGATTTCTTTGTGTCATATCTTGATGTTTTGTTTTAGCTCACATATGGATCATTTGCTATGGAAGAAATTGATATCAGTAAATCATCTTCACTTTACTTTACAGCCCCAAGCGAGACACCACAATATATCGGGATTGTTCAATTGTTTCAATGTTTTGGGTGGAAATGGATTGGTCTCTTTGCTACTGATAATAAAAGTGGAGAACATTTTTTGCAGAAATTGGAACCCTTACTTTCTGAGTGGGGAATCTGCTTAGCTTTCACACAAAGATTTCCCAAACAATTGCATTTGGATGACTTGGGCAAATTTAATGAAGTAATGCTTAATTTTTATACACATTTCACAGACATGAAAGCAAATACATATATCATCTATGGAGAATCTTTAACATTAGCATGGTTCACAGCTTTCGTATTTCTCTGGGATCCTGCATATAAGGACAATATATCTTTAAGCAAGGTATGGATTACTACAAGCCAAATTGATTTCATGCTAACAGGAGTCCAAAAGAATTGGAATCTCCAGATTTTTGATGGGGCCATTTCCTTCCAAATCCATTCAAGTGAAAATCTGGAATTTGAGGAATTTCTTCAGTCCATAAAACCATATTCAAGGCACAGAGATGTATTTCGAAAGCATTTTTGGGAGCAAGTGTTTGATTGTTCCTTTCCTAATTCTGAATTGTCTTCAATGGAAAGTAAAAAATGCACTGGTGAAGAGAACCTGGACAGTCTTCCTGTAGCTCTCTTTGAAATGCAAATGACGGGTCATAGTTATAGTATCTATAATGGAGTTTATGCAGTGGCTCATTCTCTTCATGATCTGCTATCAAAGAACTCCAAAAAGAAAAAATTCTTGGCCAGTAAAAAAGCTGAATCTCCAGAGATACAATCTTTTAAGGTAACATTTGTGAAGCAAATAGGTTTTTCTTTCACTTAGAAAGAAAATATATTTTCAGATAAATGAGACTGTTTAAATCTGGCTGAGTAGGCATGGCCAGTTGGTCATGAGACTGGATTGGTGACATCACTTACCACACCCTGCCCCACCTCCTGGCTACTCACCCCAAAGGCAGAGGTAGGATTCAACCAGTGGGGCTAATCCCACCACTGATTAGCTCTGCCCCCATCCCTGCCTGTTTTTTGGCCTGTTTTTGGCCGTTATTTAGATCATTCTCAGGCCATTATTTTGAGTTATTTTCAGGCCATTTTTCAAGCTGTTGTTTGGGTGAAAAATGGCCTGAAAATGGCCCAAAACCAGGCTGAAAAGTAAGCAGGGGTAGCACCAGTCAGTGGTGGGATTTGCCAGTTCGCCGAACTGTGCAGAATCTTAACTATCAGTTCACCCAAACCAGTGAGAACTGGCAGCAGCCCATCTCTGCATAAAACCTAAGGAATACTGCACCTAGTTTTGGTCAACATATTATTAAAAAAAAGATAAGAGACTCTAGAAAGAATTCAGAGAAGAGCAACAAAGAACATTAGGGGGATAGAAGTTAAAACATATAAAGAACATTTGCAGGAACTTGGTTTGTCTAGTCTAGTGAAAAGAAGAATTAGGAGTGACATGATAGTGGTGTTCCAATATTTGAGGAGCTGCCACAAAGAAGAAGGGGTCAACCTATTTTCCAAAACACCAGAAGGCAGGATAAGAAGTAATGGATGGAAACTAATCAAGGCGAGAAGCATTCTAGAACTAAGGAGAAACTTCCTAACATTGAGAATAATTAACCAGTGGAACAGTTTGTCTTCAGAAGTTGTGGGTGCTCCATCACTGGAGGTTTTTAAGAAGAGACCAGACCTGTCTGGAATAGTATAGGCTTTTCTGCTTTGTATGGTGTTGGACTGGAAGACCTCCAAGATCCCTTCCAACTCTGTTATTTTGTTCTGTTATAACATGGCTTGATTGTGGAGCTAATACATGGCAATCTATAATAAATCTTATCATAATATACCCATGGCAACCCTTAACAATCTAAATTGTCCCTTCTTTGCGATTTCAATTTTTTTAAAATTAAGATATGTCTTTTTTTTTTCCTGAGAGCAAATCAGAGGCAGTAACTCTGGATCTATCATTTCTAAATATGTAGGCTTACATAACTTTTCCTTTTGTAAAGTGCATAGACATCACAAAATTGAATCATACATTTCTGTATGTTATTCACTGACAATACTTTGAGGGTTGATCTCTTGCTTTATTGAGCAAAATTGAAAACATCAAGTTTTTCACAATATATTCTTATATTATATTCTTATATTCTTTGTTCTGGATTGACATTTTGTCCAATCAAACTGCATAAAGTATTGAAGCAACATTCAATGTCACATATGTTGATTTCTCTCATTATAGTGATTTTAACTTCTTTGCTTTCTCCTTTTTCAAGTAGCTTCATCCATTTCTTAAAGGCATTTCTTTCAACAACTCAGCAGGAGAAACAGTGTCCTTTAGTGAGATGAATGAAGTTGCAGGAAGATTTGACATCATCAATATAATTGTGTTTCCAAACAAGTCCATCTGGAAGATGAAAGTTGGAAGCCTAAATCCTGCTGCATCTTACCAAAATAAATTGATCATTAATGGAAATTTAATTGAGTGGAACAAAGGCTTTAATCAGGTATGAAACTGCATAAATGGAAAATACTTACATAGTTTCACCTTCCTTAAAAGTTTTCAGTTAAAATGTCTCCAACCGAGGGCCATGACTTGCATTATGAGATGACTAGTTGACTCTTTTTGATGAAAAAAAACAAAAAAACAGAGAAAAACCTGGCAATTATCTGTGCAAACTTTTTCATGTTATAAGCAGGTTGTTCCAGTTTCTCTGTGCAATGAATACTGTCTGCCTGGATATTGGAAGAGAAAGTCTGAAGGGAAGGTTTTTTGCTGCTACGATTGTATTCCATGTCAACGGGGGAAAATTTCAAGCAAGTTAGGTCAGTTATGAACTTCTATAAACATAGGAGAACATCAGGCAGCAAAGGAATTGTTTCATCAAATGTTACAATTTGTTCTGTTGCACATATTTATTTTTAAAATTGAAGCTTTCTATCCTAAAAAAACAAGGAACATGGATAACCTATATAAATCTCAATTATTACTAATTTCAACTATTAATAATTTCCCAAATTCTGACATAATAAAGTGTACAGAAGCCTTTAAAATACATCTCTTCTGTTATGGCATCCCAGATGTAGGATTACAAACTGGAATACAAACATGATTAATTTTTTTAGAGGGCTGTAAATCTCATCTGCAGACCAGATATATGTATACATATACATACATTTTATATGGTGGACATCCAAAGCATTGCATGACAATACAACATAAATCAAAGTGGAAAAAATTAGAAAATTATCTAATTCATTCTTGTAAAATTGAATGGAAAAGAATCCATATTCAACATGATATACAGTAACTATTATATTGAGGATGCTTTTAATCAATATATATTTTATGAAACTCTTCAATTTTTTATGACATTATATGAAAAAATATTCTTCCATCACAGATATTTATGGCTGAGAGTAATTCTGTGGTACAGGAAGCACTAATTCATGTTAGTCTAATTTAGTAAGATTCTCAAAATGTGAAAAATACCATAACAGAGCAATGCGCTCTACATGGGGCTGCCCTTGAAGAGCATCCAGAAGCTCCAGTTGGTGCAAAATGCAGCTACCCACATAGTTTTGTGCAAACCCCAGTGTGCGTATGTATCACTTCTCCTGTGGGAGCTGCATTGGTTGCCCATTTGTTTCTGAGTGCAATTCAAATTGCTGGTTGTCACCTCCAAAGCCCTTCATGGCTTGGGACCAGGTTATCTGAGGGACCATGTCTTGCCAGTGATACTACCTGACTCATTAGAGTAGGGAGGAGGGAAATGTTATGGGTCCCATCCCTGAGGGAGACACACCTGGTAGGACCCAGAAGAAGGGCCTTCTCCGTGGTGGCTCCCTTTCTCTGGAACATCATTCCCCCAGAGATCATGCCCCCTCCCTAATACTCTTCCAGAAGGCACTGGTTCTGCCAGTAGGCCTGGGGAATCCAGAGAGGATGGAGCCCATCAAATGGCTCATGTGATCTGCTGTTGTCGGGGCAGAGGGTGGGAGTTGGGGGTGATTTTCTCTCCCAGATTTTGTTCTATTGTACTTTATTAATTTATTTGCTTCTTTTTGTTAGCTTTTATTGTTTTTTTTGAGTCGCCATGGGCAAATAGGTGGCAATATAAATTCAATAAATAAATAAATAAACAATAGCTTTCAAAATCCTTAAAACACCTATATGAATTCCAGATATTTCAGAATACTTGCACCAAATTGTCAGAAAAAAATATGAGTAGAAGAAGAAAGAGAACAAGAAAGAGAAAAGAAAGTAAATGAATATCTTAATATTTGTTTTGGATTCAGGGTTGTCATTTGAAAATTATGTGCGCATTATCCCCAGAAGAACTGGGAAAATGTTATATGATACTCATGCAGAGCACTATCTGAAAATATAATTAAGACCATTTAGGAAAGCACTGGAACTGCTGGAATATTTCCTATAAAATGGGGAAAAAAAACTACAATAATTTATATTATGTATAGATCACAGTGCATTAAATGAGGAGTGGTGCAATAGCCTAGAGGTGGAGGTCTCATCTCACAATCAGAAGGCTGTGAGTTTGATCCTAGGTAGAGGCAGATATTTCTCTCTCTGGGCCCACTGAGAATATATTTACTGAACAAAACTCTGCATTGGTGACAGGAACAGCATCCGGCCATTAAAACACTCTGCTAACTCCATTCAGTTGCCCAGACTGCACCCTGAAAGCAATTATGGAGTTCTTAACAAAAGATGATGATGACAGTATATTAAATGAAATAACCATTGGAATATAAGTATTTAGGCAACTAATAAAAGGTGAACATCAATTCATTAAACAATACTAAAACATTTATTAAAAAGGGATAAATGAAAACAAATGAATTTCCTTTTGATCCTTTATCTAGATACAGAAGATTGTTCCGAGTGTCCTGAAGATCAATATCCAAGCAAGGAACAAGATCGATGCCTTAACAAAACAATGAGTTTCCTGTCTTTTGAAGAACCTTTAGGACTCAGTCTGGCCTCAGCTGCTGTTTCCTTTTCCTTCATGACAATCAGTGTGCTTGGAATTTTCCTTAGGTGTAGACGTACCCCCATCATCAAGTCCAACAACCGGGACCTCTCTTACACACTACTCATTGCCCTTTTACTATGCTTTTTATCTTCCTTGTTATTCCTTGGACAGCCAAGAAAAGTAACCTGCCTTCTCCGTCAACCAGCATTTGGCATTATCTTTTCAGCTGCTGTTTCTTGTGTGTTAGCTAAAACTATTACTGTGGTTGTAGCTTTCATGGCTACTAAGCCAGATTCTTCAATGAGAAAATGGGTGGGGAAAAAATTGGCCCTTGCCATTGTCCTTTCTTGTTCTCTTCTTCAAGCAAGTCTTTGCATTCTGTGGTTGGCAAAATCTCCTCCATTCCCTGAGTTAGACATGCACTTCCTTATAGAAAACATGATTTTACAATGCAATGAAGGCTCCATCTTCATGTTCTATTGTGTCCTAGGCTATCTGGGCTTCTTAGCTATTGCCAGCTTCATTGTAGCTTTCCTTGCCCGTAATTTACCTGACAGCTTTAACGAAGCCAAGTTCATCACTTTCAGCATGTTGGTCTTCTGCAGTGTGTGGGTCTCATTTGTTCCAACCTATCTGAGCACCAGAGGAAAAGCCATGGTGGCTGTGGAGATCTTCTCCATCTTGTCTTCCAGTTCTGGGTTATTGGGATGTATCTTCTTCCCAAAATGCTTCATTATTGTGTTGAGGCCAGAACTAAATAGCAGACACCAACTAATAAAACGAAATAATTAAATTATGTTTACATTATTTTTATGAATGACTATTAGCATAGAAAAAAATGAAGACTGCTCCTTTTATAATATTCCTTTCTAATATTTGTACTTTGTGAATGTAATGTCTCCTCCTTTAATTTCCTAAGTCTGTTCTTCCCTCAGTTATTGAAGTAGTGATTCCACAATGCAGTGAAGGTCACTTTTCATGGCTTATACTTGATCCATACAGGCCTTCTGGCCTTCAGAAACTTCATCATTGCTAAACAGTGGACAACAATCAATAAAAATAATTATTCAAAATGCATTTTTCCTAGTGCATTGTCAAATTCTTATATGTTAGTCACTAAGAGAAATTGTGTCTTCAATTTAGGTCATTTTAACATATTTATCATATAATTTCTGATATTTATTCTATTTCTATACTATACTATTTCTATCTTATCAAATCAGATTTAAATGCATATTAAATAAAAGGAAATTTATTTATTTATTTATTATTCCCTGATTTTTTATCTAAAGTCTATGGTTTCAAATAGGTCACATAGTTATTGTTGATAGCAAAAAAAAGTACTTCAAAATTAACCAGGCTAAAAAAAGAGAAACAATGAATCTATGAATGATATGATAGAGCAGGGGTATCAAACTCATTGATATATTCAGACAAATTTCCCCTTCACTAAACCAGGCATGGGTGTGGACAGAACACTGTTACATTCCCACCAAAGTGGTCCCTATTTTTCTATTTGCATTTTTTATACATGCTATCAAACTGCTAGGTTGGCAGAAGCTAGGACAAGTAACAGAAGCTCACTCTGTTATGCACCGCCGAACTGCCAACCTTTCTGATCGACAAACTCAACAACTGAGCCATTGCGTCCCTTAAAATGTGAGATTAAAAGGGGGGAGAAAAAGAAATTGTTTAACTAATTTTGTACGTCATCATCATCAGGCTATTTTTTTAGATCTTCTGAAAATGAAAAGGAGGCTTCAGCTAACAAAAGTTATTGAATAGATGAAGGGACATTCCAAGCCAACATCTTTAAATCTTTATTTTGTACAAGTAGTCCTTTACTTATGACCACAATTAAGCCCAAAATTTATATTGCTAAGCAAGGCATTTGTTAAGTGACTTTTGCCCAGTTTTACAACATTTCTTGCTACAGTTGTTAAGTGAATCACTGCATTTGTTAAATTAATAACACACTTATTAAGTTAATTGGCTTTCCCATTGACTTTGTTTGTCAGAAGTTTGCAAAAAGGGACCATTTGATCCTAGGGCATGGCAATTATCATAAAATATTAGTCAAGTGTCTGAATTTTGATCACATGACCATGAGGATGCTGCAATGTTCATGTGTGAAAAACAATCATATGCCACTTTTTTCAGTGCCATTGTAACTTTAAATGGTCACTAAATGAACTGTTACAAGTATTAAAGCTTGAAAATCCATAAGCAGTTAATGTATTATAAGTTTCATGTGATGTGGCTATTTCAGATTTTTTCCAACAATGCAGTCATATGGTTTATTATGTGTTTAAAAGAAAACAATATAATACATATAATATTATTTCCAAAAGATTCAGGCATTGTCTAATAAAACTAATCTGAACATGTAGTTTTGCAGGTTAAAACATTCTGTTTATCCTCTACTCAGGATAGGACTACTTCTTTCTCTTTTCTTAATTTGTTTCTGTGAAATTGGTTCCAATACTTCTTTCTGAGAGGGAACCCAAGAAATGTTTCTTGTTCTATTAATTTCTTTTAAAATCATGTTTAGAATTAGTATAAATTAATATAATCTCTCTCCCTCTCCCTCTCCCTCTCCCTCCCTCCGTCTCCATCTCCAGACTGGGCACAAAAAGGTGGATGGCCTAGATAGTTTTTATTGGTGGAAATTTCAGGAAAAGGAATGAAGTGTGACAGTCATCATCCAGAAGTTTCTTAAGATATATAGGGTCACTGCAAAATAGATTAGTGAATGTGAAACCCTATTAGTGAATGTGAAACCCTATTCATTAAGTTGGGCTCTAGGAATCAGTAGGCATTGTTGTGACTGCACCAACCTCCTTCACTTGTAGCAAATGCCTTACCTAACCTTCTTGCTTTCACTGGGTTGACAGTGAAATTCCTTAGATTCATGGTTTTGGGGAATTTTAACCTGCCTTTCCTGGAAGAGTGATCTGAGGTGGCACAGGAGTTTATGTCTACTATAGCAACCATGGGTCTGGTGTGTTGGCTTAGAGATGGAGATTTCACCTCAAAATAAGGAGACTGTGAGATCGATCCTAGTTAGATGCATATATTTCTCTCTCTGGGCATGTTGAGAATATATCTGCTGAATATAACTCAGCATTGGTGATAGGATGGGTATCCAGCCAGTAAACACTCAGCACCTTTCAGTTGTCCAGACTCCACCATGCAAAGGATTATGGGGTTGTTAAAAGAAGATGATGATGATAGCAGCCATGGGCCAATCCCAGATCATTCACAGCCTGAGGTGGGACATACTGTCAACACCTGAGATGGATGTGGGATGGATGTGGGATATTGGGTATTGATTCAGTATTTCTGTTGGAGCAGTGGCAATGTGATTGAAAATTGGAGCAGGGGGCCTCTTTATGTTTCCCTTATCTGCAGGAGGCAAAACCTAAGAGATCAGTCTGCCCATCTTTATTAATGCAGCAAGAACGGTATCATAAAACTATGGGTTGTTCAAGCTGATTAGCTGCATGATCCATATGAACTATGGGTCACTGCTTGGAATAGGGGGAAAGCTGAGATTATGGATTGGATCATGCCTATGTAATCTTTTATGGATGTCTTTTCTCGGAACTTCATGGAAGAATTGAAGGAGATAAAATAAGACAATAGACATACAGACAACAAGGAACAAACACAACCAAATATACAGTATGTTAGACCATCCTTCTAACATTCAGAATATATTTTTAATAAAAATAATTGGTTGATTATAAAAGAAATATATTTATTGAACTTACATTACATTTCTTATATTATTTCTGTGACAATATAGTAGACACTCCTAAATTTTCACTTTTAAAAAATAAACATTTGAAGGGGAAGTGGAGATTCAACTTCACATTTTAAATTTTATCATTATACCTATATATACACTGAGTAATTTATAAAATGTAATTTTATCTTCACAGAAAATATAAAGAGACAATTGGAAAATTATAAATGATTGATTATAAAATAGTTTCTCTTTGGGTCAGAAATCACTAATCTTCCCACATTAAATCTGTGAGATATCCTAGAAAGCCATTGAGAAAAAACTTAAACTTGACACAATTTCTCATAAACCTAGATTTCAGAAAGTACATTGGAATGGTAAACATAGTTTAATATGAATACATTAAATATTAATTTATAATCTGGATGATTATTGACTTATCGACTTAAAAACATAATCAAAAAAGAAAAAAATAGTTAAGCGTGTCTTCTTATCAATTGTTCCTTGTTGTTTAAATCAGGCCTCAACACAATAATGTAACATTTGGGGAAAAAGATGCAACCTAGAAGCCCAGCACTAGAGGACAAAATGGAGAAGATCTCCACAGCCACCATGGCTTTTCCTCTGGTGCTCAGGTAGGTTGGGACAAAGGAGACCCACACACTGCAGAAAGCCAGCATGCTGAAGGTGATGAACTTGGCTTCATTAAAACTGTCAGGCAGTTTACGAGCCTGGAAAGCCACAATGAAACTGGCAAATGAAAGGAGGGCCATATAACTCAGGACACAATAAAACATAAAAACTAATCCTTCGTTGCATTGTAGAACCATTTCTTCAGTGATTGAGTGCATGTCTAACTCTGGGAATGGGGGGAAAGTTGACAACCACACAATACAGATGCTTGCTTGGAGTAGACAGCAGAGAAGGACAATCGTAACAGCCAGTCTTTTCCCCACCCATATCCTCATCCGAGATCCTGGTTTTATGGCCTTGAATGCAAGAGAAACAAGGATGGTTTTGGCCAACACACAAGAGATGGACAATGAAAAAGTGAGGCCAAATGCAGACTGTCTGAGGAGACAGGTCACTCTCCCAGGTTGTCCAACAAAGAGCAAAGAGCAGAGGAAACAGAACAGAAGGGAGATGAGGAGAGTATAGGTGAGATCCCGGTTGTTGGCTTTCACAATAGGGCTATTTTTATGCTTAATAAATATTCCCAGTACCCATATTGTAATGAGAGAGAATACAGCAGCAAGACAAGCTAAACTATACCCTAAAGGTTCTTCATAAGACAGAAAGTTTATCCTTTTTAGGAGACATTCATTTCTTTCTCGGTTTGCATATTGATCTTCTGGACATTGGAAGCAAGCTACCATATCTGAAATGGAAAACAAAACAAAACACCCATATTGTAATGAGTAAATGCAGTGTAGTAATAGTGGCATAAATTATTCTTAAAGATAATTCATAAGAAGCTAATTGTTTTCTTGATGCATTCATCATTGTCATAGCTTGCTTATTGATCTCCAGGGCATTAAAAGCAAGCAAGCATGTCTATAAAGAAAAAAAAAACTTACCTAAACATGGATTCATGAGAAAGTCAACTAATCATTTTAATAATAAATGAAATGTTCTTATCAAATTTCAAGTGAAAATGAAAACAGTTATCAAGGATGTAGATTAATATATTACACATATTTCAAATGTTCCAAAGTTACTTTTTTTCAAGAGGCAATTGGACTTTCTGGATTTTCTTTGAATACATTTCACTTCTCATCCAAGAAGCTTCTTCAGCTCTGACTGAATGGTAGGGAGTGGAAGGTGTTATACTCCTTGCAGACAGCTAGACATTTGCATTCTTTTTATGAATCATTAAGGTCACCTGGAGAATTATCTGTGTGATCAGGATCACTGCAAAAGCTTCTTGGATGAGTCTTCAAAGAAAAACCAGAAAGTCCAGTTGTCTCTTTAAAAAAAAGGACCTTTGAGAAAAATATGACCTGGATGACTGAGAACTCCATAGCCATATATTTCAAATGCAAAATATGTAGGAAACAGAATTTGTGATGGTCAAAGAAATCTTTTTTATATAATAATTTTAATTTTTTTTAAAAAAATTGCTTTCTTTCTTTGTTTCTTTTAAATTTCACTTTTATGTTTATCTCAATAAACAATAAATATGGGTACCAAGAGCATCAATATTGAATGGATAGAATGAAATGAAACATAATAGAATAGAACAGAATGGAATAGGCCAAGTGTGATTGGACACCAAGAAATTTGTGCATAAGCATAAGAGACTAAGCTCCAGCATAGAGTACATATACTGTAGAGAAAATATGAATAAGGAGGATTTTCTAGTTAAGCCAAATAGTGGAGAAATTGGCATAATGAATGTATCATTTTAAAAACAAATACTTCCATACATGTATTTATTTTAAAGTTTTTGTTCTCTTTGTTTCTTTTAAAACTTCATTTCCAATGTCCAAATCCAGCCCAAAACTAATTAGTTGAAAGCATGCTGCAGAATACCTTTAGAAAAATACCCATATCATATAATGTCTGATATTTCAAGTTTATTTCTATTACAACAAAATCTAAGAGGTTATTAACATACCAATCTTATTTGAGATTTTCCCCTCTGGGCATGGAACACAATCATAACAGCAGAATTTTTTCCCTTCATCCTTTCTTTTCTGATAACCAGGACGACAATATTCATTGCACAGAGAAATGGGAAGCACCTAGTTATCAATTTCATAATATCAGAAAGTGAATATGTATTGTTTTAAATAAAGATTAGTTATTATACTGGTCATTAAATGTGCAGTACTGTTATAATAAAAAGTCCTCCCCATGATATACTGTATATAAAAGTGACAAGAAATAAACAGGATTTGAGAAAGCATTTCAACTCAAACTTAAGTATATTTTAAACCTGCAGTTTGGATTTATGAGCACACTTGACCTGTATTTCCCTTTTTAAATCCAATTCATATCAGGAACTGAATATATGGTGTTTCATTAATCCAATTCATCCATTTGATCAGAGCCAATCAAATTTGTTTTAAATCACATGAAAGTTTCATTCAACCAAGGAAATATAGTCATTTAATTGCATTTATTTTCTGTCCCATGTTCCATTTGCTATTTGGGGGAATTCTAATCATGTGTACAATATTAATACACATATTACATTATTGATTCATTGATTAAGCCTTGGGCCATATCAAAGTGCAGAATTCCAGAAACCAATTATTACTAAATTTTGATAAAAGCAATTTAAAATGGAATTGGATAAAATACAATTTAAAATGAAATTGAAATAAAATACAGTCTAAAATGAAATTGAAATAAAATACAATAATTTGAGATATAGATAAAATATGATAAAATTATATTTCGGTGTCCATTTAAAGTGAAAATATGTCATTTTTAATTTAATTTTTCATGGTTTGCCTGGAAAGAGAACAGTAAATTTCCAAGCCAAAAGAATCCAAATGAGAATGGGTTATAAAAACTCTCCTTGAATTATACCTGGTTAAATGATCTATGCCAAACAATCATGTCCTCATTAATGACAAATTCCTGTCCTGGTGCAGCATCAGGATCCACCTTTCCAATCTTGTGTCTCTGGAAAGTGGAATTGGAAAAGGTGACTATGTTTATGATATCAAATCTACCTTCCATGTTCTTTTGATCATAAAATGTCAAGACATCTCCAAGAGAATTATTGAATTTCATGTCTTTAAGAAATCGGTGGAGCTATATTATTGGGAATAAAAAAAAAATAGAAAAATGAAGAAAAGAAAGGTATCACTGATTTTGCCATAATTGTAATATGCTTTTGAAAGAGAAATTCTCAAAATATAAGAAATCTTTTTCTCAAGCTTATTGAGAACCTTTTTGCCTTTCACATTTTCTTGTTTCCAGTCCAATGTAGCCAAGAAAACAGGATATAAAGAACTGAAGAAACAGTTTCCAGAAAGGAGGTTGCTCTCCTGGTTGCTTCCTCAGTTTCTAAGTAAGGTTCATCAGAACAACTTGCTCCTGGCTTCCCATCTATTTTTCATTTCATTTAACTCTTACAGATATTAGGCACCTGTGGACATGGAAAGAACTGAAGGATAACTGACTCCACTAAGTAAAATTTCTATATTTTCTTCGATAATAGATGAAATACCCAAAAAGCATTTAGAAATTTGAAAACCAGGAACTGCA
Source organism: Bungarus multicinctus (assembly GCA_023653725.1). Taxonomy (NCBI): domain Eukaryota; kingdom Metazoa; phylum Chordata; class Lepidosauria; order Squamata; family Elapidae; genus Bungarus; species Bungarus multicinctus. Next base: position 139,137,590 of record CM042840.1, on the reverse strand, counting down.
TTTTATTTCATTTCGGTCATAATGTTCAGGCAGTGAATTTGAAAACATATAAAAGTATGCAACTTTTGTATGGTATGGTACGGTATAAATTATGATTTTACCTAGCTTTTTCTCTGGTAATATCACACTACTAACTAGAGCATACAAAACATTTGCTAGACCAATACTTGAGTACAGCTCATAAGTCTGGAACCCACATTACATATCTGATATTAGCACAGTGGAGGAAGTCCAAAAATATTTCACAAGAAGAGATCTCCACTCCTCTACTCATTGTAGAATACCTTATGCCACCAGAGTTGAAATTCTAGACCTAGAAAATCTTGAATTACGCCGTCTTCAGTCTGATCTAAGTATGGTATATAAAACAAATCTGGTCATGTTGCCAACTTCAAAAGTCGATACAAAAATTTATGCCACCAGATAAAAACTGAATGCACCAATTATCACATTAAAAAAGAAGAAAACCTTCTACACACCAATTCCACCCGTGCTTTCTACAATTTTATAAACAACAAACTAAAAGACTCAAGGTTCTTCCCACTCTTGAAAGGACCTAATGGTAAAGATTGCAACGATGACACTATTAAAGCCAACCTCTTTGGCTCAGTATTTGTAAACAGCAATGGATCATATCTGGTATTTCCTAGTTGAACTACAGGCAACTACAATGATTTAATACACATCGATTTTACAGAAGACATTGTTGAAAAAGCACTATGCAATCTAAAACCATCTCTATCTATTGGATCAGATGGAATATGTGCCTACTTCTTAAAAAAGCTACCCACTGCCATAGCCGAGCCTCTAAGCATAATCTTTGAAAAAACTTTCAGGACCAGCTCCTTGCCAAAACTATGGTCACAAACCACGGTCATCCACATCTTCAAAAAGGGAGACCCCAGCCTAGTTGAAAATTACAGACCAATCTCTTTATGCTGCATCACCTGTAAAGTCATGGAATCAACTATTAACCAATCCATCATCCACCACTTAGAAACAAACAACCTACTCTCTAATAAACGATTTGGTTTTAGGAAAAAACTATCCAGTAATCTGCAATTCTTACACTGCAAAAACATATGGACTACAAAACTCAATCAGGGCAAAGCAATAGATGCAATCTACATAGACTTCTGTAAAGCCTTTGATTCAGTGGTACACGACAAACTACTCCTAAAACTTAAATCTTACTGTATCTCTGGATATCTGCATAACTGGATAGAAGCTTCCCGTCAAACAGACAACAAATGGTCAAAATTGAGAGCATCCTATCAAACTATGTGCCTATCAAAAGTGGTGTCCCCAAGGCAGTGTTCTAGGACCAACTCTCTTCATACTCTACATAAATGACCTCTGTGATCATATCAAGAGCAACTGCGTTCTCTTCACTGATGATGTAAAGCTATTCAACACTACAGACAATACTGCTATCCTTCAAAAAGACCTTGACTATGTATCAGAATGGTCAAACAAATGGCAAATTCAAATCTCCACAAATAAATGCTCTGCTCTACATATTGGCAAAAAAAATCAGAAAATAAAATACAAGCTGAATAGTCAAGAGCTTGTTGATGATTCAAATCCTGTCAAGGATCTTGGAGTACTCCTCTCAAATGATCTAAGTGCTAGAGCCCACTGTAACTACATAGCCAAAAAGGCATTAAGAGTTGTTAACCTAATCTTACGTAGCTTTTTCTCTGGTAATATTACATAATAACTAGAGCATACAAAACATTTGCTAGACCAATGCTCGAATACAGCTCATCAGTCTGGAACCCACATTATGTATCTGATATTAACACAGTTGAGAAAGTCCAGAAATATTTCACAAGAAATATTCACTTCTCTACTCGTTATAGAATACCTTATGTCACCAGACTCAAAATTCTAGACCTAGAAAATCTAGAACTATGCCGCCTTCGGTCCAATCTAAGTATAGTATATAAAATCACACATTGCAATGTCCTATCTGTCAATGAATACTTCAGCTTCAACCATAACAACTCTAGAGCAAACAATAAATGCAAACTCAAGGTTAATCGCACCAAACTTGATTACAGGAAACACGACTTCAGCAACAGAGTGTTCAATGTCTGGAATACTCTACCTGACTATGTGTTTTCTTCCCAAACCCCAAAAACTTTAACCTTAGATTGTCTACTATTGATCTCACCCCTTTTCTAAGTGGTCTGTAGGGGGCATGCATAAGCGCACCAATGTGACTACCGTCCCTGTTTTATTGTTTCTTTTATTTTTCTTATATGTACCCCATTTCATGTATTATAACTATGTATATACTTATACCTATTATTTGTAAGCAATTGACAAATCAAAATAAATAAAATAAAAATATATAAGTATTATATATAGTATGGTATTCTGTATACAACACTATATAAACATTATATTAGATTAGATTAACAGAGTTGGAAGGGACCTTGTAGGTCATCTATTTCAACCCTCCACCCAAACAGGAGACCTTACACCATTTCCCATAAATGTCAGTCCAATCTCCTCCTTGAAAACCTCCAATGATGAGGCTCCCATAACTTTCAAAGGCAAGCTATTCCATTGGTTGATTATTTTCACTGTCAGAAAATTTCTTCTTATTTCTAGGTTGAATCTCTCCTTGACCAATTTCCATCCATTATTCCTTGTCTGGCTTTCAGGTGCCTTGGAAAATAGCTTAACCCCTTCCTCTGTGTAGAAGCCCCTCAAAAATTGGAACACTGTTATTATATATTACTATATATTATATTATACTATGTATTATACTACATAAACATTAACTTTTTCTAAGCAAGATATTTCATTTTAATAGTCATTTCTTCCTCATTTCAATCATACAGTCTTTGTAGTTACTATTACCTGATATAAAGTATTTGTATCACATTACCTGCCTTGGTTGTATATCCTCATAGTTTAATAATTTAGGCCTCCTCAGAGCCCTGTGATTAGATTGAAGTAAGAAGAGAGCATGTAAAGTTTGAGCCAGTACATTGGCAGCATTATAAATACTATAGCTGTGCCCAGTCAATTGCATCTCAAAAAGCGACCCAGGAATGCTATCCAGCTTTTCTTCTCCTGTACAAATATCATTGTCTACTGAGGTCAAACGAGGAGATGGCAAGGAACAATCAAATACTTGTTCCCAGAAAAGTGGGAAAAAACCATCTTCTTGAATCCAAGGAGGTTTTATCAACTTCAGGAATTCATTGTACCCTGGAATTTGTTTTGAGTGAATTGCAAAAAAAATGGCACCATCAAAGAACCGTCGATCCCATTTTCTTTGTATACCTGTTAGTAAATAATCAATCTGGGCAGTCATAATCCATACCTTTCCCAAGAAACTCTGGTCAACTCCAGGGCACATTGTAAATATGATAGTAGTTACCCATGCAATGGTCAAAGAGTCTCCACAGACAACAAAGATATTGATCTTCTCATCAGCTATACTCTTATAAATATTCGCTGCTTTCTCAAACATTTCATGAAATTTATCCCAGTGGGTTAGATATGGAATTCTTTGAATAGAAGCAGAGCAGATTCCATGTTGGGGAAAAAGGGACTCCATGATCTGCAGGAAATGTTCTCCATTCCAATTATCAGTAGTAAAAATCCCAATCCAGGTCCACCCAAAATGTTGGAGCAGTTGGATAATCCCAATGTACTGAGAAGATTCATTTGGGACAATGGAGTAAAAGGAAGACATCCCAACATTGTAACTATCCAGAGGGGTAAATGATCCATAAGTGAGCTAAAACAAAGAGCACATTCTGTAGAAACATATCACCAGGATCATATTTACCTCAGTTTTTCTATTCAGGAAAGCAATCTTTTGTGAGGTTATTCAATTAAGTGATTATCATTAATCAATATTTTCTAAAAGGGGGGAAAAGAATAGCAATCTTATATCTATTCTTCAAGTTCCTACCTGTGGTATCTTGTATAAACCTACAACGTCTGCCATATAGGATGACGTTTCAGAGCTGAGTCCTCCAATAATGGCTATGAGGTTTTTCATGGTGCTACATTTGTAATTGGGAACAAATCGCTGGGATTTGAAAAGCAGGTCTAGAGTGGTTCGATAGGTCATCAGTGGATGATAATAATTGTCATGGATATGGAAGCCAAGGGTGACATTAGACAGGATTTCTGGATTCTCATTGATCTCCTTCACAGCAAAGGCCAAGGAAAGGACATGTTGGTAGAATTTTGTTAGTACCCTGTAAATAAAATGATTTCACTCTTTCAGAAGTTAACCTTAAAGAAGATTTTATGTTTCAACAATATTAATTGTTTTAGATGAGTTAAATATATCAATAACCTCTCCTTCTCCCCATGTTTAAGATTGGGCTATTCCTTATCAATTAAGAACTCTGCCACAATGAAATTTATTCCGTGATTGACATAGTTGCAGAATGAGTCAACATATTGCTAGTTTCCATAAACTAAAATGTCCTTCTTTTTCAACAACTAAATTATTTTTATATTTTTCCTATTATTTGTAATAACATTTCATAAGAAGATTATACATTTAAATTTGTTTGTAGGATTGATATTATATATGACCCTATGCTATTTCTTTCAAGCAGCCTGTCACCATCATAAATTGGTTTGCCTGGTCTAGTTTTGCACACTTGGCAAATAGAATTTACATTTTTTAAAAGCTGATTTCAATTCCAGAGATGTAAAAATAATCTCAGAGAGGAAGAATTCTCATTATGCAAGAAAACAATCCATCCTTCCCTATTTCTCTGCATACTTTCCTAACTGCTACAAAGGAGCAAGATAGAAAATCCATACTCTGGAAATTCAAAAAACTCTTGAGAGGGATGCTTTTGAAATAAAACTTCATTAAAATGGTAATGTATCATGGAAACCATCTCGCCAAGAATGATATCTCCTCCCTGGTACCACTCATACCGAATAGGTATTGGACTCCCCCCATGGCATGCTAGACTATTCACTCTGACTTTTGGGATTACAAAAAGAAGAAGAAGAAACATCTGGGCTGCAGAAAGTCTTCCAAAATATGGATGAGTTTGATTTCACTTTAATCAGAATTCTGCATTAGCATATATTAGCCAGGCTAAATACACCACTTAAGAGCTTTGCTACTAATCCTTAGGTATAAAAATAATATGGATCCATCCATGTCCTTTATTCAGATTGTCAAAATCCAATTAACATTGAGTTGAAAATGATTGCACCCTGGTACTATAGCAAATCACAGTTTGAAGTAACAAACAATTATAGACTCTGTCCTTACCATTTCTTATTCTTATTTGCAACTCTCATTAGGACAAAATCTTTATGCACATTCTCATTATCACTAATAGATTTGATGTTTGTGCTTCAGGTGTTTATCTCTTATACCAAGTGAACAAATTACAGTCACTAGAATAATTCTAGTGGAGAGTTCATCAATTTTTCCCTGCAGGTCATCTATTATTGAAAGAAACAATGTAATAGTGAAGTAGTAAAGAATATTTTATAATTGTTTAGGCACTGCAGCTTTCCCCAGAACCACTTTTCTCAGTTTGGAAGTTCAGCCAGTGTCAACTTTGTAAACAGATTAATTGTCTCTATTAATCCAACTTTTAAAGTAATAAACTTTACTTGAAGCACACAGAATTATTTATAGACGTTATTTCTCTCAGTAAAATTTCCTAAAGAGAGCACAGGGGTTTTTATGTGGAATTTTAGGCTTTCTTAAATGAATTTTATTATGTAGATCTAAGGGAAAGAATTTTCCACCTCTAAAGAACAGAATTGCTTCTTGAGAGGTCCATATATATAATTGATTCATTCCTCTGACATTCCAAGTAACTCATTTCTCTGTTCAAGTTGACATTCCAGTTGATTTATTCCTTTGACATTCCAACTGTATTAGGATATTGATTTAGTAGCTGGAGCAAAACAAACAGTTTAGTTGATTAGTTATTCATGATGTATGAGATAATCTATGCCATGATTAATTGCCATAAGTATAAAGGGGGAATTCTTTTTTCACAACTTTTTCTTCTGATTGTTCTGTATGCTATTTAATTCACCTCATTATATTCCTGTGTTCCTGACTATCTTGCATTCTTTCTTTCGGTATGTAAGTTTGAATGTTACACACACACAAACACACACATATACACATGACTACAAGTTTGTGCTAGTGTCTCAGACTTCATCTGGACAGCTGCTATGCAATTCTACAAACTGTCTATCCAATCTACCTCTATAACACAAATATTTTGTTATACCACTTTTTCTTCTACCTAGTATATTCCGACATATGCAAGGTCTGCTTTTTGGATCATTGAATGCCACTTTGCACAATCAGGTGCAAGCCCATGGTTTGCTTATCTTTGTTGATGATGTCTTGCCCTCTCTGTTTTGGACACCTGTCAGGTTGCCAGCCATTGATTTCTAGTTGTAGGTGGTCTTGGCAACAATGGAATGTGCTGCTCTCTGGACATGTCCATGCCAGTGGAGCTGGCCTTCTCTCATCCTCTCTGTAAATGCTGCTGAATTGTGTCATTAGGTTGTGCTACTGGCTACCTAAAAAACTGGGGTCCCTGTTATCCAATCATTTGGCACCCCATTTCATATGTTTGAGATAGTTTTCATTGAATTTTTGGGTAAATTTTTGTAGAGTAGTTTGCTCACTTTTCCACAGCTGTCCAAAACAGCAACTGCCACAGTCCTTGTTAACTTGGGTGACAACTGTTCCAATATGGAGTTCTTTTTCTGTTGTTTCATCATGGCTAATGGAAACTCTTTATCATTGTTGTCCTCTATTTCTGTAGAGATGTAGTTGTTTCATATATATAGTGCAACTGCACTTCCTCTTTTATTTAGTCTATTTCTTTTAAATAATTTAAATCCCTCTAGCTTTAAATCCATTTGTGAGTTTCATCCCACCAAATTTCCGTAATGGCAACAATATCATGTCTACCCTCATTTACTTGAATTTCTAATTCACCTTGTTTATTCTTCATTCTCGGTGCATTGATGTATAGATGTTTGAGTCCATTTTGATTGACTCTGTGTTTACTGTCTACATAACCTGTGTTGTGCCTGACTTCCCCTACTTTCTTGCCACATGTTTGATTAGTGCACATGGTATGGCACTCACTGTTAAATGTTTGGTTTTTCTTGACAGCAAGGTTGATAATCTTACCTGCACAACATCTATGTTACATACACTGATAACCCTATTCATTTTAGATTGATGGTGACAGAAATGTTCTGTGTCAATTAATTATCTGTCCCTACTGTTTCAATTCCAGAAAATCTGACAATTTAATGCCAAGTAACTCAGTCCTTTTCTTCGATGGATGCAAACCATCTCTTTTATACAGTTTTTCATTGTACCAGCTGCAGATGTCATGACTAATAAAACCAAAGCCTTCCCTTTTACACCACTTCTTTAACCACACGTTGAACTCCACTACATGTTGGCCTTTCCCTTTTTGTTCCTTATATACTGGTAAAACCTCTGAAAAGATTAGCCTACAACCCATGTTACTAAGTTCATACCCCAAGCTCTGGAAGTCATTTAGATTAAGAGTCAGACTAAGAGTATCCACAAAGAGTATCCATTAAGAGCATCCATTAACCATGATAAGACAACTCTAACTCTAGTCCAGACTAAGAGTATCCATTAAGAGTAAACCTAACCACAAAGAGTAGCCATTAACTCTAACCCTAACCCTAATGGGCCTCTGCATGACTTTCCAACAGGGGACAAAAGACCTGATAGGCACTAGGAGGAAGGAGGATGGAAACCAGACTGGCATGAATGCTCTCAGCTCATCTCTCCCAGCCCACTTCTCCTTTTCCCCTCCATTTATGCCAGTCTGGTTTCCATCTCCCTTCCACCCAGGATCTGTTGGAGCTTTGGTCCCTTTTGGCCCATCTCACCAGGCTCAAAGTTGACTCGGCCTTCCTTCCTTCTGAGGTGGTTAAAATGAAGACCCAAATTGTTGGGCGCAACAGGCTGACTCTGTAAACTGCTTAGAAAAGGCTGTGAAAGCACTGTGAAGCCATATATAAGTTTAAGTGCTATTGCTATCACTTTTTTGCAACATTTCTCAAGGAAGGTCAATGAAAAAGCCAGTTTTACTTAACAACGGAGTGACTGACTTACCAACTGCAGTGATTCATTTAACAATTGAGACAAAAAAGTAAAATGAGGCAAAACTCCCTTAATATATGTCTCACTTAACAATAGGAATTTTGGGCTCAATTGTGGTCATAAATTAAGGATTGATTTATTCTGGCTTTTTTTTTTCATATTAGGGAAGATCAATGGACTGTTACAGCTTTTCTCTGTATATTAAATTAATCACATTTTCAAGATCACACCTTTCTTTCAACCTCTTGTAATTAAGCTTTCTGTGATCTAAGAAGTTGGCATCCATGTGAGGGTTGATATAGATTGACATAGATAATGCAATTTTCAAAAGCCAAAGTTTCTGAAAGTTTTCTGAATATAAGATCAAGGTAAGAACAAAGAAGATTGCAAGGCAAGAGAAACAAAATGACACTTCCTATGGTAAACTAACTGTAACTAATAACCATGTACAGATTTTAGACAAACAAAATTGTCTAAATCACAAGGGAATAGAGGATGAGGTTATGATTTGCAAAATGACAATAATTCCACTTCTGTTTCATTGGCAGTATCACACTTGAATAAGGATGTCATCTGAGAAAAAAAGGTTAAAAAAAGTCTGTACTTTGAAAGATTCCTCAAAATTCATCTTGTGCCACCAAAATCTCATTTAGCCAAGTCAAGGAAACCATTCTGTTTTATCTTTAATATTACAACCTCCTTCTCCATTAACATTTCCCATTAGGTCTAATCAAAGCAACTTTTTGGGAAACTTGATAGCTATATTTTGTTGACCATGAACTTGAAAAGATGGAATGATAGTTCAAGTCTCCTGGCATTGACATTAATTCTGCTGTCTTCCTGGCAGTATCAGTGAGAGATTGAAATCAGTCTGCCTCCAGTCCTCTGTAGCTCCAAAGACAATTTCCACCTCTGTAGTTAAAATGATACTTAGTGGATTTACTTCATTTTTACTCAGTGTAGACCATGAACAGAGTTTCAAAAAACTGCCAAATATTGCTGAAATGGTAAAGTAACTGCCTCTTTTCTCTCTTCAAAGAGCAATGCAACTTCAGAGACAGGTGGTAAAGTAAATGCCTCTTTCTTCAAAGTGCAATGCAACTTCAGAGAAAGGTAATAGAATGTAGGGAAGTGGTACATTATTCTGGTCCCTTTGCTGTCACATTTAGACAAGTTAGGCATCTTAAGTGTTAACATATACTTGAAGTGTGTAGTTACATGTAAAGTTTAATAGCAGTTCTAGGAAGAACTAGATACGTGGACACATTTTATGCAATCTTCAATGTACCTTTTCTATGAAAGAAGGAAGCTCCAATTTATCAGAAAAGTATGAACTAAAAATTTGTTTTTCTTTTTTTTCTGATCAAATAATTTGCTGCCAAAAATAATATGCAGTCTTTCCACTTATTGATGACTGTTGAAGTTGATGTACTGGTGTTCTTAAACTTTCAAAGACAAATACACTCTCTGTCAGGAGATGACTTTACAAAATTGGTTAAGCATCATTTTATCCATTAGGAAAAGGACGTCCAACCAGTCTCTTCAAAATGCTTACCTAGATATCTAAGCCCGGCTGAAAGTCTCATCCTCAATGATTTAAATAATTGCTACACTATTAATAGAATTAATACTAATTAAATGAGATATTTACCGCACAGTTAATAGAGGATAAATCTACTATTCATATATCTCAAGAATCCAAGAGGTGGAATTGTATTACTGGGTAAAGTTCAACTATACTATTATATATATATATATATATATATATATATATATATATATATATATATATATGGATCTTTGGTTCTTCGGGTTTTCTCCCGCGTAGAGTTGGAAATATCTAGGCGACGTTTCGATGAAGTCTCATTCATCATCTTCAGGCTTGTGTCTTCGGCCTTGTGCTTCTCAGAGTGATGTGAGCTTGCAGCTGCTTCTTCCTTTTAACTACTAGTGGGGGTGTGACTTGATTGGGTGGGGGCTTGGCTGTGTTCTGATTGGGTGGGGGGGTGTTCTCATTGGTTGGGGGTTTGGCTGTGTTCTGATTGGTTGGGGGGTTGGCTGTGTTCTGATTGGCTGGGGGTATGTTCTGTTCTGGTGGGGGTTTGATTGTACTCAGGTTAGACTCAGTTGCTGGGGGATTTGAGCTGGTGAGCTGTGATCCTGTTGTTTGGCTTCGCGTTCGTGGTCGTGCCACATCTTCATGGTGGGCATCAGTTCCCTTCATGTATGGGTTGGGGGGGTTTGAAGCAGGTAGTGATGCAGCTGTGGTACGGCTTCTGGTCCGTGGTCGTGTTTCATCTTCTGTGTGGATGTGAGTCTGCTTTCTGCGTGGAAGTGTGGTGGTAGTTTCTTGTGTGGCCCTCGTGGGTGTGGGTCTGGTGTCCTTTATGTTAGGTACTCTTTTGTTAATGAGGGCGGGTTTCCAAATGGCTGGTAGGCGGGAGGTGTCATCTCGTTTATTCATGCTGTGTGGGCGTTTTTCTATCTCTATGGCTTCTCTGATTATTCTGTTGTTGAAGTGTTCAGTTTTGGCGATAGTTCTGGTATTTTTAAAGTCAATCTTGTGTCCTGTGGCTTTGAGGTGTTGGACCAGGGAAGAGGTCGGTTCTTCTTTTTTGATTGAGTTCTTGTGTTCTTCAATGCGTGCACTTATCCTTCTGTTAGTTTGTCCAATGTATGTGGTGGGGCAGGAGGTGCACGGGATTTCGTATACTCCTTGGTTTTCTAACTCGATTTTGTCTTTAGGGTTTCTTAGGATGGTGGATATTTTTCCGTTTGTGCAGAATGCTGTTTTTATGTTGTGTTTTTGGAGGATCTTGCTGATTTTGTCTGTAGTGCCTTTTATATATGGGAGGAGGGCTTTGCCAGTTTCTTGTTCTCTGTCTTGGATTTTGGTTGGGGTTTCTTTTTGGATTAGGTGAGTAATCTTTCTTCTTTGAAATCCATTTGCTGTTAGTACGTTAGTGAGAGTGTGTAGTTCGGTTTTTAGGTGTTGTTCATCGGCTAAGCATTTTGTTCTGGAGATGAGTGTCTCAGCTACGGAATTGATCTGTGCTGGGTGGTGGTGTGAGAGTGCGCGTAGATAGCGGTTTGTATGTGTTTTCTTCTGGTAGATGGTGTGTCCTAGGGAGCCATTGGATTTTTTGTATACTAAGACATCTAGGAAGGGAAGTTGATTGTTAGCTTCTGTTTCCATGGTGAATTGTATTTTGGGGTGTAGGCTGTTGAGGTGTGTGAGGAAGTTGTTCAGTTTTTCTTTCCCGTGTGGCCAGATTATGAAGGTGTCATCTACGTATCTGAGCCAGAGTTTGGGTTTGTGATCATATTTTTCTAGAGCTTGTGTTTCAAAGTGTTCCATGTAAAGGTTTGCGATGACAGGTGAGAGGGGTGATCCCATGGGTGACCCCTCTCACCTGTCATCGCAAACCTTTACATGGAACACTTTGAAACACAAGCTCTAGAAAAATATGATCACAAACCCAAACTCTGGCTCAGATACGTAGATGACACCTTCATAATCTGGCCACACGGGAAAGAAAAACTGAACAACTTCCTCACACACCTCAACAGCCTACACCCCAAAATACAATTCACCATGGAAACAGAAGCTAACAATCAACTTCCCTTCCTAGATGTCTTAGTATACAAAAAATCCAATGGCTCCCTAGGACACACCATCTACCAGAAGAAAACACATACAAACCGCTATCTACACGCACTCTCACACCACCACCCAGCACAGATCAATTCCGTAGCTGAGACACTCATCTCCAGAACAAAATGCTTAGCCGATGAACAACACCTAAAAACCGAACTACACACTCTCACTAACGTACTAACAGCAAATGGATTTCAAAGAAGAAAGATTACTCACCTAATCCAAAAAGAAACCCCAACCAAAATCCAAGACAGAGAACAAGAAACTGGCAAAGCCCTCCTCCCATATATAAAAGGCACTACAGACAAAATCAGCAAGATCCTCCAAAAACACAACATAAAAACAGCATTCTGCACAAACGGAAAAATATCCACCATCCTAAGAAACCCTAAAGACAAAATCGAGTTAGAAAACCAAGGAGTATACGAAATCCCGTGCACCTCCTGCCCCACCACATACATTGGACAAACTAACAGAAGGATAAGTGCACGCATTGAAGAACACAAGAACTCAATCAAAAAAGAAGAACCGACCTCTTCCCTGGTCCAACACCTCAAAGCCACAGGACACAAGATTGACTTTAAAAATACCAGAACTATCGCCAAAACTGAACACTTCAACAACAGAATAATCAGAGAAGCCATAGAGATAGAAAAACGCCCACACAGCATGAATAAACGAGATGACACCTCCCGCCTACCAGCCATTTGGAAACCCGCCCTCATTAACAAAAGAGTACCTAACATAAAGGACACCAGACCCACACCCACGAGGGCCACACAAGAAACTACCACCACACTTCCACGCAGAAAGCAGACTCACATCCACACAGAAGATGAAACACGACCACGGACCAGAAGCCGTACCACAGCTGCATCACTACCTGCTTCAAACCCCCCCAACCCATACATGAAGGGAACTGATGCCCACCATGAAGATGTGGCACGACCACGAACGCGAAGCCAAACAACAGGATCACAGCTCACCAGCTCAAATCCCCCAGCAACTGAGTCTAACCTGAGTACAATCAAACCCCCACCAGAACAGAACATACCCCCAGCCAATCAGAACACAGCCAACCCCCCAACCAATCAGAACACAGCCAAACCCCCAACCAATGAGAACACCCCCCCACCCAATCAGAACACAGCCAAGCCCCCACCCAATCAAGTCACACCCCCACTAGTAGTTAAAAGGAAGAAGCAGCTGCAAGCTCACATCACTCTGAGAAGCACAAGGCCGAAGACACAAGCCTGAAGATGATGAATGAGACTTCATCGAAACGTCGCCTAGATATTTCCAACTCTACGCGGGAGAAAACCCGAAGAACCAAAGATCCACATACAAATACCCGCGAAAATCTCCGAAAACAAATATATATATATATATATATATATATATATATATATATATATATATATATATATATATATATATATATATATATATATATCATAATATACATATAATTGGTAATATTCACATAGAGATAGTAGTATTAGCTTACCCATACTAGAAAGCTTTCATTATGTAATTAATCATTCTTTTAATATTTTTAATTTCTAATCTCCATTTGTAAAACAAGTCCCATGTTAAAAAGTATTCTGTTTCTCCTTTCTCCTTTATTTTTAGCGTTAATCTGTCCATCGCTACATGTTCTAATATTTTTATAACACCTTCATCTGAAAGGATCTCTTCATTTTTCCATTGTTGTATAAAAATAATTCTTGCTGCTGTTAACACATGTAGAATTAGATATGTATTTCCTTTATTATACTGTTCTAATAAAATACCCAACAAAAAAATTCTGGTTTAAAATCAATATGTTGCTTTATCATTTTTTTTAACCATGTGTGTATTTTAGTCCAATATCTTTTTGTCTTTGGACATGTCCACCACATATGATAATACGAACCCATTGTCTGATTTCCAATTGGACATGTTTGCAAACGTCTTTGCCAGTCTTGCTGGTGGTAAGTGCCACTTATAAAACATTTTATATAGATTTTCCTTATAGGCAGTTAACATTGTTAATTCATGATTTCTGTCCCATAATTTCTCCCATTTATCTAACTCTATAGTATATCCAAAGGGACACATTGGCTCAGTGGATAAGACGCTGAACGTGTCGATCAGAAAAGTTGGCAGTTCGGCGGTTCGAATTCCTAGTGCCACATAACAGAGTGGGCTGCTGTTACTTGTCCCAGTTTATGCCAACCTAGCAGTTCAAAAGCATGTAAAAATGCTAGTAGAAAAATAGGGAGCACTGTAATGAGAAGGTAACAGCATTCCATGCACCTTCGGCATTTAGTTATGCTGGCCACATGACCAGGGAGATGTGAGCACTGTCCTCTAGTGCTGGAAATGACTAGCATGTATGTGCGAGAGGAACCTTTATTTATTTATTTATTTATTTATTTATTTATTTATTTATTTATTTATTTATTTATTTATTTATTTATTTCTTCAAATGTGTATACTGCCCCCTCTCCTTAAGGACTCGGGGTGGTTCACAGCCAGATAAAACATATAAATACAAATATAATAATTTTAAAATAAATTAAAAGAATTAAATAGATTGGCTTTAAGAGTTAAAAGTGAGGAATTAGAAAAGTTAAAAGTCATTTAAAAACCAAATTTAAAACTATTTTATATAACTCTAGGCCAGACCAGCTAGATGGAATAGGTGGGTTTTTAGTGCGTGCCAGAAGGTCAACAGATCGGGGATGGTCCTTATCTTCAGGGGCAATTCATTCCAGAGGGAGGGGGCCCTCAGAGAGAAGGCCCGAACCCTTGGGGCTGCCAGTCATCCAGCCGGCGGTACCCCAAGGAGGCCCGCTCTATGAGAGTGCACTGGTCGGCGAGAGACTGACAGTGGCAGCAGACGGTCCCGTAAATACCCAGATCCCAAGCCATGGAGCGCTTTAAAGGTGGTCACTAACACCTTGAATTGCACCCGGAAGGCCACTGGGAGCCAATGCAACTCGCACAAAAGTGGTGTAACATGGGAGCTCAGAGGAGCCCCCAAGACCACCTAAGTAGCCGCATTTTGCACCAGCTGGAGCCTCTGGGTGCTCTTCAAGGGGAGCCCCATGTAGAGAGCATTGGCATAATCCAGCCGGGAGATGACAAGGGCGGATGTGACCATGCGAAGTGCATCCCGATCCAGAAAGAGCCGCAACGGACCTGACAAAAAGCCCCCCTGGCAATGGCTGCTATATGATCTTCTAACAACAGCCGTACGTCCAGGAGGACACCTAAACTGGGTGCCCTTTCCGTGGGGGCTAAAAATTCCCCCCCCCCCATGGCCAGTGAAAGAGTAAGCTGGCTGTATCAGGGTGCTGGAAAGCACAGCCACTCGGTCTTGGCTGTGTTGAGCTGAAGCCTGTTTCGCCCCATCCAACCCCGTACAGCTTCTAGGCACCGGGTCATCACTTCCACTTTTACCTTTATCTTACTATAATATATCCAAAGTTTTAACCTTTACCTTTTATACAGTCTTGAAATGATAATGGCACATGTTTAAATCAGTGCTCATTTGGACAGAAGGACTCTATGTGTAATATTACAAAGGATAATATTCCTATTCTGTTGCTCAATCATCAGCAGTTGTTGAGTTGTCAGAATAATATTGAAAGCAAAAAGTATTTTTGATTGAAATCCAAAATTAATCCCACACAAGTCACTGAAATGAACTACATAATTAATGATTTGCATCTAGGTTTAATTCTTTTTATGATATAATTTTCTCTACTTCTGCATTTTTATTACAGCTTGATACCAAAATATGTCCAGCAACCTTTTTCAATGTACTTTACCCTTGACGAAATCAACAAGAATGTTGAGTTGTTCCCCAACATCACACTGGAGATTTATGAAACTAGTTTCAATGCTTGACAGACCAATAAGAACATTTTAGATTTTCTTTTTCTGAATCAAAAGAGTCCTGTGAACTTCAACTGTGGCAGAATGAGGGAAATGGACTTCTTGCCTATCCTTGGTGACTTCATCTCCCTCAATTCCATCCAGATGGCCCACATTTTGAACATCTATAAGTTTCCACAGGTATGACCATTTTTCACAGATCTGCCTGTTTGGCAAAAGCAGACCAAGAAAACCTCTATTGTTGTTATTGTTGCTGTTTTATAAATTCTAGCTTTTATCAGTTTTAGCCAGCTTAACAATTGATAATGAACAATGAAATCTACAATATTTCTCAATTTAAAGTTTCCTATTTTGAAGTGTACAATGTCCTTTTTACATGTAAATCTCAGTGGAAAATTTTGAGGTTTTGAAATTAGATAACAGAGTTGGAAGGGATTTTGGAGGTCTTCTAGTCCAACCTCTGCTCAGGCAGGAAATCCTATACCATTTCAGACAAATGCTTGTTCAACCTTTTCTTTAAAACTTCCATTGTTGAAGCACCCAAAACTTCTGAAAAGTCATCCCTGATAAGTATTTACAGAGTTTCCTTGTCTATCAAGGAGTATACAGCAAACGGAAGTAGTGGGTAAAATTGTAGCAGTGAGTATAGAGTCACACAGGCACAGAACTTGAAGGGTAAAGGTTTTATATACAGGGGTATATAAAAGCACAATCTAAGACTCAGTCCAATGTTCATACACAGTTCATCATTCAATAGAATATATAACTAACCATCATAGACAGCAGGCATAACAGCAGTACAGCAGCTTCAATACATCAATGCAGCAATGGAGAGATAGAGTTGCAAAGTGATGAAGGTGCTGAGTACTTGCTGAGTAGCCTAGTAGAAGAAGCAGCATAGTAGCAGAGAAGCACCCAGTAGCAACCACAGTAAGCAGAAGCAACAACAAGCAACAACAGCAGCCAAGCAATGTGCTCTCTGGCTTCTTACTATGTAGTAATCCTGCTTCCTGAAGCCAATCAGTATCCTGGCTTCAGTTAAAGTGCTGAGTCATTATGACTTGCAGCCATATATGGTAAACCAATATAGTTCAGGTTCTTAAAGAAATCTAACATTCTCCCCTTTGATTTATTATATATATACAATCAAGATATACACATATATAGACATTCCACAAAGATACAGTGCATATTTACAATGTTACAGAGTTACAGAGTTAAACCATATTTTTTACAACAATCATCGTGTTTCTGAAAACCTTGTGCCTTCATGAAGTTATCAGCAATATTCTGTTCACTCTCACAATACTTTAGCACAATCAGTTTGTTTTCCACACATTGCCATATATTAAGATACCTTAAATCAGTATGCTTTGATCTTGTTTTAACAGCGATACTAGTTGCTAATTTTATAGCAGCCTGGTTATCTTCGTATACAGTAAATGGTTTACTTACATCCAACTCAATATCCAAATATAATTGTTTAAAATAAATCTGCTTTGTACATAACAAAGATAAACAAGAAAATTCAGCTTCCATCGTTGAAAGACTGATATGTTGCTGTCTAATAGACTGCCATTCAATCATTGCATTCCCAAGCATTATTATCAAACCAGATGTTGATTTCCTTGCTTTAACTTCGTTTGCAAAACTTGCATCAACATATGCAGTAAGGCTTAACTCCTTATTGGGTTCTAAATACAATGCATAATTCAAAGTATTCTTCAAATATCTAAGTATTCGCTTTGCAGCCTGCCAATGTTTAACGTTTGGCTCTATAGGGTACTTGCCAACTGATTTACACTATAAGCAATATCCGGCCTTGACCAATTTCCCAAATATGACAAACTATGACAAACTACCTATCAAAGATTGATAAATATCCTTGTCAAATATAGGATTATCAGTGTTGTCATTGTTAAACTCCTTCCCCATAGGTATTTTGGAAGTTTTACATTGGTCCATATTATATCATTTTAATAAAGCGATTATTTTATCCACTTGAGATACTTTGAATCCTTTTTGTGTATTACATATATCAAGTCCAAGATCAATTTCCCCTAGTTTTCTTATCCTGAACTTAGCTTTCAAATTGTCTCTTATATCCTTAGTTTCCTGCATAGTCTTAGTGATTATGGCAATCAGTAAACAGTAACAACAATTCCAACATCCCATTCTTTTTTCTTTTTAACAAACATGGGTCTGCCGAACCACTCTCAAAACCTATTTTGTTTAATTCTTTTACTATGCATTTATTCCACTCATGGCCTGACTGTTTAAGACCATATAAACTCTTTTTTAATAATCAAACAGTCTCCTTCCTATTATCATCTACTATTCCAAGAGGTTTCTTCATATATATAGTATGTTGTAATGGAGATGCAGATATGCTGTTTCAACATCTATATGATTCACTGCGTATCTATTTTTTGCTGCCCATGCTAGCGCTGCTCTTAAAGTGCTAGCCTTTAGGCTTGGAGCAAAAATCTTGTCATAGTCTAACTTTGTTTGAGTAAAACCCTGAGCGACTAGGCATGCCTTATGGATCACATTTCCTTCTATATCCTTTTTCAGTTTATAAACCTATCTGCACCCAATTGCCTTTTCACCTTTAAGAAGTTTAACTTCATTGAATACCTTTAATTCATTCAATTACTTTAGCTCCTTTTTCATAGCTTCATTCCAAGCTTTTTGCTCTTTCTAAGAGTAAGACTTAATGTCTTCCTAGTTATTAGGTTCAAGACCTGTTTGCTGAGCAACATTAGCCTGGAATCTATTAGGAAGTTGTGACGCTCTTGTAGTCCTTCTGGGCAATATTGGACTAGTCACCTGAGTGAACTCCTTTTTTACCTCCCCTATCGAGCTCTCATCTACTTTTTCCTCTTTCAGAGTAACAGAGGATTCCTCTATATCTGAATCATCACTTGGTGTTTCCTCTACAGATTCATTATCATCATTATTCTTAATTGGTACCATTGATTCTACAATGACATAACCCTGGTCTATTTTCTCCCATCCTATGTGCTCTAGGAACTTCACATTAGCACTACGATAAACCTTAGTTGTGCCTGGTTCCCAAAATCTGAATGAGCTGTGATTAGATTCATATCCTATAAAATACATTGTTCTAGCCCTAGATTACTCCTTGTTTCTCAGCTGAGCTGGGATATGTACCCATGCAGGGGTCTCAAATACATGGAAATAACTAAGGTTTGGTTGTCTACCATGCCAGCGAACAAACGGCAATTCATTTGTTGCTGTGTGGACTACATTATTTAGGATATGATTAGCACATTTTGTGGCTTCTCCCCACAATTTCTTGTTTAAACCAGAATCACTGAGCATAGCTCTAACCATGGTTTGTAATGTCTGACCTCTCCGTTCACAATAAGCATTATGCTGAGGTCTATAAGGCGCAAACAGCTTATGGTCTATACCTGCCTTCTTTAACATAGCTACAAATTTATTATTAGTGAACTCTGACCCATTATCAGTCACTAATGTCATGACTTTACGTTTTGTCTTTTTTTCTACAAACCTTAACCAATTTGTAAAATTCTGATATGTTTCAGCCTTGCTTTTCATTAAATAACAAAACCCATATTGAGAATATAAATCTACAATACTTAATATATATCTCGCTCCCCCAAAGCTGGGTTTCTTTGGACCAATTAAGTCTGCTACTACCACTTGTAGAGGCTCACTGGCTTTAAAACCATTTGTTCTATTAGCAGGAGTTATTTTACTCTTTTCCCTGTTGCAAACATTGCAATCTACGTAGTGATGACAAGGCTTTAACCTAATACCTTTTGATAATTCCACAGTTCTTCTTAATGCTTTAAAATTAACATGCCCCATATGTCTGTGTAATAGATGAATGCATTCATCATGTGGCTTTTTGTTCTCAAACCCCACTTTAATGTTTAGAACTGGATTATCTTGTTATATAAACAAGCCATTATCAAGTTTAGCCATAACACGCTTACCTTGTTTCTCTAGTATACATTCTAACCCTTTGAATGTTACCGTATATCCTGCTTTTATCAGTACATTAACTGATAACAACTGATATGTCGTGCTAGGCACATATAACATGATTAACTTCTCATTTAGACAAGAACAAATTTAGACAAAATGCATTACCTTTTCCTGAAGCCTTGAGTTTCCAGCCATTAGCCAATGAAATATTTTAGGCACTGTTCTCCATATGAACAAACTGTTGCTTTCTATTAGTAATACAATGCGATGTTCCACTATCTACAACCCATTTATCATGATTTCCTGCTAAATCTGCATTACATAAAGCTAAATTATTGCTGTTCTTTTTCAACTTTCTACCCTGTGTATTTTTCTTCTTGCAATTTCTAGCCAAATGACCCTTAGCCCAACATGCATAACATTTTTTAACAACATAAACTGTAGCTTGTTCTTCAGCTATAGATTCATCTTGTCTCAGTTGTTGTCTGTCCTTTCGCCGTCTTGACTCTTCTATTAACTTCCCTGTTATGTTAGTCAAAGTCATTTCTTCCTTGTCTAACACTTCAAGTGAAGATACATAGTCATCATAAGAATCATCCAAAGGTGAAAGGATAATATAGACTTGATGAAGTTCAGAGAAAATCAGCTCCTGTTCATGAAGTTGTTGCAGAACTCTCTTCATGTACTCCAAATGAGCAAGCATATCACCTCTCTTATGCATATGTGCTCTAAACAGCTTTCATGTTAGATTAATATGAGAACAAACACTGTCTCTAACATAGAGCTTCTTGAGGGTCTTCCAGCATTCGGCTGCAGATTCCACACCATGAATATGCACAAGCTGTGAATCACCAAGAGTTAGTCCGATAACGCACAAAACTCTCTCGTTGTCTATGACAAATTCATCTAGCTTCTTTCTGTCAACATCGTTCGAGGTATTCAAAGCTTCTACATCCAGTGGATCGACAACAACATTCCATAGTCCTTCCCTGTTCAAGAGCAAACTGCACTTGGTGGATCAGGTAACATAGTTGGTGCCATCCAACCGAGTAATCATAGCTAAGCTGGACATATATTCTTGTGCCATCTTCACGTCAACTCTATACCACAATGAACCTTCTGTATAGTGACTCACTCAGTTCACGCTAACAACCTTTGACACTGGACCTGGGATATTTTGCATACCTTGCGTGGGCCTAGGCCCATAACCAATGATAAGTGTTTAACAGAGTTTCCTTTTCTATCAAGGAGTATGCAGCAAACGGAAGTAATGTGCAAAATTGTAGCAGTGAGTATAGAGTAACACAGGCACAGAACTTGAAGGGTAAAGGTTTTGTATACAGGAGTATATGCACAATCCAAGATTCAGTCCAATATTCATACAAGTTCATCATTCAATAGAATATATAACTAACCATCATAGTCAGCAGGCGTAACAGCAGTACAGCAGCTTCAATACATCAATGCAGCAATGGAGAGATAGAGTTGCAAAGTGATGAAGATACTTGCTGAGTAGCCTAACTAGTAGAAGCAGCATAGTAGGAGAGAAGCATCCAGTAGCAGCCACAGTAACAACAAGCAACAACTGCAGCCAAGCAATGTGCTCTCTGGCTTCTTGCTATATAGTAATCTTGCTTCCTGTAGCCAATCAGTATCCTAGCTTCAGTTAAAATGCTGAGTCATTATGACTTGCAGCCATATATGGTCAACCAATATAGTTCAGGTTCTTAAAGAAACCTAAGAGTTCCACTGATTAATCATCAGGCTATTTTTCTTTAGTTCTAGCTTGGTTCTCTCCTAGATTACTATCCATCTATTGCTTCTTCTTCTGCCTTCTAGTGCTTTGGAGAATAGATTGATCCCCTCTTCTTTGTTGCAACCCCTTAGATACTGGAACACTGCTATCATTTGAAGACCACAATTGGATTCTCAATTGAATTTTATTTTATTTTTATTTATTTATTTGATTTGTCAATTCCTTACAAGATAATAGGTATAAGTATATCCATAGTTATGAATACATGAAATGAGTACATATAAGAAAAATAAAAGAAACAATAGGACAGGGATGGTAGGCACGTTGGTGCGCTTATGCATGCTCCCTACAGACCTTTTAGGAAAGGGATGAGGTCAATAGTAGGCAGTCTAAGGTTAAAGTTTTTGGGATTTGGGGAAGAAACCAGAGAATCAGGTAGAGTATTCCAGACATTGACCACTCTGTTGCTGAAGTCATATTTCCTGCAATCAAGTTTGGTGTGGTTAACCTTGAGTTTGTATCTATTGTGTGCTCTAGTGTTGTTATGGTTGAAGTTGAAGTATTCATTGACAGGTAAATCATTGTAATGTATGATTTTATATACCATACTTAGATCAGACCAAAGGCGAAGTAGTTCTAGTTTTCTAGGTTTAGAATTTCAAGTCTGGTGGCATAAGGTATTCTATAACGAGTAGAGGAGTGGATAACTCTTCTTGTGAAATATTTCTTGGACTTTCTCAACTGTGTTAATATCAGATACGTAACGTGGGTTCCAGACTGATGAGCTGTATTCGAGTATTGGTCTAGCAAATATTTTGTATGCTCTAGTTATTATGTAATATTACCAGAGAAAAAGCTATGTAAGATTAGGTTAACAACTCTTAATGCCTTTTTGGCTATGTAGTTACAGTGGACTCTAGCACTTAGATCATTAGAGATGAGTACTCCAAGATCCTTGACAGAGCTTCAAGTAAAAATATGTTGTAATGGTCTTCTACAGTATTGCATCCAGTGAATAGAGATTGCCAATCAAGGGATGAGAGATTGTTGTCTATAAGATCATAGTTTTATTTATTTATTTATTTGATTTATATACCGCCCCCTCTCCCCGAAGGGACTCGGGGCGGTGAACAGCCAATAAAAACACATATACAAGGTACAAAATATGAGACAACATAAAATATTAAAATTTAAAAACTGAAATACAATATGGCTCTAATAAAATATAAGCAAGTATTAAAAAGATTAAAACCCGATTAAAATTTAAAAACCCCTAGGCCAGTTTTGAGCAACTGACGGAAGGCCATGAGATCGGGGGCGGCCCTTACCTCCGGGGGTAATTCATTCCAGAGAGGGGGTGCTCCCAATGAGAAGGCCCATGCCCTCGGGGTCGCCAGCCGTCCAGCCGGCGGCACCCCGAGGAGGCCCACTCTATGGAAGCGTACCGGTCGGTGGGAAGCCGATGGTGGCAGGAGGCGGTCTCACAAGTAACCTGGTCCCGAGCCATGGAGCGCTTTAAAGATAGTGACCAAGACCTTGAAGCACACCCGGAGGGCCACCGGGAGCCAATGCAGCGCGCGTAGAAGTAGCATAACATGGAAGCCCCTAGGTGCCCCCATTACCACCCTCGCGGCTGCATTCTGTATCAACTGGAGCCTCCGGATGCTCTTCAAAGGCAGCCCCATGTAGAGAGCATTGGCATAGTCTAGGCGGGAGATCACCAGGGCGGAAGTGACCGTGCGAAGCGCATCCCGATCCAGAAAGGGTCGCAACTGGTAGATCCTACGGACCTGTCCAAAAGCCCCCCTGGCGACGGCGGCCACATGATCTTCCAATGACAGCCATACATCCAGGAGGACACCCAGATTGCGGGCCCTCTCTGTGGGGGCAAGAATTTCCCTCCCCACAGCCAGCGATGGAACCAGCCGGCTGTATCGGGGTGCCGGGAAGCACAGCCACTCAGTCTTAGATGGGTTGAGCTGAAGCCTGTTCCGCCCCATCCAACACCGCACGGCCTCCAGGCACCGGGTCATCACTTCGACGGCTTCATCGGGGTGGCCCGGGGTAGAGATGTACAGCTGGGTGTCATCAGCGTACTGATGGAACTCTACCCCAAAGCCACGGATGATCTCACCTAGCGGCTTCATATATATGTTGAACAGGAGGGGCGAGAGCACCGACCCCTGAGGCACCCCGCAAACCAGGGGCCTCGGGGCCGACCTCTGCCCCCCTGCCAACACAAATTGCGAGCGGTCAGAGAGGAAGGAGGAGAACCACCGCATAACGGTGCCTCCCATCCCCAACCCCCCCAGCCGCTGCAATAGTTGCCTTTTTTGAAGTTATAATTGGGGATTCTGTCATTGTGATGATTTTTGTGTGGACATATGTCGAGACAAAAGTCAATCACGTTGTGTTCACTGTTAGAAAAGGGTTCTTTAATTTGTATTCTGTAAATTGAATTCAAGCTATTGCAGAAGATGAGATCGAGGCCTTTGTTAAGTCTAGTGTTGTTGGTTACTAGTTGTTCTAGTCCCAGATTTGTTATTGCATTGTAGAAGGTTACATGTGTGGGTTCAGTTTTACATTTGTTAAGGGTCCAGTTAATATGAGGTAGATTGAAGTCACCAAGAAAGATAAAAGCATGTGGGCAGGATGCTGCCCATGTTAGTAGTGTATTTAGCTTGTATGCATGTTCGATGTCATAATCAGGGGCTCTGTAACTTAGTAAGAACCAAAATGTGATATTTAAGGACAGTTCACAGATGATGGTCTCAGGAATAGCAGGCTCCTGGGTAACTGGATGTAGGGACTTTTTATAGAACACCACCTCCTCTATGAATTTCATGATCTGATCGGTAAACATGAATCTCTTACTGTGGTAATGGAGTCAGGGAGAGATGCGTTGAGCCATGTTTCACAGACAAATATAATATCAAATTTAGCCGTATTTAGTAAGAGGAGAAATACAGGTATTTTATTTGCAAGGCTTCTTTCATTGTAGTTAGAATAGAGGTAGTTAGGGGCATGCATGCCTAGTTTTGAGTATTGTTATATTGGATGGGGTGGGGCTGGATGTGGAGTTGTGGATTGTGTGACTTTCTTTTGATGCAATCAGTTCTGTAGTCAATGTACAGGTCCTTTTCTCCATTGTCTACACAGTTTTTGAGTTCTGCGCAGAGTTCACAGGAGTGGATTCTTTCCAGTATGGATAAGTCTGGTCTTTAGTGAAGTTTTTTGTGGTTGGGATTGGTTTTTGCAATGGCGTTTATTGTATGAATGAATATTCGTTTGCTGGATTCATTTTTACATACAACTCTACAAAATCTTGGGGCCACAGAGCCGTCATTGTATTTGTACCCATAGCTGCTTATGATATCACAAACTTTGGTAATACTGATAAGACTCATTACAGTAACCCTGTTGGGATTCTGATCAAAGCCAAACTTTGGATATTAGGATAACTCTGGTTTCTCCTCTCCCTGAATTCCAGCTTCACTATTTTCTGAGAAATACCCATTTTAATAACATTGTGGGAGAAGAAATCTTCTTTGATGAGAGGGGGAATTTGACCCTGGTTATGACCTTTTCAACTTTATCTCTTTCCACAATCAATCCTTCCAGAGAGTCTGGGTTGGTAGAATGATCTCTAAAGGTCCTGATGGAAAGAAGTTCACCATTGACAAAAGTGCCATTCTGTGGAATCACAAGTTTCAGCAGGTGGAATATTTGGTGTACTCTAACTCGGTAGACTATTATTTGGAGGGGAAGAGATTCTTCTCCTATGACCTGGAAGCCCAGAAGTTAAGCATAGTATTGATATCCTATAGTCTTGTGGTTTTACTAAATATTTGAGTTGGTTTTGATGAACATTGTCTACATGGAACTAAGTTGCACATTGGAATTAATATGGCATAAACATACAGTATTTATGCATGTGTCTTTGTATTCTTGTGTTTTATCTAGTTTGATCAACATGGTACATTTTTTTAAAAAAAAAGATACAATATATCTCCATTTTCGGTAATGAACAAAATACATGTTAGGAGAATATTGGTTTAAACTTGTAATGAAGCATTGTCATATATATCATTTATATATAAAATAAATAAGAGCAGATGGTTATTTGTCTATCCAACTGACATTTCATGCATAATGAAATCCTTCATTTCTGCCCAGACCATAGATTGCAAGGCTGTCTATGTTGCTCTGATTTCTAGTAAAATTGAAACATTTTAGAAATCTCCCACTGTAGACTCTCATGCTTTTTACTATCTATTTTTGTTGTTGTACAAAACAAATGAGAATAGACGTGTTTGCAGAAAACATAGAATTCATCCTACAAATAGGAAGATTTTCTGCAAACATGGACATGCTCCAAAAGCATCTTTGGATACCTTGACATCAGAAGATTATGCATCCCCAAATGAATTTATCCTAATAAAATGGAAAATTTACACAACATTTTGATCAATCCTATTCCTAAACCTTCTTGATATTTTTTTTTTTCAGGTACCACCCCATGCCAGATGTATGGAGAGCTGCCGTCAGGGGTACAGCAGGGTTGTTCAGGAGGGAAAACATACTTGTTGCTACAATTGTACACAATGTCCTGAAGGAAGAATTTCAGTTGAAATGGGTAACTAAAGAGACAAGTGAGAATTGAGAGTTGCCAAAATCATCTGTTCTTCATTCTTTCCATCTTTGATACACTATTTGGTAGATTATGATTGGAGTAAAGTGCAGTAGATTTTTTTTTTAAAAAAGATGGTTGTAATTTAAAACTTGGATAAATTCATTCTATTCTGATATCCATTACCAGGTTGAGAGTTGTTGTTTTCAGACTATTCCCCTACTAATATTGAAATTCAAAAGAATAATTTGCATAAATAATAGCCCAGAATCTCTACTTATCAGTTTTTTAGAAAAGTACTATGGTGTACATGCCAAGGGGACTGTGAATGGTATCATCAGGAATTATTCCTCTCAATTAGATCTATATATTGTTCTATATAGTTGGAAGTGACTATCCCTTCTTCATGTATTTCAGATGCAAACCAGTGTGAGAGATGCCCAGAAGATCAGTATTCAAATACAGAAAAGGTCCAGTGCCTTCCCAAACATTTCAGCTATTTATCCTATGGTGAATCCTTGGGAATTATTCTGACTTCCTTAATCCTTTTCTTTTCATCAGTCCTCATTTTGGTGATAGTGACTTTCATTCTGCACTGGGACATCCCCATTGTCAAAGCCAACAACAGGAACATCACATGCATCCTTCTTTCCTCTCTCCTGCTTTGTTTTATGTGCTCTCTGCTCTTCATAGGTCAGCCTGGGGGTGTGACTTGCTTTCTCAGGCAAACTATGTTTGGTATCATTTTCTCTCTCTCAGTATCTTGTGTCTTGACCAAAACCATCACGGTTGTTTTGGCCTTCCTGGCCACTAAGCCAGGAAACCATACGAGAAAATGGCTAGGAAACAGACTAGCAGGATCCATCATTGTCTTCTGTTCATGTACTCAAGCTCTTATCTGTATGGTATGGTTGATCATGTCTCCTCCTTTCCCTGAGTGGGACATGCATTCACAGATTGAAGAGATTATTATACAATGTAATGAAGGCTCAGACGCCATGTTTTACATTGTCCTGGGCTACTTGTGGGTGCTGGCCACTGTGGCTTTCTTGGCCAGAAAACTGCCTGATACTTTTAACGAAGGCAAGCTGATCACCTTCAGCATGCTTGTGTTTTGTAGCATTTGGGTGTCCTTCATCCCAGCCTATCTGAGCACCAAGGGGAAATACATGGTGGCTGGGGAGGTCTTCTCTATCTTGGGCTCTACTGCAGATCTCCTGGATTGCATCTTTCTGCCCAAGTGCTGCATCATTCTCTTGAACCCACATCTGAACACAAAACAACATCTGACCAGGAAGATAGATTAATCGTTAAATTTAACATACTCTTATTTAGCCATTAACTGGTAATTAAAAGTGTTGGTGAGAAGACTGTCAACTTTCTAGTTATAAATAAATAAACAAATAAACAAACAAATAAATAAATAAATAATCAGTGAATCAATGATACTATGACTGCATTGGAACTTTTAATAGTTTGATGAGATAGATAAAGCAGAAGTAGTTTGAGAAATTTATGGTTCTGGTAGACATGTCAGAGCTTCTGGAAAATAAGCTTTCCCAAATGTCATATAGCCATGATGGTGAACCTACGGCACGTGTGCCTGAAGTGGCACACAATCACTTCTGCCAGCACATGAGAAGTCGCCTGGAAGAGCTTTACTGTGCATGGTGCCCATCTGACAGCTAATTGTCAGGTATCTGGCGCACATGCATAGGGGGTGGGGGTTGCTTGGGATATGCATGCACATGTGCAGAGACACACATGGAAAAATCATGCATGCATGCGTAGAGATGCATGGCACACAGCATACACAGCAGGTTACATTCACCTGCGCAGGGGGCATAGGGGCCCCGCACACATTGCCTTCTGGGTGCTGGCATGCCTGCAATTGCACACACAATTTTTGGCATGGGAGACATAAAAGGTTAGCCACCATTATCATATAGGTTCATTCAAAATTGTTATCATTGGTCCCATATTCTACCTTTGTTTTTCATCTATTTGAGAAGCCACACCTTGGTTTTCTACTGTGGAAATTGAATAATTTTAATTCTTCTGGAACATGGCCTCTGCACAGGTCTGCACAGTTCTCCCCAAGTGCTATATCATAGTCTTCCACCCATATCTAAACACAAAACATCTAACCATAAGGATAGTTTAATTGTTAAATCAAACATTCTATTATTTGGAGTAAATCTGGTGACTTAATTATCCACATGGACAGTCTAAATATACAAGGTGGCAACTGTATCAATGTATGTCCTATCCTGCTCACACATACACAGACCATGTGGGTTTGAAGTCTTTATTGAAGCTTTGCCAGCCTTGAATAATATTTCCCTCATATTCATCCTATGTAGGAACCAGATCCAAACCCAATTAACCAATTTAGGAAAATAGCAAGTCTTTTAAGTCATCAACCTGGTTTAAAGTAAAAAAAAAAAAAAAAAAGTCCACGATCCAAGTCCACGCACCAAAATCAAAGGTCAAGGGTTCAAGAGGCAAAGTTCAAAGTCTGAAGTTCAAAATCCAGTAGCAGAGTCAAGGGATCAATTCACAGCAATAATTATATTTGGTCGATAAAGAATATTCCCTTCCCTTCCCTTCTCTTGTCTTCTTTTCTCTTCTCTTCTACTCTACTCTATTGAAAATAATTAATTCCTACTCAAATTTGTTTTGTTTTAGTGTTGGATGAACAAGTTGTTTAATAAACAAGTTATATTCAACATAATTCCCAGTTTATTATAATATATTTTCTTGAACCTATTGGATGTCACATTTTGATAGGCCTATGTCATTCAGAGTAATGGAGAAGTCTCAAATGAGAATGGAAATCAGGGTAACCTTCAGGTTGTCTTGCAAATTGAAGGGCATGCAGCAGCTCCCTTGTGGACAAACAATGGGATGCATGTATTCTGAAAGCAGGCACCAGGTGTCAATCCCCTCAAATTAAATGCACTGCATGCACTACAAATCCCTTCTAGATAGATGTGGATCAGATTCTGCAGACTAAACTGATTGATCAGTTAGATTATTCATTTGCCAATGTAACAAGGCCTGGAAAGTAATACAAATAACTCTTCCATTTTACTAGTGAAATGCACTTTCTGTACGCACTTCCAAGTTTGTTACTGTGAATATTGCACTAACAAAAATGTATTTTGCTTGAAAAATGGAAAATGGCCAAGTTTTAATAGTAATATTTATTAACATTTAATAATAATATTTAATATTCAAAGTGTATTCATTAATATTGATTAAGATAAATTTTTCACATCTTAACTTCTCCAATTATTAAGCCACAAATAGAAAAGAAATTTGGACATACTAAATTCAACCATCTCTTTTTTAAACAACAACAAAAAAAGCTAATAATGTTAGATAAATACTGACAGCATAATTAGTTCTCCATTAAAATTATTCCAATGATAATATTTTTTTTCTTTTTCAAAGTTGTAAAAACCTGAAGAAGACATCTGAGAAATGAGCAGATATATAAAGAAAAGACTGTCTCATAGAGACTGGAGAATAAAAGATAGATAGAGATGAAGTCTATCATGATGCGCTTCGCACGGTCACTTCCGCCCTGGTGATCTCCCGCCTAGACTATGCCAATGCTCTCTACATGGGGCTGCCCTTGAAGAGCATCCGGAGGCTCCAGTTGGAGCGAGGGTGGTAATGGGGGCACCTAGGGGCTCCCATGTTATGCCACTTCTACGCATGCTGCATTGGCTCCCGGTGGCCCTCCGGGTGCGCTTCAAGGTCTTGGTCACTATCTTTAAAGTGCTCCATGGCTCGGGACCAGGTTACTTGCGAGACCGCCTCCTGCCACCATCGGCTTCCCACCGACCGGTACGCTCCCATAGAGTGGGCCTCCTCGGGGTGCCGCCGGCTGGACGGCTGGCGACCCCGAGGGCGCGGGCCTTCTCATTGGGAGCACCCCCTCTCTGGAATGAATTACCCCCGGAGGTAAGGGCCGCCCCCGATCTCATGGCCTTCCGTCAGTTGCTCAAAACGCATTTATTTCGGCAGGCCGGACTGGCCTAGGGGTTTTTAAATTTTAATCGGGTTTTAATCTTTTTAATACTTATTTATATTTTATTAGAGCCATATTATATTTCAGTTTTTAAATTTTAATATTCTATGTTGTCTCATATTTTGTACCTTGTTATATGTGTTTTTATTGGCTGTTCACCGCCCCGAGTCCCTTCGGGGAGAGGGGGCGGTATATAAATCAAATAAATAAATAAAAAATAAATTTCAATTACCTTCAAGAAAGTTCCATTGCTGAAACTTCACATTGTCGTTCAGATCTTTTGAATATTAACACTATGCAGTGATGGGATTCAAAAAAAATTACTACCAGTTCTGTGGACATGGCTTGGTAGGCATGATGTGGTGTGGCGTGGCATGGCGTGGCTCAGTGGGTGTGGCTTGGTGGGCATGGCAGGGGAAGGATACTGTAAAATTTCCATTCCCTCTCCACTTGTGGAGGGAGGTTACTGTAAAATCCCATTCCCTCTGCACCCCACTAACCTACTTTCCAGCTCCGTTCTCCTGTGCAGGGCAACAAAAGAAGACCGAGCCAATCAGCTGGGACTTGGGAGGCAAAGAATAGATGGGGGTGAGCCAGTCAGAGATGGTATTTGCCAGTTCTCCAAACTACTCAAACCATCTGCTACCAGTTCTCCAGAACTGGTCAGAACCTGCTGAATACCAACTCTAACTCTCTGAAGCAGAAACAGAGCTTCAGACTTATTTAATAGAAATGTTGAAGCTGGTAAATGCAGACCAACATGGGAAGCTGCTGGTGGTGGAAGGTGTATACTTAAATAGCATCTGCTGCCCAAATGTTCTTCATCTATTTCCACTTTTCAGAGTGAAGTCTGTGCTATGTCAGCCAGGTGAACTCATACCTGTTCCAAATGAATGGTACCAGCAAGGGGACTTTGTGATTGGTCGGATGTTATTTATGACTAACCACCAATTTAATGAAGTTTCATTTCAGTAGCATCCTTCTCAGGACTATTTTGAAAGTCCAGAGTAAGCAATTCTTATCTTTCACCTTTGTTCCTTCTTTAGTTAGAGCAGGGGTCCCCAAACTTTTTAAATAGGGGGCCAATTCATGGTCCCTCAGACTTCTGGGGGGCAGACTGGCTGGGGGGCATGGCTAGGTGGTCATATGACTGAGTGGGCATGGACAATTTAGCAATCCATTAAACAATATAAACAAATTAAACTTTAATATGTTTTGCTCCTGGGATTTTTTTATTTGCTTTTGTTTGCTTGTTGCTTTTCAACTTTAGTTGTACTTGAAATCTTAATTTATCCAGAGGGGCTCAAATAGGGGAAAGGAGAGCGGGGAGGGGGAGAAAACAAACTTTAGTTTGTTTTGCTCCTGGGGTTTTTTAATTTGCTTTTGTTTGCACGTTGCTCTTTTGGTTGACTTCTTTTTACTATATCATTTTTAAGTTGCTTAGGAATCTAGTAGTCCACTTCAGGAAACTCTGTTTTGCAGCAATTCTTCTCAGCCCTAGGACCTTACAATCAACAAGTTTCTCTCTCTTCCTCTATCCCTCTCCCTCCAATGGTGGGATTCAAATTTTTTTACTATTAGTTCTGTGGGAGTGGCTTGGTGGGCATGGCAGGGGAAGGCTACTGTAAAATCTCCAGCCAGAAGTGGTATTTGATGGTTCTCTGAACTACTCAAAACCAGTTTTCCAGAACTGGTCAGAACCTGTTGAAAAAATTGGGCATACAAAGGACTCCCAGTGTGTGTGTGTTGTGTGTGTGTATGTATATGAATATATCTGTATATATATATACAAACATATATGTTTGTATTGCTCGCACAAGCACAAAGCCGAAAGCACCAGCCTGAAGAAGAAGAGTGGACCTTGACGAAACATCACCAAGATACTCTCAATCTTACACGGGAAAAGACCCAAGCATGCCAAGACCTGCATATACATATGTATATGTATAAGTATATGTATATGTTTTCTTATGTTTTCGCGGGTATTTATATGTGTGGTATTTAGGTTTCTTCGGGTATTTTCCCATGTAATCTTTATGCTTTTATTATAGCGATGTTTCGTCAGAATCTCATCTGCCATCCTCAGGCTTGTGTAGTAGGTTAAAAAAAACATACTGCACAACCCTGAGTATGGCAGATGAGATTCTGCCAAAACATCGCTATAATAAAAGCACAAATATTACGTGGGAAAATACACGAAGACACCTAAATATCACACACACACACACACACACACATACACATACAGACACAGACACACATATACGTACACAGACAGAGGGAATCAATAACATGAGAGAAAAAAATGAAGACATAATTATTTCCCCCTGTGGTCACTGGGGAGTAGAAGACAAGAACACACAAGTTTTGTGATTTCAATTGCCCCAAATTAAGTTGTATTGCTGGAATCCTGCATTGCTATTCAGACCTTTTTCAGTATTATAATTTACATGCAGTAAGAATCAGGCTAAGAGTTATGGTTCAGCTATGCTCTTAACAGGAATATTGAGGCTGGTGAATTCAGACTAAAATGGGAAGCTGCTGCTGGTGGAAGGTCTATGCTTAGAGAACATTTCATGCGCAGAATGTTTATTCTTCTCCTATTTCCACTCTTCAGAGTGAAGTCTCTGCCATGTCATCTTGGTGAACCCATACCTGTTCCAAATGAATGGTACCAGCAAGGGGACTTTGTTATTGGTGGGATGGTATCCATGGCTAACTACCAATTTAATGAAGTTTCTTTCAAACACCATCCTTCTCAGGAGTATTTTGAAAATCCAGAGTAAGTAATTTTTATCATTCAACCTTTGTGTCACCTCTATGTAGTTAGAGAAATTGCAAAAAATAAGGAGTAAAGTAGATTATTTTATTTCATAATGAGAACCCCTTGTTATATGAGAAAATGTTTTCAGGATTATTGGGTACATTTTTATTCCATTTTTATGCAACAATGGGAATCACAAGTGCAGTGCAGTAGAAATAAAAATTGAATTGGATTGGTCATTCTCTAATTGTGCATGGATATAGGGTAAAACACCTATCTGAAGTTCCAGGAAAATAATCAGGAAATATTTAAGGATATATGTAAATTCATCCTGTTTTCAGCGTGCTAACAAAATTCTATCAGCATGTCCTTTCCTTGGTCTTTGCTGTGAAGGAAATAAATGAGAATACAGAAATCTTGTCCAACGTCACTCTTGGCTTCTATATTCATGATAGCTACTACAATGCAATAATGACCTATCGAACCACAATGGATCTGCTCTTCAGATCAGAGAAATTTGTTCCCAACTACAAATGTGACACCAGGAGAAATCTCATTTCTATCATAGGAGGGTTCAGCTTTGGAACTTCCTCCTATATCACAGATCTCGTGAAGTTTTACAAGATTCCACAGGTAGGATCTTTGGAAACACAGGCATGAAAATTCCCTTCTCTTTTCCTTTTTCCAAATGGGGCTGTTAATAAATGGCTGTCCTCTGTCCACACACCTCAACAATCTGACCAAATGTGTTGGAAAATATGAAGAAAAAAGATACTGATATATTTTCATATGTGTTTCTTTTAGCTCACATATGGATCATTTACCCAGCAAGATGTTCATAGCACAGAGATTCCCTACTATTACTCCATGGTCCCAAATGAGTCTTCACAGTACATTGGGATAATCCGACTGCTTCAACATTTTGGATGGAGATGGGTTGGGCTCATTGTTATTGATAACACTGAAGGAGAACATTTTCTGGAGACTATGGAGTCCCTCTTTTCCCAGCATGGAGTCTGCTCTGCTTGTATGGAAAGAATTCCATATTTAACCTATTGGGATAAATTTTTTGATATGATTAAGAAATCAGAAAATATTTATAAACACATAATTGATGAGAAGATCAAGACCTTTATCATCTATGGAGAATCTTTGACAATTGCATGGTTTACTAATATCATTTTTTACTTTGATCCTGGACAAGAGCAGAGTTCATTGGGAAAGGTATGGATCATGACTGCCCAGATGGATTATTTATTAACAGGAATGAATAAAAAATGGGACCGACAGTTCTTTGATGGTTCCATTTGCTTTACAATTCACTCAGAAGAAATTCCAGAGTTCAAAGAATTCTTGAAGTTCATAAAACCTCCTTGGATTCAAGAAGATGGATTTTTTCCACTTTTCTGGGAACAAATATTTGATTGTTTGTTGCCAACTCACACCTTGACCCTTCCCAACAATGACACTTGTATTGGAAAGGAGAGAATATGGGATATTCCTGGAGTTCTTTTTGAGATGGAGCTGTCTGGGCACAGCTATAGTATCTATAATGCTGTCTATGTATTGGCTCAAGCTTTACAGGCTCTCTTCTTACTTCAATCTAAACACAGGCATTTATTGAGGCAGAAATCATCAGATTATGAAGAATCACAACCATGGCAGGTGATTTGTGTGCTACAAGTATTTTGTATTAGACCATAGCTATGGAAGGCTAGAATACACATTATATTTCATTTTACTAATGTTCAAACTGAAATATCAGAACATGTTATCCCCACATGCAAAAGATAGCAAACAGGTTCTCAAGAGGCTGGAGAAATGAACTTAGCGTATTTGCAGTTTCTCCCTCAAAAGTTCAACTATAAAATTGCTCATATATTTCTATTGTTTTATTTTCCTGTTTTATTATTCCTAATCATATAGCTCCACCAATTTCTTAGAGGCATGGAATTTAACAATTCTCTTGGAGAAACTTTGACTTTTTATGATCAAAAGAAGATGGAAGGTGGATTTGATATCATAAATATAGTTGTCTTTCCCAATTCCACTTTCCAAAGGCGCAGGATTGGAAAAGTAGATCCTGATGCTGCAAAAGGACAGGAATTAGCCATTAATGAGGATATGATTGTTTGGCATAGATCAATTAACCAGGTACTGTATGATTTCAAGAAGAGTTTTTATGACCATTCTCAAATGGATTCTTTTGACTTGGAAATTTATTGTTCTTCTTCCAGGTAAACCATAAGGAAGAGCCAAATTAAAAAATGAAATTTAAATGTGGAAGACTAACATCATTAATATTGGGCACATTATTAGAGTACCCCCAAATAGCAAAATGAAAATGTTTTCAGAAAATAAATGTATTTAAATAACTACATTTTCTTGGTTGGATGAAACTTTGATGCAATTTAAAGCAAATTTGCTATCAGAAAAAGAGGGAGTCAAGCTATTCTCCAAAGCACCTGAGAGTGGGACAAGAAGCAATGGGTGGAAACTAATCGAGGAGAGAAGCATCTTAGAACTAAGGAGAAATTTCCTGACAGAACAATTAATCAGTCCATCAACTTGCCTCCAGAATTTGTAAATGCTTGAATGCTGGAAGTTTAAAAAAAGAAATTGGATAACCATTTGTCTGAAGTAGTGTAGGGTTTCCTGCCTAACCAGGGGGTTGGACTAGAAGACCTCCAAAGTCCCTTCCAACCCTGTTATTCTATTCTAAATTTGATTGATTCAATCCATCTGATCAAATTGATAAACTGAATTAATGAAACATCACATATGGATTTATTAGATTGGTGTATTTACTTTTATTCTCCTGGACAACCCATGAAGATAACTAGATTATGTTTTTTCTCTCTATAGTTGTTAAAATCTAACAATATCTGGTATTGTGCACTCTCTTTAGTTGTTAAAATCTAACAATATCTGGTATTGTGCACTACATTTATTGGACTTCCCTCATATAGTTTAATGTAAATGAGAAAGAAAAATAATGCTTTTAAGGGACCATGTTTCTCTAGTTGAGTGAAGCTTTATTAAATCTCTGTTGAAATCTATGATGGATTGACTCAATTCTTCTGGTGAAATTGATGGTTTGAATTATCTTGAAATTCTCATATGGATTTAATCAAACAAAAACTGGAAATCCTGATCAATTGTGCTCACAAAATAAAATCAGAGGGCAAACTGAAATATACTTAATTGTTTTTGAAATAAATAATCAAATGCAATCAATTTCTTGTTTTACAATTTTTAGATTGGACTTTTCTTTTTAATATAAAAATGTAATCCATTTTCAGTGTAAGAACTGAATTTTCTTGAAAATAATAAATCCTCATCTTCCAATATATTTAATATTGATAACTAGGTTCTTCCCATTTCTCTGTGTAATGAACAATGTCACCGTGGATATCGGAAAAGAAAGATGGAAGGAAAAAAATTCTGCTGTTATGATTGTGTTCCTTGCCCAGAGGGAAAAATCTCCAAACACATAGGTAAGTTTACAAATCATTTGATTTTGTTGTTATACTATCTATTGTGTAGAACGCTTTCAGCTAATTAAATTGCCTTGCTGTGCATGGATAAGAGTTTTTTTGGAAACTTAACAAGCAGTGAAATCAAATTCATTAATACATGAACAGTTATAGATTCCAACAATGGAAATATAAGTGATGATGATAACACGACAACAAACACAGTGCTTCAATTAATTAAATAAATCTTGGAATGGTTTCACCTTTATACCCAAGCAACCATCATAGTGGAGATTCAGAAATATTTGCATTATAGAGAATTTATAGACACACACACACACAGTCACACACACACACACACACAATTATTTCAGAGATTTTTTTTTTAAAAAAATGAAAAATAAGAAACAACAAAAAAATGATTGTACAACTTAAAAACCATAAATAATACAATGACTGGGAAGGAAGGAAAGAAGGAAGGAAGGATTTCAGAAGCGATGTCTTGCTATTTAAAATTGAAACATTTGTACTACCATGCAATCCAAACACCTCCATAACGCACCAACTAAATTAGGAGACTTTTGAAATACAATAATGCAAACAAGTGTTTCTGAAATTGATGAAAATGAACATTTATTTCTTAGGAAGAGTGGACAAATTACAGAAACATATCTCTTAACAATAATTAGAATCCTATAGACATAATGAGGAATATAATTAAATTACATGCTACTTTAAATCTTAATTATTTTTTCTATCATCTATCTATCTATCTATCTATCTATCTATCTATCTATCTATCTATCTATCTATCTATCCATTTCTGCACAATTTGGTTAGTTAAAAAATCCTTCTTCAGATTTTCCTCAAAGTGGATGTGTAATACTTATGTGTATTTTATATATAATGCTGATTGATTCCAATATTCTCTTTATAGTGATAAGAACAAGAAATGAAATGTTAAAAGAAATATAGAAAAAAAGCAAAAATAACAGTATTAAATAAAAAGTGATATACTTCTCTTACGGAAACAGATAATCCTATTTTGTTTATAGTTTTACTAGAAATATGTAATTACTCATATTTTTACAATTTCCTCCTTGATACATTATATTTCATTTTCACTTCAGATTTGTTGAATATTTATTGTATTCAACTTTATTAATTATATTTTATTGTATTTATTTAAATATATAAAAATATTGTATATGATCTCTCTCTCTGTTTGTGTATACGCATTTATTGCATTTAAATGTTATAAGTATTTGTTGAATACTTAATAACCGTATTTTGAAATGTGATCAATATGATCCAATATTCAATAAGTCAATATGGTTTTAAATATGAAAATGATCACTTCAGATATTCATATATATTCATTGGAGAACTCCCTTATCACAAGAGAGCAAATCAAAATAAAATGGATTTTCATGGTGTTTGCTAATTTTCCTTGTGTACAATCCAAGTAATATTTGACTTAATACAACAACACAAAATATACATAGGGAAATATTTAAATGTATTTTCATACTGTAGATCCTATATTTGGTACAAAGGTATAAACATCTGGGTATGTATGGATCAATATGAAAAGTAATAATGATCATTCTTGTGAATCTGTATTGATTTTTTTTTTCTTTTTAGACACTGTTACTTGCTTTCAATGTCCTGATGACCAATATGCAAACCATAAGAAAGATGGATGCATCATGAAATCAATTAGCTTCTTGTCTTATGAAGAATCTTTAGGACTCATTTTAACCACTGTTGCTACTTTGTTTTTCCTCACTACAACATGGGTGTTGGGAATATTTATTAAGCACAAAGACAGCCCTATTGTGAAAGCCAACAACCGGGAACTCACTTACACTCTCCTCATCTCCCTTCTGCTTTGCTTCTTCTGTTCTTTGCTCTTTATTGGACAACCTGGAAGAGTCACCTGTCTCCTCAGACAGTCTGCATTTGGCCTCACTTTCTCATTGTCCATCTCTTGTGTATTGGCCAAAACCATCCTTGTTTCTCTTGCCTTCAAGGCCACCAAGCCAGGATCCCGGATGAGGACATGGGTGGGGAAGAGATTGGCTGTTTCTATTGTACTTATCTGCTCTCTATTCCAAGCAAGCATCTGTATTGTTTGGTTATCCACCTCTCCCCCATTCCCAGAATTAGACATGCATTCAGCAATTGAGGAAATGGTTCTACAATGCAATGAAGGTTCAGTTGTTATGTTTTATTGTGTCCTGAGTTATATGGCCTTCCTTTCATTTGCCAGCTTCATTGTGGCTTTCCAGGCTCGTAAACTGCCTGACACGTTTAATGAAGCCAAGTTCATCACCTTCAGTATGCTGGCTTTCTGCAGTGTGTGGGTCTCCTTTGTTCCAACCTACCTGAGCACCAGGGGAAAAGCCATGGTGGCTGTGGAGATTTTCTCTATCTTGTGTTCTAGTGCAGTGCTTCTAGGATGTATTTTTTTCCCCAAGTGCTATATTATTGTATTTAGGCCTGGTTTAAATAATAGGGAACAATTGATAAGAAGATTTATTTAAATACTTTTTTTCATTTTTATTATTAGGTTTCAAAATTGAGAGGAAAAACATCAAAATTCAAAATTTAAGTTTTAAATTATTCTTTTTTATGAAGGGGTGGATGCTCCACTCTGATTTAATTGTAACTTGAAAATTTTGATGGAATAAGGAGGCTCACAGAACTTATTGGGGGAATACTACTATGTTTTGAGCAAAACCAGAGAGAACCTGTTGTCTAGTTAACAAGTTTGCGGCCTCTGACCCGGTGCCGCTCTCACTCATCCCCGTGGTTCTCCGAGGAGCTGAGGGAGATGAAGCACCGGCAAAGATGCCTGGAGAGTATTTGGAGGACTACTCGCTCCGGATCCGACCGAACACTATTATGGACTTATATTAAGACCTATTTAGTGGCGATAAGGGTGGCAAAGTGTTCGTACTTTTCCGCACTTATTGCGTCTGCAGGAAATCACCCAGCTGCCCTGTTTAGAATGACCCACTCCTGGAAGGGGGAGTGCGGGAGGACCCCTTATAGGGACGGGCTGAGGACTTTTTGAATTTCCTGCTGGATAAAATCGCTCGGATCCAGGATGGGTTGGACTCTGAATGGGCAACTCTGGGTGGGAGGTCGGAGGCAGAATTTGGGGAAGTCATTTGGGAAGAGTTTGATCCTGTGACCCCCGAGGACATGGACAGGATGCTGCGGGGGCTGAATGCTAGCACATGTTTATTGGACCCGTGCCCCTCCTGGCTGGTGTTGCCACTCAGGAGGTGACACGAAGTTGGTTCCAGGGTATTATTAACGTTTCCTTGAGTGAGGGATATCTGCCCGCCATCTTGAAAGAGGCGGTGGTGAGATCCCTCCACAAGAAACCATCCCTGGATCCAACTTTGCTATCTAATTATTGTCCGGTCTCCAACCTTCGCTTTGTGGAGAAGGTTGTTGAGAGTGTGGTGGCACGACAGCGTCCCAGCACCTCGATGAAGCTGTCTATTTAGACCCACGCCAATCGGACTTCAGGCCTGGACACAGCACAGAGACGGCATTGGTCGCATTGGTAGATGATCTCTGGAGGGCCCGTGACAGAGGTCATTCCTCTGTCCTGGTCCTACTAGATCTCTCGGCGGCTTTTGATACTGTCGAACACAGTATCCTATTGCGATGGCTGGAGGGGTTGGGGGTGGGGGGCATTGTCTTGGGGTGGTTCTCCTCCTTCCTCTCTGGCTGTTCACAATTCATGTTGTCAGGCGGGCAGAGATCGGCCCCGAGGTCCCTGGTTTGCAGGGTCCCTCATGGGTCAGTGCTCTCGCCCCTTCTGTTCAACATCTATATGAAGCCGCTGGGTGACATCATCCATGGCTTTGGGGTAGAATTCCATCAAATGGACAGCTGATGAAGCCATCGTGGTGATGGCTGGTGCTTGGAGGCCGTGCGGTGTTGGATGGGGCAGAACAGGCTTCAGCTCAACCCATCTAAGACTGAGTGGCTGTGCTTCCCGGCACCCCGATACAGCCAGCTGGTTCCATCGCTGGCTGTGGGGGAGGAAATTCTTGCCCCCACAGAGAGGGCTCTCAATCTGGGTGTCCTCCTGGACGTATGGCTGTCATTGGAGGACCATGTGGCGGCTGTCGCTAAGGGGGCTTTTGGTCAGATCCGTAGGATCTACCAGTTGCGGCCCTTTCTGGATCTGGGTGTGCTTCGCATGGTCACCTCCGCCTTCGTAATCTCCCGCCTAGACTATGCCAACGCTCTCTACATGGGATTCCCCTTGAAGAGCACCCAGAGGCTCCAGCTGGTGCAGAATGCGGCCGCGCGGGTGGTGTTGGGGGCTCCTCGGGGCTCCAATGTTACACCACTCTTGCGTGAGCTGCATTAGCACCCGGTGGTTCTCCAGGTGCACTTCAAGGTTCTACTTACCATCTTTAAAGCACTCCATGGCTTGGGACTAGGATATTTGCGGGACTGCCTCCTGCCATTATCGGCCTCCCGTCGGCCAATACATTCCCATAGAGTCAGCCTCCTCAGGGTGCCGCCGGCTGGACAGCTGGTGACCCAGAGGCTGCGGGCCTTCTCGTTGGGGGCACCCTCCCTCTGGAACGAATTACCCCCAGAGATGAGAACCATCCCTGATCTCTTGACCTTCTGCCGCACGTTGAAAACTTATTTATTTCATCAAGCCGGTCTGGCCTAGGCTTTTTAGGTTTTTTTTATTCGGTCTTATTTGGTTTTAGCTTTTAACCCCTTTATATTTTTTAGCTTTTCAGCCTTTATATTTGGTTTTTTAATTGTTTTTAATTCTGTATTGTTTTTGTATTTTAATTCAGCTGTGCACCGCCCTGAGTCCTGTCAGGGAAATATGGGGGCGGTATGTAAGTTCAACAAAATAAATAAATAAATAAATAAATAAATAAATAAATAAATAAGTTAAAGTTTTCTAACTATCCACTTAAACTGTCTGAATTTACTCAATTGCATTTAAAGAAATATCAAATTTAAATGTAAGCACAAGTTGAATGACTAAAAATCAACATTTATTTTCTATCAGCAATTTTCTTTTTTTAAAGTGAAAATCCAAGAGTGTTAATTCTAGACTGAACAAGATCACACGAGGTTGACAAATGCATTTCTTTTATAACTAAGGACTTTTATAACTAAGAATATTTTTTTCTTTTTTGCTTTGAGTTTGTGTTTTTTACTTATTATGTTGTAGTTATAAGTTGTTATTAGCAAGCACACATTTAAAAACAAAACAGAACTAAAATATCTATGAATCCTGAATTCTTATTAGAAGGATGTTAATACATCTAACTTAGCAATTTGCTTAGTGAGACAAGATATGGAATTAAGATATATGTGTATTTCTTTTATCTAACCATTCCTTCCTTCATGAGAGATTTTCCTTTCATTCCTCCCCTTCCTATCCACAGTGCTACATTTTCTCTATCACTTTCTTTTGTTAGTAGTCCATTGTAGTCTCTGTGCAATGGAATCACAAATCGTCAAATCTAATAGTCCAGTACTTCAAATGGAAATTATGCGACCATTCATTACAAAGATTTATTATAGATAAAATGTATGGAATAGGAATCTCACCTATAAAATAAGCAAAGATCAGAGTCTTCTTTATCATTGAGTAAGGATGACTCCCACATTATGAGAATAGTCGGTAGTGCAACAGACTGAAATTATTTCCATATCACTTTAGAAGTTCTAAGTGTTTCATCACCAGAATACCTTCAGGCTTAAAATTTTGAGCTTAGACAATCTGAAACTGCGTCATCTGCAGTCAGATCTAAGCATAGTATACAAATTTGTCTGCTACAACATCTTTCCTGTCAATGACTTCTTCAGCTTCAACCACAATAATACATGGACAAACAATTGGTACAAACCCAAGATAAACTTCATGGCTTTGGGACCAGGTTATCTAAGGAAATGTCTCTTGCTGGTCACATTTACCTGATCCATTAGAGTCGGGAAGCAAGGAATCTTGTGGGTCCCATCTCTGAGGGAGATACACCTGGTGGGACCCAGAAGATGGGCCTCCTCCGTGGTGGCTCCCTCTCTCTGGAATATCATTCCCCCAGAGA
Source organism: Bungarus multicinctus (assembly GCA_023653725.1). Taxonomy (NCBI): domain Eukaryota; kingdom Metazoa; phylum Chordata; class Lepidosauria; order Squamata; family Elapidae; genus Bungarus; species Bungarus multicinctus. The sequence continues at coordinate 139,095,154 of CM042840.1, read as the reverse complement.
TTAGAATCGTCCCCACTCTAGCGCTCTTCTAGAAGGCACTGAAGACCTGATTTTGCCAATGGGCCTTGGGAACCCAGAGTGGGATGAAGCCCAATCAATTGTAAGTGTGATCTGCTGTCGTTGGGGCAGGGGATGGGAGTTGCAAAGTGATTTTTTATTTTTATTTTCCAGATTTTGTTCTATTGTATTTATTTAATTCTTTTGGTTAGTTTTTATTGTTTTTTTTTTTTGTTTTAAATATGGTTTTACATTGTGTAAGCTGCTTCAAGTCACCATAGGCGAATAGGCGCCAATACAAATTAAATAAATAAACCTCTCCAAACTCAATTGCAGAAAATATGATTTCAGCAACAGAGTGGTCAATGCCTGAAATCCCTGCCCAATCCCTGCCCAGCTCCATTGCTACAGTCTCAAACACTCACAACTACAACCTCAAACTGTCTACCATGGACCTCACCCCATTCTTAAGAGGTCCTTAAAGTGGCCCATCTCCACCCTCTAGCTCCGCCACACATGCAAGACAAGCTCCCTGTGATAGACCTGACCATTTGTGAACCAGTTGTTAAATTACCACCACCCCGCTAACAAAGTGGATCCTGAGCATGGCACTGCAAGGGAGAAATGGGCAACAGAGCAGCTGGCATGAGGGAAGGGAGGAGCACCAGGGAGAAGCAGGAGGGAAAGCGGCCTTCTCATTCCATTGTATCAGCTGCTCCATTGTCTGTTTCTCCATTGCAGTACTGGGCAGTGCCCAGGTCCATTTTGATAGCAGGGAGGGTGGGAATAATTTAACAACTGGTTTTCATGAACGGGTGTCAACCAGCTGAATCCCATCACTGGTAAAGCATTTTCCTGCACAACTGTTTCATAAGGCCTTGAATGAAGCAGACTACCTAGATCTGTTTCAGTCAGCATTCAGGCCAATATCCCTTCCAGATAAATTTGGATCAGACTCTGCAGATTAATGTGATTGATCTGTTGTGTTATTCATATGACAATGTAACAAGGCCTAAAAGTTACAAATGAGACAAATATCCAAAATATCTTGGGAAGTGATATTTTTAATTGTTCATTCTACTCCGGAAATACACTTTGTTTAAGTGTATCCAGTGTATGTTACAGTGAGTGTTACATGAATACAAAAATATTTTTCAGCTAAAAAGTGAGAAATGACCAAAGTTCTAATGCTCAAAGTTCAGAATTAAAGTCCCCCTCTAAACTTCCCCTCTCATAAAGAGATAGTAAATGTAACATATGTATATATGTGAGTGTATGTATACGTATATATGTATATGTATATATATATATATATGTGTGTGTGTGTGTGTGTGTGTGTGTGTGTATGTATGTATGTATGTATGTATCCTAGTCTCCCTTATTTATTATTTAAATTATCAGCTTAAAAACCTTACACACACACACACACACATATATATATATCCCCATGGAAATTATTCCAATGATGATAATTTTCTCCCTTCATGAAATCTGTAAACAATTGAAGAAGCCATTCGAGAAAAGAAAATATATAAAAGGACTGCTCATGGACACTGGGGAGCAGAAGACAAGAACATACAAGTTTTGTGATTTCAATTGCTCCAAATTAAGTTGTATTGCTGGAACCCTACATTGCCATTCAGACCTTTTTAATTTTTATAACTACATACAATAAGAATCAGGGCTAAGAGTTAGAGTTCAACCTTGTTCTTAACAGGAATATTGAGGCTGGTGAATTCAGACTAACATGGGAAGCTGCCGCTTTTGGAAGGTCCATACTTAGAGAGCATTTCATGCACAGAATGTTTATTCTTCTCCTATTTCCACTCTTCAGAGTGAAGTCTCTGCCATGTCATCCTGGTGAACCCATACCTGTTCCAAATGAATGGTACCAGCAAGGGGACTTTGTCATTGGTGGGATGGTATCCGTGGCTAACTACCAATTTAATGAAGTTTCATTTCATCAGCATCCTTCTCAGGAGTATTTTGAAAATCCAGAGTAAGTAACCCTTATCATTCAAGCTTCATGTCATCTCTATGTAGTTAGAGGAATTGCAAAGAATAAAGAGAAAGATAGATTATTTTATTTCATAATGAGAACCCCTTGTTATGCAAGAAAGTGTTTTCAGGGATTTTGGCTACACTTTGATTCAATCCACAACAATGGAAATCACAAATGCAGTGCAGTAGAATTAAAAATAGAGTTGGATTGGTCATTCTCCAATTGTGCATGCAAATAGGGTATAGTACCTTTTTGAGGTTACAGGAAAATAATTGTGATGACCCAGGGTGTGGCACAAAGGCAACACAATTAAATAAGCAAGAAGAGTCCCTTTATTATCTCCCACTTTGCCCAGCTTACCTTCGGCTGGAGAAAAACTCTCCCAGGAACAGCCTTTAAGCGGAGAAAATTCAGTCCAAAAATAAAGTACATATAAACTGTCACTAAAAATCTAAACAAAGCATGCTGCAGTAATTAATTTGATAGGGCAGCAGAAGGAATTGCAGACTTGAAAGCGCAGCAAAACACACACAGTTGGGAAGACATTTAGAAACACAGATAATCCTCGATGATATCAGATAAATTCACTATTTGCTCCCAATATTTTGCTGCATGCAACACTTTTTAAGCATTATATTCCAGGCTGCAGTTAATGATGGGAAGCCCTTTCCTCCCCCATAAGCCATGCAACTCATGTTGCTCCCTTCTCTATTCCCTGCATGCCCTAGATGAAGAGGGGGTGGGCTTGGGTCTTCCTCTAAATTCCCTCTTCCTTGCTCTACCTCTCCCCTGCTCTGCCCAGTTGGACTTTGCCCTTCCCCAGTTTCTTCCACAGCCAACAGAGTCACACTCCCATTCCTTGTCAGCTATTCAGCCTTCCCCCCGGAATCAGATTCTGACAGGGGCATGACAATAATCAGGAAATATAATAGAATAGAATTCTTAATTGGCCAAGTATGATTGGACACACAAATTTGTCTTGGTGCAAATGCTCTTGATGTACATAAAAGAAAAGATACATTCATCAAGAATCAAGAATCATAAGGTACACTTGACAATAGTCATAGGGTACAATAAGCAATCAAATCATACTAGGAAACAGTCAATAAAAATGTTAGGATACAAGCAACAATGCTACAGTCATACATTTTATGATATATGTAAATTCATCCCCAGCGTGCTAACAAAATTCTATCAGCATGTCCTTTCCTTGGTCTTTGCTGTGAAGGAGATCAATGAGAATACAGAAATCTTGTCCAATGTCACTCTTGGCTTCTATATTCATGATAGCTACTACAATGCAATAATGACCTATCGGACCACAATGGATCTGCTCTTCAGATCAGAGAGATTTGTTCCCAACTATAAATGTGACACCAGGAGAAATCTCATTTCTATCATAGGAGGGTTCAGCTTTGGAACTTCCTCCTATATCACGGATGTCGTGAAGTTTTACAAGATTCCACAGGTAAGATCTTTGGAAACATAGGCATGAAAATTCCCTCTTTTCTTTTTTCCAACTGGGGCTGTTAAAAAATGGTTATCCTCTGGCCACATACCTCAACAATCTAACCAAATTTGTTGGAAAATATGAAGAAAAAAGATACTGATATATTTTCATAATATGTGTTTCTTTTAGCTCACATATGGATCATTTACCGCCCAAGATGTTCATAGCACAGAGATTCCCTACTATTACTCCATGGTCCCAAATGAGTCTACACAGTATGTTGGGATAATCCAACTGCTTCAACATTTTGAATGGAGATGGGTTGGGCTCTTTGCTGTTGATAACACTGAAGGAGAACATTTTCTGGAGGTCATGAAGTCCCTCTTTTCCCAGTTTGCAGTCTGCTCTGCTTGCATGGAAAGAATTCCATATTTAACCTATTGGGATAAATTTTTTGAGATGATTAAGAAATGGAAAAATATTTATAAACACATAATTGATGAGAAGATCAAGACCTTTATCATCTATGGAGAATCTTTGACAATTGCATGGTTAACTAATATAATTTTTTGGCTTGGTCCTGGACACGAGCAGAGTTCATTGGGAAAGGTATGGATCATGACTACCCAGATGGATTATTTATTAACAGGAATGAATAAAAAATGGGACCGGCAGTTCTTTGATGGTTCCATTTGCTTTACAATTCACTCAAAAGAAATTCCAGGGTTCAAAGAATTCCTGAAGTTCATAAAACCTCCTTGGATTCAAGAAGATGGATTTTTTCCACTTTTCTGGGAACAAGCATTTGATTGTTCATTACCATCACCTTCTTTGACCAAAGTGGATAATCACATTTGTACTGGAGAGGAGAATATAAGGGACATTCCTGGGGCTCTTTTTGAGATGGAGCTGTCTGGGCACAGCTATAGTATCTATAATGCTGTCTATGTTTTGGCTCAAGCTTTACAGGCTCTCTTCTTACTTCAATCTAATCACAGGCATTTTTTAAGGCATAAATTATCAAAATACGAAGAATCACAACCATGGCAGGTGATTTGTACGCTACAAGTATTTTGTATTGGACAATAATAAAGTACAAAATTAGGGTGTATGATTCAGACAGGGAGGTGACAACCATAGTACTAAAATGGAATTGAATATTTGTCTATTGATGATATTTATTTCCATAACTCTATTTCCATCCCTATAATTGTGAGAAATGTAGAAGAGAACTGATATGATAGGACTACAATGAAGGGGCAATTTTCTTGGAAGAAGGGAGCACTTTTCAGAAACTGTTTACAGGAGAGGGAAGAGACAACACAGCCTCAATGTTTAGGGAAGTCAGGGGAAGAGAGTTAGAATAGCAACTCCCTAGAATTTCTCAGGGTATTTTTTTTATTTATTTTATTTTATTTAGGGAATTTATATTGCCGTCTAATTGCACATGGCAACTCAAGGTAGCTTACAGAATATAAAACCTCATATCAAAACAATAAAGCTAATAAAAGAAGAGTCCAATAATAAATTAATATAATAAACTCACCCCACACCCTGGTGATAGCACCTTACATGGGCAATTTAATGGGCTCTATCCCACTATAGGTTCTCCAGGCCTGCTGGCAGAACCAGATCTTCAGTGCCTTCCAGAAGAGTGCTAGAGTGGGGGCCATTCTAATCTCTGGGGATGATGTTTCAGAGAGAGGGAGCCACCATGAAGAAGACCCTTCTTCTGGGTCTCATCAACCTTAAACACTTAAAGAGCCATGTGAGCCATTTCCCACAGAAAAGAAAACACTGGGAGCCACAAAACCCTTTTGACAACTAAAATGAAGATAATATGGCATATATCATTTTTTACCTTTACATGCTATGTATAAAAAAACTGTAGTGTGTTGTATTTATTAAATCAATGAACTGCTACAGATAAAACAAATTTTTATTTCTGCATTCAACAAATGCTGGGTTGAAAAGCTCAATAAATCATGTGCTGCTGAGTGTCACACATTGGTGTTTATGATGCATATTTTGAGTGACAGGGAGCTGCAGCAGAGGAATTAAAGAGCCACATGTGACTCCAGAGCCATGGGTTGCTGACCCCTGCCCTAGGGGATGGAACCTCCAATGTTTCTTGCCTCCCAGCTCTGATGGGTTGGGTAGATGTGACCAGCAAGAGATGGTCCATTAGGATGTGAGTAGTAAGGATTTAGTATGGGAAGATTTTACCAACAGTATGTAAACAAATAAAAAACTTGAATTCTGGTTCAATTTTTATATATCATTCTTGAGCTTAGCTTCTCAGTAATATATTTTGTACTGTATTTCCTGACCCTAGTAAACTTGTGGTGCATAAGCCAAATAAAGGAAAAAGCAACTGCAACATAGATTTGAACAATTGTGTATTGACAATCTGCATCATTTCATTTCCATCATTGTAGTATACTTTATTATCTGGTCATCTTCAAGTCATCTTCAGATGAAAGAACTAAGGTTTAAGTGAACTAATAATCAAAAACCTGGTTTTTAAAACCATTATGGCTTTTTAATATTTTTACCTTTTACTGAAGATAATAAAGGAATGCCACTTAGCTGAGCCAATTATCCTTCAGTACTTACCATGTCCTTAGCAGCCATATAACTGTGAAAATATTATGCAATGAAAAATGGGTGGGTTGTCAAGAACAATTTGGAAATTGCTGGAGAAATGGACTTTGCATGTTTCCAGAGTTTTTCCCTCAAAAGTCAAGTTTTTCCCTCAATAGTACAATTATGATAAAATTGCTTGGATATTTATATTGTTTTATTTACTTGTTTTATTATTTCTAAATCATATAGCTCCACCAATTTCTTAGAGGCATGAAATTCAACAATTCTCTTGGAGAAACTTTGACTTTTTATGATCAAAAGAAGATGGAAGGTACATTTGATATCATAAACATAGTTGTCTTTCCCAATTCCACTTTCCAGAGATGCAAGATTGGAAAAGTAGATCCTGATGCTGCAAAAGGTCAGGAATTAGCCATTAATGAGGATATGATTGTTTGGCATAGATCATTTAACCAGGTACTGTATGGTTTCAAGAAGAGTTATGATCATTCTCAAATGGATTATTTTGACTTGGAAATGTACTGTTTTTCTTCCAGTCAAACCATGAGGAAGAACTAATTTTTTTAAAAAAGATATTTTTTACTTTAAATGTGGAAAATTAACTTCATTAATACGGGGTGCATTATTAGAGTTTCCCCAAATAGCAAATTGAAAATGTGACAGAAAATAAATGTATTTAAATGACTATATTTCCTTGGTTGAAAGAAACATTGATATGATTTAAAGCAAATTTGATTGACTCAATTTGTCTAATCAAATGGATGATTTTAATTAATGAAACATCACATATGGATTTATTAGATTGGCATATTTACTTTTATTCTCCTGGACAACCCATGAAGATAACCAGATTATGTTTTTCCTCTCTTATAGTTGTTAAAAGCAAACAATATCTGGTATTGTGCACTACATTTATTGGACTTCCCTCATATAGTTTAATGTAAATGAGAAAGAAAAATAATGCTTTTAAGGGATCATGTTTCTCTAGTTGAATGAAGCTTTATCAAATCTCTGTTCAAATCTATGATGGATTGACTCAATACTTCTGGTGAAATTGATGGTTTGCATTATCTTGAAATTCTCATATGGAGTTAATCAAACAAAAACTGGAAATCCTGATCAATTGTGCTCAGAAAATAAAATCAGAGGGCAAATTGAAATGTACTTAATTGTTTTTTAAATAAATCATCAAATCCAATCAATTTCTTGTTTTACAACCCTTAGATGGGACTTTTCTTTTTAATGTAACAATATAAACCATCTTCAGTGTAACAACTGAGCTTTCTTGAAAACAATAAATCCTTATTTTCCAACATTTTTTATATGGATAATTAGGTGCTTCCCATTTCTCTGTGTAATGAACAATGTCACCGTGGATATCAAAAAAGGAAGAATGAAGGGAAAAAGTTCTGCTGTTATGATTGTGTTCCATGCCCAGAGGGAAAAATCTCCAAACAGATGGGTAAGTTTACAAATCATTTGATTTTGTTGTTATACTGTCTATTGTGGGGAACCATTTCAACTAATTAAATTGTCTGGTTGTGCATGGATAAGAGTTCCTTTGGAAACTAAACAGGCAGTGAAGTCAAATTTATTAATACATGAACAATATAGGTTCCAACAGTGAAATTACAAGTGTTGGATGATAACTCAACAGCAATCACAGTGTTTCAATTAATTAAACAAATAAATCTTGGTATGGTTTCAGCTTTATAACCAAGCAACCATCGTAGTGGAGATTCAGAAGCATTTTCAATGTAGAGAATGTATAGACACACAGACACACAAATATTTTAGAGATCTTTTTAAAAAGATGACAAATAATTAATAACAAAAAATGATTGTACAATATAAAAGCTACATGTAATACAATGACTGGGATGGAAGGAAGGAAGGAAGGATAGATGGATGGATTTCAGAAGGAAGGAAGGAATTAATTCAGAATTGATGTCTTGTTATTTAAAATGAAACATTTGATACTACTATGTGTCATATGTAGGAATTACATATTAAGAGTTATTCCTGTGAAAATGAGGAACAGAAGGGAAGCCATATTTATCCAATGTTAGAACTATGCAATGATTACTGGACAATTATATAACTATAACAAATAAACATGTTATGTTCTGTAACTTGTTATGTTCTGTAGCAAATGTCAGTTTTTGGCTGGAACATGGGACTGTAATTTTTGGCATACATATATGTAAAAAAGATCCTGGGTCATCCTGACCCGAGCGGGTTAATGATCTATTGTGTTACAAAAATACCCAAATGGTCATAACAGGTTGTTGAGTCTATTTTTAGAATGAGGTGGTTTCCAAGAGATGGTGGTCAGGGAGGAGTTAGTGGACAAATACCTAGGAAAGTCCCTAAAATTACTAAAAGAGCATAACGGTAAGAATGATGCAACATTATGTATGTAACACCCTATAAATGTAGTAATCACTCTAGGTGTGACATCTTCATACTCCTAGTGTTAAGGAGATGAAGTCCTATTCCAATAATTGAAAATTTTCTGAATAAAGAAGCCTTTTTTACGGTTCTTTGGTTGTTGAGTCTATTTTTGGCATTTATAACAATTGCTAAGCCAGCTAGCAGCAAGACCCTTTTCCTCTGATGGAAGATGAATTTTGAAAGTTGTTTTCAGTAGATTTGTCAGTGTGATGGATCTCTCGCCCAGGAGGGAAATCGCTCTTAGCAACCTGTTGAAAGATTACCTGTAACCATAATCATTACATCCAAAAACCTCCAAAAGTGCACTAACTAAGTAAGCATCCTTGAAATACAATAATGAAAACAAAAACTTCTGAAATTGATGGAAGTGAATATTTACTTCTTAGGAAGATTGGACAAACTAATGAAACATATATCTTAAGAATAATGACAATCCTGCAGACATAATGAGGGCGCTGAGCGCGGCCAGGAAGATTCGGGATTGGGGAGGTCAGATCGAGGATGGGGGGTTATTTCCGGGAGGGAAAAGTTAATTTTATTTGCACAGTGAGTGGGAGAGGCAGATTTGGTGGTTGTAGGGGGCCGTATCATGTTTTGGGAGCACGCCCCCACTGCTTGCATGTGGAGGTGCGCTCCGCCTCCCAAAGCATTTCCCATTCCCTGGGTTGTCTGAATCATTGGACTCTGGGCTTTCAGCTGATGTTATGTAATGCCAGGTCTATAGTAAACAAAGCCCCCCCTCATTTATGATCTGATTTGGGAGGGGGGTGTGGACCTGGCGGGCATTACCGAGACTTGGTTGGGCCAGGAGGGGGGTGTTCCCCTGGTGGAGATGTGCCCACTCAGGTTTCGAGTTTTTCATTGGCTGAGGGCACGGGGGAGGGGCAGAGAGGTTGCGGTGGTTATTAAGGAAGATCTATGTCCTAGGGAATCCACTGTTCCTCAGACAAGCGGTTGTGAATCCCTTTTTGTGAAGTGTGGTTCCAGGGTTCAGATTGGCCTATTGATCATGTACCTGGGTCCCTGCTACGTGGCATCGGCCTTGCCTGAGCTCCTGGAGGTTATAGCCGGCTTGGTGGTTGAGACCCCTACGCTTATGGTCACGGGGGATTTCAACCTACCCTCTGCTGGTGGGACCTCTGGGATTGCTCAGGAGTTCATGGTTTCCATGACAGCCATGGGCCTGACCCAACTAATTCAGGACTCCACACACATTGGGGGTCACAGCATGGATCTGGTTTTTGTCTCTGGAGAGTGGCAAGATGATCTAGGTATGGGGGACATTGTTATAGAGCCCCTGTCATGGTCAGATCATTCGCTCCTTAGGCTGGACTTCCATTCCGCACCCCCTCACCACGGGGAGGCGGAGCTGATAAAATGGTTCCACCCCAGGCACCTGATGCACCGGATAGGTTCCTGATGGAGCTTTGGCCCTTTCCCGAAGTTCGCACACACTCGGATGGGGACTTGGTGGCCATCTGGGATAAGGTGGCGGCCGAGGCCCTTGACTGGGTTGTACCATTGCGGCCTCTGACTCGGTGCCGATCCTGACTAGCTCCTTGGTTTTCCGAGGAGCTGAGGGAGATGAAGTGCTGGAAAAGATGCCTAGAGAGTGGTTGGAGGACCAGCTACTCTGGATCTGACCGAACACTATTGCGGTCCCACATTAGGGCCTATTTAGTGGCGATAAGGGTGGCAAAGTGGTCTGACTTTTCCGCCCTTATTGCATCCGCAGAAAATCATCCAGCCACCCTTTTTAGGGTGACCCACTCCCTTTTAGATGTGGGAGTGCGGGAGGATCCCCTGCAAGGAGGGGCTGAGGACAAAATCGCTCACATTCGGGATGGGCTGGACTCTGACTGGACAACTCTGGACAGGATGACTGGGGCAGATCTTGGGGAGATCATTTGGGGTGAGTTCAATCCTTTGGCTCTGGAAGATGTGGACAGGATACTGGGTGGGCTCAATGCCACCACATGTTTACTGGATCCATGTCCCTCCTGGCTGGTTTTGGCCACCGGGAGGTGATATGAGGTTGGTTCCAGGGTATTTTTAATGATTCCTTGCATGAGGGTTTTTTGCCTGCCGCCTTGAAAGAAGAGGTGGTGAGGCCCCCTCCTCAAGAAACCGTCCCTGGACACAACATTATTATCGAACTATCATCCGGTCTCCAACCTTTGCTTTGCAGCAAAGGTTGTTGAGAATGTGATGGCACGACAGCTCCCTCAGCACCTGGATGAAGCTGTCTATTTAGATCCACTTCAATCGGGTTTCAGGCCCGGGTGCAGCATGGAGACGGTGTTGGTCGCGTTGGTGGATGATCTCTGGAAGATGATCTTGGTCCTATTTGATCTCTCAGTGACTTTTGATACTATCGACCATAGTATCTTATTGCAGTGGTTGGGGGGGTTGGGAGTGGGGGGCACCATGTTACGGTGGCTCTCCTCTTCCTCTCCGACTGTTCACAATTTGTGTTGGCAGGGGGGCAGAGGTCGACCCTGAGGCCCTTGATTTGCGGGGTGCCTCAGGTGTCTGTGCTCTCATCCCTGCTGTTCAACATTTATGTGAAACTGCTGGGTGAGATCATCCATGGTTTTGGGGTAGAGTTCCATCAGTATGCTGATGATACTCAGTTATACATTTCTACTCCAGGCCACCCCAACGAAGCTGTTGAAGTGATGACCTGGTGCCTGGAGGCCGTGCGGAGTTGGATGGGTTTAAACAGGCTTCGACTCAACCCTACCAAGACTGAGTGGCTGTGGTTTCCTGCACCCAGGTACAGCCGGCTTATTCCATCACTGGCTGTGGGGGGAGAAACTTTGACCCCCATGGAGAGGGCATGCAATCTTGGTGTCCTCCTGGATGTATGGCTGTCATTGGAATATCATATAACAGCCGTTGCCACGGGGGCTTTTTGTCAGGTCCAACGGATCTACCAGTTGCAGCCCTTTCTGGATCTGGACGCGCTTCACACGGTCACCTCCATCTTTGTCATTTCCTGTCTAGATTATTGCAATGCTCTCTACATGGGGCTCCTCTTGAAGAGCATCCGGAGGCTCCAGTTGGTGCAGAATGCGGCTGTGCGGGTGATTCTGGGGGCTTTTTGTAGCTCCCATGTTACACCACTCCTGCGTGAGCTGCATTGGCTCCCGGTAGCCTTCCGGGGGTGTTTCAAGGTGTTGGTGATTATCTATAAAGCGCTCCAAGGCTTGGGACCTGGGTGCTTACGGGACCGCCTTCTGCCACCATTGGCCTCCCATCAGCCTGTGCGCTCTCACAGAGTGGGCCTCCTTAGGGTGCCGTCAGCTGGACAATGCTGGCTGGCGACCCCCAGGGTGCAGGCCTTCTCTGTGGGAGCACCCTCCCTTTGGAATGAATTATGGACTATCCCTCACCTGCGAACCTTCCGGCGCGCATTGAAGACTCATCTTTTCCAACAAGCCGGTCTGATCTAGTAATATTGGAGGGTTTAAAATTTGTTATTTTACTTACCTTGTTTTTATTATTTTTATCATTTTTGAAATCTGTCAGCCATTGATTTAATCTGTTTTTAACTTTTATATCTTTTGTATTGTTTTTAAAGTGGCTGTACACCACCCCAAGTCCCAAAAATTGGGAGAGGGGGTAGTATATAAACTAAACTAAACTAAACTAAACTAAACTAAACTAAACTAAACTAAACTAAACTAAACTAAACTAAACTAAACTAAACTAAACTAAACTAAACTAAACTAAACTAATTAAACCACTTGCTACTTTTAATTATTTTTCATTTCCATCCAGTCAGTCATTTCATTTCCATCCTGTCTATCTATCTATCTATCTATCTATCTATCTATCTATCTATCTATCTATCTATCTATCTATCTATCTAATCTAATCTAATCTATACATTTCGTCACAATTTTGCTTCATTGAAAAATCCTTTTTCGTATTTTCCCGAAAGTGTGTAGCTCTCTTGGTTTCGTAATGTCTAAGTATTTTATATTTGATAATGACAGATTCCAACATTCTGTTTATAGGGATAAATACAAGAAATGAAATGTTAAAAGTAACTTAGAAACTAATAAAATTAAATCAAAAGGGATAGATACTTCTCTTTCAGAAACAGATAATCCCATTTCTTTTATAGTTTTCCTTTGAAAAATGTAATTACTCATCTTTTTACAATTTCATCCTTGATACATTGTCGCTCATTTTTATTTTGAATTTGATGAATATATTATACTTAGGTACCATATTTTGAAATGTGATCAATATAGTCCAATATTGAATAAGTCAATATGGTTTTAAATATGAAAATGATCATTTCAGATATTCATAAATATTCATTGGAGAACTCCTTTATCACAAGAGAGCAAATCAAAATAAATGGGATTTTCATGGTGTTTGTTAATTTTCTTTGTCTTTAATCCAAGTAATATTTGACTTAATACAACAACACAATATATACATAGGGAAATATTCAAATGTGTTTTCATACATTTGGTACGAGGCATAAACATCAGGGTATGGATAAATATGAAAATTAGTAATGATCATTCTTATGAATCTGTCTGAATGAATTTTTTTAGACACTGTTGTTTGCTTTCAATGTCCTGATGATCAACATGCAAACCATAAGAAAGATGGATGCATCATGAAAACAATTAGCTTCTTGTCTTATGAAGAACCTTTAGGACTCATTTTAACCACTGTTGCTACTTTGTTTTTCCTCACTACAACATGGGTGTTGGGAATATTTATTAAGCACAAAGACAGCCCTATTGTGAAAGCCAACAACCGGGAACTCACTTACACTCTCCTCATCTCCCTTCTGCTTTGCTTCTTCTGTTCTTTGCTCTTTATTGGACAACCTGGAAGAGTCACCTGTCTCCTCAGACAGTCTGCATTTGGCCTCACTTTCTCATTGTCCATCTCTTGTGTATTGGCCAAAACCATCCTTGTTTCTCTTGCCTTCAAGGCCACCAAGCCAGGATCCCGGATGAGGACATGGGTGGGGAAGAGACTGGCTGTTTCTATTGTACTTATCTGCTCTCTATTCCAAGCAAGCATCTGTATTGTTTGGTTATCCACCTCTCCCCCATTCCCAGAATTAGACATGCATTCAGCAATTGAGGAAATGGTTCTACAATGCAATGAAGGTTCAGTTGTTATGTTTTATTGTGTCCTGAGTTATATGGCCCTCCTTTCATTTGCCAGTTTCATTGTGGCTTTCCAGGCTCGTAAACTGCCTGACACTTTCAATGAAGCCAAGTTCATCACCTTCAGCATGCTGGCCTTCTGCAGTGTGTGGGTCTCTTTTGTTCCAACCTACCTGAGCACAAAGGGAAGAGCCATGGTAGCTATGGAGATCTTCTCTATCTTGTGCTCTAGTGCAGTGCTGCTAGGATGTATCTTTTTCCCCAAGTGTTATATTATTGTATTTAGGCCTGGTTTAAATAATAGGGAACAATTGATAAGAAGATTTATTTAAATACCTTTTTCATTTTTATTATTACGTTTCAAAGTTGAGAGGAGAAACATCAAAATTCAAAATTTAAGTTTTAAATTATTCTTTTTTTTTTTTTGAAGGAAGGTTGGTCCATTCTGATGTATATGTAACTCAGAAATCTTGATGGAATAAGGAGGCTAACAGAACTTATTGGGGGAGTACTAGTATGTTTTGAGCAAAACCAGAGAAAACTTGTTGTCTAGTCAAACAAATTTTGTTTCTAACTATCCACTTAAAGTCTGAATTTACTCAATTGCATTTAAAGAAATATCAAATTAAATTATATAAGCACAAGTTGAATGACTAAAGATCAACATTTATTTTCTATCAGCAATTTTCTTTTTTAAAGTGAAAATCCAAGAGTGTGAATTCTAGACTGAAAAAGATCACACAAGGTTGATAAATGCATTGCTTTTATAACTAAGGATTTTTAAACTAAGAATATTTTTTTGCTTTGAGTTTGTACTTTTTACTTATTATGTTGTAGTTATAAGTTGTTATTAGCAAGCACACATTTTAATAACAAGACAGAACTAAAATATCTATAAATCCTGAATAATTATTAGAAGGATGTTAATAACTTAGCAATTTGCTTAGTGAGACAAGATATGGAATTAAGATATATGTGGATTTCTTTTATCAAACCATTCCTTCCTTCATGAGAGGTTTACCTTTCATTCTTCCCCTTCCTATTCATAGAGGTACATTTTCTCTATCTCTTCATTTTGTTAATACCGTGTTTCTCACAAAATAAGGCAGGGCCTTATTTTTTTTTTGAGCCCCGAAAAAACAGCTAAGCTGTCTTTTCGGGGGTGAATTAATTTCTTTCCCCCCATCAGTGGGTGGGCAGCAGCAGTGTTCCCGCCGGCACAACGACAGCAGCAGCACTGGCGGGAACATGGAAAGCGTTTCTGCCACCGCTTGGGTGTGCGCACACACCCGAACGGCAGCAGAAATACTTCCATATTTCCACCGGCACAACAGCAGCAGCGGCACCGGCGGAAATGTGGAAGTGTTTCTGCTGCCGCTCGGGTGTGTGCTCACATACCAGAGCGGCGGCAGAAACGCTTTCCATGCCAGCGGAAACATGGAAGCGTTTCTGCCGCTGCTTGGGTGTGTGTGGCTCCGCATACACCCGAGCGGTGGCAGAAACGCTTTCCACGTTTCCGCCGGCATGGAAAGTGTTTCCGCTGCCGCTCAGGTGTGTGCGGACTCGCACACACCCGAGCGGCGGTGGAAACGCTTCCACGTTTCCACCGGCGATGCTGCTGTTCTCGTGAACTGTGGAAGCCATGGAGGCAGCTCTCCTGCCCGAGAAGCAGCAGAAACGCTTCTACACTTCCTGCTGGCACGAGAACAGTGGCAGCGCCGCGCAGGGCACTGTTAAAGGCAAGCTTCCCCGCCCCGCCCCTCCAGCATGTTTTAACCCCCGCCCTCCACCCCAGCATGTTTTAACCCCCAGCCTTCCCCCCACAGCATGTTTTAACCCCCAGCCTTCCCCCCCCCCCAGCATGTTTTAAACTAGGCCTAAATTTGGGGGGAGGGGCTTAATTTCATTTTATGCCTAGAAAACATGCTGGGTCTTCCTATTGGTGGAGGCCGTATTGTTGGAGAAACACGGTAGTTCACTGTAGTCTCTTTTTAAATTCAATGGAATCACAATTCATCAAATCCAATAGTCCAGTATTTCAAATGGAAACTGTGGTACCATTCATTACAAAGATTTATTATAGATAAAATTTACAGAGTAGGAATCTCATCTATGAAATAAGAAAAGATCAGAGTCTCCTTTATCTTTGAGTAAGAATCACTCCCACATTATGAGAATAGTCTGTAGTGCAGCAGACTGAAATTATTTCCACATCACATTAGAAGTTCTTAGTGCTTCATCACCAGAATTTCTCCAGGCTTGGAATTTTGGGCTTGGACAATCTGGAACTATGCTGCCTGTAGTCGGATCTAAGTATAGTACACAAAATAGTCTGCTACAACATCTTACCTGTCAATAATGTCTTCATCTTCAACCGCAATAGTACATGGGCAAACAATCGATACAAAATCAAGGTAAACTGCTTCAAACTCGATTGCAGAAAATATGACTTCAGCAACAAAGTGGTCAATGCCTGGAGTGCTCTACCAGACTCCATTGTTACAGCCTCAAACTCTCACAGCTTCAATCTCAAACTGTCTATCATGGATTTCACCCCATTCTTTAGAAAATCAAAAATCCCTCCCCTGCACCCACCAGTCCATCATGTGGTCCAGTCAAACGTTTTCCAACTGGAGACCTTCCTTCAAACACTTCCCTCCACATGCCAGGGAACATGACCTTGACTTTCTGTGAAAGAATGTTGTTGAGTCTAATCTTCTACCTCTTTTTGAAATTCCCCCTCCCATATTCACAGGCACTAAATATGGCAGCCTCGAAGTTCCCAAGTAAAATATGGCTTTCAGGGCTGACACTATGATCAGAATAGGTGACATGGAATAAGCATGATTTACATCAGCTTTAATTTGCACCTAATTCTAAGGTCCATTCCTAGAAAGGGCTGACATGACAGCAGTGTCCCAATATTTCAGGGGCTGCCACAAAGTACAGGGAGTCAAACTATTCTCCAGAGCACCTAAAGGCAGGACAAGAAGCAATATGTAGAAACTAATCAAGGAGAGAAGCAATATAGAACTAAGGAGAAATTTTGACAGTTAGAATGATTAATCAGTGCATCAACTTGCCTCCAGAAGTTGTAAATGCTCCAATGCTGGAAGTTTAAAAAATGAGATTGTATAACCATTTGTCTGAAATGGTGTAGGGTTTCCTGCCTAGGAAGGGAGTTAGACTAGAAGACCTCCAAAGTTCCTTCCAACTCTGTTATTCTATTCTAAACAAATGTGTGTATTCTATATAGCAATAGTACTTAGACTTATATACTGCTTCACAGTGCTTTACAACCCTCTCTTAGTAGTTTAGAGAGTCATCATATGGCCCCCAACAATCTGGATCCTCATTTTACCGACATCGAAAGGATGGAAGGTTGTGTCAACCTTGAGCCTGATGAGATTCAAACTGCCAAATTGCAGTCAGCTCAAATAGCCTGTAGTATTGCATCCTAACCACTGCGCTACCATGGCTGCTATGAACTAATATACAGAAGTGATATTCAGCAGGTTCTGACCAGTTCTGGAGAACCAGTAGCGGAATTTTGAGTAGTTCGGAGAACAAGCAAATGTTACTTCTGACTGGAGATTTTACGGTTCCTTCCCCTGCCAGGCCCACCAAGCCACGCCCACAGAACCGGTAGTAAAAATTGTTGAATCCCACCACTGCTAATATATATGAACCAATAGTAATATAGTTATAAAACTTTACAATTATTCTACAGTATATTGAGAATTGGGCTATTTGCACAAAGATTTTTTTTTTTTTAGTTTATCTGAAATGGATTTTTTTAAAAATATATGTCTTAATGACCATGCAATTCAATCCATGGTGAATATTCACATTGGTATGTGAATTTAGTACTTAAGAATATTAAAATTTTTATTATAGGAGATAAAATAGGACATTCTATCTATAATAGAATGTTTTTAAATGGGGTCTCAATGTTTATTGTAACACTTTCAAAGGCTATTTCAGGTAGAAAATATTTGTTTTTTAAAGGAGAAAAACCTTTGAGTTTTGGTTGTACAATTGGTACAGATAGCAAAGCAATCACGCTTAGACTTATATACTGCTTTACAATGTTTTTTAGTCCTCTCTAAGCAGTTTACATAGTCAGAATATTGCCCCAAACAATCAGGGTCCTCATTTTATCCACCTCAGAAGGATGGAAGGCTGAGCCAACCTTGAACCTGGTGAGATTAGAACTGCCAAATTGCAGGCAGCCAGCAGGCAACAGAAGTAACCTTCAGTACTATACTCTGGCCACTGGCCCACTGAGGCTCATGGTCATGGATGAAGGAGATTATCTGGATCCTTTTCACTCAGGATTCTGTCCCAGGACAGAAATGATGTTGGTTGTACTTTTGAATGATCTCTGGCTTTGGTGGAATGGGGGTTGTAAATCCCTTCTTGTCCTACTTAACTTCTGGGTGGCTTTCAGTACCATTGATCATGATATCCTTCTGGATCAGCTCAGAGAATGGGTGGTGTTGACATGGTGTTCTGCATGGTATTTTCTTCCTTCTTTCAGGGTCAATTACAGTAGATAGAGACAAAGGAGTAGAGATTCTACAGCAGCTCTCCCATGGATATACAATGGTATTTCTTAAAAGCAAATATCAAGTATCAGCTCCACTCAAAACAATTGCCTTGCCTTGATTACAGATCCCTTTCAGATAGATGTGGATCAGGTTCTGCAGATTAACCTAATTCATCTGTTGTGTTTTTCACAAGGAGGCCTACAAATCACAAATGGAACAATGTTCCCGTTTCCAAAAAGTTCTGGCGAGTGATATCATCATTCATTTTACTAAAGAAATTCATTTGTGTAAATGTTATTGTGAACCTTGCTTGAACACAAAAACATTTCTAGTTGAAAAATGGAAAATGACCGAAGTTTTAATGCTCAAAGTGTAGCTTTGTGATGAATTGAAGTTCCTCTCTAAACATTTCCAATCATTGCATCACAAAGAGAAAAGAAATAAGGAAATGCTAAGGGAGAGAAAATTCTGAAGACATAAATCCCTACTGACATTATTTCAATGATAACAATTTTCTCCCCTTGTCAAAACTGCAAACAACTGAAAAAGACATTAGGGAAAAGAAATATATATAAATGTATAAAAGGACTTTCCCATGGAGACTGAGGAGTAGAATAAAAGAACATACATGTCATGTGATTTCAACTGCCCTGAATTAAATGGTTTTGCTGGATCTCTACATTATCATAAAAATCTTTTTGAGTATTATCAGTATAAGAAGAAGAATCAGGACTAAAAGGAATTTTAAGGCTAATGAATGCAGACCAACATGGGTTAGCTTACTGATGGTGGAAGGTATTATAATTAGAGAGCATTTTCTGCCCAAATGTTCTTTCTTCTTCTATTTCCATTTTTTAGAGCGAAGTCTCTGCCATGTCATTCAGGTGAACCCCTACCTGTTCCAAATGAATGGTACCAGAAAGGGGACTTTGTCATTGGTGGGATGGTATCCATGGCTAACTACCAATTTAATGAAGTTTCATTTCAGCAGCATCCTTCTCAGGACTATTTTGAAAGCCCAGAGTAAGTAATTCTGATCTTTCACATATGTGACAGCTCTAGACTGTTTCCTTTCATAATGAGAATACCTTCTAATAAAAGTTATTATAGTTTGAAATTTGGAATGTTATTAATGCATTGCCTGTTTTTAGTGCAACAAAAATTTAAAAATCATAGATCAGGAAACATAGTTTATGCCTGAAGGAAAAATTCTGGTGGGAGTGGTTGAGTTACATAATACTAAACTTACCAGAAATGTGAAAATAGCTATCTTCTAATAAGAGCCTTCTATGATTTCATATGTAACATAATAATGGTAAAGCAATTTTATTTTTTCTAAAGAGGAATTCCTTTTCTATAGCTGCATGAACCTTTGGAAAAAATCAAATCAATTAATAAATAAAATTTAGAAAGTCAAAGGTTTATTAACTTTATGTAGATTTGAACAGGTACAGGACAGCAGATAATAAAAAAGTTTGTTAAAAAAGATTCATTCAACCACAAAGTTGTATCTACCATCTATACTATTAGATATAGATTTATAGATATTAGTAAAGATAGTACACTATCTATACTATATTATAATATACTATCTATACTATTGGAATGCTGCTATCATGTCACTAGGGATGACATGATAGCCATGTTCCAATATTTGAGGCACTGCCACAACCTATTTTTCAAAACAGCAGAAGGCAAACCAAAAAACAATGGATGTAAACTAATAAAGGAGAGAAACAATGTGGAACTAAGGAGAATTTTCCTTAATTAGAACTGTTAGAACCATTAGAACAATTAATCAGTAGAGTCACTTGCTTTCAAAAGTTGTGGGTGCTCCAACACTGCAGGTTTTTAACAAAAGTATGGATAGTCACTTGTCTCAAATAGTATAGGGATCTACTACTTTAGAATGACTAGAAGACATCCCCTCCAACTCTGATATTGTGGTATGTTCATTAATTTTCTGAATTTCTTCTCTAGCAGAACATTTTTCTCCATCCTTTCCCTTTAGATGTTTTTTCATTCCTCATTTTCTTGTCCATCCACTGTGGTTTCTTTTCATTTAGCACCTATTGGCCCAGAATGCTGAATCCCAGAAACATTTTCCTTTAGTTCAGTTCAGTAGAGATGGCAATAGAGTTGAAATAGCTGTTCTTCAATTGTGCTTGAATGTTGCCAGAGTAGGTTACAGGAAAGTGGTTAGAATTAGAAATATTTAATGAGACCTATACATTATCCTGTTTTCAGCGTGCTAACAAAATTCTACCAACATGTCCTTTCCTTGGTCTTTGCTGTGAAGGAGATCAATGAGAATCCAAACATCTTGTCTAACGTCACTCTTGGCTTCCATATTCATGACAGCTACTACAATGCAATGATGACTTATCGGACTACTCTAGAACTCCTGTTCAGGTCACGGAAATTTGTCCCCAACTACAAGTGTGACACAATGAAAAATTTCTTTTCTGTCATTGGGGGACTCAGCTCTGAAACCTCATTGTATATTGCAGACCTTATACAGTTTTACAAGATTCCACAGGTAGGATCTTTTAGGACAGAGGCATGAAAATTCTCTTCTCCTTTCTTTTTCCAAATGAGGGCAATGAAAAAAAAAGATTATACTCTGAACAATGCCCACCTAGCTCACAATGTGACCATATGTGCCAAGAAATACTATAAGTATACAAATAGAAAAAGAGAAATTGATGTTGATGATGATGATATATAATAGGTATTTATTTTCTTTTAGCTCACATATGGGTCATTTGCCCCAAAGGATATTCATAGTGCTGCGATTCCCATCTATTACTCCCTGGTTCCAAATGAGTCCTCACAATACATTGGGATGATCCGACTGCTTCAACATTTTGGGTGGAGATGGGTTGGGCTCTTTGCTATTGATAATATGCATGGAGAATATTTTCTGCAGACCATGGAGTCTCTTTTTTCCCAGCATGAAATCTGCTCTGCTTGTACACAAAGAATTCCATATTTAACCCACTGGGACAATTTATCCGAAATGTTCCATATAGGGTTAAATATTTACAAGCATATAGCTGATGAGAAGATCAATACCTTTATCATCTGTGGAGAAACTTTGACAATCGCATGGATCATTAATACTATATTCACATTTGATCCTAGACATGAGCAGAGTTCCTTGGGAAAGGTATGGATCATGACTGCCCAGATGGATTATTTATTAACTGGAATGAATAAAAAGTGGGATCGGCAGGGTTTAGATGGTGCTATTTTTTTTACAATTCACTCCAAAGACATTCCTGGGTTCAAGGAATTCCTGAACTTCATACAGCCTCCTTGGATTCAAGAAGATGGATTTTTTCCACTTTTCTGGGAACAAGTATTTGATTGTTCATTGCCAGCTCATACCTTGACCCTTCCAGACAGTGAAACTTGTACTGGAAATGAGAGGATGAAAGATATTCCTAGAGCTCTTTTTGAGCTGGAGCTGTCTGGGCACAGCTATAGTATCTATAATGCAGTCTATGTATTGGCTCAAGCTTTACATGCTGTTTCCTTACTTCGATCTAACCACAAGTATTTTTTGAGGCATAAATTATCAGAGTATGAAGATTCACAACCATGGCAGGTGATTTGTGTGCTACAAATACTTTGCACTAGATAATAGTAAAGGGTGCATGATGCAAGCAGGGAAGAAGCAAATATTAATGTTCATATTTATCTTTATTTGCATCTTTGTATTTATAAAAATGGTTGGTTTGATGGACTACAATGAACAGGCAGACACCCAGAACAAAGAGAATACATTCCAGAAAGTTGAGCAAGTGACACACACCCTGAATATTGAAAAAAAAAAAGATAAGAAAGGAATTAGAATTGCCATACTTTGAATGTCTCAGGATATATCTGTTAGGATGAGAATAGTAAGCGTTTAGTCAGGAAAGATTCTGTCTATTGTGTGTAAGCAAGTAAAAAACTGAACTCAGCTGAATTTTTCTATGTCATTGTTGGGTTTAAGTTCACAGTAGTATGTTTTCCATTTTATTCCCTGGACATGTTCAGGAGCAAGCTTGAATGAACTAAGACAGTGGTCCCACCCTTTCTGGCTCCATGTAGTGACAATGGAAGCAGTGGTAGTGGCAGATGGGGAGATGGTTTTGTGTGCACAACCTAGATGCCGTGCATGTACAGATGAAGGTTCGTACACTCGACCACCACTTGCCCATCCCAGTTCCCAACAAGTTATGGGCTAATACCAGTCCAGGAATCAGGACTTGGAGACCCTTGAACTAAAATTCTGGTTTTCAAAGCCTTTTGCTATTCAGGAATTTCACCTATTGATGGAATTAGTAAAGGAATGCTCCTTAGCTCTTGTTCAGTCCTTAACACATCCTTAACAACCTTATATCTATCAGAATAACATGAAATGAAAATAGATGGGAAGTGAGGAGCATGTTTGGAAATTGTTTCTTCAGTTTTTTATATGTCTTTTTCTGGGATCAAGAGGTTGTGCTAGCCTAGAATCATTTTACCTTTTATTTGACCCTTTCTTAAATTGCAGAACTGAATCCTTCTTATTACTGTACCTCCTATGTTGGGGACAGTAAACAGTTTCTCAAGAGGTTGAACAAATCAATTATCTATGTTTTCAGAGTTTCTCTCTCAAAAGTATAGTGCAAATATGACAAAATTATTCATACTTTTCTATTCTTTATTTTCCTTTTTTATTTGTCCCAATAATCTAGCTCCACCAATTTCTGAAAGGCATGAAATTCAATAATTCTGTTGGAGAAACCTTGACTTTTTATGATCAAAAGAAGATGGGGGGTGGATTTGATATTATAAATATAGCTGTCTTTCCCAATTTCACTTACCAAAGAGTAAAGGTTGGAACAGTGAACCCTGATGGTCTCAAAGGAAAAGAATTAAACATAAATGAGGATATGATAGTTTGGCACAGATCGTTTAACCAGGTATGGATGCAAGTTGAGTTTGTATGTTCATTGTAAAATGGATTCATTTGTTTGGGGTATTTAGTTTTTTCTTCCAGGCAATTTATAAAAATCAAGAAGAACATTCTTTCAACTTTTACAGTTAAAAACTAAGACAAATATATATACATTATTTATTATAGTTCCCATAAAAATTGAAAAAATGTTTTAAAAAATGCATGCATTTAAGTGACTGTATTTCCTTGTTTGAATAAAGATGAATCAGAGCTGTGATTTAAAGGGAAATTGATTCACTTATTTTTTTTTGCATTGAATAAATTGAATTAATGAAATATTTTTTTCTAGCCAAGATGGCGCTGACGACGGCTGCCTCAGTGAAATGTTCTCTAATGGTTTCTTTATTCCTTATTATTATCTGCAATTAACTACGGATTTCATATTCACGTGACCATCTGCTAAGAATTAGGCAATGTTTCCTTAAGGAGAAGCTTTCTGATTCCTCACCCACACCTGTCTTTGCAAATGCGGAGGAGTTTTTAACCAATTCCCCAGTGCTATGGATTACAACAAAGAAAGCAAAGAAGTGACCACGTCGGAAAAGGAGATGAGGTAAATGAACGGGAATTTTAAACAGACTAAGGAATAGGAGGGAAAAAAACTTCTCTCCCATCAATCTTTCTGAATAATTTACGCTCACTGGCTAACAAGATGGATGAAATTCATCTCTTAAATAGATGGAATTCTGATTTTTATAATTCACCTGTTCTTTATTTAACTGAAACCTGGCTTAATCCACAAAGTCATGGGGACACCATATACATCCCAGGATTTCAGACATTTAGATCAGACAGAATTGAAGAGACATCGGGTAAAACAAAGGGTGGAGGATTATGTTTATATATCAACAACAGCTGGTCTCAGGATATAACTATAATATATAAGTTTTGTGATGAAAACGTAGAGTCTTTACACATCAACTGCAAGCCATTTTACTCTCCACATGAGTTCTCATTTCTCCTAATAGTTGTGTATGTTCCTCCACAAGCCTGTGTAAACAAGGCATTATAAACTCTTGGAGGCTGAAGCCAAACACCCAGGTCCCCTTCCCATCATTTTAGAAGATTTCAATCAAGCAAATTTAAAGAAAGAGCTCCCAAAATATTTCCAGAATGGAAATTGTCCCACCAGAGGCAAAAATACTTTAGACCACTGCTACCCAACAGTAAAAGATGCTTATAGGTCTTTACTATGAGCAGCTGTGGGACACTCTGACCACTGCATAATTCACCTTGTACCTACCTACAGATTTAAGACTTAAAACCATTAAACCAACAATTAAATCAGTGAGGACTTGGTGGGATGAGGTAAAACTGAAACTCCAAGCTTGCCTTGATTGCACTGATTAGAATGTTTTTGAAGACCAAGATGAGCTTAACAGATACTGTAACATCATATGTTAGCTTCTGCGAAGACTTATGTGTACCAACAAGGAACCTGCAAATATATAGTAACAATCAACCTTGGTTCACAGCGAAGCTTAAGCAGCTATGTCATTCCAAACAGGAAGCCTACAAAAAAAGGTGACAGAATGCTTTACAACCAGGCCAGAAACATATTAACAAGAGAGATCAAAGCAGCAAAAAGAAGCTACTCTGAAAAGTTAAAGAATCAATTCTCAACAAATGAACCAGCAAACATGTGAAAAACTCTTAAAAATATCACTGGCTTCAGCAAACCTCCTTCCCAGGAAGAAGGAAATCAACAACTAGCAGATGACCTGAATGTGTTTTACTGCAGGTTTGAAAAGAAACTGCAGCTACCTATCTCCACAACCCACATCTCAAACACACCAACAACAACCAAGCCTCCTACAACTGGCCCCAATCCATTGGGCTCACAACCTCTGGTGATTACAGAAAAAGAAGTGCAAGATCTATTACACAGACAAAAGCCAGGAAAAGCACCAGGGCCAGACAAAATAACTCCTTCTTGCTTAAAAGTCTGTGATGAGCAGTTGGCCCCCATCTTCACCTGAATCTTCAATAGATCACTAGAGATGTGCTATGTTCCTTCCTGCTTCAAACGTTCTACCATCATCCCATTGCCAAAGAAACCCTCCATCAAGGAACTGAATGACTACAGACCAGTTGCTCTAACATCTGTAGTTATGAAAATCTTTGAAAGGCTTGAGCTGTCCCACCTGAAAACCATCACAGATCTGCTGTTAGATCCCATGCAGATTGCATACCGAGCAAATAGATTTACAGATGATGCTGTTAGCATGGCTCTGCATTACATCCTACAACACCTTGAATCTCCAAATACCTACGCAAGAGTCCTCTTTGTAGACTTCAGTTCAGCATTCAATACCATCATTCCAGACACTCTTCTAAGTAAATTAAACCAACTAGCGGTACCTGAACACACTTGTAAGTGGATCATAAGCTTCCTAACAGACAGGAAGCAGCAGGTGAAGCTAGGCAGAATCACATCCGATACCTGTACAATCAGCACCCCAAGGCTGTGTTCTATCTCCACTTCTCTTCTCCCTATATACCTATGACTGCATCTCAAATGATCCATCTGTTAAAATACTGAAGTTTGCTGATGACACAACAGTGATTGGTCTCATTTGAGACAATGATGAATCTGCACAGACAGGAGGTTATATAACTTGCCTCATGGGGTAACCGGAACAATTTGGAACTGAACACACACAAAACTGTAGAGATGGTGGTAGACTTTAGAAGAAACCGTTCCATTCTACCACCTCTTACAATACTAGACAACACAGTATCAACAGTAGAGACCTTCAAATTTCTAGGTTCTACTATATCACATGACCTAAAATAGAAACCTAACATCAAAAACATCATAAAAAAGCACAACAAAGAATGTTCTTTCTATGCCAAACCAGAAAGCTCAAACTGCCCAAGGAGCTGCTGATACAGTTCTACAGAGGAATTATTGAGTCTATCATCTGCACTTCTATAACTGTCTGGTTTGGTTCTGCAACCCAACACAGACACAGACTTCAGAGGATAATTAGGACTGCAGAAAAAACAATTACAACTCACCTGCCTTCAATCGAGGACCTGTATACTGCACGACTCAAAAAGAGGGCTGTGAAAATATTTACAGACCCTTCACATCTTGGACATAAACTGTTTCAACTCCTTCTCTCAAAATGACACTATAGAGCACTGCATATCAGAACAACTAGACACAAGAACAGTTTTTTCCCGAAAGCCATCACTCTGCTAAACAAATAATTCCCTCAACTCTGTTCAACTATTACAAAGTCTGCACTACTATTACTGCTAATCTTCTCATCACTCGTTATCACCCATCCCCGCCCATTTGTGATTGTAGGACTGTAACTTTGTCCCTTGTATCATTACGATTTATATTGAATGTTTCCTAGTATGATTTGATTGTTGATTATACCTATGACTATCATTAAGTATTATATGTTATGATTCTGGATTCTTAATGAATGTATCTTTTCTTTATGTTTATTGGGAGTATTTATACCAAGACAAATTCCTTTTGTGTCCAATCACACTTGGACAATAAAGTATTCTATTCTATTCTATTTTATATTCCATATCAAAGTCCTGATATGTATCTAATTGGGAAAAAAACACCTGGAAATTCAGATCAGATATACTCACAAATTCAAATTAAAGGTCAAATTGAAAAGGATCTAACTGTTTTTAAATAAGTTGAATTTTTGATCTCTTTGTACAGCCTTTTGTTAGGGCATTTCTTTTAATATAATAGAACATTTTATTTCCAGTGTATTAAATATTTTTTCTTCAAAACAAAGCATATTCTAACATTTAATATTTATTATTAGGTCATTCCTATTTCTCTATGCAATGACTATTGTCACCCTGGTTATCAGAAGAGGAAGAATGAAGGGAAAAAATTCTGTTGCTATGATTGTGTTCCATGTCCAAAAGGGAAGATCTCCAAGGAGATGGGTAAGCTAACACAATACTCTGATTTTGTTGTTATAGAGATGAATTTGAAATTCCAGAAAGACTTTCACAGAAATCAAGTACACCATAGAAGTACACTGAATGTATCAATGAGTCTGTATTCCACTTAATACCTTCAGCTAATTTGTTTTTTTGTTCAGGTTGTACATTCCTGTCATTTTACAGTGGTATATTAATATTCAACATTAATTGGTTCAAGATAGAATGACAACCAAAAAGGAAGGTGTAGGACAACTGGGCACAGCCATCTCAGTGAAGCCAACTCGCTGTGGGACATGTTGCCTTGGCCAATTTGCTACATGACAACTCACAACAAGACAAGAATTACATTTATATCACAGAAATTGTGGAATTGAATCATTAAAAGAAAGGATGCAAAAGGAGGGAGAAAACAAAATGTGAATGACAAAAATAAATTATTTTTAAAATTATTTTAAATATTTAAATTGAGTTGTTGATTTGTTGAACAGTGAATTGTCTCACAGTGAGTATGCCATGACAAGTTATCCCACCATGAATTTGCCATGAAGTTGGACACATTCACTTGACCATGGCAAGTTGGGTACAGTGAGTTGGCTGCACCAAGTTGTCCAATTCTACAAAAACCATGAGTATCAAACAATTTTCCCCATAATGAATAATGTACTGAGTCACAGTGCAGACAAAACAGACTAACTTAAACTTGTGTGTTGAGTACCAAATTAACAATGAGTACTGGGACAAACTTTTCCTGTCAAAATGTCAAATTCAAAGATTTTCTAAGCAGTTGAGTATCAAAGTATCATAGTATTTGGAAGTGGAACGAGACAATAAAGAAGTTCATTGAAAATTATATGATTCTAAGCATGGCATTAATACTCTGTCTCATGAATCTAGATTGACAAGGGTTTTTTTAGACATTCTGACTTACTTTCAGTGCTCTAAAAATCAGTACACAAATCATGACAAAGCTTGATGCATTGTGAAAAAAATATTTGCTTGTCTTATAAAGAATTTTTAGGACTCAGTTTAGTCACTGTTGCTATTTTATTTTTCCTGATTACAATGCCTTTTTTTTTCAATTTCAGATATGATAGCTTGTGTCCCATGTCCAGAAGATCAGTATCCAAATCAAGAAAAAAATGGATGTCTCCTGAAAAGGATAAACTTTCTGTCTTATGAAGAACCTTTAGGGTATAATTTAGCTTGTCTTGCTGCTTTTTTCTCCCTCACCACAACATGGATGCTGGGAACTTTTATTAAGCACAAAGACAGTCCAATTGTCAAAGCCAACAACAGGGATCTCACCTACATTCTCCTCATCTCCCTTCTGTTCTGCTTCCTCTGTCCTTTGCTCTTTATTGGACAATCTGGGAGAGTCACCTGTCTCCTCAGACAGCCTGCATTTGGCCTCACTTTCTCATTGTCCATCTCTTGTGTGTTGGCCAAAACCATCCTTGTTTCTCTTGCTTTCAAGGCCACCAAGCCAGGATCTCGGATGAGGACATGGGTGGGGAAAAGACTGGCTGTTTCTATTGTCCTTATCTGCTCTCTATTCCAAGCAAGCATCTGTATTGTTTGGTTATCTACCTCTCCCCCATTCCCAGAATTAGACATGCATTCAGCAATTGAGGAAATGGTTCTACAATGCAATGAAGGTTCAGTTATTATGTTTTACTGTGTCCTGAGCTATATGGCCCTCCTTTCACTTGCCAGCTTCATTGTGGCTTTCCAGGCTCGTAAACTGCCTGACAGCTTTAATGAAGCCAAGTTCATCACCTTCAGCATGTTGGCTTTCTGCAGTGTGTGGGTCTCCTTTGTACCAACCTACCTGAGCACAAGAGGAAAAGCCATGGTGGCTGTGGAGATCTTCTCTATCTTGTGCTCTAGTGGTGCGCTCCTGGGCTGCATCTTTTTTCCTAAATGTTACATTATGGTTTTGAGGCCTGATTTAAATAACAGAGAACAACTAATAAGAAGATTTGTTTAAATACCTTTTTCTTTTTTATTATGTTTTTAAGTTGAGAGGAGAAATATCAAAATTCAAAATATATTTAATTTATTCTGATAGCTGTAGTTTTACCATTCTGATATACTTGGAAATCTCGATTTTTGGGAAATCCTTTTCTCTGTTCCAAGAACTTCCAATGAGGCTCACAGAATTTAATAAAGGGTTATGTTTTGAGGAAAACCAGAGACCAGCTAATCTCAAGTCATCAATGAAAGTTTTCTAAGCATCTATATAAATTGTCTGAAATGAGACAATTAAATTTTAAA
The DNA here is from genome assembly GCA_023653725.1 of Bungarus multicinctus. Taxonomy (NCBI): domain Eukaryota; kingdom Metazoa; phylum Chordata; class Lepidosauria; order Squamata; family Elapidae; genus Bungarus; species Bungarus multicinctus. The sequence goes on along the minus strand of CM042840.1, from coordinate 139,065,756 downwards.
AAGTATCAACTTTAAATGTAAGTACAGAGGTAAATCTAAAGACATGAAGGCCAACTCTAATTTTCTATTAGCAATTTTTTTTAAAAAAGTAAACATCTAAGAACTCCAGTGTGAACTCCAGTGTGAATAAGATCATGTAAAGACAATAAATGCATTCCTTTTACAACCAAGGAAGATGGATAAGAATGCCATTTCGCCTTTTTTGCTCTGAGTTTGTTCTTTTTGCTTATTATATTGCAGTTATTAGTTACTCTAAGAAAACACACAGTTTAATAATAAAACTAAATTAAAATATTTATCACCCGGAATAATTATTGAAAGATGTTACCACATCTACTGTAATTTTGCAGTGTGTTTTGTGAGTCAGGACATGATATGAAACCAAGTCATATATGCAGATTTATTATGAAATTAATCCTTTCTTCAAGGGAGATGTTCCCTTAGTTCCTCGTATTTCTGTTCACAGGACTACATTCTCTCCATCATTTACTTTTTTTAGCAGTTCTCTGTAGTCTCTTTTAATATACAATTGAATAACAATTCAAAAATCCAATACTCCCATACTTTATATGGAAACTGTGAAAGCATTACACAGATTTATTATAGGTAAAAACTTACAGAATGGGAATCATCACATATAAAATAAGACAAGATCAGATTCCACTTTATCTCTGAGATAGGATCACTCCCACATTATGATAATATTCTGTAGTGTAGCAGTTTGTACCATAAACCCATGCATTTTAGTTGGCTGTTCACCGCCCTGAGTCCTTCAGGAGAAGGGCGGTATATAAAATTATGAAATAAATAAAAATAATAAAATGACTGAAATGTTTTTCCACATCACATCAGAAGTTCTGAGTACTTCATCACTGGAGGCTGTTAGAACAAACTGGACAGATATAGTTTCAGGTCTCCTGCTTGAGCAGAGGGTTGGATTAGAAGATATCCAATGTCTTTTCCAACATTATTATTCTGTATTCCTTTGTGCCACTTCTACTGTAAATTAAAAAAAAAAAACTCTGAAATTTAGAAAAACTGAAAGAGGCAAGAATTTTAAATTCATTTAGTTTATATTCCATTCAAGTAGGTTTTTAAATTTTATTTATATTGTTTTGTGATTTTGAAAATGATCTAAAGGTTGAGGCTGAAGAACTAATACATTTCCCAAATTTACACTGTTTAGGAGTAACCAAATTAAAAGTTCTGATTTTCAAATTTGATTTGTTTATTGAATTATAAAATATAAAGGAAAATAGAAACAAACAAGAAGTAAATAAAACAAAACTGAAAAAGAAACAAATACATATATTCCATATATGAACCAATAGTAATACAGTTATAAAATCTTTATATGAATATTCTGCAGTGTATTGAGAATTGGGGAAATTTGCACAAACTTAGTTTTTTCAGCTTATCTGAAATGGAAAATATATTTAAAAAAAATAATGTCTTAATTACCATGCAATTCATTTCATGGTGTATATTCACATAAGTATGTGAATTTAGTACTTATGAATATTAAAAATTCTATCTTAGGAGAACACAGTAAAATGGAATCTCAATGGATATCAATGTAAACACTGTCATAAGCTGTTTTAGGTAGAAAATATTTGTTCTTTCAAAGAGAAAAACCTTTGAGCTTCTGTTTTTGAGCTTGGCCATGGATGAAGCAAATTATCTGGATCTTTTTCACTTAGGATTCTGGCCCATGTATGGGAAAGAAACTATATTGGTTGCACTTTTGGATTATATCTGGCATTGGTGGAATGGGGGTTGGGCATCCCTCTTGTCCTATTTGATCTCTTAGTGGTATTCAGTACGATTGATCATTGTGTCTTTCTGGATCAGCTCAGAGAATTGGTGGTGGGTGACATGATGTTTGCTGGTTTTCCTTCTTTGTTCAGTGTCAGTTATAGTAGATAGAGACAATGAATAGGGATCCTTTCCAAATGGAGGGATGTTCAGCAGATCTCCCATGGGTATACAATGAGATTCTTAAAAGCAAGTAACAGGTAAGAATAACAGGCCTTAGTAAAATCACACAAAGAATACTTCATCCAATTTTGATCACCACACTATCAAAAAGATGTTGAGACTGTAGAAAAAGTGCAGAGAAGAACAAACAAGATGATTAGGGGACTGGAGGCTAAAACATGTGAAGAACAGTTGCAGGAACTGGGCATGGCTGGTCTACTGAAGAGAAGGACCAGGGGAGACATAATAGCAGTCTTACAATATTTGAGGGGCTGCCACAGAGAGGAAGGGGTCAAGTTATTTTCCAAGGCACCTGAACGCCAGACAAAGAATAATGGATGAAAACTGATCAAGGAGAGATTCTAAAAATAAGGAATTTTTTTTCTGACAGTGAGAATAATCAATCTATGGAACAGCTTGCCTTTGGAAGTTGTGGGAGCTTCATCACTGGAGGCTTTCAAGGGGACATTGGATTGCCATTTTTCAGGGATGGTGTAGGGTCTCCTGCTTGGATGGAGGGTTGGACTAGATGATCTATAAGATCCCTTCCAATTCTGTTAATCTATTTAAATCTATGGTATCAACTCCATTTAGAACAATTTCCTTGCCCAGATTACAGATCCTTTCCAGATAAATGTGGATCAGGTTCTGCAGATTAACCTAATTGATCTATTGTGTTGTTCATATGATAATGTAGAAGGTCTACAAATTACAAATAGAACAATGTTGTTATTTCCAAAAATTTCTGGGAATGATATTAGTAATCATTTGTTTTACTACAGAAATTCATTTGTGTGAGTGTTATTGTGAATTGATCCACCTGTCAGCCCTGAAGCCCATCTTTTGTTTTGAATCTTCAGGGCTGCCACATTTAGTGCTCTAGAAAATGAGGAGGGGGAACTACAAGGAGTTGGTGTAAATATATCGCCATAACAACATTCTTTTCTCTGGGAGTCAAGGACATTCAGCCTGGATCTGGATAGGCGTGATTGGGGGATGTCTCCACTTTGGATGATAGGTTGATTGGACCATGTAATGGACATGTGAGTGTAGGGGATGAGTCTTTGACTTTCTTTTGGGTGGGGTAAACCCAGAAACTTTCAGATTCTGTTTTTCCCAGATGTGCCAATATGACATCTCTAATAAACTGGAACTTTGAGGAATTGCCAGCCTTGGAGTCTTTTTTGGTTGGGGGTGTTACTTGGAATGCTGACACTTGCACAAACACAAAAACATTTTTAGTTGAAAAGTAGAAAATGATCAAAGTTTTCATGCTCAAATTTGTAGCTTTGGGATTAATTAACTCCCCACAGAAATTATTCCAATGATAATAATTTTCTCCCTTCATCAAAACTGCAAGCAACTGTAGAAGACATTAGAGAAAGGGGGAAAAATATTAAAAAGGACTGCTTCGTGGAGACTGGGGAGTAGAAGAAAAACACACATGTCCTGTGATTTCAACTGCCCCAAATTAAGTTGTGTTGCTGTAACTCAACATCATCATTCAGACCTTTTCAGTTTTATCACTATAAGTAAGAAGAATCAGAGCCAAAAGTTAGGCTTCAGACTTGCACTTAATAGAAATTTTGAGGCTATTGAATACAGACTAACATAGGAAGCTGGTGGTGGTGGAAGTCTATACTTAGAGAGCATTTGCTGACCAAATGTTCTTTCTTCTCCTATTTCCACTCTTCAGAGTTAAGTCTCTGCCATGTCATCCAGTTGAACCCATATCTGTTCCAAAAGAATGGTACAGGAAGGGGACTTTGGCATTGGTGGGATGGAATCCATGGCTAACTACCAGTTTAATGAAGTTTCATTTCAGCAGCAGCTTTCTCAGGAGTGTTTTGGCAATCTAGAGTAAGTAATTCTGATTGTTCATACATGTGATACCTCTAGCTGTCATAATAAGAATACCTTCTAATAAAAGATAGTACAGTTTGGAAGCTGGAATTTAATAAAGACATTGCTTGTTTTTAGTGCAACAACAAAATTTGATATTGGAAAAACATTAGATCAGGAAACCTAGTTTATGCCTGAAGGAGAATATTGGGGGGGGGGGTGATTTACATAATGCTAAATGTACAAGAAATGTGAAAATAGCTATTTTATAATAAGAGCCTTGTGTAATTTCATATGTAGCATAGCAATGGCAAAGCAATTTTACTTTTTCTAAATAGGGGAAACTTCTTTAGTCAGCAGCTATGTCCAACTTTGGAAAAAAAATCAAAGCAATTATAAGATCTATGAAATTTATAGAGATTTGAACAAGGACAGGACAGCAGACACAAAGGAAGTATGTTAAAGAAAATGCATTTGACCACAGAGACATATCAACTACCCACTGTATACTATTAGACATACTATCTACCTATAGGTAGATATTATTATAATATATTATTATAATATAAGTAAGTATTATATACTATATATAGTATACTATCTATACTATTGGAACGCTGCTACTAGAGATGATGTGATAGAAATCTTCCAAATCTAAGGGGCTGCCACAAAGAAGAGTGGGGTCAACCTATTCTCCAAACCATTTGAACGCAGGACAAGAAGAAATGGATGGAAACTAAGCAAGGTGAAAAGCAATCTAGAACTAAGAATAAATTTCTTGATGGTTAGAACAATTAGTCAGTGGAACAATGTGTTTTCCAAAGCTGTGGGTACTCCAAACACTAGAAGGTTTTAAGAAGAGTCTGGACAGCCACTTATCTGGAATGGTATAGGGTTTCCTGCTTAAGCAGCAAGGTAGACTAGAAGACCTCCTTAGTCCCTTCCAACTCTGTTATTCTGTTATTTTAATGAGTTTTCTGAATTTCTTTTCTACATCCTTTCAGTTGTTTTGTCATCCCTTGTTTTCTTATACATCTATTATAGTTTCTTTTCATTAGTACCCATTGACCCAGATTGCTGAGCTCTTGAATCACTTTTTTTCGGGAAAAATCATAATGTTCCTTCATTTCATTTTTTTATAAGATCAATGATTTTGTAGTGCTTTAGGTCTCATTCTTTAGTTCTTTTGTTTAGTTTTGTTCAATGAACATCAATGGTACATAAGACGTGAGTAATACGTGAGACTAACAGGCTTCTCTCCCTGTCTCTCCAAATATAACGTGCCATTAACTTTAATTATCCTGATTGTCCCAAAGAAATTGAACAAGAAACTTTTGCAACTTGACAAAAACAGTGTATGTTTAATATAGCCTCTAATGTGATTAGATGCCATCCTATTTATCATTTGGAGATAACAATATCAATAGCACTTATATACCACTTCATACCTCCTCCCGGGGGGGGGGGGAGATGCAGTCCATTTGCAAGGTAAGTGGGAGAGGCAGATTTGGCACTTATAGGGGGTCATATCAGGTACTGGGAGCGCGCCCCCGCTGTTTGTGTGAGGTGGCGCGCTCCGACCCGACCCCCTAGTGATTTCCCGTTCCCCGAGCTGTCCAAGTCATCAGGCCCTGGGCCTTTGGCTGACGTTGTGTAACTCCAGGTCCATAGTTAATAAGGCCCCCCTCATTCATGATCTGATCTGGGAGGGGGGAGCGGACCTGGTGGGTATTACCGAAACCTGGTTGGGCCAAGAAGAGGGTGTTGGGGATGTGCCCAGGTTTCGGGTTTTTCATTGGCCGAGGGCTCAGGGGAGGGGTGGGGCGATGGCAGTGCTTATTAAGGAAGATCTGTGTCCTAGGGAATCCACTGTTCCTCAGATGACTGGATGTGAATCCCTTTTTGTGAAGTGTGGCTCCGGGGTTCAGGTGGGCCTATTGATCACATATCTGGCTCCCTGCTATGTGATTTCGGCCCTGCCTGAGCTCCTTGAGGTTATAGCCAGCTTGGCAGTTGAGACCCCCAAGCTTATGGTCATGGGGGATTTCAACCTACCCTCTGCCGGCGGGACCTCGGGGATTCCTCAGGAGTTAATGGTTTCCATGACAGCCTTGGGCCTGACCCAATTAATTTGGGACCCCCACACACACTGGGGGTCACATCTTGGATCTGGTTTTTGTCTCTGATCAGTGGCAGGATGATCTAGATATAGGAGATGTTTTTATAGAGCCCCTGTCATGGTCGGATCATTTGCTACTTAGGCTGGACTTCCATTCCGCATCCCCTCGTCGCAGGGAGGCGAGACTGACAAAATGGTTCCACCCCAGGCACCTGATGGACCCAGATAGGTTCCTGATGGAGCTTGGGCGGTTTCCCGAGACTCGCACACACGACTCGGTTGGGGACTTGGTGGCCACCTGGGACAGAGTGGCTGCCGAGGCCTTGACTGGGTTGTGCCCTTGCGGCCTCTGACCCAGTGCCGATCCCAATTGGCCCCTTGGTTCTCCGAGCAGCTGAGGGAGATGAAGTGCCAGAAAAGATGCCTAGAGAGTGGTTGGAGGACCAGCCGCTCTGGATCTGACCAAACACTTTTACGGTCCCATATTAGGGCGTATTTAGTGGCGATAAGGACGGCAAAGCGATCTTACTTCTCCGCCCTTATTGCGTCTGCAGAAAATCGCCCGGCCGCCCTTTCTAGGATAACCCGCTCCCTTTTGGATGTGGGACCGTGGGAGGATCCCTTGCAAGGATGGGCTAAGGATTTTTTTTGATATCTGCAGGAAAAAATCACTCAGATCCGGGATGGGATGGACTCTAACTGGGCATCTCTGGGGGGGGGGGGGCAGATTTCAGTGTGGTCATGTAGGTTGAGTTCGATCCTGTGACCCTGGAAGACATGGACAGGATTCTGGGTGGGCTTAATGCCACCACATGTTTATTGGATCCATGTCCCTCCTGGCTGGTTTTGGCCACTTGGGAGCTGACTTGGTTCCAGGGGATTATTAACGCTTCCTTGAGAGAGGGTTTTTACCCGCTGCCTTGAAAGAGGCGGTGGTGAGGCCCGTCCTCAAGAAACCATCCCTGGATCCAACATTATTGTTGAATTATTGTCCGGTCTCCAACCTTCGCTTTGTGGTGAAGGTTGTTGAGAGTGTGGTGGCACGACAGTTCCCTCAGCACCTGGATAAAGCGGTATATCTAGACCCTCTCCAATCAGGTTTCAGCACGGAGACGGTGTTGGTCGCATTGGCGGATGATCTCTGGAACGCCCGGGACAGGGGTTGTTCCTCTGTCCTGGTCCTGTTAGATCTCTCAGCGGCTTTTGATACTGTTGACCATAGTATCTTATTGCGGTGGTTGGTTGGGTTAGGAGTAGAGGAACCGTGTTACGGTGGTTCTCATCCTTCCTCTCTGACCGCTCGCAATTTGTGTTGGCAGGGGGGCAGAGGTCGGCCTTGAGGCCCTTGTTTTGTGGGGTGCCTCAGGGGTCAGTACTCTTGCCCCTGCTGTTCAACATTTAAGTGAAGCCGCTGGGTGAGATCATCCATGGTTTGGGGGTAGTATTCCATCAGTATGCTGATGACACTCAGCTATACATCTCTACCTCAGGCCACCCCAACGAAGCCGTTGAAGTGATGACCCGGTGCCTGGAAGCCGTGCGGAGTTGGATGGGTCTTAACAGGCTTCATCTCAACCCAACCAAAACGGAGTGGCTGTGGTTTCCTGCACCCAGATACAGCCAGCTCATTCCATCTCTGGCTGTGGGGGGAGAGATCTTAATCCCCAAGGAGAGGGCGCGCAATCTGAATGTCCTCCCGGATGTACAACTGTTGTTAGAAGATCACATTGCGGCCGTCGCCAGGGGGGCCTTTTGTCAGGTCCGGCAGATCTACCAGTTGCAGCCCTTTCTGGATTGGGGCGCTCTTCGCACAGTCATTCTGCCCTCGTCATCTCCCACCTAGACTACTGCAATGCTGTCTACATGGGGCTCCCCTTGAAGAGCATCCGGAGGCTTCAGCTGGTGCAGAGTGAGGCTGCGGGGGTGATTTTTGGGGCTCCTTGGAGCTCCCGTGTTACACCACTCCTGCATGAGCTGCACTGGCTTCCAGTGGCCTTCTGGGTGCGATTCAAGGTGTTGGTAGTCACCTTTAAAGTGCTTCATGGCCTGGGACCTGGGTACTTACGGGACCGCCTGCTGCCACCATCGGCCTCCCGCCGGCCGGTGCATTCCCATATGGTGGGCCTGCTTGGGGTGCTGTCAGCTGGACGATGCCAGCTGGCGGCCCTGGGGGTGCGGGCCTTCTCTATGGGAGCACCCTCTCTCTGGAATGAATTACCCCTGGAGATGTGGGCCATTACTGACCTCCAAACCTTCCGGCGTGCACTAAAGACCCACCTCTTCCAACAGGCCGGTCTGGCCTAATATCAATTACTAGGGTTTTAAATTTTTAAATTTATTGGTAATTTTAACATTTTTACCTTGTTTTATTGTGTTCTTTCAGCCACTAATTTAATTCTTTTTAAATCTATTTTAAATTCTATTTATTGTGTGGTTTTATCTTGACTGTACACCGCCCCAAGTCCCATTGCGGGAGAGGGGGCGGTATAAAAATTTAACAAAATAAATAAATAAATAAATAGTGTTTTACATCTCTCTCTAAGTGGTTTACAGAGTCAGCATCCCTCTCTAAGTGGTTTACAGATTGCCCTCAACAATCTAGGTTCTCATTTTACTGACCTTGGAAGGATGATTCAACCTTGATCTGGTGAGGATCAAACTGCTAGCAGTTGGAAGAATTAGCCTGAAATATTGCATTGTAACCATCATGGTTCATTATTTTAATGGACAGGAAATCTTAATGTGTAAGAGAAATTGGCCATCCATTGATTAATTGTGCCTCAATTAAATCACAAATATTAGTTAAATGTGTTAGAGATGGCAATAGAGTTGAAATGGCTATTTTTCAAATGTGCTTGGACATTGAGTGAAGCCCCTGTGAGATTACAGGAAAATATTTAATGAGACCTATACATTATCCTGTTTTCAGCGTGCTAACAAAATTCCACCAGCATGTCCTTTCCTTGGTCTTTGCTGTGAAAGAGATCAATGAGAATCCAAAAACCTTGTCCAACATCACTCTTGGCTTCCATTTTCATGACAGCTACTACAATGCAATGATAACCTATTGGACCATTCTGGACCTCCTGTTCAGATCACAGAAATTCGTCCCCAACTACAAGTGTGACACAAGGAAAAATTTCTTTTCTGTCATTGCGGGACTCAGCTCTGAAACCTCATTGTATATTGCAGACCTTATACAGTTTTACAAGATCCACAGGTAGAATTTTTGAGAACAGAGGCATGAAAATTCCCTTCTCCTTTCATTTTCCAAATGAGGACGATGAAAAAAAAAAAAGATTATACTCTGAACAATGCTCACATAGCTCTCCACATGACCAAATTTGTCAAGAAATATAAGTACACAAATGGAAAAAAAGAAAAAGAAGAATATGGTGATGAAGAATATGATGATGATGATATATTACTATAATGTGTGTTTATTTCCTTTTAGCTCACATATGGGTCATTTGCCCCAAAGGATATTCATAGTGTTGAGATTCCCATCTATTACTCCCTGGTTCCAAATGAGTCCTCACAATACATTGGGATGATCCGACTGCTTCAACATTTTGCATGGAGATGGGTTGGGCTCTTTGCTATTGATAATAGGCATGGAGAATATTTTCTGGAGACCATGGAGTCTCTCTTTTCCCAGCATGGAATCTGCTTTGCTTGTACAGAAAGAATTCCATATTTATCCCACTGGGACAATTTATCCGAAATGTTCCATATAGGGTTAACTATTTCCAAGCACATAGCTGATGAGAAAATCAATACCTTTATCATCTGTGGAGAAACTTTGACAATTGCATGGATCATTAACATTGTATTCACGTTTGATCCTAGACATGAGCAGAGTTCCTTGGGAAAGGTGTGGATCATGACTGCCCAGGTTGTTTATTTATTAACAGGCATGCAAAGAAGGTTTAATCCACAAATTATGGATGGTGCCAATTTTTTTACAATTCATTCCAAAGACATTCCTGGGTTCAAGGAATTCCTGAAGTTCATAAAACCTCCTTGGATTCAAGAAGATAATTTTTTTCCATTTTTTTGGGAACAAGTATTTGAATGTTCATTGTGAAGTCATACCTTGACGCTTCCAGACAGTGAAACTTGTACTGGAAATTAGAGGATGAAAGGTATTCCTGGAGTTCTTTTTGAGCTGGAACTGTCCAGGCACAGCTATAGTATCTATAACGCAGTCTATATATTGGCTCAAGCTTTACACGCTTTTTCCTTATTTTGATCTAACCACAAGCACTTTTTGAGGTATAAATTATCAGAATATGAAAATTCACAACCATGGCAGGTGATTTGTGCACTGTATGTATTTTACACTAAAGCACAACAATTAGGGTAGATGATTCAAGCAGGGAAGAAGCAAATACTAAGATGGATTTGAACATTTTCCATTGATAATATTTATTTGTATATCTTTATGTGTGTAATTGTGAAAAATGGTGCCTGCGAAAGGAGAGCTAGTGTAATTCACTACAGTGAACAAACAGATTCCCCTAAATTTGAAGCAAGTTTTTTTAAATAAAATTTTTTATTTTATATTTACAAGTATCTTTTATTTAAACAGTGTGTCAGCTGGGTACATACATTTTGTGCTAACAATTATAATTAACATACTTTCCATGCCAAAATATCAATAATCACATTTTCTTATAAACTATTGTTGTTTACATATTTTATTTTTATAACAAGCTTAGCTTTTTTCTCTATATATTCATCTACTCAATTTTAACTTATTTCTTTATTTTGGTAAAATAGATTCCATACCATACAGTATTCAGTTTGTACTTTTTCTTTAATTGCCAATGTTAATCTAATATTTTCTCAATCACTTTTCCTTCTGCCGGAATTTTTTTCACTTTTCTAATTCTGAGCAAATACAATTCTACCTGCAGCTAATATATAAATAACTAAATATACTTTTTCTTTGCTATAGCTTTCAAGTACCACCCCTAAAAGGAATATTTTAAGTTTTAAATCTATGTTACTTTATCATTTTTTCCAACCACGTGTGTACTTTTGTCCAGCATCTTTTAATTTCTATGCATGTCCACCACATATGGTAATATGATCCAGGTCTTTGGTGGCACTTCCAACATTTGGCTGATTTGTCTTTAAACATCTTTCCCAATTTTGCCAGTGCAAAGTGCCATCTATAAAATATCTTATACAAATTTTCTTTATATGCTGTCAATATGCTGTCGATATTGGGTTTTTTTAAAACAAACTTTATTAATTTTACAGTTAAAATAAACAAACAGCACATACACAAATGTAGAAAAGAAGAAAAGAAACAGAGTTGAGAAGTAAAAGAGAGGAGAGAGAAAAAAAAAAGAAGTAAAAGAAAAAGAAAAATCAAAAAGTGATTAAAAACAATTTCATCCTTGACAGTTTGTGGGTTTTTTAAGGGCATAATCGTTAGGATGAGAATGGTAGAGGTTTAATGTGGAAAGATTCTATTCTGTAAGCAAATAAAGAATTGAATTTTTCTATGCCCATTCACAGTAATGCTTTTTTTATTGGATATCTTCAGGATTCGATTAAAGCTTGAATGAAATAAGACAGTGGTCTCCAACCTTTCTGGCTCCATGAATTGTGGAAGTGACATCAGGGGAGGTGATTTTTAGTGTGCAACGTGGAATCCCCCATATGTGCAGATGAAGCATTGTGCACTAGGCCACTGCTTGCATGGCCCATTCCCAAAAGGTTGCGGGACCAGTACCGGTCCATGCAGCAGGGTTTGGGCACCCCTCAACTAAGATTCAGATCCAGATTCAGATCACTTGAGACTTTCAAGAAGAGATTGGACTTCCATTTGTCAGAAATGGTGTAGGGTCTCCCATTTGGGCAGGGGGTTGGACAAGATGACCTACAAGGTCCCTTCCAACTCTGATTATCTGTTATCCTGCTTTTCTTCACTAATAGGTTAAATTAAGGAATTTGGGGAATTTCACCTATAGGTGAAGAGTGTAGATGAATGCTCTTTAGTCTAGTCTGCTATCCTCCCTGCCTTACCACATTCTTATGTATATCTATGAGAATAACATGAAATGAAAAAAATAGGTAGGAAGGGAGGAGCCGATTTGAAAATTATTTATCCAGTTTTTCTAAAGATTAAAGAAATTATGTCCCATATTATGACTTTGCAGCCGCGCGGGTGATCGTGGGCGCCCCTCGAGGCGCACACGTAACACCACTTCTCCGCAGGCTGCACTGGCTTCCTGTGGCCTTCCGGATTCGATTCAAGGTGGTACTGATGGTATTTAAAGTGCTCCATGGCTCGGGACCTGGGTACTTACGGGACCGCCTGCTGCCATCAACAACCTCCCGCTGCCCAGTACGCTCCCACAGGGTCGCCCTCCTTGGGGTACCGCCACCTGATCGTTGTCGACTGGCGGCCCCGAGGGTGCGTGCTTTCTCTGTGGGAGCGCCCTCCCTGTGGAATGATCTCCCCCCGGAGATACGAGCCATGACAGATATCCTCTCCTTCCGGCGCGCAGTTAAGACCCTACTTTTTAAACAGGCTGGCCTGGCCCAGTAAGGGTTTAAGGGGTTTTAGTAAATAGGGTTTTTTAAATTTTAACTTATTTTTAAAATTTTTGGGATGCAGCCATACTTATGTTTAATTTGGTTTTAAATTCTATTTAATTTTGTATCTCTGTATTTTATGTATTTATTAGGCTGTACACCGCCCCGAGTCCCTTTTCGGAGAGGGAGCGGTATAGAAATACGATTATAAATAAATAAATAAAATAAATAAATAAATTTTCATGCCACATTTGCTAGGTGAATCATTGCAGTTAACAGATAACAGATAATCAGAGTTGGAAGGGACCTTATAGGTCATCTAGTCCAACCCCCCTGCCCAAACAGGGAACCCTACACCATTTCTGACACACAGCAGTCCAATCTTTTCTTGAAGGCTCCTTAAATATTAGAAGATTGCTATCATATCTCCCCTGGTCCTTCTCTTCACTAGACTAGCCAAGCCCAGTTCCTGTAACCATTCTTCATATGCCTTAGTCTCCAGTCCCCTAATCATCCTGGTTGCTCTTCTCTGCATTTTTTCTAGAGTCTCAAATATCTTTTTTATAATGTGGTGAACAAAACTGGATGCAGTACTGTAGGTGTGGTCTTATTAAGGCTTTATAGAATGGTATTAGTACCTCACTTGATCTTGATCGTATCCCTCTGTTAATGCAACTTAGCATTGCATTTGCTTTTTTGGCTGCTGCTGCACATTGCTGGCTCATATTTAGCTGGTTGTCCACTAAGACTCCAAGATCCCTCTCACAGTTACTGCTGTTGAACCTGGTTTCACCCAGTCTATATGTACTTTTGGTTTTTCTTGGCTAAGTGTAGAACTTTACTTTTCTTTATATTGAATATCATTTTTTTAGATAGAACCCTGTGTTCTAGTCTGTCAAGATCCATCTGGATCTTGAGCCTATCTTCTTGGGTATTAGCTATTCCTGCCAGCTTAGTATCATCTGCAAATTTGGTAAGTTCCCCTTCTGTTCCCTCATCTAAGTCGTTAATGAAGATATTGATGAGTACTGGGCCTAAGACGGAACCTTGTAGCACCTCACTGCTGTTAAATTAGTTGTTAAATTAATCACTGGGTTGTTAAGTGAATCTGGTTTCCTCATTGACTTTGCTTGTCAGAAGGTAGAAAAAGGGGATCACATGTCCATGGGACACAGCAACTGACATAAATGGGAGTCCATTGTCAAGCATCCAAATGTAAATCATGTGACAATGGAATGCTGCAACAGTGATAAGTGTGAAAAATGGTTGCAAGCCATTTTTTTCCAGTGCTGTTGTAACTTTGAACTGTAGCTAAGTGAACTGTTGCATATTGAGGACTAATGGTATGCTTTTTCTTGGGACTGGGATCATGGGACTGTGTTAGGCTAGAATCAATTTTACTTTTCATTTCACTATTCCTTAAATTGAAGTATTGAATCCTTTTTATTTGTAAAGTTTTTCAAGAAGTTGGACAAATAGATTTACCATGTTCTTAGAATTTCTCCCTTAAAAGCATAGCACAACTATAGTTAAATTACTCATACCTTTCTATTCTTTATTGCTCTATATTATTTATTCCCAATAATCTAGCTCCACCAATTTCTTATAGGTTTGGAAATTTAATAATTCTCTTGGAGATGCCTTGACTTTTTATGATCAAAAAGAGATGGAAGATGGCTTCGATATCATAAACATAGTGGTATTTTCCAATTCCACTTACCAGAAAGTAAAGGTTGGAACAGTGTACCCTGATGCTCGCAAAGGAAAGGAATTAGCCATAAATGAGGACATGATAGTTTGGCACAGATCATTTAACTGGGTATGGTTGCAAAGAGAGTTTATATGACCATTCTAAGATGAATTCATTATTATATCTCCCTGAAAACTGAAACAAAAATTAGAATGAAAAACACAGCATTAAAGTCCCTATATTTCCTTGTGTGAATGAAGCTTTATCAGAGCTGTGATTTAAAGGGAATTCAATTGACTCAATTTTCTCATTGAAATTAATTGAATTAATGAAATATTACATATTGAAATCCTGATAGGAATTTTTCACCAGGAAATCCAGATCAGATATGCTCACAAATTCAAATTAAAGTTCAAATTAAAATAGACTTAACTGTATTATCAAATAAATTATTTTTGTTCCTTTTCTAAAGCCCTTTGTTAGGATATTTCTTTTAATATAATAGAACATTTAATTTTCAGTGTAATAACTATTTTTTCTTCAAAACAATGCATCTTCCAACATTTAATATTTATAATTAGGTCATTTCTATTTCTCTGTGTGATGATTACTGTCACCCTGGTTATCAGAAGAGGAAGAATGAAGGGGAAAAATTTTGCTGCTATGATTGTGTTCCATGTCCAAAAGGGAAGATCTCCAAAGGAGATGGGTAATCTAACACAATACTCTGATTTTGTTGTTATAGAAATGAATTTGAAATATGCTAAACAATTAATTCCTACATTACTATCATATGCCTTAGCATAGCTAACTATATAGTAGGGTTAAATTACTATTATCCTTCTCATCTTTCATATTACCTACTGCTATTCCTTTAGCATCTTATGACAAACACCTTGTTGTTTGTATCTTATGATTTATGTTGATTGACTTTATTTAGTATCTTATGATTATCATTTTGTGTTGTACCTCATGATTTATGATGACTTTATTTTATGGTTGTGATAATGATTTATAACTTGTTGCTTGTATGTACACTGAGAGCTTATGCACCAGAGACAAATTCCTTGTGTGTATCCAATCACACTTGGCCAATAAAGAATTCTATATAAAGAATTCTATATCTCTGAATCTGTGTTCTGTTGAATACTTTCAGATAATTTGTTTATGTTCAGGTTGTGCACTTATGACACTTTATTTGGAAGTGGAATGGGGCAATGAAGAAATCAAATGCATTAGTTCATTGAAAATTATATTATTCTGAGCATGGGATTAATTCTCTCTCTCATGAACCTGGATTGACATAAAGCATTTATTTTCTTCTTAGACATTCTTACTTATCCTAAAGGTGGTTTTTCAAGAGGCAACTTGACTTTGTTTTTACTTATAGATGTTTTGTTTCTTTTCCAAGAAGATTCTTCAGTTCTGATTTCAAGGAAAAGCAAAGGAAGTCCAGTTGCCTCTTGAACAACCATGACTTGGATGATTGAGAATCTACATAGAAACATTCTTATTTGTTTTCAGTGCTCTGAAAATCAATACACAAATCATGACAAAGATGAATGCATCATGGTAAAAAAATTAGCTCTTGCCTTATGAAGAACTTTTAGGAACTGGTTTAGCCATTGTTGTTACTTTATATTTATTCATTGCAACATGGGTGATTTTTTGTTTTTGTTTTTAAATTTCAGATATGGTAGATTGCTTCCAATGTCCCAAAAATCAGTATGCAAATCAAGAAAGAAATGGATGCCTTCTGAAAAGGATAAACTCTTTTCATACTCTACATAAATGACCTCTGCGATCATATCAAGAGTAACTGCATTCCCTTCGCTGATGATGTAAAGCTATTCAATACTACAGACAATACTGCTACCCTTCAAAATGACCTTGACTATGTATCAGAATGGTCAAACAAATGGCAACTTCAAATCTCAACAAATAAATGCTTTGTCCTACATATTGGCAAAAAAAATCAGAAAATAAAATACAGGCTGAATAGTCAAGACTTGTTGATGATCCAAACTCTGTCAAGGATCTTGGAGTACTCATCTCAAATGACCTAAGTTCTAGAGCCCACTGTAACTACATAGCCAAAAAGGTATTAAGAGTTGTTAACCTAATCTTACGTAGCTTTTTCTCTGGTAATATTACACTAATAACTACAGCATACAAAACATTTGCTAGACCAATACTCAAATATAGTTCATCAGTTTGGAACCCACATTACGTATCTGATATTAACACAGTTGAGAAAGTCCAGAAATATTTTACAAGAAGAGTTCTTCACTCCTCTACTCGTTGCAGAATACCTTATGCCACCAGACTCAAAATTCTAGACCTAGAAAATCTAGAACTATGCCGCCTTCAGTCCGATCAAAGTATAGTATATAAAAGCATACTTTGCAATGTCCTACCTGTCAATGAATAGTTCAGCTTCAACCATAGCAACACAAGAGCAAACAATAAATACAAACTCAAGGTTAATCGCACCAAACTTGATTGCAGGAAATATGACTTCAACAACAGAGCGGTCAATGTCTGGAATATTCTATGTGACTCTGTAGTTTTTTCCCCAAACCCCAAAAACTTTAATCTTAGACTGTCTACTATTGACCTCACCCCTTTCCTAAGAGGTCTGTAGGGGGCATGCATAAGCGCATCAATGTGCCTACCGTCCATGTCCTATTGTTTCTTTTATATTTTATTTTTCCTATATGTATCCATGTATTCATAACTATGTTTTACTTATACCTATTATCTTGTAAGCAATTGACAAATAAATAAATAAAAATAAAGAACTTTTAGGGTATAGTTAGCTTGTCTTGATGCTGTGTTCTCCCACATTACAACATGGGTGCTGGGAATTTTTATTAAGCACAAAGACAGCCCTATTGTGAAAGCCAACAACCAGGATCTCACCTACACTCTCCTTATCTCCCCCTGTTCTGCTTCCTCTGCTCTTTACTCTTTCTTGGACAACCTGGGAGAGTGACCTGTCTCCTCAGATAGTCTGCATTCGGTCTCATTTTCTCATTGTCTTTCTCTTGTGTGTTGGCCAAAACCATCCTTGTTTCTCTTGTGTTCAAGGCCACCAAACCAGGATCTCAGATGAGGACTTGGGTGAGGAAAAGACTGGCTGTTTCTATTGTTCTTTTCTGGTTGCTATTCCAGGCAAACATCTGTATTGTGTGGTTGTCAACCTTTCACCCATTCCCAGAGTTAGATATGCAATCAACAACTGAAGAAATGATTCTACAATGCAATGAAGGGCCAGTTTTTATGTTTTTATTGTGTCCTGAGCTTTATGTCCTTCCTTTCACTTGCCAGCTTCATTGTGGTTTCCAGGCTCGTAAACTGCCTGACAACTTTAATGAAGCCAAGTTCATCACCTTCAGCAAGTTGGCTTTCTGCAGGGTGTGGGTGTCCTTTATTCCAACTTACCTGAGCACCAGGGGAAAAGCCATGGTGGCTGTGGAAATCTCCTCCATTTTGTCCTCTAGTGTTGAAGTTCTGAGATGCTTCTTTTTCTGAAAGTGTTATATTATTGTTTTGTGGCCAGATTTAAACAACAAGGGGCAACTGATAAGAAGATATATTTAAACACTTCTTATTTGATTACGCCTGTTTGTTCATATATAAAATTATAAAGTATTTTTTAATGATTCTTGTGAAGTGGTTCTAATTTCCTTTTAACTTTGAAAATTGATTTCTTTAAGAAAAACATATTTTCATGGGGAATTCTAGTTCATGGGGAAGCTGAAACTTTTCCCTCAAAATTCCCACAGAAATATCATGGAGATTAATTTGGAAAGTACTTAATTTTAGAAAAATAATTGAGTCATTGTGAAATGAATCAGTTATAGTTTTCTAACTATCCCCATAAAAGTTTTTGATTGTACAATTCTATTCTAGAAAATATCACATAGTAATATAAGCACTATGATATTAAAAAAAAAAGATTTGAATCCAATTGATTTAGATGTTCACCATTATTGTTGTTTTTTGAAACTATCCTTGGGATATATACAATTCAGCGCTCTAAAAATCTCTGTTTCAGTCAAGTAATGTTTCTGTTTATTACACATAGTTCTTTATTGCTTATTCAATAAACTTGCTTCTGATCTTAGAACTAGTCCAAAAGTTAATTTCTTGTTAAAAATAAATATTAGAAATATTATTAGTCTATATATATTTGACATTATTAGAATATTAGAATAAAAAGTATTAGTCCATTTATTTGACCCCATTCCTATATAACAATAATATGTAATAATTTGCCCAAACACAAACACACACCTATACATCTATACACTTACATACATGTGAAAACTATTACAAACACACACACACATACACACAAAGTATTATATGGGAAAAATTTCAAATACATGCATGGATAATGCATGTATAGATGTATGGATATATCACTATCTATCTCTCTATCATCTGTTTCTCTCTCTCTCTCTCTCTCTCTCTCTCTCTCTCTCTCTCTCTCTCTCTCTCTCTCTCTCTCTCTCTCTCTCTCTCTCTCTCTCTCTCTCTCTCTATATATATATATATATATATATATATATATATATATATATATATATATATATATATATATATATATACATTCTATCTATCATTTATCTATCTAAGAAAATTACAATCTTATAAAATATTTCTCAGTAGTGGTCTCCTGTCTATGGAATATCATTCCACTGAAGATAAGATAGGTAAGACCTTGCTACTTTTTCAGAAGTCAATCTAAATTTCTGAGACTTTTCTTAGTTGTGATGCCACAAAAACATGACAAAATAGTAAATTCTTCTTCTTTTTAGAACTCATGGCCTTTCAGAGAGAAAATACTTATTGAGTATCAGGTAGCATACAAATTGTCTTGTTTGTTTGTTTTTTGGTAAGAACTGAGCAATTTAAAGGAATAATTGTAGTTCTGAAATAGAATGTCAAGTTTTATTGAATTTATTGACCAGTTAAAGCAGATAAGACTACTGAATCAATGTAAGGCCAGTTATCTAGATCAGATCAGATCAGATCTTTGGACAGCTTCACTTCCTCAGATTAATGTATTTCTTTTAATGCCAAAACATCCACTGTACAACCTCAACTATTACACTGGAATCATACCTAACAAATGATTTGGGAAATATTCTATTTGCTCCATTACTGAAATACATTTGAATTCCATGGGTTCCTAATTGAAAAACATAACAATGGTGGCAAAAAGGCTTTGATGACTATCCTGAGATGATTGTGCATGATTAAGATGGTGGGCGGACACTAGCCGGTGAGCTCCGGCATCCGCTCTGCGTTCCGGGCTGTGCCTGCCTCCCCCCAGACCCTGGGTGAGGGTAGTTGTGGACCTAGGGGGGGGTGGGTCGGCACGGCTGTGGGGGTGACAAGCAGGTGATGGAGTTGCCTGGACAGCCTAGGGGTTTTTAAATTTTAATCTGGTTTTTAATCTTTCTTAATCCCCTTGTTTTAATCTTTGTAGAGCCAATTATATTTAATTCTTTTAATTTTTAATATTGTATTATGTGTTTTATATGTGTATTTTTATTCTGGCTGTTCACCGCCCTTTGGGAGAGGGGGCGGTATATAAATTTAAATAATAAATAAAATAAATAAATAAATCTGTAGTTTACTCCTCTTTTAAGTAGCTCTTTAGTCAGAAATAAATATTCTGTTCTCATCTCTCTTACTATTCTTGGTACCTGTTTCAACACCACAATTTTTTTTTTTATCTTTGTACTGCTTTCTCTCTTGCCACCTGCAGTATCTGTGTTTTAATAGTTTTCTTAGTAAATCTAATGTGAACTTCTCTTGGTAATTTATTTCTCATTGCATATCTTGTATAGACATGGAATACTTCATCCATCCCATCCATCATCTTCTCTTTGGTTATCTCTAATGCTTCTGCCAGTATTTCTATCATTATTTCAGCAAAGTTTTCACCCTTTTCTTCCGCTATATTTTGGAAACTCAGATAGAATTCTGATCTATCAGTTTCCCATCCTAATGGGCCACTCCTGCCCTTTTCAACTTCACTCAATTGAGTATCAATATCTCCGATTTTCTTATCTCTTTGTATATCTTGTTCTTCGATTTTCTTAAATCTGTCCTCATATTTCATCATCATCTGTTGAATATTCTCTACTTTCTCATCTGTCTTTTCAGTTCTTTGCTCAATAATCTCCGTTCTCTTTTCAATCTTTTGGATTCCTTGCATAATCATCTGCAATATTACTTCCTTCTCTTTCTCCTGTTGTAACATCATCTGTATTGATCATTATCCTCTGGAGGGTGAAGGAAGCTATTGGTATTGAAGAAGGTGGGGCTATTGTCTTTCTATTCATGTTATAGTACTTGACAATAAAAAAATGAGAGGAAGAAACAACAACAACAAAACAGAAAGAAAGCAAAAGTAAGCAGCTGCCACTGCAAAAAATAAAAAGGGAGGAAAAATTTTTTTCAGGCACTTGTATACCTTAATCCAATTGGTTCCAGTAATATGCAAAAAGAAAAGAGAAAAAAAGAAAAAAAATATAAAAAAGGGGATGAGTAAAAAAGTAGCGAAAATTTTTTAAGAAAAAAAAAGATAAGAGGAAAGAAGAAAAAAGGAAATTAAAAAATAATAATCGATGTATTTCCCTTAATAAAAAAGGAAGCAAAAGGAAAAATATAGTCTATTTCCTGGGTTAAAAGGTTAAAAATCCATCTACAGGGGAAGTAAATTAAAGAATAGCTAGCAATACTAACAAAAAGCAAGCCACTGCTACTGAATATCCAAGGCTCTTTAGTAAATCAAATCAGATTTTCCAGTTCCAGTATTTTGAAGGTCACTTCAATCTTCTTTCTTTCAACTTCAACTCCAGACTCCATCTATCTATAGTTTCATAGATAAGTACCTATATAAACAATCTGCCATGCTCATCCCACTATCTTTTTCAGTAAAAAGCTCAGAGTTCTTGAATGTAACACCAATACACAAACAAGTAAGAGAGAAAAGAAAACAATATATCCAAGCCTCTAGATGGCAGTGCTGCTTATTTTTCTTCACTTTCACCTCCCCTCACATATCCAAAGCCAGGAGCAGGTAAACAAAAAAGTAAAAAAAAAATAAAAGTGAAAGAAATAAATCTTAAATCAGAAAGAAGAATCTTAATCAAAACAGACTTTCAAGAAAATTGTTAAAGAAAATAAAAAATTAAGAAAGACCAGTCCAATTTAAAATTGAGCTTTGCCAAATTCCAAGTTCAATAAAAAGGGGGAAAATCCTTCAGTTTACCTAGCTTAATCTTGCTGTTTGACCTCTTTTCCCTTCGCTTTTAATTTCACTTTGAGTCTTTTAGGGTGTTCCCTCCCAAAATTGATAAGTGAAAATTCATCTCACCAAACTGACACACTTTCTTCCAATCTCTTTCGTTCTGGAGCTGTCCCACCTTCAGCAGCTTGAATGTCTGCCTCTCCACTGCCAGCAAACAGGGCTTCTCCTGGATATATCAGGGACTTTGCAGTGTCCCTGGGATCAGCAGGACATGCCCTTATCAATCATAATCTCTACGGGATGATGGGTCCAGTGGGACTGTCCAGGAGTGGAGATATCGACGGCAATCTTGGAGGATCAAGATTGCGCGTCGTACCGCCGTGACACCAGCTCCACCCTCTCAAAATTTATATTAACATTTGAAGAAAGGATAGAATAAAATCATTAAAGAAAGAATGGCAAAATGAAATGTGAATGACAAAAAATAAAATATATTTTAATTATTTAAAATATTTAAATTGAATTATTGAATTGTCACACAATAAGTTGGCCATGATGACTTGTACAATGGTAAATGGGGCATGGTGAGTTGGCCATGATGAGTTGGCTGCACCAGTTCCATAGAAAACCAGAATCCTAAAAACCTGTTTAAATGTCTCTACAATCTAGGATTTTGATTATGTAGTTGTTGTTTTCATGTCACCTCTACACAATAATGCAAGGAGGTTCCCAATAAGTTTGGGAAATGGATTTCATTCTTACTGGATATCAGAAGAAATTATGTTAATAGAAGATCTTTACTATATTTCATTATTTCCCTTTTAATTGTTTTGTTTTCCAAATCACATAGCTCCATACATTTTTTCAAAGAATTTTGTTTAACAACTTTGCTGGAGAAACAATTTCCTTTAGTGAAAGCAAGGAAATAGAAAATGGATTTGACCTTGCGAACTTGATTACGTATTTCCCAATACGTGATCACTGGAAAGACGTATTTCCCAATACGTCTTTCCAGTGGGTGATAATTGGAAGAGTGGATGGAGATGCACCTGAAGAAAAGAATTGATTATTAATGAGGACATGATAGTTTGGCACAGGTGGTTCAATTAGGTATGTGTTCAGTGACCTTGGTGGAACAATCTCATATGGGTTCATTGGGCTTGGAAAGTTGCCTTTCTGTGGAATCGGTGATGTTCTCTGAGCTTGATTGTTTTCTTGCAGAGGTTTCATTACCCAACTAGATACTATCTTCAATATACTGAAAATGTTAAATAGTTGAGTAATTAAATGGGACCAGGTTACCTCCAGGACCGCATTCTGCCAGTGATCTCCAACAGGCCGGTGCATTCCCACAGAGAGGGTCTGCTCCGGGTGCCGTCGGCCGCTATGTGTCGTCTGGCGGTGCCGAGGGGTAGGGCCTTCTCTGTGGGTGCCCCCGCCCTCTGGAATACTCTGCCACCGGAGCTCCGTACTGGCATGGACTTGAGGGCCTTCAGGCGCGCGTTGAAGACCTGGCTCTTTGAGCAGGCCGGCCTGGGCTGAGATAATGGTTTTAATTTGGTCTCCATAGCATTTAATTTTAAATTGGGGTTTTAAGGGGGGGGGTCTTTTTAGTCTCATTTATCAGCCGATTAATTTAATACTTTTTTATTTTTTGTATATTTGTGGGTTTTAGATGGGCTGTACACCGCCCTGAGTGCCTCGGGAGAAGGGCGGTATATAAATTTAAAAATAAATAAAAATAAAATAAATAAAATGTTGGCAACAAAACAACCAAACTCAAAACACATGATTTTATATACTATACTTAGATCAGACCGAAGGCGGCATAGTTCTAGGTTTTCAAGGTCTAGAATTTCGAGTCTGGTGGCATTATTTGGTAGGTTGTTCCCATTTCAACATGTAATGAAAATTGTCAACCTGGTTATCAAAAGAGAAAGAGTGAAGGAAAAAAGTTTTGCTACTATGATTGTGTCCCTTGTTTGATAGGGAAGATTTCAGACAAGATTGGTAAGTGTTGTTGAAATATTTTAAAATTCCTCAGTATATAGATTCAATTGAGTCCTCTTTTCCCAAACCAACTATCTCTGGATTAGAAAGAGACAGAGACAGAAAGGGACAGAGGCACAGAGGGGGGGAGAGCGAGGCAGAGGCAGAGACAGAAACAAAGACATAGACGTACAGATACACAATTGAAAGTGAATGCTTTCTAAAGCTATCTACATCTATTCAGCATTCAGTTTCAATAAAATTATATATATATTGGGCTGAACACATTCATTTCTTTTTAAAAAAATATTTTGGTCTGTTCATTCCTTTGTTTTTGAAAAGCATCCTTTCAAGTAATATATGAATTGAATGTCATTCTCGTGGAAATTTCTTGCTGATGAGGATAGTCTAAGTCAAGGGTATCAAATTTGATTTCATTGAGGGCTATATTAGGGCTGTGGTTGATGCTGGGGGCATGGCCAACTGGATGTGTGTGGCTAGCTTGACACCATTCACTTAGTGTGGCTGATTGGGTGGGCATTGCCAGCTTGTTGCCTCTCCCCAAACTCTTGGAATGTTTCCTCTTTGGGTAGATGGACCGAAGCCACACTGGGCAGACCAGGCTGAAGCAACACTGGCCAACCACTTATATTTTCTGGGATGGCTTTGTTGGCTGGATCCAACCATATTGCGGGCTGGATTCAGCCCACGGGCCTTGAGTTTGACACCCTAGTCTAAGTCATGAGGATAATTACTTGGATTGAGTTTTCATCAGATGGCTATGATTTCATTGACTAAAATTTAATTTGTGCACATTGCATCAGTTCTTTAAAATGATGTCACTTCATATATTAAAATGCATTATTAGCTAGGCACAATTGAAAACAAGGTATTTCATTCAATATGAGTATAAGCACAGTTAAATATGAACATTGTTATAATATGATTATCAATTGTTATTACATGTTGTACCTGTTGATTTAGACTTAAATCAGCATTAAAATGGGACTTTTCAGATACCAATTGTTACAAATGCCTGGAAGATGAACATGCTAATCATGAAAAAAGCAGATGCATCCCTAAAAGAATAAGCTTTCTTTCCTATGAAGAACCTTTAGGAATCACTTTAGCTTTGGTTGCTGTTTCATTTTCCTTGGTAACACTATGGGTGCTTAGAACTTTTGTTAAGCACAAAGATAGTCCCATTGTCAAATCCAATAACCGGGATCTCAATTACATTTTCCTTGGAGACTGAAGTTGCCTAGCAACTGAACTACCTGCTGATTGAACCATGTGACTGGAAACTCTGGGGGAAAGTGAAAAAAAAATACTTTTAATTGGGTGTAAAACTGGCAGGAAATGAGAGCCAGTTTTCCACTAAGAATGTGCCAATTTGATACATCCCAATAAAATGTTCTTAGAGGAAATTGTCTGCCTTAAAGTTCTTATTGAATGGGATGTATTATATTATACAGGAATTTTCTGAAGAAACAAACTTTAGCCTTCAGTTAATATTTACCTAGCATATCATAAATGATATGATAGATTACCACCCCTTTCTTCTCCTTTTGTCTGGTACATGTGGAGGCTAATGACACAACAATCAATCCAAAAACAATAACAAGAGATTAAGAGCAGTTAGGGAAGAAAGTTAAAGAATTAGGAGCACAAGTGGTGTTTTCATCTATACTTCCAACAAAAGAACATCCAATGAGAGAGCAAAGGATTTTAGAAATGAACCACCGGCTTAAAAACTCATCAACAGAACTGAAGAAGCTTCTTGGACAAGAAGTGAAATGTCTTTCTAAAAAAGAAAGTCATGTTGCCTCTTGAAAAAACAAGAGTTACCTACCATAGGTTTTCCAATCATTGATTAGGCTCATCAGCATGGACTCTATTTACATGCCATAGCAAGTTGTTTCCTTTGTTACACTATTGCCATGCTCCTGAAATGGGGCCATTTTTATTCTGAGGTATCTTGCAACTCTGTGTGTGTATGTGTGCGTGTGTTTCTGTGTGTGTTTGGTCTGAGACAAGACAGTTTTGGTTCTGCAATTTTCTCTCCATGCCTCAGCTCTCCAAAACTTCTTAAAATAAAGGATGGTCAACAATCTGTCCCTGCTGATCTAATTGGTTAAGCCAAATTTGGCTAGAAAAGATTGTCAATATCTATATGGTGTCAGGTTCCACCCAGGTAAGCTTCAGGGTTCACATCTGAAAGCCCTTTCATGAAGGGCACTATAGATCAAAATCATACCTAAAATTGGATGTGGAAATCAATTGATCCATACAAAATTTGCATATGTTGTCAGGAGCCTGAAAGTACACAGGCTGTGCATTTTGAACTTACTGCAGTTTTTGAAGCCCCAACTAGAACTGAGTTGATAAGTTTTGAACAATCTTTCATTTGAGTGAGTGAAAACTGCATGTAATATTATCCACTGTTGAATATATCCATGAATTTGTGAAATGGCTGTTACAGTCATCCCAACTGATAATCATCTTTACATTTTGTGCTGGTGAAAGTGTACAATAACTTTTCTGTGGCTAAGAAAGATGTAGGAAAGGATAACTGTTATGTTTATTAAATAAATTTCATTAATTTATGTTCATAATTCTACTCTGAGCACTTTTAAACCAAACTACTGTTTGTGAACTCCATATATATATTTCAGTTGAATGGTGAAGTTAAGAGATAGAGTCCTCATTGTTCTTGATTTTTTCTCATTGAACTTTTTTCAGTTCATTGTCCTCATTCCTTATCTGCATTTAGCCCTACATTATCAATTTGTAGAGACAGAGCTTTCAAAATAAAGAGACACAAATGAATAGCTTTTAAGACTTTGTTTTTATTAAGTGCTCCTTGGAATTCAACTCAGGTCTCAGCACAATAATATAAAATTTGGGGAAAAATATACAACCCAGTAGTCCAAAAGTGGAAGCTAAAATGGAGAAGATCTCCACAGCTATTAAATACTTCCCCTTGATGCTTAAATAGACTGGAATGAAGGAAAACCAAACAGCACAAAAAATCAGCATGCTGAAGGTGATAAATTTGGCTTCATTGAAGTTATCCGGCAACTTCCTAGTTTGGAAAGCCACTATGAAACTGATGATAGACAAAAGACCTAAGTAACCCAAGACAAGATAAAACATATTGGAAGAACCATCATTGCATTCGGCTATAATTTCAGTGATTAGAGAGTTATGGTCCAGATCTGGGAAAGGAGGAGAGATGACCAACCATATTACACAGATCGTTGCTTGAAAAAGAGAGCAAGAAAGAATGATACATCTGCCTAAAGTTTTCCCCATCCACTTTCTCAAGCTGGACCCTGGTTTTGTGGCCATGAAAGCCACAATGACAGTAATATTTTTGGCCAAGATGCAAGAAACCACTGCTGAGAAGATGAAGCCAAAAGCTGTTTGCTGGAGTAGACAAGTTATTGTCCCCGGTTGTCCAATGAATAAAAAAGAACAGAGAAAACAAAGAAAGAGAAATCCAAGGAGGGTGTAAGTGAGTTCTCTATTGTTCGCTTTAACAATCGGAGTATCTCTGTACTTTAAGAAAATTCCTAGCAAGAAGAGTGTGAGAAATGAAAAAAATAGAGCAAGAAATGCTAAACAAGCTCCTAAGGGATCTTGATAAGATAGGAAAATTATATTTTTGAGAATGCATTGGTCATGGTGTCTGCTTGGATATTGATCCTCTGGACATTTGAAGCAGTCATTAATATCTGAGGAAAACAACAAGAAATCAAACATTTTTTTTTGGCTTCTTTCTCCATTGGCCAGTCCTTTTGCTATCCAGGTAGTCCTTGATTTACAACAGTTCATTTAATGGTTGATCAAAATTGCAACGACACTGAAATAAGTGACTTGTGACAGTTTTTCACACTTAATGAATCATGGTGGCGCAGTGGTTAGGGTGCAGTACTGCGGGCTGTTTCTGCTGCCTGCTGGCTGCCTTAATTTAGTAGTTCAAACCTCACCAGGCTCAAGGTTGACTCAGTCTTTTGTCCTTCCGAGGTGGGTAAAATAAGGGCCCAAATTCTTGGGGGCTATAGGCTGACTCCGTAAACCACTTAGGCAGTGCTGTAAAGTACTGTAAAGCGATATATAAGTCTTCAATGCTATTGCTATTACTATTGTGCTCAATGACCTTTGGATCATTCTCATGGTCCTGTGATCAAAATTCAGGCACTTTGGCAACTGACTCCTATTTAGTTGCAGGGTCACGTGATCTCCCTTTGTGACCTCCTGACAAGAAAAGTCAATTGGAAAGCCAGATTCACTTAACAGCCATGTTACTAACATAACAACGTCAGTGATTCACTTAACTACTCTGGCAAGAAAGATTGTAAACTGGGGCAAAACTCAGTTTAAAAATGTGCTGTTGTAGTTTTCTAATCAGGGCAACCTGATGTACCCAAATATAGGAAAGAACATATACTGCTTCCACTTTCGTCTTTTCACTCCAATCCAGGAGCCTGAAACTAATTTGACCCCTTCCTCTCTTGGAAGCCCCTCAAATACTGGAAGACTGCTATCATGTCTCCCCTGGTCCTTCTCTTCACTAGACTAGCCAAGCCCAGTTCCTGCAACCATTCATTGTACGTTTTATCTCCAGTCCCCTGATCATCCTGGTTGAAAACTTGAAAAGTAGTAGGCATTTTCTTGGAAGAGTAGAAAGCGGAGGCTACCTACATTTAAAAATTGCATACCTTTTTGGTTTGAAATCTTCCCTTCTAAGCATGCAACACAATTGTAACAACAAAATTTCTCTCCTTCTTTCTTTTCTTTCCGAAAACCCGGAAGACAGGAAGGGTTGCACACAGAAATTGGTTTTATCTATCCATACAAAGAAAAGGGATTTCAGGACTTGAAAAATATTGAAGAATAGTATTTCATTTTTAGTTATTCAGTAGCTCTGTGATATGACATTTAGGCAGTAATTATCAACTGAGCAGATATGCAGTAGCTGGAAACAGATATGCAAACTGTTCCTGATTTTCTAACAGATAATTTCAATACTTTATTCTAATATTCTTTCTCTTAACAATGGTGGTTTCTTCTAATGCATTAAGAAAGATAAACCCATATAAATCATACATGACTAAATAACTATGGAGCCAAATGCATCAGATAAATCCATAAAATCATAACTTTACAAACCTTGTATTCTGTTATAATGTAATCAATTTACAGCTGCATCAGTATCTTTCTATCTTCCTAAACTTGATTCTAGATGGCTAATAAAACTAAAATCAACAGTGTAATTGAGATATAACTAAAACAAACCCTGTGACTTGTTTATTCTTCTGCCCTCAGTGGCAAAAAAGAAGATAGAAAAGAGTACACAATTAGAAGGGACCATGGAGATCTTCTAGTCCAACTCTCTGGTCAAGCAGAAAGACCTGTACCATTTCAGACAAATTGTTGTCCAAATTCTTCTTAAAAACTTATAGTGATGGAGCATCCACAATTTCTGAAGGCAAACTGTTCTAACTGTCAAGAAATTTCTCCTTATTCCTAGGTTGGTTAATTGGTTTCCACCCATTGCTTCTTGTTCTGCCTTAAAATAAAAGGCTATTCCTGAGAGAATCCTAATAAATCACTAACAGGAAAGTGACAACATTATAAGGCCATGTTTGATGCATAGTTTCATCTCTGGTTTACATTTTTGGGAGAAATGAAAAACATGTCAACTATAGGCTCTCTAGGTGATTCTGGTCTGCCAAGTAGTTCTCACCTCAATCCGCTCTGCATTTGGAGAAAAAATGAAGGATAGATTGCTCTACAAAACCAGATTGATTCCTCAAGATAAGACAAAATATAGGTACTTGAAAATCAGTTGGTCCATGAATTAGTAAATATTAGGATACACAGATTAGTGGCCTTGTTTACATTCCTAAGGAAAAAATAATAATTCAAATGTAAGAAATGATTAAATTGAGATTTAATTATTGTCTCATTTGGATTCTTAGGGTGAAATTCATCACTTAGAGACTTTGAACAGAGTATGGAAAAGAGCAACAAAGGTGATTAGGGAGTTGAAGGCTAAAGCATATAAAGAACGGTTGGAGGAATTGAGTTTGTCTAGTCTAGTGAAAAGAAGGGCTAGGACTAATATGATGGCAATGTTCCTATATTTGAGGGCCTACCAGAAAGAAGAGGGGCTCAACCTCTTTTCCAAAGCATCAGAAGCAAGGCATGAAACAATGAATGGAAACTAATCAAGGAAAGAAGCAACCTGGAATTAAGGAGAAATTTCCTGATAGTGAGAACAATTAACCAGTGGAACGGCTTGCCTTCAGAATTGGTGGGTGCTCCATCACTGGAAGCTTTTAAGAAAAGACTGAACAGCCACTTGTCTGCAATGGCATGGGGTCTCCTGCTTAAGAAGCGGAGTTGACTGGAAGACCACCAATGTCCCATCCAACTCTATTATACTGTTATGGATTCATACATCTAGAATGGTTTCTGTTTCTGAAAAAGAACATAAAGATATGAGAATTTAGGAATATCTGGAATCTACTATACTTTACCTGGTTAAATGCTTTGTGCCAAACAATCTTATCCTCATATACTGTTAAATATTTCCCATCCAAAATGTAAGGATTCACCCATCCAATTTTAAGCCTGTGGAAGGAGTTGTTTGGGAAGACAATCAAGTTAGTAATCTCAAAACCAGTCAGCATTTCTCCATGCTTATCCAGGAATACAGTATCTCCAGCAGAATTGTTGAATGAAAGATCTTGAAGAAATGGATGAAGCTAGTTATAAGCAATGGGAAAAGTTTAGTCACTTTTAGTTTTCTATGTGACAAATGTTTTTTCTAAAGACATATAAGCAGGGGAGGGCTACTGGGTGTTTGCAGGGGTTTGGGAGAGCCCCTAGCTAAGATTTTGTGCAGTTTGGAGAACCCCCAAATCCCACACCTGGCTGGCTCCACCCACCCCACCCTGACCCTCCCAGAAGTCCCCACACCACCCATTTTGGATGCAGGTAAGTGCAGGCCACATGTAGAGGCTCGGGGACGGTGAAAAACAGGCCTACTAGAAGTTCACAAAGGCTGGAAATGGGCCCGTTACCAGCTTCCAGAGAGTCTCTGAAACCTGGGGAGGCCATTTTCTACCTCCTGAAGGTTTCAGGAAAGCCTCAGGAGCCCAGAGAGGACAAAAATGCCCCTCCTCCATGGTTCAGGACGCTGACTAAGGCCACGCTCACCATGGCCATGCCACACAGCAACCGGCAGAGAACTCTTTGCTAAAAAATTTTAAGCCCACCCCTGTATATAAGATATATATATATATATATATATATATATTTCTATCTAAAAAGAATATATATATATATATATTTCTATCTAAAAAGAATATATATATATATATATTTCTATCTAAAAAGAATATATATATATATATTCTTTTTTAAACAAAATTTTATTGTTTTTTAGATAAACATACACAAACATAAAATAAGCCATCTTCCATTTACATACATACAGTGTGTCAGTTCGTTTACAAATTGTTTTATGCATCCACTTTATAGTCATCACTTACAATTACTTGTATATGTTCTCATATTATCTATCAAATGTTCCTAAATACATTATTATCATTGTTAATCATTTGACTATACTATTATTCATTCATGTTATGCAAGATAATCCATATTTTAATTGATTTATTTTATAACAATTCATATTATCATCCTAAATCTATCCCATAGTTATGTTATGATATACATCTTTATATATTCTATATAATTCTATTCTAAAAATTCTACATATTTCATTACCATATTTTATTGTCTAACCATTGATAAAATAAATTCCAAATCTTATAAAATTGTTTCTCTAATTTCAAATGTCAATCTACTCATTTCAGCACAGTCCATTATTTTCTTAATAACTTCCTCCTGCGTTGGTATTTTCTCATTTTTCCAATTTTTAGCAAATACAATACATTTACAATCAAATATTTCAATTCCCTACTGTATATTCAGGTAAAATTCCCAATAAAAATATCTCTGGTTCAAGTCTATGTGTTTTTTTGTCAGTTTTTCCAACCATGTGTGGATTTTAGTCCAATATCTTTTAGCGTCTGCGCACGTCCACCACATATGGTAATATGAGTCAGGTATCTGATGACATTTCCAACATTTTTGAGATTTGTTCTTGAACATTCTTGCTATTCTTGTTGGGGGTAAGTGCCATCTGTAAAATACCTTATACCAATTTTCTTTATAAGCTGTTGACATTGTCATTTTATAATTTTGAGACCACAGTTTTTGTCATTTCTCTAAATCAAAGCCAAATCCAAAATTTTCCCCAAAACAATCATTGTTTCTTTAACTTGTTCTTCTTCTAGCTTAATTTCTAGTAAATATCCATACAATTTTTTTAATCACCTTTTCATCAGTACCTGTCAAAATCTTATCTAAATCAGTCAGTTCATCGTAAAACCTTCTGTTTTGGAATCTTTGTCATAACTAGAGCGTATTTGTGCATATGAAAACCAATTCATCTTTATACCTTGTTCTTCTAGTTTTTGCATAGATTTTGCATAGATAAGTTCACCCTTTTTATTCAATATTTCACCATATCTAACTGTTTGTTCCTTTTTATAATTTATAGGATAAGAAAATGCTTCAATAGTCAATAGACATACTGGAATTTTGAAATAACATTGCCTTTTAGTCTTCTCCCAGTTTAACAACAAAGCCTCATGTATATAATGTCTTCTAAAATACCCTTGTGTTTTAGTTCCCTTGTACCATAAAAAGGCATGCCATCCCAACAACAAATCATGTCCTTCTAATGTCAATAGTTTAGTATTTCTTAGTGTTATCCATTCTTTAACCTACATCAGATTTGTAGCTTGATAGTATAACTCCCAATTAGGCAGGCCAAATCCTCCTCTTATTTTAGCTTCTTTACAACAGTTTTAATTTTATTTATATATATATATCTTCTTTAATGTTGTTGATATTCTGTACATTGTAAGCTGCCTTAATCTTCACATGAATTAACTGTGAATTAAAGTTTTATTTCTCAGAGACCATATTACATTCCCACATTACATTCTGTAGGTCCTTAAAAGGTAACCTGCTAAAGTGCTATTGGATTCTTTTACTTTTGAAGACAAGTCAGGATCCTTTATGATTAAATTTTGGGACAAAACTGGGAAGACCTGATTTACTTGAACCCTTGAAAGCACATTGGGTGATAGAGCTATTGCTGTTAGAATAAATTGGTAAAAGGGACATTATGTTGCCTTTAACTTTTGAATGGGACCATGTGGTAAGATGGGAAGTTCAAAGGACAATGATGGGACTTCCCTGTAGAAGATACTTTTTGTGAATGTGGATAGGAACAATCTATCTCACATATATTAAGCTACATATAATGTCCTTCAACAGGTATGGAGGAAGATCTTGTGCTGGCATAAGAAAGTACTATCATTGTGGCCCAATACTGGGAGAATGTCATTTAGTTTTAATCCTATTTATTTTATGTATTTTTTACACATGCTATATTTCTATGACCTATTGTATACCTATTGTACTAGCTCAGTGTTGAATGTCATATGTCTATAATTTGAAGGTGCATCTGACACAAACAAAGAAAAGCCTTTGAACAAAGGATACAATATACAACCAATAAATTATTAATATAAAAATTAAGAATTGTAAATCTATGTCCAATATTTATATCTTACTGCAAGTTTCTATAGGAATAAATTATTTTCAGCTCCAATGATGATCACCTCATCCTTGATATGGATAACTAGAGATGACATGATAGCAGTATGCCACTATTTGAGAGGCTGCCATGAAGAAAAATGGTTTAACCTATTCTCCACACCACTTGAAGGCAAGATAAACAATGGATGAAAGGTAATCAAGAACTGAACCAGGGAGGCAGGGCTGATGTCGCAGCGGTACAACATGCATTCTTGAAGCTCTAAGATCGCCCTAAATATCTTCGTTGCTGAATAGTCCTTTTGGACCTAAACTGTCCCAAAGAGACAGTGACAGTAAAGAACACATCCTGCTGATCCCAGGGACACCGCAAAGTCCCTGGTAGATCCAGGAGAAGCTCTTTTTGTCGGCGGCAAAGAGGCAGCCATTAAAGCTGCTTAAACTGGGATAGCTCCGAATGGAAGAGAGCGGAAAGAGAAAGTGTGTTGGTCTAGTGAGATGATTTTTTTTAACTCTATTGTTAAAAAACAATAGAGAGAACACCCTAAGAAAAAGAAAGAAATGGTAAAGTTGAAGACAGAAGTGGCTAAGCAGTGATTTTAGGAAGTCAAAATTAGTGCTTTTCCTTTTTTTTTATTGCTGGATTGTTTATGTATACTTTTTTACATTGAAAATGGACTGGTTCTTTTTTATCTTTTTATCTCTTTTTTTGCTCTTATAATAATTATTTATAATAAGTTTTTTAATTATTTTTTTGCTCTTTAAAATACTTTTAACTCTTTTGTTTTGGAAAAGGAGGGGGGAAGTGAAAGTAGAGGAAAGTATGTAACACTGCTACCCAGAGGCTTGGAAACATTGTTTTTCTTTTACTTTCTGAGACTAAACAAAGCTGAGGCAAAGCTGTGGCTTGTTTTCAAGAACTTTGAGCCGGTTTGATGAGATAGAAGGAAGAGCATGGAAGAGTGTTATTACAGGTGCTCTTCTGGGTTTCTATCAGTGGCTGGAGTCTGGTCTTGAAAGAAAGTTTGGAATTTACAGAAAAAAGATTATAAGAGCCTAGAGAAGAGAGTCATGAAAATTGTTTAGAACTTAACAAAAAGCCTTAGATATTATACAGGTGCAGTGTGTCTTTCCTTTTTCTCTTCTTGATAGAAAGCTGGTTTTTTATCTGCTTTGGGCTTATCCTCTACTTACCCCCACTCCCAATTAGCTACTTATTCCTAGTGGACATTTGGATTCTGTTTTGGTTTTTTTTGGGGAACTTTTTTTTTTCTTTTTTTTAAGTCTATCTTTTTTAAATTTCTTTTTTGTTAACTTTCTTTTTATTGTTATTAGTATTATTTTTCTTTTTCTTTTCAAGGGAATAGTTCTTTTTTTCTTTTTTCCTTTTTTCTTCCATTTTTTATTTCCTTTTTAATATTGGATTTAATTGTGGCTTTTCTTTTTTTTTCATCTCTGAGATTCTTTATGGAATTTTTGGGCCTATTCTATTTTGACTAATTGGATTAAGGTGTTGAAGAACCTGAATAACTTTATTTTCTCTTCCACTTTTTATATTGATTGACTTGACTATTTTCCTTTTTCTTTTTTGGTTTTTTGGTTTTTTTCTTGCCAACTAATCAATTGATTGGATTAAGGTGTACAAGAACCCGAAGAACTTTTTTTTACTTTGTTTTCCTTTTTTCTTTTGCTACTTTTACTTGGAATTACAATTGTCTAACATACAAGTGAATTAAGGTTTAGAAGAACATGAAGATTTGGAATTGTTTGCAACCTTATAACCTTTTGTGAAATGAGTAGGAAATTAATGGTAGCTGGTTCTTCAATTCCCACTTCACCATCTGGAGGAAAGCGATCAATACACATGATGTTGCAACAAGAAAAAGAACAGGAAAAGGTGACACTGCAGATGATTATGCAAGGAATTCAAAATATACAAGCAAAAACAGAGAATATTGAAAAGAGAACAGAGAATATCGAACAAAGAACAGAGAATATTGAACAAAAGACAGGAAAAACTGATGAAAAAGTGGAGAATATCCAACAAATGATGATGAAGTATGAGGACAGACTCCTAAAAATTGAAGAAGATAAACAAAGAGATAAGAAGATTGGAGATATTGATGGCAGATTAAGCATGGTTGAACAAGATAAAAGTGGAATACTGGGACGGGACATCGATAGATCAGAATTTTATCTCAGATTCCAAAGTATAGAGGAAGAAAAGGGACAAAATTTGGCAGAAATAATGATAGAAATTCTGGCAGAGGCATTGGAAATAACCAAAGAGAAGATGAAGGATGGAATAGATGAGGTCTTCCGAGTCTATACAAGATATGCAATGAGAAATAAATTACCAAGAGAAGTTCACATTAGATTTACAAAGAAAGCTATTAAAACACAAATATTACAGATGGCAAGAGAGAAAACATTGAAATATAAAGACAAGGAGATTGTAGTCCTGAAGCAAGTACCTAGAAGAGTGAGAAAGATGAGAAGAGAGTATCAATTCTTGATCAAAATACTACTCGAAAAAGAGGTGAATTACAGATGGCTGATACCAGAAGGCCTAACGTTTACATGGCAGAAACAAAGACATAGAATTGATTCAATTGAGAAAGCAGAATTAGTTTACACAGAATACTTCAGAGGGAAAGAAGAGGAGACAGAAAGAGAAGCGTCACTAATTGAATTTCAAGAGGACTGTCAAGCAGCAATTGAAAAAGAAGAAGGCGCAGTAGGCGGAAAGGTAGAAATTAGAGAACAATGAGAACAAAGATCTACTAGGGCTGCAAAACCTACTTATAAAGTATAACCATGGAAGAGAAACAACTGATTACAATTAATATAAATGGACTTAATTCAGCTGTTAAAAGAAGGAAAACTTTCCATAAATTAGATAAATTAAAATTTGATATAATTTGCCTAAAAGAAGTACATCTTAAAAAACAACATGAACAAATATTGACACAACCAAAGTTAGAGAAAATATCTACTGCATTGACATGATGTAAGAAAAGAGGAGTGGTTTTATATGTTAAAGATATTATCCCAACGAAATTGGTTTATACAGATGATGATGGAAGAATCTTAATGGTGGAAATAATGGACAATTATATGAAAATACTCTTGATAGCAATTTATGCTTCAAATAATAATCAAGAAAAATTATACAGAAAATTACATATAAAAATAATTGAATTAGACTATGTTAATATTTGCATGATGGGAAATTTCAATGGAATTGTAGATGATAAACTGGACTATACAACACAGAAAACAACACAGCAAAGTAGAAAGATTCTCCCAAAATCCTTTTTTAAAATGATAGATGAAATAAACTTAAAAGATGCATGGAGAGAAAGAAATACTAAAACTAAACAATACACTTTTTATTCAAACAGACACTCATATACAAGAAATTAACATAGAAACAAGCACTTGGGCAGATCATAATCCAATGACAATTAAATGGAAAGGACAAAGAAGATCCAGATAGACTCTAAACAAGACCATATTAAAAGAAAAAGACTTTGTACAGAAAATGGAGAAAGAATTGGCTTTTTAAAAAAGAAAATAAAACAGAGGATACATCAATCCAGAATCTTTGGGACACAATGAAGGCTTATGCCAGAGACTTGATAATAGACTATACAAGGAAAAGAAATATTATAAAAAGACAAGCCTCTAACATATTAGAAGAGGATTATAAAAGACTTGAAAAAGTTTTTAAGTTACAGAAATTGCCACAGAAAAAGGACATTAAATTAAAAATGGATATGATTAAACTTAAAATGGAATTAATGGGAAAAGAAGAACTAGCACAAAAAATTAGGGGTGTGAAACAGAACTATTTTGAAGATGCAAATAAACCAGATAGATGGTTAGCATATAAACTGAAAAAGGAGAGAGATTCAAGAAAAATAATGCGACTAATAGATGACCAAGGCCAAGTTTGCTATGGAAATAAAGAGAAGAAAAAAATTATACGAGATTATTATGGAAAATTGTATGAACAAGAGAATATAGATGACAAAAGAGTTAAACAATATTTGAAGAATGCTAACCTAAAGATACCTAAAGAAACTGAAATGATGTTAGAAAGCAACATAACAATGATGGAGTTAACTTAGGTACTTAAGAAACAAAACAGTGGAAAGGTACCAGGTCCGGATGGACTTCCAGCAGAATTTTATAAGACATTACAGGAATCCTTGAACCTTCCATTGTTAGAAGTTATGAATGAAGTCATGTCAAAGAAGAGGATACCCTAATCATGGTCAGAAGCATATATTACACTTGTTCCAAAGGAGGATGCTGACCCACAACAAATTAAGAATTATAGACCTATTTCCCCGCTAAATTCAGACTATAAAATTTTCCCTTCAATATTGGCAGAAAGAATTAAAAGATATTTGAATAATTTTATTCATCCTGATCAAAATGGGTTTCTGCCAAAGAGACAAATTAAAGATAATAAGAGAATAATTTTGGATACTGTGGAATACTATGAGGCACATCCTGAAAAACAAATGGCTTTGATATTTTTACATGCACAGAAAGCCTTTGACAATGTGAACTGGTGATTCATGTTATTACAGTTGGAGCAGACGGGCTTTGGTAAGAAATTTATTCAAGCTATAAAAGCTATATATCATAAACAAACAGCAAAGGTAATGATAGAGGGAGAAATGAAAGATTCTATTGATATAAGGAAAGGGACAAGACAAGGCTGTCCACTGTCACCTCTGTTGTTTGTATTAACTTTCAAAGTGTTAAATAGAAATACTAGAAAGAAAAAGATATAAAAGGGATGAAAATTAAGAAGGAAGAATTTAAACTGCAAGCATTTGCAAATGACCTGATTTTTTATCTTAGAGGATCCATTAGAAACAGCATTAAAATTGATAGAAAAGATAGATGCATATGGAATAGTAGCTGGTTTGAAAATAAATAAAGATAAAATGAAGATCTTGATAAAGAATATGTTAGTAAGACAAAAGGAAGAATTGGAGGATGTTTTGAAGATCCAGGTCACAAATAAGGTTAAGTATTTGGGGATACATTTGATAGCAAGATGTATTACACTTAATTAGACTAGGGAAAGACTACTTTGAAGATTTAAATAAAATAGTGTTGAAGTATATATGTCAAGGAAAGAAAGCGAGAATAAAATTAAAACTGTTGCAGGATTCTAGAATAAGAGGAGGATTTGGCCTGCCTAATTGGGAGTTATATTATCAAGCAACAAACCTATTGTTGTTAAGGAATGGATAACACTAAGAAATACTAGATTACTGACATTAGAAGGACATGATTTGTTGTTGGGGTGGCATGCCTTCCTATCGTACAAGGGAACTAAAACATAGGTGTATTTTAGAAGAAATTATAAACATGAGGCTTTGTTATTAAACTGGGAGAAGACTAAAAAACAATGTTATTTAAAAATTCCAGTCTGGTTATCGACTATTGAAGCATTTTCTTATCCAATAACATATAAAAAGGAACAAACAGTTAGATATGGTGAAATATTGAATGAAAAGGGTGAACTTAAATCTATGCAAGAACTAGAAGAACAAGATATAAAGATGAATTAGTTTTCATATGTGCAAGTACACTCTGGATATGACAAAGATTTTAAAACAGAAGGTTTTTATGACAAACTGACTACTTAGATAATTTTTTTATATAAAAGTTTTTATTTTTAAAAGAAACATATGCAAACAAACATAAAACGTAAAACCATCTTCCATTTTATATACGTGCAATGTGTCAGGTTACAAAACTTTTGTGCTATCCTTTCGTAGTCATTACTCAGTTTATATTAATTTTCACATTGTCAAACTAACATATGCTTATATATTTATCAGTTATTAATCATCCATGACTAAACTATTTATTCCATCATTTTATATGGGATATTCCAAATTTTATTTTAAAATTTATATTGTACTTTCATCCAATGGTTATATATGTCTGTATTATATTTATATCAATCTATTGAACTTCTATTACAAAATTGTCTAAGCTATTATATTACCATGTCTTTTTGTCCAACCATTGATAAAACAAATCCTATATAATATAAAATTGCTTATCTTCTTGCTCTCTAATTTACTCATTTCAGCACAGTCCATAATTTTCTTAATAACTTCCTCCTGCATAGGTATTTTTTTCATTTTTCCAATTTATCATAACTAGAGCAAATATGCTCTAGATATGATAAAGGTTTTAAAACAGAAGGTTTTTATGATAAATTGACTGACATAGATAAAATTTTGATAGGTACTGATGAAAAGGAATTAAAAATTTGTATGGACATTTATTAGAAATTAAGTTGGAGGAAGAACAAGTCAAAGAAACAATGATTGCTTGGGGGGAAATTTTTGGATATGGGATTGATTTAGAGAAATGGCAAAAATTGTGGTCTCAAAATTATAAAATGACAATGTCAACTGGATGTAAAGAAAATTTGTATAATATGTTTTACAGGTGGCACTTACCCCCATTGAGAATTGTGAGAATGTTTAAGAACAAATTGGATAGATGTTGAAAATGTCATCAGATACCTGATTCAAATTACCATATGTGGTTGACATGCTCAGATGCAAAAAGATATTTGAATAAAATCCACACATGGTTGGGAAAAATGATAAAATAACACATAGACTTTAAACCAGAGACCTTTTTTTATTGGGAATTGTGCTGGAAATATATAATAAAGAGCTGAAATGTTTGATTGTAAATGTCTTGACAGTGGCTAGAATTGTTTCTGCTAACAATTGGAAAAATGATAAAATACCTATGCAGGAGGACGTTATTAAGAAAATTATAAATGAGGAAATGAGTAAAT
Source organism: Bungarus multicinctus (assembly GCA_023653725.1). Taxonomy (NCBI): domain Eukaryota; kingdom Metazoa; phylum Chordata; class Lepidosauria; order Squamata; family Elapidae; genus Bungarus; species Bungarus multicinctus. The sequence goes on along the minus strand of CM042840.1, from coordinate 139,025,753 downwards.
TGACATTTGAAATTAGAGAACAAGAAGATAAACAATTTTATAAGATTTGGGATTTATTTTACCAATGGTTAGAAAATAAAATATGGTAACAAAATATGTAGAATTTTACAATACAAGAAGAATAGAAATACATAGAATATAATATAAAGATGCATTCTTATTGGATGGATTTAGGATGATAATATAAATAACTATAAGATAAATCAATTTAAAAATATGGAATATCTCGCATAACATGAATGAATAATAGTATAGACAAATGAATGATTAAAAATGATAATAAATGTATTTAGAAATATCTGATTGATAATATGAGAATATATATAAACAATTGTAAGGGAGGACTATGGAGAAGATGCACAAAAAATTTGTAACCAACTGACACACTGTATGTATGTAATTGGAAGATGGCATTATGTTTTTATGTTTTGTTTGTGTATAAAGAACAGAACCAACCTAGAACTAAAGAGAAATTGCCTGACAATCAACCAGTGGAACAGATCACTTTCAGAAATTGTGGGTGCTCCAACACTAGAGACTTTTAAGAAAGGACTTGACAACCATTGCTCTAAAATGGTATAGAGTTTCCTGCTTGAGCAGGGGTTGGATTAGAAAATCTTCAAGGACTCTTCCATCTCTATTATTCTGTTATTCTGATATCTTAGTACCACTTAATTAATCCAATAGAAGAAAAATTACCTGCCAGGGTTTTAGTTTCTGAAGATTAAAATCTTGGTGATCAATCTTTGTTTTCCTTTTAGACTGAAATGAATAGATTTTATGTAGAGCATGTGCCGCAGCATAGATGGCATTATAAATACTGTAGCTATGAGCAGCCATGGCCATCTCAAAAAAAGAACCAGGAAGACTCTCCAGTTTTTCCTCTCCAGTACATGTCTTGTTGACCTTTAATGTTCCAGTGGAATTTGGGAAAAGACATCCAAATGCTTGTTCCCAAAAATCCTTGAGAAAAAGATCTCCTTGTGTCCCATATGGCTGAAACCTCTGAAGAAATGTATGGAATCCCTGAACTTCATTGGACTGAACTGTCAGAGAAATGGCTCCTCCAAACTTCTGCAAACGCCAGCCTTGCTGGAAGCTCATTAATGCAAAATCGACCTGAGCGGTCATGACCCACACTTTCCCACCAGGAATAAGTTCTTCAGGTACACTACTGATTGTTTCTATCATTAAGGTCAACCAAATAAATGAACTTGTTTCTCCATAAACAATAAAAACATTGGCTTTTCCTTGCATCATATGTTGGTTATATTTTTCAGCTATCTTCATTGTATATGCTGGATTGTAAGTAAAAGCTTGTTTTGGAGTTCTTTCAATAAAAGCTGAACAGATCCCATTCTTGAAAAACAAGAACTGCAAGCTTTGCAGGAAAAGTGTTCCACTGTTATCATCTACAATGAAAAGGCCAACCCAAGACCATCCAAAATGTTGCAACATGTGGATAATCCCCAAACTTTGATGGGCTTCATTAGGGACAATGCGGTAAAAGGAAGGAGTTTTATACTTCTTTTCTGGGACAAAAGAGCCATAAGTAATCTACAAAAAAGCAAAGAAATAAAAATAGACAAGTCAACGACAAAAAAAAAAAAGAGAAAGTCAATGGACTGGTGAATGATTTTCAATAAGTGCTAGCGTGCTGGTGGACAATTTAATTCTTAGTTCACTTGCTTAGTGAAAATGAACATAATGGGGAGAAAATTCGAATTTAGTAAAGATAAAAAGTGACCTCTAATTATTTCCCATAATCAGAGAACTAATTTTCTTATCACTAGTTTTGAGGTATGTTTGATTCTGTGTACCTAACATGTTGAATTTTTAATGTTTGTAAACATTAGAAAACACTCTCTTCCCTTATCACATAATTCATTGATTATGAATATCCTGAGAGAAAAACTGGTATGTGAAATGAATATTTATATACTTCATTGACCTTAGGAAATTAGCAGAATGATCTCTATTGGCTTTCTTTATTTAAAAACTATGATTTAGTTTTTCATAATACACATTTTAATATATTAATTAGATCTCTTTCCACGAGTCTAACATATTCCCTTTCCAAATATGTTGAGTTTACAGTGCTGATTTCTATGGTGCTGATTGATCTGAACAGTATATTGGTTGTTTTTCACTGTATCACTAAGATACACAATATATATTTTTCTCCTTTCCAGTCCTGTTCCTGAACATGTGGGAGGAAATATACAGATAACAGAATAACTGAGTTGGAAAGGACCTTGGAAGTCTTTTAGTGCATCCCCCCTGCTGATGCAAAAAAAACCTACACATTTCAGACAGTGGCTTTTCTAATCTCTTCTTAAAAGCCTTTAGTAACCTTCTTTTCATAGAATAAATCTGAGCTCAAATGAACTTATTATTTTGGCAGTCTCCATATTTTCTCCAATATCAAGCACCTTCCTGCCCATTGTTCAGAAACTGACTAATATTAACATAGAATACAATGCTCTATTAAGATAATTCTGGAGACCCATAGAAATATCCTCATATTACTGTCAGGCTGCATAAAGGACCATATTATTCTGAAGGTATAACTTCAGCTATACTGAACGGAGTAGATGAAAAACATATTTTTAACTCCTCTGGTGCAATCAAAGAACATTCATTGTAAATAAAGCTGAAGAGAAGACATGAAAGAGACTGGGAGATGCACATAAGTATGAAACTGACAGTGGAAATGACCCATATGGAAGCACAACAGAAAATGAGTTTGTGCTTCCATATGTTCACTCAACAATTTTATTGTTGATTGTAGCTGAGAAGGCAACAGAGGAAGCAGTTGGGCAACCTGAAATGTTAAACATTGTAGAGTCTTTAAAATGTTAGCAAAGGAGATGAAATGATTACTGGGCTCTTTAGATGTGAGTGTGGTAATTAATTACTTTTTCATTTGGATATATCATAATTCTGCCACAACAATTTTGGGAATGCTAAGAGAAAGAGGAAACAGGAAGCATGGAGAAATGCCCTATTGACTCTGAAATATTTTGAGGCAACCATCACCCAAGACTAGGCACGCACACCCCTAAATACCTCAATTCCAACTATAGCTGGCCTTAAATGCAAGCTACTCAATGCAAGAAGCCTTGCGAATAAAATACCTGAATTTCTCCTCTTACTAAATATGGCTAAATTTGACATCATATTTGTCTGTGAAACATGGCTCAATTGATCTCCCCTTACTCCATTACCACAGTAAGGGACTATCATGTTTACTGATCAGATTGTGAAATTCGTAGAAGAGATGGTGTTACTATCTTTTATAAAAAGTCCTTACATTTAAAAAACATCCAAGTTACCCAGGAGCTTGCTCTTTCTAAGACCAGCGATCTGTGAACTATCCTTAAATATCACAATTTGATTCTTACTATGTTACAGAGCACCTGATTATGACATTGAATATGTAAAAAAAACTAAATTCACTACTAACATCGGCAACATCCTGCCCTCAGGCTTTTATCTTTCTTGGTGACTTCAATCTACCTCATATTAACTGGACCCTAAACGAATGTACAACTGAACCTATACATGAATCTTCTACAATGCTGTTACAAATATGGGACTGGAACAATTAGTAACCAACAATACTAGACTTAACAACTGCCTCGATCTCATCTTCTGCAATAGTTTGAATTTAATTTACGGAATACAAACTAAAGAACCCTTTTCTAAAAGTGACCCCCAACCGTCCGAGGTGAGCTCCGCCGAGCGCCTGCTTCTGCCGGTTAAGCCGGCCTCCCCCCTCGACCCCCATATGCTGAGGGGGTTCCGAGGGATTTTGGGGCGTTAGAAGAGCCGCCAGAGCCGCCGGGAGGCCGCCCGGGTGTTTCTTTGGGGCGGCGGTGGCGGCGGCAGCAATTCAGCCGCGGCGGTCGAAAGGCCAGGCGTGGGGGCCGCGATGGTCGAGAGGCTGGGCATGGAGCCCGCCTCCCCCCTCATCCCCCAGCTGCAGAAGAGCTGCCGGAAGAGCCACCGGGAGGCCGCCCGGGTGATTCTTCGGGGCGGCGGCGGCGATTCAGTGGAGGCCGCGGCGGCCGAGAGGTCAGGTGTGGGGGCCGCGGTGGTCGAGAGGCTGGGCATGGAGCCCGCCTCCCCCCTCGACCCCCAGGTACAGAAGAGCCGCCGGAAGAGCCGCCGGGAGGCCGCCCGGGTGATTCTTTGGGGTGGCGGCGGCGGCGGCGGCGATCCAGCAGAGACCGCGGCGGCCGAGACGCCAGGCGTGGGGGCCACGGTGGCCGAGAGGCTGGGCATGGAGCCCGCCTCCCCCCTCGACCCCCAGGTGTTGAGGGGGTAGTGAGGGGTCTCGCTTTGGCTGGGGTGTCGGAAGAGCCGCCGGAGGAGCCGCCGGGAGGCCGCCCGGGTGACTTTTTGGGGCGGTGGCGGCGGAGATTCGGTGGAGGCCGCGGAAGCCGCAGCAGCCGCGGCGGCCGAGAGGCCAGGCGTGGAAGCCGCGGTGGCCAGGAGGCCGGGCATGGAGCCAGCCTCCCCCCTCGACCCCCATGTATTGAAGGGGTGTCGAGGGGTCTCGCCCTGTCCGGGGCGTCGAAGGAGCCGCCGGGAGGCCGCCTGGGTGATCTTTTGGGACGGTGGCAGCGGCGATTTTGCGGAGGCCGCGGCGGCAGTGATGACGGATGTGGACCTGCCCCCCCCCCTTGGCCCCCATCCATTGAGGGATGCAATTGGCAGGGACAACAACAGGACTGGCTGGCCCGAAGGACGCCGATGATCTCGGTGGTGGTCCCTGATCCGACGACAGCGAGGGCTAGAAGAACATACTCCTCGGCAGAATTGCGGGCCCTCGGGAGGGTCCCCCACTCCCTGGAGTGGCCCTCCGGTCTATCGATGGCCTACCTCAAGGACGGTTCCTGGGATCCGGAGAGGTGGCATGGCCATCAAAAAAGGATTTTTAGAGGGGGTTTTAAACTTTTTAGATTTTTATTCGGGGTTTTATCGAGGTTAGGGAGGGCGACAAAGAGAGGGTTGGGGGATGGAAATTTATTGGGGTTAGGGAGGGTACCTGGTCCGGGTTTGGGGGATAACCCAGGGGAATTTGGAGTCAGCCAGGCTGGAGTGCACGTCTGGGGGAACCCAGAGGGTCATGAGTCGTGGAGGCAAACACAAGGGGTGGGTTTCATTGGCACCATAAGTGGGAGGGGCAGATATGACAGGGGTAGAGGGCCATATCAAGTTAGGGGATCGCATGCCCGCTGTCTCCAAGCGGTGGCGCGCTCCGACCCTCCTGACCCGTCTGGCAGGCCTGGTTGTGCAGAGTCTCAGGCCCTGAGTACCCGGCTGATGTTATGTAATGCCAGGTCCGTCATTAACAAGGCCCCCCTGATTTGCGATCTCATTCAGGAGGAGGGTGCGGACCTGGCAGGGGTCACCGAAACCTGGTTGGGCCCAGAGGGCGGTGTCCCTCTGGTAGAGATATGCCCACCAGGTTTCCAAGCATTCCATCGACCGAGGTCTCAGGGAAGGGGTGGTGGGGTGGCGGCGATTATTAGAGAAGTCCTTTGTCCTAGGGAGGCCACTGTTCCTCAGACGGCTGGTTGTGAGTCTCTCTTTGTGAAGTGGGGTCGGGGGGTTCAGATGGGCCTGTTGATAACGTACCTGGCTCCCTGCCACGTGGGGAGGCTTTTAGTCATGGGTGATTTCAACCTGCCTTCGCTCGGGGAAACCTCTGGGGTGGCCCGGGAGTTCCTGGCTTCCATGACGGCCATGGATCTGACCCAATTAGTTTCTGACCCCACTCACATGGGGGGACACACACTGGACCTGATTTTCGCCTCTGGTCAGTGGTTGAATGATCGTGTTGGAGACCTAGTTATAAAACCCTTGTCATGGTCCGATCATTCTCTTCTTAGACTGGACTTCGGTGCTGCCACCCCCCATCGCAGGGAGGCGGAGCCGAGGAGATGGTTCCGCCCCAGGCGCCTGATGGATCCGGAACGGTTCCAGATGGAGCTTGGGCCATTTCCTGAAACTCTGGCTCATAACTCGGCCACAGACTTGGTGGCCACCTGGGATAGGTTGGCCACTGAGGCTCTGGACCGAGTTGTGCCTTTGCGACCTCTGACTCGGCATAGATCCCACCTGGCTCCGTGGTTCACGGGGGAGCTGAGGGGGATGAAATGCCAGAAAAGACGTCTGGAGGGCATCTGGAGGGCCAGTCGTGCTGAGTCTGACTGGACACAGGTGAGGTCCTATATTAGGACCTACTTAGTGGCGATAAGGGCGGCGAGGCGTTCACACTTCTCCGCCCTTATTGCGTCTGCAGAAAATCGGCCTGCTGCCCTGTTTAGAGTGACCCGCTCCCGGCTTGAGCCGAGAGCGCGGGAGGACCTCTTGCAGGGTAAGGCAGAACAGTTTTCCCGATTTCTGCATGATAAAATCGCCCAGATTCGGGATGGGCTGGACTCCAGTTGGGTGGTCCCGGGGGAGGTGTCCGGGGCAGGTCTTGAGATGGTTATCTGGGAAGAGTTCGATCCTGTGACCGCCGAGGGTGTGGACAGACTTCTGGGGAGGCTGAATGCCACCACATGTTTATTGGACCCGTGCCCTTCCTGGTTGGTTTCTACCTCCAGAGAGGTGACACGAGGCTGGCTCCAGGGGATTGTCAATGCTTCGTTGACGGAGGGGGTGCTTCCGACCGCCCTGAAAATGGCGGTGGTGCGGCCCCTCCTCAAGAAGCCTTCCCTGGACCCGGCTCTTTTGAATAACTATCGTCCTGTCTCCAACCTTCCCTTTGTGGCGAAGGTTGTTGAGAGTGTGGTGGCGCGTCAGCTCCCTCAGTATCTGGAGGAAGCATCCTATTTAGATCCGTTCCAATCGGGCTTCAGGCCCGGGCACAGTACCGAAACAGCATTGGTCGCGTTGGTAGATGATCTCTGGAGGGCCCGTGACAGAGGTTATTCCTCTGTCCTGGTCCTCTTAGATCTGTCAGCGGCTTTTGATACTATCGACCATAGTATCCTATTGCGGCGGTTGGAGGGGTTGGGAATTGGGGGCACCGTCTTGCGGTGGTTCTCCTCCTTCCTCTCGGACCGCTCGCAATTGGTGTTGACGGGGGGGGAGAGGTCCACCCCTAGGCCCCTCATGTGTGGGGTGCCTCAGGGGTCAGTCCTCTCCCCTCTTCCGTTCAACATCTATGTGAAGCCGCTGGGAGAGATCATCCGTGGTTTTGGGGTGAAATGCCATCTTTATGCTGATGATACTCAGCTTTACATCTCCACCCCAAGCCACCCCAACGATGCTGTGGAGGTTATGGCCCGTTGCCTGGAGGCGGTGCGGAACTGGATGGGCGAAAACAGGCTTCGACTCAACCCTTCCAAGACCGAGTGGCTGTGGTTTCCGGCGGCCCGATATAGTCAGCTGACTCCGTCGCTGGCTATTGGGGATGAGATCTTGACCCCCACAGAAGGGGCCCGCAATCTTGGTGTCCTCCTGGATGTACGGCTGTCTTTGGAAGATCATATTACGGCCATCTCCAGGGGGGCTTTTTATCAGGTTCGCCTGATACGCCAGATGCGGCCCTTTCTTGATCGGGACGCCTTACGCACAGTCACTCATGCCCTGGTCACCTCCCGTCTGGACTACTGTAATGCCCTCTACATGGGGCTCCCTGCGGGGAGCACCCGGAGGCTTCAACTGGTACAAAATGCAGCCGCGCGGATGGTTACGGGGGCGTCGAGATACTCCCACGTGACGCCCCTCCTGCGCGAGCTGCATTGGTTGCCAGTGGCCTTCCGGGTTCGCTTTAAAGTACTGGTTTTGGTCTTTAAAGCGCTCCATGGCATCGGACCAGGATACTTATAAGACCGCATTCTGCCAGTAGTCTCCCACCGACCGGTGCGCTCCCACAGAGAGGGTCTCCTCCGGGTCCCGACGCCTTCTATGTGTCGTCTGGTGACCCCGAGGAATAGGGCCTTTTCTGTGGGGGCACCCGCCCTTTGGAATGGGATGCCCCCTGGATTACGAACGACCAGTGACCTGAGGGCCTTCAGACGTGACCTGAAGACCTGGCTCTTCGAGCAGGCCGGCCTGAACTGACTAATGGGATTTTAAATGGGGTTTTTAGATTACTTGGGACGGGGTATGATGTTTTATTGATTTTAATTGGGGTTTTTAGATTTGGGACAGTCTAGTGTTTAATTCTTTTTTAAATAATTTATACTTTGTTTACTTGTATTTTAGTTGGCTGTTCACCGCCCTGAGTCCTTCGGGAGAAGGGCAGTATATAAAACTCAGAAATAAATAAATAAATAAATAAATATGATTGACTTTTGTCTCAACATACGCCCACACAAAAATCATCACAATGATGTAACCCCCAATTATAACTTCAAAAAAGGCAACTATGATCTTACAGACAATGATCTCTCATCCCTTGATTGGCAATCTCTATTCACTGGATGCAATATTGTTGAAGACCATTACAACATATTTTTACTTGAAGTCAAAGAGTCATCAAACTATATGTACCAGTAACAACCCCCAAAACAACAACAACAACAAAAACAGATTACTCATAACAATAAGGAAACTTCAATCCAAAAAGAGATCACTCTGGCAGAAAAATAAATCTGGTCACGTTGCCAACTTCAAGAGCAGATACAAAAATTTATGCCACCAGATAAAGACAGAATGCATCAATTATCACATTAAACAAGAGGAAAACCTTCTATGCATCTATTCCACCCACACTTTTTACTATTTTGTAAACAACAAACTAAAAGACTCAAGGTCCATCCCACCCCTGATAGGACCTTATGATAAAGACTGCAACAATGACACTATTAAAGCCAACCTCTTTAACACATTCTTTGTCTCAGTATTTGTAAACAGCAATGGATCATGCCCACTATTTCCTAGCTGAACCACAGAAAATTACAATGATCCAGTACATATTGATTTTACAGAAGACAATGTTGAAAAGCACTACGCAATCTAAAACCATCTCTATCTATTGGACTGGATGGAATATGTGTCTATTTCTTTAAAAAGCTATCCACTGCCACAGCAGAACCTCTAAGCATAATCTTTGAAAAATCTTTCAGGACCAGCTCCTTGCCTAACCTATGGTCACAAGCCATGGTCATCCCCATCTTCAAAAAGGGAGACCCCAGCCTAGTTGAAAATTACAGACCAATCTCCTTATTTTGTGTCACCTGAAAAGTAATGAAATCAATTATTAACCAATCCATTATCTTCCACCTAGAGACAAACAATTTACTTTTTAATAAACAATTTCATTTCAGAAAAAACTATCCTGTAATCTGCAACTCTTACACTGCAAAAACATATGGACTACACAACTTGATCTGGGCAAAACAATAGATGCAATCTACATAGACTTCTATAAAGCCTTTGATTCAGTGGTACATGACAAATTACTCCTAAAACTAAAATTTTATGGCATCTCTGGACATCTGCATAACTGGATAGAAGCATTCCTGTCAAACAGACAACAAATGGTCAAAATTGGGAGTGTCCTATCAAATTCTGTACCTGTCAATAGTGGGGTCACCCACTACAGTGTTCTAGGACTAACTCTCTTCATACTCTACATAAATGACCTCTGTGATCATATTAAGAGCAACTGCGTTCTCTTCGCTGATGATGTAAAATTGTTCAATATCACAGACAATACTGCTACCATTCAAAAATATCATGACTATCAGAATGGTCAAACAAATAGCAACTTCAAATCTCAACAAGTAAATGCTCTGTCTTACATATTGGCAAAAAAAATCAGAAAATAAAATACATAGTCAAGACCTTGTTGATGATCCAAGCTCTGTAAAGGACCTTGGAATACTCATCTCTAATGATCTAAGTGCTAGAGCCCACTGTAACTACATAGCCAAAAAGGCATTAAGAGTTGTTAACCTAATCCTATGTAGCTTTTTCTCTGGTAATATCACACTACTAACTAGAGCATACAAAACATTTGCTAGACCAATACTCGAATACAGCTCATCAGTCTGGAACCTACATTAAGTATTTGATATTAGCACTGTTGATAAAGACCAGAAATATTTCACAAAAAGAGTTCTCCACTCCTCTACTCATTATAGAATACCTTATGCCACCAGACTTGAAATTCTAGACCTAGAAAACCTTGAACTATGCCGTCTTCAGTCTGATCTAAGTATGGTATATAAAATCATACATTGCAATGACTTACCTGTCAATGAATACTTCAGCTTCAACCATAACAACACAAGAGCACACAATAGATAGAAACTCAAGGTTATCCGCACCAAACTTGATTGCAGGAAATACAAATTCAGCAACAGAGTGGTCAATGTCTGGAATACTCTACTTGACTCTGTGGTTTCTTCCCCAAACCCTAAAAACTTTAACCTTAGAATGTCTACTATTGATCTCACCCCTTTCTTAAGAGGTCTGTAGGGGGCATGCATAAGTGCACCAATGTGCCTACTGTCCCTGTCCTATTGTTTCTTTTATTTTTCTTATATGTACCCATTTCATGTATTCATAACTATGTATATGCTTATACCTATTATCTTGTAAGTGATTGACAAATCAAATAAATAAAAAAAATATAATAAACCTTGGTGGATTCTTCATTTCAAACTCTGAACTACAAATATTATCCTTTATTGAAATCTGTTACCTGTGGAATTTTGTAGAGGCTTAAGATGTCTGCCATGCCCATGGAAATATCACGGCCAATCCCCCCAATGACAGCTATGAGATTTTTCTCCATGCCACATTGGAAGTTGGGAACAAACTTGTCAACTTTGGAGAGCAGATCCAAGATATTGCGATAGACTGTCCTTGCATCATAATAGCTGTCATAAATATGAAATCCAAGGGTGGTATTGGGCAAAAGGAGGGTATCCTTATTGATCTCATTAACAGCAAACACCATAGTCAGCAAATGCTGGTAGAACTTGGTGATCATTCTATATATCAACACAAAAATATATTGCAGTTTTAGTAATGTTCACCTTTGTACTGCACAAAACAAATGCTTGTTTTATCGAACTCTCTTTCAGTCCAACTTTACATTTCTATTCCAAAATAGAATAAAGACACTCTTCCCAATTTTATGCCTTACAATTTTTTCTACCTCAAAAAACTCACCTTATTTTACATTCATGTAATGGTGTAATCTAGTACTGTATTTGTTGTAATATGTTTCTTACAAAATGTTTGAAGCAAAATAATAAGCCAGTTTGTTATGATATATAAACCATAACTATACATGCAAACTAATATTACACAATCAAAAATTCTGAAAAGGTTAAAAACAGAATCCTTGGTCTAAGCTATTTTCTTCATACTATCAAGAGGAGCTCCATGTAATCATAATTCTCAATAAGAATCAGAAAAATGATTTCTGAAAAATATGGAGAAATGTTGAGTACAATCCTTTCACTATTTATTAACCATGCCTTCTACAGAGTTAATTATGAGCATCTTTTCTATCGCTACCATCTAATCATTGTAATTCCTCCAATACTGTGAGTAAATGGTGGCATTTTAATATTATAAACACTGAATTGAAAATAAAACTCCTTACACTGGAAGATCAAGACTTAGCTCCTGCAAGGGGTGTTCCATGTAGTCAACCTCACTTAAAATATACATTATCTGAGACAGCATTCCTCCTATGAACAGATCACCTCTCTGATACCGCTCGTGAGGAACAGGGAAAGGATTTGTTGTGGGGCACTTCATTTTATCTAGCTAATATGGTGAAGAAAGACTTCTGATTTGGCTTATGATATCAGGCAGTGAGAATTCTTAGTAAGCAGAGATTCTCCTATGATCAATCTGCTTGAGCATCAGGTTGGACTAGAAAACCTCCAAGATCCCTTCCAACTCTGTTATTCTGCTCATGGGCTGCAATCTAACTAAAGTCAGCATCATGAACATCAAGAGAATTATGTCAACAGTAGATCATAAATGTCAAGCATGTTGTACAGATTTGATCTCTATAACTACACAATAAAGATACACCATTCTTAATAGTTAAAATGGAGAATCAATTCCTAACCCAGTAGCATTAAAGGACAGAAGAGCTTATAACAAGTTTAGTCATGCATCAAGCTCTCAGTTTCATAAAGAAAATACATTTTACCCTGTAATTATCTCCTGTCACCAAGGGTATCATTTCACGTTAATTATAAGTCATTTTTATTGGTCCTTCACATCTCCACCATGTTTATTGGATTAATAATAAATCAGGAAAAGGCAGGTGACATGCTTGCAAAATAGGAGGAGTATGACAAAAGAGAAAATGGTCAGGGAGAAAGAACAGTATATGTTGGAGTAAATCAGGAACATTTTCTGAAATCTTATTTTGCTTGCTGGCCATGAGGGAGAAGAAATGACTTCAGTTCTGATTGGGTGGTGGGGGGTGGGGGAGGAATAACAACACTAAATTAGTATCAAAATACAAATGATTAACCAGTGGAATATTTCTAATAGCTGTTTTTCAGAAGCAAATAAGCAGAACTAAAACTTCTTTTTTAATTTCATGTGTTCAGAAAGTCAGATCCCAATATGAGGAAGTGGATGGGAAATGAGCAGAGGTGGTATTCAATAAGTTCTGATCAGTTCTGGAAAATCGGTTGTGAAAATTTTGAGTAGTTCGGAGAACCGGCAAGTACCACTTCTGACTGGAGATTTTACATTATCCTTCCCCTGCAAGGCCAGCAAGCCGTGCCCACATAACCAATAGTAAAGTCATTTGAATCCCACCACTGGAAATAAGACCCGTTAATGTGTACTCTTCCTGATCTTCTTTTCAAGAAAGCATGTTTATGGCATTATTGACAACATCACCTCCATTCCCTGAGTTAGACATGTCCACAGCAGCTAAATAATACATTCTTCAATGCAATAAAGGGTCAATTTTTATGTTTTATAGACTCCTGGGGTATTTGAAAGTCTTTTCATTTGGTAGCTTCATGGTGGCTTTCCAGGTTCATAATTTACCCGATAGCTTTGATGAAGCCAGGTTCATCTCCTTTAGTATGTTGTTGTTCTGAAGTTAGTCTCCATTATTCTGATATACATAGCTAAGTACCAAGAAAAAAATCATGGTGGCTATGGAGGTTTTCCCTATCTTATGGAAAAGACTGCATTAGAGGGTTGTTGTAGCTTTTTTTCCTAAATGCTGCATAATTTTGTTGGGACATGAATTGAATAATGGAAAGCAAATAAAAAAGATCAAATTAAAAAGGGATAAAAATAACATTATTATTTTAAATAAAATAATAAAACAAATAACAATAAAATAAAATAATAAAATAAAATAAAGCAAAACAAAATAAATGCAGTTCTGATAAAGTTATAATTTGTTTTCATTGAACTCTATGTCCCTTGGTATTCAAACTTTTGCTCTCAAGATCTTTCTTCCTTATTTTATTATAATCACCAAACAACATACTTTGTTGAGTCAACTGAAGAGAATAATTTATGGCAAGGTTGTGGGGGATGTATAAATGAGTCTGACTTCACAAATATAGCAAAATCTGGCCTTGATAGCTATACTCATAGAATCTGAGTAATATTGATGTTATAATAAGAACACATATAACAAGTCAGAATTGATTAAGTACCTTGTTAAATAGGAAGTTATGAACCCACATGTGATGTCTTTATTTAAAAAATGCTACAGGGTATGTATTCAATTGATTAAGGCCACAGTCTCAGCCCATGAGAATTTGTTAGTTGATTTATTTATGATCTGCCACCAAGGACCAGTGAACAGAGAAGATTAAAGTATGCTACCTTTAGCATCCTTTAGAGTTTAAAGTTAATTCTGATAATGGACATACTTCATTTGTTTAAAGAAGGAAAACAAAACTTTCCTGGCTGTTATGGATTAATTCAATGGGCCACATGAATGAAAAGCAATGAATGATCAGTCATAACTCTTGTTATAAAGGTCTTCTTAGAGACCTAAGAAGATTGTTCCATCCAGATTAATAATTGTCTGCAATAAAGGTAGCATTGGGAAACGCCTATTGAGTCCAGGGGGAGGAGGGGGCTAAAGGATGGAATTAGTCTCAAGTCCTTGTACAGTCACATGAAATCCAGAAGTGACTGCCCCTCCCGAATATAACCTCACTTAGCTATTTCCAGGCTGAGGCTCCAATCTAGGTTCCAAACATTTAAGGTATTATTATTTTATACATCTTCTCAAAATTAACAATCCTGAACATCAAAAAGCCCCAGATTCATAACCACTGTGCAAAATGGAAATGTCAAAACAATTAACTGTGAAGAGACTGAATTTATGCTAGAATTCACTTCCTAGGATTGCATATTGACCAAAGCAGTGAACGCAGTCTAGAAAAAAAGTATTGAATTACAGTGGATCAAACAGAATTGATAAGCCGGAGAATGGAAAAGAAAGACCATCATCTCGGCAACTAAATGTAGATTAGCCAGCAATATTGTGTTTCCAGTGGCTATCTATGGTTGCAAATGTTGGATCATGAAAAACTAGATAGGAGAAAAAAATTAATTCATTCGAACAATGGTGTTGATGTGGTATTGAAGAAGGCTCTTGCATATTTCTTTGACAACGAAGTTGACAAGTAAGTACTGAAGCATGTAAAATCAGACATGTCACTGGAAGGCAAAATCACAAAATTCCACCTTGTTTATTTCAGATAAGCGATGCAATTGAATTTGCTGGAAAAGTCAGTTATATTTGGATTGATTCACAATAGAAGGAAACAACGCCATTCAAAGAAACAGTGACCTGAGACTGTCAAAGTTAAAACAGTCAGCACGTAAAACAACTAAGAGAAGTCATACAAGGTCAGAAAATGAGGAGAGAGCTGGTTCATAGAATGGCCAAGAATCAGATAAAATAACATAGAGTTGGAAGGTCTTCTAATCCAAATCCCTGCTCAACCAGGAGGCCCTATACCATTTCAGATAAATATCTGTCTGGTCTCTTCTTAAAGGCCAGCAGTAATGAAGGCAAGCTATTGGTTAATTGTTCTCACCTCTGGAAAATTTCTCCTTAGTTCCAGGTTGTTTCTCCCTTTGATTAGTTTCATCCCATTGCTTCTTATCCTGCCTTCAGTGCTTTGGAGAATAGGTTGATGCCCTCCTTTTTATGGTAGCCCCTTAGTTATTGGAACACTGCTATCATGTTTCCCTTAGTCCTTCTTTTCAGTAGGCATGCCAAATTCCTGCAACCATTCTTCAACCATTCTTCATATGGAAAGGACATATTGACATGACTCAATCCAACCTTTGCTTTCTCTTTCTGTTAAAGAAGTTGCTTGTACTATTTTGCTATGGTTAGGAATCATTTGTTAGGAATTCATCCTGTAAAATAATTATATTCTTTTCTATCCGCTTCAGAGCTAGGTACATCCTTCGAGACAATTCCAAGGGCAGGCCACTTACCTTGCTCCATAGATGGGGCTTCCTAGGAGCATGAACACACAAGGCAGAACCGGTAGCTCTGAAGAGCAATAGACACCGAACCGGTTCTGTGTTTGCTGCTATTTGGCCTGCATGTCTGCATCATGTTTCAGCTGTCCAGGTGGCACAGCTTATGGGTTTTTATACGCACACACAAAAAGTAGTCACCAAACTGGTAGTAACACTGGTTGAATCCCACCCCTGACACAAGGGCAAGGGATACTCTGTAAGATAATAAAGCATGGACAGATACAGTGGGGCTGAACAAAGAATGATTTAAAGATTACATTGGTGAAGAAACTTTATCTCTGATTGGATAAATTTTGTTTTTATTGGCATAAAATGTATATAATACTCTGAGCCACTCTCTCAGGCTATTTTTTACATGCATTTTGTCTGTATGTTTTGGATATAGTTTTGTCACCCAGCCTTTTTCCTTTGGCCAAACAATAAAAAAAAACTGTTATTTTTGCAAGGCTTGTCTTGAGTTTCACTCTCACTGGCATCTCAGTGGCTCGGGGAAACTTCTGGGACCTTACAATATGTTTTAGCCTCCAGCCTACTAATCATCCTTGTTGATCTTTTCTATACTATTTTCAGAGTCTCCACATCATTTTTATATTGTGGTGACCAAAAGTGGGTACAGTATTCCAGGTGTGGTTTTACAAGGCTTTATAAAGTGGTACTAATACTTGATATGATTTTGATAGGATTGAATGCATAGCATCATAATTTATACCTTTACCTAATTACTTTGGGACTTTTTATAGATAAAAAGGCATTACAACATGGAAATTTTAAATTTGCTGAGATGAAATCATGTGCTAGAATGAGGGACATTCATTGTCACAAATTCAGGAAGAACCTGGATGAAAGAACAACAGCTATTGATTTCTAAAAATATCTGTTTCTTTTTGGTTCATCTGAGTTGGCTTCAAATGTTTTCTGGTTAGTCTCTAATTCACTCAATGGTTATTTACTGCCTCCTTTAGAGTCATGTTTTCAAAATTTGACACGGTCAAGATTTTTTGCTTGATCTGTTTCACTGTGTTCCTTGTACTGTAATAAGTGGCTGTATCTTTTTCCTTTAAATGATCCATTTTCCATTTTCTGACAAATGGAACCATTTTTTGAGGCTGTAAATCTCTCTTGAATGTCAGGAGAATAAAAACTATGTGCACAGGTGTGATAGCTAACAAGCCACTGCAGTCCTTTAACAGGTTCCTGCCTAATCCAGTCCATAAAATACATGGACTTATAGTACTTCAAATGTTCAAAATGGATATTTTGTCAAAGAACACCACAGTCACACTAAGGGATACAGACAAGGCCCCAATTTAAACAGTAAGGTCCCAGAAGGTTCCCTGAGCCATGGAGATGCCAAAGAGTAAGACTTGAGACGAGGCTTGCAAAAACAACAGCTTTTTTTTTCTTTGGCCAAAGCAAAAATATCTGGGTAGATACTATGTACAAGTCTGGGTCAATACTACGTCCAAAACATACAGACAAAAGGCATATAAGGAATAGCCACACCTTGCAAGAGTGGCTCAGTGTATTAGAGATACGGGCTATGACGGATATTCTGACCTTCCGGCGCGCAGTGAAAACCCTGCTTTTCGAACAGGCCGGCCTGGCCCAGTAACTATGTTTTCTGGTTTTAATTAATTCTAAATTGGGGTTTTATTAGTTTTAATTTTTAACTTAAATTTTGAATAGACAGCCGGATTTAATTATTTAATTTATTTTTAATCGTATTTATTGTGTATTTATTGTATGCTTTTAGTAGGCTGTACACCGCCCCGAGTCCCTTTTTGGGAGAGGGAGCGGTATAAAAGTGCGATTAAATAAATAAATAAATAAATAAATATATACATTTTACGCTGATAGAAACAAAGTTTATCCAGTCAGAGACAAAGGTTCATTATTACGTATTATCTTATAAGCGATTGACAAATAAAATAAAATAAATAAATAAAATTTTTCAACACAAACCTCCTTCTATTGCTGACAAAAAGTGCAAAGCAAATCTATACTAATCCATATATATGCAAAGCAAATCTATACTAATATATATGTGTATGTGTGTGTGTGTGTGTGTATTAGGTTTTTGAGCTGATAAATAATTAAACAAGGGAGACTAGTATAGATCTATTTTGAGCTACTTAGCTCTCGTCAGCTAGCCATACCCTTACTGGGATTCGAACCAGGGAAGTATTACATGTGAGGAAGTTGTAATTGCCATTAGGCCACTGGTTCTCATCCAGATTAGTGATACAGGGGAATTAGTATATATACTTGTGTTACAACATCCTGGTAAGCCCCAATCAAGGGAGGAAGCATACTGCTGTCCTTTTCTGTCTTTCGGCTCATCACCAGAGACCATCCAGACAGAAAGCTATTTGTTTCGTTGTCTTTTGTTTATATGTGTATTAGGTTTTTAAGCTGATAAATAATTAAACAAGGGAGACTAGTATAGATAATAATGTATATATTAGTATAGATTTGCTTTCGTAGATTTTTACAGGTACAGGTACGCAGGTCTTGGCATGTTTGGGTCTTTTCCTGTGTAAGATTGAGAGTATCTTGGCAACGTTTCGTGCTTGTGTGAGCAAAGTGTGATCTGAGCTGCTGTCTCCCTATATAAACTGGTGGGGAGGTTGGCTGTGTTGTCATTTCTTGATTGGTTGATGGAGTTGATGTTTGCAGATTGGCTGGTTTTTTCTTAAGAATATATGTGGCTGAGGTATTGGCTGTGGGTCTATCAGCCTCCTGTGTTGTAACGACTTGGGTAATGGGCTGTGTGACAACCATCTGAGTTCTATTGTTTTGACATCCTGGGTCTTGTGTTGTAATCTCCTGGGTCACTGGCTGTGTTGCAACATCCTGAGGTTTTGTGGTGTAACCTCCTGAGTTTTGTAATGTGATATCCTGAGTGGCTGTCTGTGATGTGATGTTCTGGGTTTTGGTTTGGCTCCGGGTTTGAGGCCTGGCTCTGTGTTCATGGCATGTGTTAGTTTGCTTGGTTTGGGGGTTGGGGTGTGTGGCAACTGGTGATGCAACTGTGGTCTGGTTTTTGGACAGTGGTTGCCTTTTGTCTATGGGGTGGGTTTGGGTTTGAGGCTGGTGAGGGAGATTGGTGGTGGCATCATGTGTTGTTTTGGTTTTTGTGTCTGGGACTCATTTGTTGATAAGGGCTAGTTTCCAAATATCTGGTAGGTGGAAGGCATTGTCCCATTTATTCATGTTATGGAAATGTTTTTCTATTTTGATGGCTTCCCTGATTATTCTCTTGTTGAAGTGTTCAGTATTGGAGATTAATTTGGTTCCCTCAAAATTAATTTCATGTCCTGTGGCTGGAAAAGGGAGGAAGAATTTTCTTATTTTCTGACTGCGTTTTTGTGTTCTGTGATGCATGTCCTTAAGGAGTTTCGCAGTTCCTTTCCATTGAAATCGAGGCTAGCTAATACCCCTTCTTGTATGTCGGGATGGGACACCAGCTTTCCCCAGAATATTCAACAAACACGCTTCATCTGTCGCTTTGGAGCAAACCTCTATCAGGAATGTCTCCATCTCATTCTTCAATTCATGCAACATTCCCCACCTCCCCCCTAATAAATTTATCTACTCACATAGAGGGCATAATTCCACAACTCTCTGTGAAAGTTCTTTGGTTAGGGCATTCAGGGTAGGCAGAATCGGAGCCTGCCAGTAAATGATCAGGTCAAAATCACTGGATTTTTTTTTTTCTAGGAGCATTCTTGACTTTGCCTCTGGTCCCAGCTGGTTTCTTCCATTTGCCATTTGCCACTGAACTTCAAGAAGAATAAACATAGTTTTGAATACATGAGATAGATACTTATAAGAAAAATAAAAAGAAACAATAGGACAGGGACGGTAGGCATGATTGCTATGCTTATGCACATCTCCTACAGGCCTCTTAGGAAGGGGTGAGGTCAATAGTAGACAGTTTAAGGTTAAAGTTTTTGGGGTTTGGGGAAGAAACCACAGAGTCAGGTAGAATATTCCAAACATTGACCACTCTGTTGCTGAAGTTATATTTTCTGCAGTCAAGTTTGGTACAGTTAACCTTGAGTTTCTATCTATTGCATGCTCTTGCATTGTTATGATTGAAGCTGAAATATTCATTTGCAGGTAGGACATTGCAATATATGACTTTATATACTATATTTAGATCAGACTGGAAGCGGCGTAGTTCTAGGTTTTCTAAGTCTAGAGTTTCAAGTTTGGTGGCATAAGGTATTCTGCAATGAGTAGAGGAGTGGAGAACTCTTCTTGTGAAATATTTCTGGATTTTTTTCAATTATATTAATAACAGATACGTAATGTGGGTTCCATACTGATGAGCTGTATTCAAGTACAGGTCTAACAAATGTTTTTTATCCTCTAGTTAGTATTGTGATATTACCAGAGAAGAAGCTACGTAGGATTAGATTAACAACTGTTAATGCCTTTTTGGCTTTGTAGTTACAATGGGCTCTAGCACTTAGATCATTTGAGATGAGTACCCCAAGGTCCTTGACAGAGTTTGGATCCTCAACAAGGTCTTGACTATTTAGCTTGCATTTTATTTTCTGATTTTTTTTGCCAATATGTAAGAAAGAACATGCATTTGTTGAGATTTGAAGTTGTCATTTGATTGATCATTCTGATACATAGTCAAGGTCTTTTTGGAGGGTAGTTGTATTGTCTGTGGTATTGAATAGCTTTAGATCATCAGTGAGGAGAGCACTCTTAATATGATCACAGAGGTCATTTATGTAGAGTATGAAGAGAGTTGGACCTAAAATACTGCCTTTGGGGACACCACTGTTGACAGGTAGAGAATTTGATAGGATGTTCCCAATTTTGACCATTTGTTGTCTGTTTGACAGGAATGCTTCTATCCAGTTATGTAGGTGTCCAGAGATACCGTAAGATTTTAGTTTTAGTAATAATTTGTCATGTACCACTGAATAAAAGGCTTTACAGAAGTCTTTGTAGATTGCATCTATTGCTTTACCCTGATCAAGTTGTGTAGTCCATATGTTTTTGCAGTGTAAGACTTGCAGATTACAGGATAGCTTTTTTTTTAAAACCAATTTTTTATTAGAGAGTAGGTTGTTTGTCTCTAAGTGGAGGATAATGGATTGGTTAATAATTGATTCCATGACTTTACAGGTGATGCAGCACAAGGAGATTGGTTTGTAATTTTCAACTAGATTGGGGTCTCCCTTTTTGAAGATGGGGATGACCGTGGCTTGTGACCATAGTTTTGGCAAGGAGCTGGTCCTGAAAGATTTTTCAAAGATTATGTTTAGAGGTTCAGTTATGGCAGTGGATATCTTTTCTAAGAAGTAGGCACATATTCCATCCAGTCCAATAGATAGGGACGGTTTTAGATTATGCAGTGCTTTTCAACAATGTCTTCTGTAAAATCAATATGTATTAGATCATTATAGTTGTCTGTGGTTCGACTAGGAAGTACTGGGCTTGATCCATTGCATCAGTATTTACAAATACTGAGCCAAAGAATTTGTTAAAGATGTTTGCTTTGATGGTGTCATTGCAGTCTTTGCCATTAGGTCCTTTCAGGGATGGGATGAACCTTGAGTTTTTTAGTTTGTTGTCTACAAAATTGTAGGAACCATGGGTGGAATTTGTGCTTAGAAGATTTTCTTCTTGTTTAATGTGATAATTAGTGCATTCAGTTTTTATCTGGTGGCATAGATTTTTGTATTGGCTTTTGAAGTTCGCAAAGTGACCAGATTTGTTTTTTCGCCAAAGTGATCTCTTTTTGGATTGAAGCTTCATTATTGTTATGGGTAATTTGTTTTTCCTGGTTTTGGGAGTTGTTATTGATACATAATTTGATGGCTCTTTTGATTTCTAGTAAGAATATGTTGTAATGGTGTTCAACAGTATTGCATCCAGTGAATAGAAATTGCCAATCAAGGGAAGAGAGATCGTTGATTATAAGATCATAGTTGCCTTTTTTGAAGTTATAATTGGGGTTTTTGTCATTGTGATGATTTTTGTGTAGGCGTATGCTGAGACAAAAGTCAATCATATTGTGGTCACTGTTAGAAAAGGGTTCTTTAGTCTGTATTCCATAAATTGAATTCAAACTGTTGCAGAAGATGAGATCAAGGCAGTTGTTAAGTCTAGTATTGTTGGTTACTAGTTGTTCCAGTGCCAGATTTGTTACAGCATTGTAGAAGGGTCCAATTAATATGAGGTAGATTGAAGTCACCAAGAAAGATAAAAGTGTGTGGGAAGGATGCTGCCCATGTTCGTAGTGTATTTAGCTTGTTTACATGTTCGATGTCATAATCAGGGACTATGTAACATAGTGAGAACCGAAATGTGATATTTAAGATCTGTTCAGAGATAATGGTTTCAGGAAGAGCAAGTTCTTGGGTAACTTGGAAGTTTTTTAAGGACTTTTTGTAGAAGATAGCAACACCACCTCCTCTACAGATTTCATGATCAGATGGGTAAACATGATAGTCTCTTACTGAGGTAATAGAATCAGGGAGAGATGCGTTGAGCCATGTTTCACAGACAAGATGGTGCCGAGGACGGCTGCCTCAATGAAATGCTCTCTAATGGTTTTTTTTATTCCTTATTATTATCTGCAATTCACTACAGATTTCATACTCACAAGACCATCTGCTAAGAATTAGACAATGTTTCCTTAAGGAGCAGCTTTCTGATTCCCCATCCCCACCTGTCTTTGCAAATGCGGAGGAGATTCTAACCAATTCCCCCATGCTATGGATTACAACAAAGAAAGCAAAGAAGCCATCACACCAGAAGAGGAGACGAAGTAAACGAGCCGGAATTTTAAACAGACTAAGGAAGAGGGGAAAAAAAACTCCTCTCCCTTCAACCTTTCTGACTAATTTATGCTCACTGGCTAATAAGATGGATGAAATTCATCTCTTAAATAGATGTAATTATGATTTTTATAATTCAGCTGTTCTTTGTTTTACTGAAACCTGGCTTAATCCACAAATTCATGGGGACAACATCATATATATTCCAGGATTTCAGACATTTAGATCAGACAGAATTGAAGAGACATCGGGTAAAACAAAGGGTGGAGGATTATGTTTATATATCAACAATAGTTGGTCTCAGGATATAACTATAATATCTAAGTTTTGTGATGAAAACTTAGAGTCTTTACACATCAACTGCAAGCTATTTTACTCTCCACGTGAGTTCTCATTTCTCCTAATAGCTGTGTATGTTCCTCCACAAGCCTGTGTAAACAAGGCATTACGAACTCTTGCTGATCAAATTATGGAGGCTGAAGCCAAGCAGCCAGGTTCCTTTCCCATCATTTTAGGAGATTTCAATCAAGCAAATTTAAGGAAAGAGCTCCCAAAATATTTCCAGCATGTAAATTATCCCACCAGAGGCAAAAATACTTTAGACCACTGCTACACAACAATAAAAGATGCTTATAGGTCTTTACCATGAGCAGCTGTGGGACACTCTGACCACTGCATGATTCACCTTGTTCCTGCCTACAGACAAAGATTTAAAACCATTAAACCAACAATTAAATCAGTGAGGACTTGGTCGGATGAGGTCTGCCTTGATTGCACTGATTGGAATGTTTTTGAAGATGCCTCTGCAGACCTAGATGAGCTCACAGATACTATAACATCACATATTAGCTTCTGCAAAGACTTATGTGTACCAACAAGGAACCTGAAAATATATAGCAACAATAAACGTTGCTTCACAGCTAAACTTAAGCAGCTACGTCGTTCCAAAGAGGAAACTTACAGAAAAGGTGAACAGAATGCTATACAACCAGGTCAGAAACATATTAACAAGAGAGATCAGAATAGCAAAAAGAAGATACTCTGAAAAGTTAAAGAACCAATTCTCAACAAATGAACCAGCAAACATGTGGAAAACTCTTAAAAACATCACTGGCTTCAGCAAACCTCCCTCCCAGGCAGAAGGAAATCAACAACTAGCAGATGACCTGAATGTGTTCTACTGCAGGTTTGAAAAGAAACTACAGCCACCTATCTCCACAACACTCATCTCAAACATACCAACAATAGCCAGGCCTCTTACAACTGACCCCAATCCATTGGGTTCACAACCTCTGGTGATCACAGAAAAAGAAGTGCAAGATCTATTACATAGACAAAAGCCAGGAAAAGCACCAGGGCCAGACAAGATAACTCCTTCTTGCTTACAAGTCAAATCAAATGATCCATCTGTTAAAATACTGAAGTTTGCTGATGACACAACAGTCATTGGTCTCATTCGAGACAACGATGAATCTGCATACAGACAGGAGTTATACAACTTGCCTCGTGTTGTAACCAGAACAATCTGGAACTGAATACACTCAAAACCGTAGCAATGGTGGTAGACTTTAGAAGAAACCCTCCCATACTACCACCTCTTACAATACTAGACAACACAGTATCAACAGTAGAGAGCTTCAAATTTCTAGGTTCTACTATATCACATGACCTAAAATGGACACCTAACATCAAAAACGTCATCAAAAAAGCACAACAAAGAATGTTCTTTCTGTGCCAACTCAGAAAGCTCAAAGTGCTGATCCAGTTCTACAGAGGAATTATTGAGTCTATCATCTGCACCTCTATAACTGTCTGATTTGGTTCTGCAACCCAACAGGACAAACACAGACTTCAGAGGATAATTAGGACTGCAGAAAAAAACAATTACCACTCACCTGCCTTCAATCGAGGACCTGTATACTGCATAAGTCAAAAAGAGGGCTGTGAAAATATTTACAGACCCCTCACATCCTGGACATAAACTGTTTCAACTCCTTCCCTCAAAACGACGCTATAGAGCACTGAACACCAGAACAACTAGACACAAGAACAGTTTTTTCCTGAAAGCCATCACTCTGCTAAACAAATAATTCCCTCAACACTGTTCAACTATTTACAAAGTGTACACTACTATTACTGTTAATCTTCTCATCACTCCTTATCACCCATCCCCTCCTACTTGTGACTATAACTTTGTTGCTTGTATCCTCTGTTTCCTAGTATGATTTGATGTTGATTGTACCCTATGACTATCATTAAGTGTTGTACATTATGATTCTTGATTCTTAACGAATGTTCCTTCTTTATATATACTGAGAGTATTTACACCAAGACAAATTCCTTGTGTGTCCAATCACACTTGGCCAATAAAGTATTCTATTCTATTCTATTAAAATATGACGTCAAATTTAGTCATATTTAATAAGTTGCTTGTACTATTTTATTAAGGATGGAATTTGTTAGGAATTCATTCTGTAAGAGAATGGTATGCTTTTCTATCTGATTTCTTGCTTCTGCAATTTGCTTCAGAGCTTGACACATTCTTGGAGACAATTCCCAAAAACATCCTGCTCCATAGATAAGGGGTGGGGAGCTGCCTAGGAGCACGAACACACAAGGACAAGGGATACTGTGTAAAATAACAAAGTATGGACAGAGAACAGACAAAGAACGCTCCATGGATAAGGAAGATAGCATGGGCAAGACATTGCCCACATTAGTAATGAACCTTTGTCTCTGATTGGGTAAACTTTGTTTCTATCAGCGTAAAATGCATATAATACTCTGAGCCAGTCTCGCAGGGTGTGGTTATTCCTTACATGCAGTAATCTGTTTGTTTTGAACATAGTAGGAGGCTTGGCAGGAGAGATGGAATGATTCTACACTTCTTCTCACAGGTCCTCCAGATTCCTCCAATCTGATCAATTGCACCAGTGGAACAAATAATGCATGTAAAAAATTGTTTCAGAAAAATTCAAAGTTATTATGCATCATTCCTGATGAACTAATATAAATTACCTCGGAGAAATAATAAACAGAGAAGAAACTAATCAGTCTCTATCCTATTTTACTTTTCTGTAGATTGATACAAGAAATCAGAGACACAATGGCTGATGCTAACTGGGGCAGGGAAATTATATGGCAAGGCTGTAGAGGAAACCACCAAAATATTTGCATATGCTACAGAAAAAAAGAGCAGTTGATCCAGTGATAACTAAACATATTCATCTTTCTAAATTTTGATTTATTATGGTGTTAAACAGGCAAGGATGCAAGGAAATAGCTGCTAAATCCAAGCTTTAAAGCAATCCTTGTTCTCAATCTGAAGTCCTCATTTTTTATCTATATTCAGCCCTATATTGTCTCTTTGTAGAGGCAGAGTTTTCAAAATAAAGAGACTCAAATGAATAATTTTTAAGTCTTTGTTTTTATTAAGTGCTCCTTGGAATTCAGCTCAGGTCTCAGCACAATAATGTAAAATTTGGGGAAAAATATACAACCCAGTAGTCCAAAAGTGGAAGCTAAAATGGAAAATATCTCCACAGCTACCATATACTTCCCCTTGATGCTTAGATAGGCTGGAATGAAGGAAAACCAAACAGCACAAAAAATCAGCATGCTGAAGGTGATAAACTTGGCTTCATTGAAATTATCTGGCAACTTCCTCGTTTGGAAAGCCACTATGAAACTGATGATGGACAAAAGGCCCAAGTAACCCAAGACAAGATAAAACATGTTGGAAGAATCGTCATTGCATTCGGCAATAATTTCAGTGATTAGAGAGTTATAGTCCAGATCTGGGAAAGGAGGAGAGATGGCCAACCATACTACACAGATGGCTGCTTGAAAAAGAGAGCAAGAAAGAATGATACATCTGCCCAATGTTTTCCCCATCCACTTTCTCAGGCTGGACCCTGGTTTTGTGGCCATGAAAGCCACAATGACAGTGATATTTTTGGCCAGGATGCAAGAAACCACTGCTGAGAAGATGAAGCCAAAAGCTGTTTGCTGGAGTAGACAAGTTATTGTCCCCGGTTGTCCAATGAATAAAAAAGAGCAGAGAAAACAAAGAAAGAGGAATCCAAGAAGGGTGTAAGTGAGTTCTCTATTGTTTGCTTTGACAATCGGAGTATCTCTGTGCTTTAAGAAAATTCCTAGCAAGAAGAGTGTGAGAAGGGAAAAAAATAGAGCAAGAAATGCTAAACAAGCTCCTAAGGGATCTTGATAAGATAGGAAACTTATACTTTTGACAATGCATTGATCATGGTGTCTGCTTGGATATTGATCCTCTGGACATTTGAAGCAGTCATTCATATCTGAGGAAAACAATATGAAATTATACATTTTTTGAAGTTCTTTCTCCATTGGCTGGTCCTTTTGCTATCCAGGTAGTCCTTGATTTACAACAGTTCATTTAATGATTATTCAAAATTACAACGACACTGAAATAATTGATTTGTGAAAGTTTTTCACACTTAATGGACTGTGGTGGCACAGTGGTTAGGGTGCAGTACTGCAGGCTACTTCTTTTGACTGTTGACTGTCTGCAATTTGGCAGTTCAAATCTCACCAGGGTCAAGGTTGACTCAGTCTTTTGTCCTTTCGAGGTGGATAAAATGAGGACCGAAATTCTTGGGGACAATAGGCTAACTCCATAAACCCACTTAGAGAGGGCTGTAAAGCCCTGTAAAGTGGTATATAAGTCTCCAGTGTTAGTGCTAGTATCCTCATGGTCCCGTGGTCAACATTCAGGCACTTTGGCAACTGACTCCTATTTAGGAGTCACGTGATCCCCCTTTGTGACCTTCTGACAAGCAAAGTCAATGGGGAAGCCAGATGCATTTAACAGCCATGTTACTAACTTAATCACTCTGGCAAGAAAGATTGTAAACTCAGACAAAACTCAGTTTGAAAATATGCTGTTGTTGTTGTTCTTAATCAGAATATATTTGGTCTACCCAAATATAGGACGGAGCTACTGCTCCTGCTTTTGCCTTTCCACTCCAATCCAGGAGCCTGAAAATATCTTAATCCCTTCCTCTCTGTGGAAGCCCCTCAAATATTGGAAGACTGCCAACATGTCTCCCCTGGTCCTTCTCTTCACTAGACTAACCATGCCCTGTTTCTGCAAATGTTCATCATACATTTTATCTCCAGTCCCCTGATCATCCTAGTTAAAACTTGAAAAGTAGTAGGCATTTTCTTGGAAGAGTAGAAAGGGATGGCTACTTATGTTTAAAAATTGCATACCTTTCTTGTTTGAAATCTTCCCTTCTAAGCATGGAACACAATTGTAACAACAAAATTTCTCTCCTTCTTTCTTTTCTTTCCGAAAACCAGGAAGACAGGAAGGGTTGCACACAGACAATGGTTTTATCTATCCACAGAAAGAAAAGGGATTTCAGAACTGGAGAAATACTGAGGAAAAGTATTTCATTTTCAATTATTCAGTAGCTCTCTGATACAATGTTTAGGTAGTAATTATCAGCCGAGCAGATATACAGTAGCTATAGATGAAAACAGATATATGAACTATTCCTGATTTTCTAGCACATAATTTCTGTACTTTATTCTAATATTCTTTCTCTTAACAAAGGTGATTTCTTCTGATGAATTAAGAAAAATAAACCCATATAAATCATATATAATAGATAAGCATGGAGCCAAATGCATCAGATAAATTCATAAAATCATAACTTTACAAACCTTGTATTCTGTTATAATTTAATCAATTTAGAGTTGCATCAGTGGCTTTCTATCTTCCTAAACGTGATTCTAGGTGGCTAATAAAATTAAAATCAATAGTGTGAATAAGATATAACTTAAAAAAAACCAACTGTGACTTGTTTACTCTTCTGCCCTCAGTAGTAGAAAAGAAGATAAGAAAGAGTACACAATTGGAAGGGACCATAGAGATTTTCTAGTCCAACCCTCTGGTCAAGCAGAAAAACCTGTACCATTTCAGACAAATTGTTGTCCAAATTCTTCTTAAAAATTTCCAGTGATGGAGCACCAAAAACTTATGAAGGCAAACTGTTTTAACTGTCAAGAAATTTCTCCTTATTTCTAGGTTGGTTGAATCCAAATAAGTCACTAACAGGAAAGTGACAATATTATAAGGCCATGTCTAGTACATTGTTCCAGCTCTGGTTTTCATTTATTGGAGAAATGAGAAACAGGTCAGCTATAGGCCGTCTAGGTGATTCTGGTCTGCCCAGTAGCTCTCTGCTCAACCCAGTCTTCATTTGGAGAAAAAACGAAGGATAGATTGCTCTACAAAAGCAGATTGATTCCTCAGGATAAGACAAAATATAGGTGCTTGAAAATCAATCGGTCCCTGAATTAGTAAGTATTAGGATACATAGATTATTGGCCTTGTTTACATTTCCAAGGAAATAATAATAATTCAAATGTAAGAAATGAAAATATTTGAGATTTAATTAGTTTCTCATTTGGATTCTTAGGGTGAAATTCATCAAGTAAAGACTCTGAACAGAGTACAGAAAAGAGCAACAAAGGTGATTAGGGGGTTGAAGGCTAAAGCATATAAAGAACAGTTGCAGGAATTGAGTTTGTTTAGTCTAGTGAAAAGGAGGACTAGGACTAATATGATAGCAGTGTTTCAATATTAGACTGAACAGCCACTAGTCTGTAATGGCATAGGGTTTCCTGCTTGAGAAGTGGGGTTGACTAGAAGACCTCGAATGTCCCATCCAACTCTATTATTCTGTAATGGATAGACACATCTAGAATTGTTTCTGTTTCTGAAAAAGAACATAAAGATGTATGAGAAATTAGGAATATCTGGAATCTAGTATACTTTACCTGGTTAAATGCTTTGTGCCAAACAATCTTATCCTCATATACTGTTAAGTATTTCCCATCCAAAATGTAAGGATTTACCCGTCCAATTTTAAGCCTGTGGAAGGAGTTGTTTGGGAAGACAACCAAGTTAATAATCTCAAGACTAGTTGGCATTTCTCCATGCTTATCCAGGAATATAGTATCTCCAGCAGAATTGTTGAATGAAAGATCTTGAAGAAATGGATGAAGCTAATTATAAGTAGGGGAAAAAGTTTAGTCACCTTTTGTTTTCTATGTGACAGATCTTTTTTAAAAGACATATAAACAGAGGAGGGTTGCTGGGGGTTTGCAGGGGTTTGGGGGAGCCCCTAGCTAAAATTTTGTGCAATTTGGAGAACCCCCAAATCCCACTTCTGCCTGGCTCCAATCACCCTACCTTGCCCCTCTCATGAGTCCCCACAAGGCCCGTTTTGGATGCAGGCAAGTGCAGGCCACATGCGGATACATGGGAAAGGTGAAAAACAGGTCTACTGAAAGTTCAGAAGGGTTGGAAATGGGCCCGTTTTCAGCTTCCAGAGAATCTCCGAAGCCCGTGGAGTCCATTTTCTACCTTCTGGAGGTTTGAGGAAAGCCCCTGGAGCCCAGAGAGGGCAAAAATGCCCCTCTCCCATGGTGCAGGAGGCTGACTAGGCCAAACCCATCATGGCCATGCCCACACAGCAGCTGGGCAGAGTACCCTTTGGTAAAATTTTTGAAGCCCACCCCTTATATAAGATATGTATCTTCTTTAATGTAGTTGGTATTCTGTACATTGTAAGCTGCATTAATCTTCACATGAATTAATTAAAGATTAAGCTTTTATATCTCAGAGACCAGATTATGTTCCTACATTACATTCTGTACATTCATAAAAGGTAACCAGAGAAAAATGGGAAAACCTGATTTACTTGAACCTTTGGAAGCAGATTGGGTGATAGAGCTGTTGATGTTAGAATAAATTGTTAGAAAGGCCATTATGTTGCCTTTAGCTTCTGAATGGGACCACGTGCCGAGATAGGAAGTTCAGAGGACAATCTAAATGAGACTTCCCTCTAGAAGATACTCTTTGTGAATGTGGATAGGAACAATCTATCTCACATATATTACGCTGCATATAATGTCCTTCAACAGGTATGGAGGAAGATCTTGTGCTGGCAAAAGAAAATACTGTCATTGTGGCCTGATACTGGGAGAATGTCATTTAGTTTTAATCCTATTTGTTTTACATATTTTTACACATGCTATGTTTCTATGACATGTTGTATACCCATTGTACTAGCTAAGTTATATGTCTATAATTTGAAGGTGCATCCATCATAAAGAAAGAAAAGTTTCTGAACAAAGGATACAATATACAACCAATAAATTATTAATATAAAAAGTAAGCATTGTAAATCTATGTCCACTATTTATATCTTATTGCAGGTATGTATAGGAATAAATTATTTTCAGGTCCTATGGAGATCACCTCATCCTTGATATGGATAACTGGACATGACATGATAGCAGTGTGCCACTATTTGAGAGGCTGCCACAAAGAAAAATGGGTCAACCTATTCTCCACACCACTTGAAGGCAAGATAAACAATGGATGAAAGCTAATCAAGAATAGAACCAACCTAGAACTAAGGAGAAATTGCCTGACAGTAAGAACAATCAACCAGTGGAACAGCTAGCATTCAGAAATTGTGGGTGCTCCAACACTAGAGTCTTTTAAGAAAGGACAGGACAACCATTTGTTTAAAATGGTATAGGGTTTCCTGCTTGAGCAGGGGGCGTGGATTGGAAGCTCTCCAAGACCTCTTCCAACTCTGTTATTCTGTTATTTGATATATTAGTACCACTTAATTAATCAGATAGAAGAAAAATTACCTGCCAGGGCTTTAGTTTCTGAAGATTAAAATCTTGGTGATCCATCCTTGCTCTCCTTTTTGACTGAGATGAATAGATTTTATGTAGAGCATGTGCCACAGCATAGATGGCATTATAAATACTGTAGCTATGAGCAGCCATGGCCATCTCAAAAAAAGAACCAGAAAGACTTTCTAGCTTTTCCTCTCCAGTACACATTTTGTTGTCCTTTAATGTTTCAGTGGAATTTGTGAAAAGACATCCAAATGCTTGTTCCCAAAAATCCTTGAGAAAAAGATCTTGTGTCCCATATGGCTGAAACCTCTGAAGAAATGTATGGAATCCCTGAACTTCATTGGACTGAACTGTCAGAGAAATGGCTCCTCCAAACTTCTGCAAACGCCAGCCTTGCTGGAAGCTCATTAATGCAAAATCGACCTGAGCGGTCATGACCCACACTTTCCCACCAGGAATACGTTCTTCAGGTACACTACTGACTGTTTCTATCATTAACGTCAACCAAATAAATGAACCTGTTTCTCCATAAACAATAAAGACATTGGCTTTTCCTTGCATCATGTGTTTGTTATATTTTTCAGGTGTCTCCAATGTGTCTCCATACTCAAAAGTAAAAGCTTGTTTTGGAGTTCTTTCAATGAAAGCTGAACAGATCCCATTCTTGGAAAACAAGAACTGCAAGTTTTGCAGGAAAAGTGTTCCACTGTTATCATCTACAATGAAGAGGCCAACCCAAGACCATCCAAAATGTTGCAACATGTGGATTATTCCCAAACCTTGATGGGCTTCATTAGGGACAATGCGGTAAAAGGAAGGAGTTTTATACTTCTTTTCTGGGACAAAAGAGCCATATGTAATCTACAAAAAAGCAAAGAAATAAAAATAGACAAGTCAACGACAAAAAAAAAAAAAGAGAAAGTCAATGGACTGGTGGATGATTTTCAGTAGGTGCTAGCATGCTGGCAGCCAATTCAGTTCATCATTCATTTACTTAGTGGAAATGAAAATAATGGGAGGGGGGGAATTCTGAATTTAATAAAGGTAAAAATTGACCTCTATTATTTCCCATAAGAAGAGAGCTAATGCAGCAGCAGCCAAAAAAGCTAATGCAATCCTAAATTGTATTAACAGAGAGATACAATCAAGATCAAGGGAGGTACTAATACCACTTTATAAAGCCTTAGTAAGAACACACCTAGAGTACTGCATCCAGTTCTGTTCACCACATTACAAAAAAGATGTTGAGATTCTAGAAAAAGTATAGAAAAGAGCAACCAGGATGAAGAGGAGACTGGAGACTAAAATATATGAACAACAATTACAGGAACTGGGCTTGGCTAGTCTACTAAAGAGAAGGACCAGGGGAGACATGATAGCAGTCTTCCAATATTTGAGGGGCTGCCACAGAGATGAAAGGGTCAAGGTATTTTCCAAAGTGACTGTAGGTCAGACAAGAAATAATGGATGGAAATTAAACAAGGAGAGATTTAACCTTGAAATAAGGAAAAACTTTCTGTCAGTGAGAACAATCAACCAATGGAACACCTTGCCCTCAGAAGTTGTGGGAACACCATTACTTGAGACTTTCAAGAAGAGATTGGACTGCCATCTATCAGAAATGGTATAGGGTCTCCTGTTTGTGTGGGGGGTTGGACTAGATGACCTACAAGGTCACTTCCAACCCTGATTATCTGTTATCTGTTACCTGTTATGTATTAGTTTTCTTGTCTCTAGTTTTGAAGTAATATTTGATTCTATGTACCTAACATATTGAATTTTTAATGTTTAATTTTATAAACACTTTCTCCCCTTATCACATAATGGCTAAATACTGTAGTCATTGATTATGAATATCCTGAGAGACAAACTGGTATGTGAAATGAATATTTATATATTTCATTGACCTTAGGAAATTAGCAGAATGATCTCTATCGGCTTCCTTCAGTATGATTTAGTGTGATTTAGTTTTTCATAACACACATTTTAATACACTAGTTAGATCTCTTTCCATAAGTCTAATATATTCCCTTTCCAAATATGTTGAGTTTACGGTGCTGATTTCTATGCTGCTGATTGATCTGAACAGTATAATGGTTTCTTTTCACTGTGTCACTAAGATACAGAATATATATTCTTCTTTTCAGTCCTGTTCCTGAACATGTGGGAGGAAATATACAGACAACTGAATAACCAAATTGGAAAGGACCTTGGAGATCTTTTAGTGCAATCCCCCTTGCTCAAGCAGACAACCCTACACATTTCAGACAAAGGGTTTTTCCATTTCTTCTTAAAAGCCTCCAATAACTTTCTTTTCATAGAATAAATGTGAGCTCAAGTGAGCTTTTTTTTTTTTTGGCACACTACATATTTTCTCCAATATCAGGCATTTGTCTGCCCATTGTTCAAAAATTGACTAGTATTAACATAGAAGACAAAGCTCTGTTAAGATAATCCTAGAGACCCATAGAAATATCTGCAAATTACTGTCAGGCTGCATAAGGGACCATATTACTGATGCAGGTGTAACTTCAGCTATATTGAACAGAGATGAAAAACATTGTAAATAAACCTGAAGAGAAGACATGAAAGAGACTGGGAGATGCACATAAGTATGAAACTGACAGTGGAAATGACCCATATGGAAGCACAAACAGAAAACGAATTTGTGCTTCCATATGTTCACACAACAATTTTGTAACTGATTGTAGCCGAGAAGATAACAGATGAAGCAGTTGGCCAACCTCAAATGTTAAACACCGTAGAGTCTTTAAAATGTTAACAAAGGAGATGAAATGACTCTTTTGATGTGATTACATTTTCATTCAGATATGTCCTCATAATTCTGCTACAACCATTTTGGGAATGCTAAGAGAAAGAGGAAACAGGAGGCATGGGAAAATGCCCAATTGACTCTGAAATATTTTGAGGCAACCTTGGTGGGTTCTTCATTTCAACCCTGAGCTACAAATATTTTCCTTTATTGAAATCTGTTACCTGTGGAATTTTGTAGAGGCTTAAGATGTCTGCCATGCCCATAGAAACATCATGGCCAACCCCCCCAATAACAGCTATGAGATTTTTCTCCATGCCACATTGGAAGTTGGGAACAAACTTGTCAGCTTTGGAGAGTAGATCCAAGATATTGCGATAGACTGTTCTTACATCATAATAGCTGTCATAAATATGGAATCCAAGGGTGGTATTGGGCAAAAGATGGGTATCCTTATTGATCTCATTTACAGCAAACACCAAGGCTAGGAGATGCTGGTAGAACTTGGTGATCATTCTACATATCAACACAGAAATATATTGCAGCTTTAGTAATGTTCACCTTTGTACTACACAAAACAAATGCTTATTTTATTGAACTTTCTTTCAGTACAACTTTACATTTCCATTCTAAAACAGAATAAAAAAAACCCCTCTTCCCAATTTTATGCCTTACAATTGTTTCTACTTCGGAAAACTCACCTTATTTTACATTCATGTAATGGTATAATCTATTATTGTATTTATTGTAATATGCTTCTTCCAAAAGCAGAATAATAAAGCAGTTTGTTATGACACCTAAATCATGATCATACATGTAAAATAATATTACACAATCAAAATTCTGGAAGGGATGAAAGCAGAACCCTCAGTCCAAGGCATTTTCTTCATACTGTCAAGAGGATCTCCATGTAATGATAATTCTCATTAAGAATCAGAAAAATGACTTCTCAAAAATATGGAGAAATATTGAGTTCAGTCCTTTCACTATTTATTAACCATGCCTTCTACAGAGTTAATTATGAGCATCTTTTCTATTGCTACCATATAATCATTGTAATTCCTCGAACACTGTGAGTAAACGATGGCATTTTGATATTACAAACACTAAATTAAAAATAAACTTACATTGGTTGATTAAGATTTAGCTCCTGCAAGGGGTGTTTCGTGTAGTCAATCTCACTTAAAACATACAATATCTGAGACAGCATTCCTCCTATGAACAGTTCACCAGACTGATATAGCTCGTGAGGAACAGGGAAAGGATTTGTTGTGGGGCACTTCATTTTAGCTAGCTAATACGGTGTAGAAAAACTTCTGATTTGGTTTATTATATCAGCCAGAGAGGATTCTTTGTAAGCAGAGATTCTCCTGTGATCAATCTGCCTGAGCAGCAAGTTGAACTAGAAAACCTCCAAGATCCCTTCCTACTCTGTTATTCTGCTCATGGGCAGCTATCTAACTAAAATCAGCATCATGAACCTCAAGAGAATTATAACAACAGTAGATCATAAATGTCAAGCATGTTGTACAATTTGATCTCTAAAACTACACAATAAAGAGATTACATTCTTAATAGTTAAAATGAAGAATCAGTTCCTAATCCAGTAGCATTAAATGACACCTACAGAAGAGCTTATAACACATTTTTGTCATGCATCAAGTTCTCAGTTTCATAAAGAAAATACATTTTACCCTGTAATTATCTCCTGTCACAAAATGTGTCATTTCAAGTTCATTATAAATCAGTTTTATTGGTCCTTCAGATCTCCACCATGTTTACAGGATTGATAATAAAACAGGAAAAGGCAGTTGACAGGCTTGTAAAATAGAAGAAATGTGTGAAAAAAGAGAAAATGATCATGGAGAAAGAAGAGTAGATGTTAGCGTTTTCTGAAATCTTATTTTTGTTCATTGGCCATGAGGGAGCAGAGGACTCTTCAGTTCAGAACTCAAGGGGGGTGGGGTGATAAATACACTGTTAATATCATAATACTAAAGATTACACAGTGGAATATTTTTAATTATAGTACTAGGCCCATCTGTCTCTGATGTTCACTGTCTTTCAGAAGCAAATAAGCACAATTAAAATTTCTTTTTTTAATTTCTTGTGTTCAGAAGGTCAGGTCCCAATATGATGAAGTGGATGGGGCTTGTTAATTGTAATATTAGACACATTGATTGTAATATTCCTGATCTTCTTTTCAAGCAAGCATGTTTATGGCATTGTTGACAACATCACCTTCATTCCCTGAGTTAGACATTTATTTATTTATTTATTTATTTATTTATTTATTTATTTATTTATTTATTTATTTATTTATATTTGATTTGTCAATCTCTTACATGATAATAGGTATAAATATATACATAGTTATGAATACATCAAATGGGTACATATAAGAAAACTAAAAGAAACAATAGGACAGGGACAGTAGGCACATTGCTGCACTTATGCACACCCCCTACAGACTTCTTAGGAAAGAGGTGAGGTTAATAGTAGACAGTCTAAGGTTAAAGTTTTTGGGGTTTGGGGAAGAAACCACAGAGTCAGGCAGAGTATTCCAGACATTGACCACTCTGTTGCTGAATTTGTATTTCCTGCAATCAAGTTTGGTGCGGTTAACCTTGAGTTTGTATCTATTGTTTGCTCTTGTATTGTTATGATGGAAGCTAAAGTATTCATTTGCAGGTAGGACATTGCAATGTATGATTTTATATACTCTATTATGTCAGACTGAAGGTGGCGTAGTTCTAGGTTTTCTAGGTCTTGAGTTTCACATCTGGTGGCATAAGGTATTCTGCAAATAGTAGAGGAGTGGAGAACTCTTCTTGTGAAATATTTCTGGATTTTTTCAATTGTGTTAATATCAGACACATGATATGGGTTCCAGACTGATGAGCTGTATTCAAGTACAGGTCTAGCAAATGTTTTGTATGCTCTAGTTATTATGTAATATTACCAGAGAAAAAGCTACGTAAGATTAGGTTAACAACTCTTAATGCCTTTTTGGCTATGTAGTTACAGTGGGCTCTAGCACTTAGATCATTTGAGATGACTACTCCAAGGTCCTTGACAGAGTTTGGATCATCAACAAGGTCATGACTATTTAGCTTGTATTTTATTTTCTGATTTTCTATGCCAATATGTAAGACAGAACATTTATTTATTGAGATTTGAAGTTGCCATTTGATTGACCATTCTGGTACATAGTCAAGGTCTTTTTGGAGTGAGTAGTATTGTCTGTGGTGTTGAATAGCGTTACATCGTTAGCAAAGAGAATGCAGTTGTTCTTAATATGATCACAGAGAACATTTATGTAGAGTATGAAGAGAGTTGGTCCTAAAACACTGCCTTGGGGGACACCATTGTTGACAGGTGCAGAATTTGATAGGATGCTCCCAATTTTGACCATTTAAACAGATAAACAATAAACAGATAATCAGAGTTTGAAGGGACCATGTAGGTCATCTAGTCCAATCCCCCACCCAAGCGGGAGATCCTACACCATTTCTGACAAATGGCAGTCCAATCTCTTCTTGAAAGTCTCAAGTGATGGCACTCCCACAACTTCTGAGGACAAGCTGTTCACTTCCGAGGGCAAGCTGTTCATTTGTTGTCTGTTTGACAGGAATGCTTCTATCCAGTTATGAAGGTGTCCAGAGATACCATAAGATTTTAGTTTTAGTAGTAGTTTGTTATGTACCACTGAATAAAAGGCTTTACAGAAGTCTATGTAAATTGCATCTTTTGCTTTGCCCTGATCGAGTTGTGTAATCCATATGTTTTTGCAGTGTAAGACTTGCAGATTACAGGATAGTTTTTTTCTGAAACCAAATTGTTTATTAGAGAGTAGGCTGTTTGTCTCTAAGTGGAGGATAATGGATTGGTTAATAATTGATTCCATGACTTTACAGGTGATGCAGCATAAGGAGACTGGTCTGTAATTTTCAATTAGGCTGGGGTCTCCCTTTTTGAAAATGGGGATGACCATGGCTTGTGACCAAAGATTTGACTAGGAGCTGGTCCTGAAAGATTTTTCAAAGATTATGCTTAGAGGTTCAGATATGGCAGTGGATAGCTTTTTAAAGAAGTAGGCACATATTCCATCTAGTCATTATTGGTGTTATATTTTCAAATACATCTTATTGCGAATATGTAAGGTAGTATTTTCTAACAGTGACCACAATATGATTGACTTTTGTCTCAACATACGCCCACACAAAAATCATAACAATGATGTAATCCCTAATTATAAATTCAAAAAAAGGCAACAATGATGTTGTAGACAATGATCTCTCATCTCTTGATTGACAATCTCTATTCACTGGATGTAATACTGTTGAAGACCATTACAATGTATTTTTACTTGAAGTCAAAAGAGTCATCAAACTATATGTACCAATAAGAACTCCCACTCAAAAAAGAAAAAAAAAAGATTACCCATAACAATAAGGAAATTTCAATCCAAAAAGAGATCACTCTGGTGGAAAAACAAATCTGGTCATGTTGCCAACTTCAAAAGCTGATACAAAAATTTATGCCACCAGATAAAGACTGAATGCACCAATTATCACATTAAATAAGAGGAAAATCTTCTGCGCACCAATTCCACATGCTTTTTACAATTTTGTAAACAACAAACTAAAAGACTCAAGTTCCATCCCACCCCTGAAAGGACCTAATGGTAAAGACTGCAATGACTACACCATTAAAGCCAACATCTTTAAAACATTCTTTGGCTCAGTATTTGTAAACAGCAATGGATCATGCCCAGTATTTCCTAGCCGAACCACAGAAAACTATAATGATCTAATACATATCGGTTTTACAGAAGACAATGTTGAAAAAGCACTACGCAATCTAAAATCATCTCTATCTATTGGACCAGATGGAATATGTGCGTACTTTTTAAAGAAGCTATTCACTGCCATAGCAGAACCTCTAAGCATAATCTTTGATAAATCTTTCAGGACCACCACCTTGCCTAACCTATGGTCACAAGCCACAGTCATCCCCATTTTCAAAAAGGGAGACCCCAGCCTAGTTGAAAATTTCAGACCAATCTCCTTATGCTGTATCACCTTTAAAATCATGGAATCAATTATTAACCAATCCTTTATCCTCCACTTAGAGATAAACAATTTACTTTCTAATAAACAATTTCGTTTCAGAAAAAAAACTATGCTGTAATCTGCAACTCTTTTTTTGTTTTTGTTTTATTAATGGTTGGACAAGAAAATATGGTAATGTAATAGACTAGATAACTTTGTGATAGAAAATTAATAGATCGATATAAAACATAATATAGACATAAATAACCATTGGTTGAAAGTATAATATAAATTTTAAGACAAAATATGGCATATCTTGTATAAAATGATGGAATAAATAATTTAGTCATGGATGATTAATAACTGATAAATATATAAGCAATTATAAATATATAAGCAATGTGAAAAATGTTGTAAATTGTGAATAATGACTAAAAGGATAGCAGAAAAGATTTGCAACCAACTGACACACTGTATGTATATAAAATGGAAGATGGTTTTATGTATTTTTATGTTTTCTATGTGTATGTTTTTAAAATAAAAATTCTTTATAAAAAAAGAGTTGAAAGAGGGGTGGCATGTCAAACGTGGCTGCGGCAGCATGTAACGCGGCGCATTAGAGGTGCCAGCAGTGCTAGTTAATGGGTGAACCTGCAGGACTGGCCGGTGCCTTGAATGCTCCCTTGCCACCTCTTAGCGCCCCTCTGTCGGCCCTCTTGGGGATGCTAAGATTCAGCAGGGGGGCATTTAGACAGGCAGGGGTGGGATTTAGACCCCTGATCTAAAGCTGTCAAAACTCCCAAAACAGGTCAAGTAGCTCTGGGGAGGCCAGTCATAAATTAGAACACTTGCTAAACAACCGGCCATTAAGTGAGGACCATTTGTATTTGGTTTGCCAGTCACCTGGCCATGCCCACCTAGTCACATGACCAGCAAGCCACAGCTTCAAATTAGGCCATGCCCACAGAAATTTGAATCCCACGCCTGGGTGAGGGGCACCGAGGATGAGTTTGTAAAACGTCTGGGAACCACAATCGCTAAATTGTGATTATCACTACTGGGAAGATTAGCAGCCATAAAAATGTCCATTTTACTTAAATTTTTATATTTATTTCAAATGATTCCTATCAGATTAGAGAATTCTTTTTTTAATGAACTTAATAAAATCATGATGGAATTTATTTGGTTAGGTAAAAAAAATCTAGAATAATGATAAAAGCACTACAGGATATAAAGAGCAAAGGTGGATTTGGACTTCCAAATTGGGAGTTATATTACAGTGTGGCAGCACTAATCTGGATGAAAGAATGGATCAATTTAACCAATAAAAGAATATTAAGTTTGGAAGGTCATGATCTACACAGAGGTTGGCATGCCTTTTTCTTGGAAACAGGAACTACGAAGCAACAGGGTTTTCATAGGCATTTAATTAGGGACTCTTTGTTACAAAACTGGACCAAAATTAAAAAAGAGATTATATGAAGATCCCAATCTGGTTATCCATGATGGAGGCCATGATTTATCCAAATAATTTATATTTAGGCAAGATGATAAAATATAAAGATGAATTAGATGCAGAAGGAAATTTGAAGTAGATACAAGACCTCCACAAGCAAAGGGATACATATTAATTGGTGGGCATCTCTTCAGTTACAAAATAGATATAAAGGATTTTGGAATATATCTGAAACCACAACAATTAGATAAAATTTTAATAGGCCCAGACAAAAAAAATATTTAAAAAAATCTATAAGTCCTTATTGGAGGTAGAATTAAAGCAACAGATTGTTAAGGGATGCATGATAACCTGGGCTCAAAACATTGGACATAACATAAATTTGACAAATGGAAAAGCATGTGTAATTGAAATTATAAATTAACGAAATCTGCTGCATATAAAGAAAACATCTATAAGATGTTTTATAGATGCTATCTGCTTCCCTCGAGGTTAGCAAAGATGTATCCCAACATGAAGCCGACATGTTGGAAGTGTAAGAAGAAAAAAGGTACATTCTACCACATGTAGAATGTACCTTTTGTGCCTGAAGACTCAAAAATATTGGCTAAAAATTAAAAAATGGTTGCAAGAGATTACTAATGAACAAATAAAACTAGAACTGGAATTATTTTTATTGGGGATTAAAAAGAAATATGGGAGAAATATAAAATATATAATATTATATTTTCTGACTGAATTGCTTATCCCCAATGTTGGAAACATACATATATACCACTAGATGAACTGGTCATTCAAAAAATAATGACCTGTGCTGAGATGGATAAATTAACTCCGATGTTAAAAGAGAGAGAGGAAACTGAGTATTAAAAAATTTGGGGGGAATTGTATGACTGGATTGAGCAAAGATAGATAAATAAATGAAAAGCAAAACATAAATTAAATGTTTATATTCGCATAAAATAGTAGCATAACATGAATGCCACAATTGGTTGGTTTTATCACCATTCCCTGCAAATCATTCTTTCTCTAAGCATTTCATTTTTCTGAAGTTAATATAATAAAATATTTTAAAGAATTTGAGCAGAATCCCTTACCTTGTCCTGACATGTTTGCATTTATTGAGTGACTAAATTTATATTTTATATATTAACTGTTGTTCTCAATTTACAGTCACAAAGATCTCATGCACACTGTTTCATTTGGGAGAATAGAGATAAAAAAAATTAGGTGATACATGGGTCCGTGGGTATTTCTTCATTGTTCTGGGTGTTTTCTCATTGAACTTTTTCCAATTCATTGTCCTCATTCTTTATCTGCATTCAGCCCTATATTGTCTCTTTGTAGAGGCAGAGTTTTCAAAATAAAGAGACACAAATGAATAGTTTTTAAGTCTTTGTTTTTATTAAGTGCTCCTTGGAATTCAACTCAGGTCTCAGCACAATAATGTAAAATTTGGGGAAAAATATACAACCCAGTAGACCAAAAGTGGAAGCTAAAATGGAAAATATCTCCACAGCTACCATATACTTCCCTTTGATGCTCAGATAGGCTGGAATGAAGGAAAACCAAACAGCACAAAAAATCAGCATGCTGAAGGTGATAAACTTGGCTTCATTGAAATTATCTGGCAACTTCCTCGTTTGGAAAGCCACTATGAAACTGATGATGGACAAAAGGCCCAAGTAACCCAAGACAAGATAAAACATGTTGGAAGAATCGTCATTGCATTCGGCTATAATTTCAGTGATTAGAGAGTTATGGTCCAGATCTGGGAAAGGAGGAGAGATGGCCAACCATACTACACAAATAGTTGCTTGAAAAAGAGAGCAAGAAAGAATGATATATCTGCCCAATGTTTTCCCCATCCACTTTCTCAGGCTGGACCCTGGTTTTGTGGCCATGAAAGCCACAATGACAGTGATATTTTTGGCCAAGATGCAAGAAACCACTGCTGAGAAGATGAAGCCAAAAGCTGTTTGCTGGAGTAGACAAGTTATTGTCCTGGGTTGTCCAATGAATAAAAAAGAACAGAGAAAACAAAGAAAGAGGAATCCAAGGAGGGTGTAAGTGAGTTCTCTATTGTTTGCTTTGACAATTGGAGTATCTCTGTACTTTAAGAAAATTCCTAGCAAGAAGAGCGTGAGAAGGGAAAAAAATAGAGCAAGAAATGCTAAACAAGCTCCTAAGGGATCTTGATAAGATAGGAAAATTATACTTTTGAGAAGGCATTGGTCATGGTGTCTACTTGGATATTGATCCTCTGGACATTTGAAGCAGTCATTCATATCTAAGGAAAACAACAAGAAATCATACATTATTTGGATTTCTTTCTCCATTGGCCGATCCTTTTACTATCCAGGAAGTCCTTGACTTACAACAGTTCATTTAATGATCATTTAAAGTTACAACAATACTGAAATAAGTGACGTGTAACAGTTTTTCAAACTTAATGAACCATAGTGGTGCAGTGGTTAGGGTGCAGTATTGCAGGCTACTTCTGCTGACTACTGTCTGCCTGTAATTTGGCAGTTCAAATCTCACAAGGGTCAAGGTTGACTCAGCCCTTTGTTCTTCCGAGGTGGGTAAAATGATGGCCCAAATTCTTGGGGGCAATACGCTGACTCTGTAAATCGCTTAGAGAGGGCTGTAAAGCACTGTAAAACAGTATATAAGTCTTCATTGCTATTACTATTGTGCTCAATGATCTTTGGAGCATTCTCATGGTCCCGTGGTCAACATTCAGGCACTTTGGCAACTGACTCCTATTTAGTTGCAGGGTCACGTGATCCCCCTTTGTGACCTTCTGACAAGCAAAGTCAATGGGGAAGCCAGATGCACTTAACAGCCATGTTACTAACTTAACGTCTGTGATTCACTTAATCACTCTGGCAAGAAAGGTTGTAAACTCGGACAAAACTCAATTTGAAAATATGCTGTTGTTGTTCTTAATCAGGGCAACCTGGTCCAAATATAGGATGGAGCTACTGCTTCTGCTTTTGCCTTTCCACTCCAATCCAGGAGCCTGAAAATATCTTAATCCCTTCCTCTCTGTGGAAGCCCCTCAAATATTGGAAGACTGCCAACATGTCTCCCCTGGTCCTTCTCTTCACTAGACTAACCATGCCCTGTTCCTGGAAATGTTCATCATACATTTTATCTCCAGTCCCCTGACCATCCTGGTTAAAACTTGAAAAGTAGTAGGCATTTTCTTAGAAGAGTAGAAAGGGATGGCTACCTATGTTTAAAAATTGCATACCTTTCTTGTTTGAAATCTTCCCTCCTAAGCATGGAACACAATTGTAACAACAAAATTTCTCTCCTTCTTTCTTTTCTTTCCGAAAACCAGGAAGACAGGAAGGGTTGCACACAGATATTGGTTTTATCTATCCACAGAAAGAAAAGGGATTTCAGAACTGGAGAAATACTGAAGAAAAGTATTTCATTTTCAGTTATTCAGTAGCTCTCTGATACAATGTTTAGGTAGTAATTATCAGCCGAGCAGATATACAGTAGCTATAGATGAAAATAGATATATGAACTATTCCTGATTTTCTAGCACATAATTTCTGTACTTTATTCTAATATTCTTTCTCTTAACAAAGGTGATTTCTTCTGATGAGTTAAGAAAAATAAACCCATATAAATCATATATAATAGATAAGCATGGAGCCAAATGCATCAGATAAATTCATAAAATCATAACTTTACAAACCTTGTATTCTGTTATAATTTAATCAATTTAGAGCTGCATCAGTGGCTTTCTATCTTCCTAAATGTGATTCTAGGTGGCTAATAAAATTAAAATCAATAGTGTGAATAAGATATAACTTAAAAAAAACCAACTGTGACTTGTTTACTCTTCTGCCCTCAGTAGTAGAAAAGAAGATAGGAAAGAGTACACAATTGGAGGGGACCATGGAGATCTTCTAGTCCAACTCTCTGGTCAAGCAGAAAAACCTGTACCATTTCAGACAAATTGTTGTCCAAATTCTTCTTAAACACCTCCTGTGATGGAACACCAACAACTTCTGAAGGCAAACTGTCCTAAAGAAATTTCTCCCTATGTCTAGGTTGGTTGATGAGTTTCCATATATTTCTTCTTGTTCTGCCTTATAATAAAAAGCTATTCCTGAGATAATCCTAATAAGTCACTAACAGGATGGTGACAACATTATGAGACCATGTCTGGTACATAGTTCGAGCTCTGGTTTTAATCCTTTGAGAAATGAGAAAAAGTTCAGCTATAAGCTCTTGGGGTGATTCTGGTCTGCCCAATAGCTCTCAGCTCAACCCAGTCTGCATTTGGTGAAAAAAATGAAGGATAGGTTGCTCTACAAATCTAGATTGATTCCTCAAGATAGGACAAAATATAGGTGCTTGAAAATCAATTGGTCATTGAATTAGTAAATATTAGGGTACAC
The DNA here is from genome assembly GCA_023653725.1 of Bungarus multicinctus. NCBI lineage: Eukaryota > Metazoa > Chordata > Lepidosauria > Squamata > Elapidae > Bungarus > Bungarus multicinctus. The sequence goes on along the minus strand of CM042840.1, from coordinate 138,981,039 downwards.
AGATTAGTCACCTTATTTGGCATATAACAGCATTTTACATTTCTAAGGAAAAAAATTATTCAAATGTAAGAAATGAAAATATTTGAGATTTAATTATTGTCTCATTTGGATTCTTAGGGTGAAATTCATCACATACAGAGTCTGAATAAAGAACAGAAAAGAGCAACAAAGGTAATTAGGGGTTGAAAGCTAAAACATATAAGGAACAGTTGCAGGAATTGAGTTTGTCTAGTCTAGTGAAAAGAAGGACTAGGAGGGATATGATGGCAGTGTTCCAATATCTGAGAGGCTACCAGAAAGAAGAGGGGCTCAATCTATTTTCCAAAGCACCAGAAAAAAAGACATGAAACAATATATGGAAACTAATCAAGGAGAGAATCAACCTGGGATTAAGGAGAAATTTCCTGATAGTGAGAACAATTAACCAGAGAACAATTAACCATTGGATTGCCTCCAGAATTGGTGGGTGCTCCATCACTGGAAGCTTTTAAGAAGAGACTGAATTGCCACTTCATTGCAAAGATATAGGGTCTCCTGCTTCAGAAGTGGGAAGACCTCCAATGTCCCATCCCATTGACTAGAAGACCTCCAGTGTCCCATCCAACTCTATTATATGGTTATGGATAGATAGATACATCTAGAATGGTTTCTGTTTCTGAAAAAGAACATAAAGATACATGAGAATTTAAGAATATCTGGAATCTAGTATACTTTACCTGGTTAAATGCTTGGTGCCAAACAATCTTATCCTCATATACTGTTAAATATCTCCCATCTGAAATGTAAGGATTTACCCGTCCAATTTTAAGCCTGTGGAAGGAGTTGTTTGGGAAGACAACCAAGTTAATAATCTCAAGACCAGTTGGCATTTCTCCATGCTTATCCAGGAATACAGTATCTCCAGCAGAATTATTGAATGAAAGATCTTGAAGAAATTGATGAAGCTAGTTATAAGCAGGGGGAAAAGTTTAGTCACCTTTTGTTTTCTATGTGACAGGTGTTTTTTTAAAAGATATATAAGCAGGGATAGGCTGCTTGGGGTTCACAGGGTTTTGGGAGAGCACCTAGCTAAGATTTTGTGCAGTTCAGAAACCCCCCAAATCCCACTCCTGGCTGGCTCCACACCACTTGAAGGCAAGACAAGCAATAGATGAAATGTAATCATGAACAGAACCAACCTAGAACTAAGGAGAAATTGCCTGACAGTAAGAATAATCAACCAGTGGAACAGCTCGCTTTCAAAAATTGTGGGTGCTCCAACACTAGAGGCTTTTAAGAAAGGACTTGACAACCATTGGTCTAAAATGATATAGGGTTTCCTTCTTGAGCAGGGGCTTGGATTAGAAGAATTAGAATTAGAACAACAATAAGATTTTAGTTTTAATATACGACAAACTACTACTAAAACTAAAATCTTATGTTATCTCTGGACACCTACATAACTGGATAGAAGCATTCCTGTCAAACAGACAACAAATGGTCAAAATTGGGAGCATCCTCTCAAATTCTGTACCTGTCAACAGTGGGGTCACCCAAGGCAGTGTTTTAGGACCAACTCTCTTCATACTCTACATAAATGTCCTCTGTGATCATATTAAGAGCAACTGCATTCTCTTTGCTAATGATGTAAAGCTATTCAACACAACAGACAATACTACTCCCTCCAAAAAGACCTTGACTATGTATCAGAATGGTTAATCAAATGGCAACTTCAAATCTCAACAAATAAATGCTCTTACATATTGGCAAAAATATCATAAAATAAAATACAAGCTAAATAGTCAAGACATTGCTGAGGATTCAAACTTTGTCAAGGATCTTGGAGTACTCATCTCTAATGATCTAAGTTCTAAGATCCCACTGTAACTACATAGCCAAAAAGGCATTAAGAGTTGTTAATCTCATCCTATGTAGCTTCTTCTCTGGTAATATCACACTACTAACTAGAGCATACAAAATATTTGCTAGACCTATACTTGAATACAGCTCATCAGTCTGGAACCCATATCGTGTATCTGATATTGACACAATTGAAAAAAATCCAGAAATATTTCACAAGAAGAGTTTTCCACTCCTCTACTCATTACAGAATACCTTATACCACCAGACTTGAAACTCTAGACCTAGAAAACCTTGGAACTACTCCGCCTCTGGTTCGATTTAAATATAGTATATAAAATCATACATTGCAATGTCCTACCTGCAAATGAAAACTTCAGCTTCAATCATAACAATACAAGAGCACACAATAGATACAAACTCAAGGTTAACCGCACCAAACTTGACTGCAGAAAATACGACTTCAGCAACAGAGTGGTCAATGTTTGGAATACTCTACCTGACTCTGTGGGTTTCTTCCCCAAACCCCAAAAACTTTAACCTTAGACTGTCTACTATTGACCTCATCCCTTTCCTAAGAGGTTTGTAGGAGGTGTGCATAGGCGCACCAATCGTGCCTACTGTCCCTGTGCTATTGTTTTTTCTTTTTTGTAGAAATATCTATCTCATCTATTCAAAACTATATTCTTATACCTATATCTTGTAAGCGATTGACAAATCAAATAAATATTAAATTCTAAAAGATCTCCAAGGACTCTTCCAACTCTATTATTCTGTTATTCTGATATCTTAATACCACTTAATTAATCCAATAGAAGAAAAATTACCTTCCAGGTCTTTAGTTTCTGAAGATTAAAATCTTGGAGATCCATCCTTGCTCTCCTTTTTGACTGAGATGAATAGATTTTATGTAGAGCATGTGCCGCAGCATAGATGGCATTATAAATACTGTAGCTATGAGCAGCCATGGCCATCTCAAAAAAAGAACCAGGAAGACTCTCCAGCTTTTCCTCTCCAGTACATGTCTTGTTGACTTTTAATGTTCCAGTGGAATTTGGGAAAAGACACCCAAATGCTTGTTCCCAAAAATCCTTGAGAAAAAGATCTCCTTGTGTCCCATATGGCTGAAACCTCTGAAGAAATGTATGGAATCCCTGAACTTCATTGGACTGAACTGTCAGAGAAATGGCTCCTCCAAACTTCTGCAAATGCCAGCCTTGCTGGAAGCTCATTAATGCAAAATCGATTTGAGTGGTCATGACCCAGACTTTCCCACCAGGAATAATTTCTTCCGGTAGACTACTGTCTGTTTCTAACAATAAGGTCAACCAAATAAATGAACTTGTTTCTCCATAGACAATAAAGACATTGGCTTTTCCTTGCATCATGTGTCGGTTATATTTTTCAACTGTCTCCAATGTGTCTGCATACTCAAAAAGAAGAGCTTGTTTTGGAGTTCTTTCAATGAAAGCTGAACAGATCCCATTCTTGGAAAACAAGAACTGCAAGCTTTGCAGGAAAAGTGTTCCGCTGTTATCATCTACAATGAAGAGGCCAACCCAAGACCACCCAAAATGTTGCAACATGTAGATCATCCCCAAGCTTTGATGGGCTTCATTAGGGACAATGCGGTAAAAGGAAGGAGTTTTATACTTCTTTTCTGGGACAAAAGAGCCATATGTAATCTACAAAAAAAGCAATGAAATAAAAATAGACAAACAACAACAACAACAACAACAAGAGAAAGTCAATGGACTGATGAATGATTTTCAGTAAGTGCTAGCATGCTTTTGGCCAATTCAGTTCATAGTTCATTTGCTTAATGGAAATGAACATAATGTAGGGTGGGAAATCTGAATTTAGTAAGGGTAAAAGTGACTTCTAGTTATTTCCTATAATCAGAAAACTAATTTTCTTATCTCTAGTTTTGAGGTATGTTTGATTCTATGTACTAATATATTGAATTTTTAATGTTTAATTTTATAAACACTTTCTCCCTTTATCACTTAATGACTAAATACTGTACTCATTGATTATGAATATCCTGAGAGACAAACTGGTATGTGAAATGAATATTTATATACTTCATTGACCTTAGGAAATTAGCAGAATGATCTCTATTAGCTTACTTCATATAAAATGTATGATTTAGTTTTTCATAACACATAGTTTAATATATTAGTTAGATCTTTTTCCATCAATCTAATATATTCTTTTTCCAAATATGTTGGGTTTACAATGCTGATTTCTATGGCGCTGATTGATCTAAATAGTATAATGGTTTCTTTTCACTGTATCATTAAGATACAGAATATATATATTTTCTTCTTTTCAGTCCTGTTCCTGAACATGTGGGAGGAAATATACGGACAACTGAATAACCAAATTGAAAAGGACCTTGAGGTCTTTTAGTGCAACCCCCCTGCTCAAGCAGAAAAGTTTACACATTTCAGATAAAGGGTTTTCCAATCACTCTTAAAAACTTCCAGTAACCTTCTTTTCATAGAATAAATGTGAGCTCAAGTGAGCTTATTATTTTTGGCAGTATACATATTTTCCCCAATATCAGGCTCTTGCCTGCCCATTGTTCAAAAATTGACTAGTATTAACATAGAAGACAATCTTCTATTAAGATAATCCAGGAGACCCATAGAAATATCTGCATATTACTGTCAGGCTGCATAAGGAACCATATTACTGATGCAGGTGTAACTTCAGTTATACTGAACAGAGATGAAAATCATGTTTTTAACTCCTCTGGTGCAATAAAAAAAAAATCACTGTGAATAAAGCTGAAGAGAAGATATGAAAGAGACTGGGAGATACACATAAGTGTGAAACTGACAGCGGAAATGACCCATATGGAAGCACAAACAGAAAATGAGTTTGTGCTTCCATATGTTCATTCAACAATTTTGTAATCTATTGTAGCCGAGAAGGCAACAGATGAAGCAGTTGGCCCACTTGAAATGTTAAACACTATAGAGTCTTTAAAATGTTAGCAAAGGAGATGAAATGACTATGGGATGTTTATATGTGAGTGTGGTAATTAATTACTTTTTCATTTGGATATGTTCTCATAATTCTCCCATAATTAAAAATAAATAAATAAAAAAGAAAACAATTCCTACTATTCTCTACCTTATCAAACAATCTCTCACCAGAAAACTATTACTGAATAGCCATTAAAACAAAAGAAACCACATGGCTTTAAGGAGTTTTCCAGTCCTTAGATTCCTTGGGTGCTGTGAACAGTCAGCAGCTGTGGTTCCCCAAACAGGATTCCCTGAGCTGAGGCTGCGTGTTTCAATAATTCAGCGTGCTTTGCTCTGTTTCAAGAATTCAACGTGCTTTTGGACATCCTATTACAGCCTGTTCCAAACTAGCTTTTGCAGCGTGATAGCAGCAGCCATTGGAGCAATAAATCCCTCCCACCCAGTGGATCGAATAGCAACAATTAACCCTTTATTTGCTGACTCTTAATACTACCTCATTACTTTAATACTTAAAACACTGATTACTTCATTACCTCAAAACTTATAACTTTTCTACCTCATGACCTATATCAATGATTAGATAATCAATCTCTATAAAATAATTAATTTATCAATGGATCAATTGATTTATTATTTGGATTGATTAGTGTGATTAGAGCGTTTAGTGCAAATAGTGTGATTATTGATTAGTTTAAAAGATCAGGATTCATGTAATTTAATTGATTAGTAAAATTAGTGATTTAGTTAATTTAATTGACTAGTGTGATTAGCAATTAGTGTAATTAATTGATTAGCCTGGTTGTTGCTTAGCAAAAATTATTTGACTAGAGAGATTATTGTAATTGATTAATTGGTGTGATATTGGCTATATTGATTATCCAAAATTGTTTAATTAAGCAATTTAATCAATGTACTATCTCAACAAACCTACCATGCCAGGAAAAAAAAATCCAATGCCAAACCACAACCTAAAGAGAAAGAAATCCCCACCAATGAACCACAAGACTCCTGCACATGCCTTATATGCAATGAAACTCTAAAGGATAATGAAAATTCTACCAAATGTTCTCTATGTGACAATTATGCTCATCATGGCTGTTTAGGATTACCCAGGCAAATGACTCAATTCCTAGAATAATCATGCATTTCAATATTTCTGCCCATCATACAAATCTGGACAAATATATTGCCCTGTTTGAAAGAGCTGATACCATAGAAACACCCCTTGACACCATACTAGTATCCCTGGACACTTTAAAAGAAAGATTAACTAACCTTGAAAAAAAAGACACAACACAAAAACCCGAACATCCAATAGCTACCAACCACATCTCTACCCAGCAACTGCAACCTAATCCACAAAAAACCACCAATCCAACAAATAATGATATCCCAATCCTTGTCAGAGAAGCTGTCGAGCATGAACCGTCGAGTCCAAACACCATCTTATTTGGACTAGAGGACATCAATGATAATGATAACATCACAATTGTCCACAACTTAATCAGTAACTCTCAAGCATCAACCTTTTCCCCTGATGAAATACTTGACATTTCCCGCATCGGCCCAGAGTTCAAAAACAGAGAAGGCTCAGTGGCCCCACGCTTCTGCAGGGTAATTTGCAAAAATGAATCTAGCAAATGTAAATTCATTTATACTATAAATTCACTGATCAAAAGCAACACCAACCATAAGAACCTCCATTCTTGCCCTAACCTAACCTTAAAACAATGAGTTCGCTCCCATGAACTCCACACAGAACTCAAAAAATGTATAGACAATGGGGAGAAGGACCTGTACATTAATTCGATGCTGACTGTATCAAAAGTAGGTCACACAACCTGCAACTCTGCATCCAACCCTACCCCATCAATCCACCACCACCCAAGATTAGGCATGCATGCCCCTAACTACCTCAATTCCAACTACAACTGGACTTAAATGCCAGCTACTCAATGCAAGAAGCCTTGTGAATAAAATACCTGAATTTCTCCTCTTACTAAATATGGCTAAATTTGATATTATATTTGTCTATGAAACACGGTTTAACGCATTTCTCCCTGACTCTATTAACACAGTAAGAGACTGTCATGTTTACCAATCAGATTGTGAAATCCATAGAGGAGGTAGTGTTGCTATCTTCTATAAAAAGTCCTTACATCTAAAAAACATCCAAGCTACCCAGGAGCTTGCTCTTCCTGAGACCATTGTCTGTGAACTATCCTTAAATATCACATTTCGATTCTTACTATGTTACAGAGTCCCAGATAATGACATCAAACATGTAAACAAGCTAAATTCACTACTAACATGGGAAACATCCTGCCCACATGCTTTTATCTTTCTTGATGACTTCAATCTACCTCATATTAACTAGACCTTAAACAAATGTAAAACTGAACCCAACTTCAGAAGCTGATACAAAAATCTATGCCACCAGATAAAAATTGAATGGACTAATTATCACATTAAATAAAAGGAAAATCTTCTGCACACCAATTCCACCTATGGTTTTTACAATTTTGTAAACAACAAACTAAAAGACCTAAGTTCATCCCACCCCTGAAAGGACCTAATGGTAAATACTACAATGACTACACCATTAAAGCCAACATCTTTAAAATATTCTTTGGCTCAGTATTTGTAAACAGCAATGGATCATGCCCAGTATTTCCTAGCCGAACCACAGAAAACTACAATGATCTAATACATATTGATTTTACAGGAGACAATGTTGAAAAAGCATTATGCAATCTAAAACTATCTCTATCTATTGGACCGGACAGAATATGTGCCTACTTCTTGAAAAAGCTATCCATTGCCATAACCAAACCTCTAAGCATAATCTTTGAAAAATCCTTCAAGCCTAGCTCTTTGCCTAATCTATGGTCACTAGCCACATTCATCCCTATCTTCAAAAAGGAAGACCCCAGCCTAATTGAAAATTACAGACCAATCTCTTTATGCTGCGTCACCTGTAAATTCATAGAATAAATTATTAACCAATCCATCATCCTCGACTTAGAGATAAACAACCTACTCTCTAAAAAACAATTTGGTTTCAGAAAAAAACTAACCTGTAATCTGCAACTCTCACACTGCAAAAGCATATTGACTATATAACTCAATCAGGGCAAAGTAATAGACACAATTTACATAGACTTGTGTAAAGCCTTTGATTCAGTGGTACACGACAAACTACTCCTAAAACTAAAATCTTATGGTATCTCTGGACATCTGCATAATTGTATAGAAGCATTCCTGTCAAACAGACAACAAGTGGTCAAAATTGGGATCATACTATCAAATTCTGTACCTGTCAACAGTGGTGTCCCCCAAGGCAGTGTATTAGGACCAACTCTCTTCATACTCTACATTAATAACCTCTGTGATCATATTAAGAGCAACTGCGTTCTTTTTGCTGATGATGTTAAGCTATTCAACACCATCGACAATACTGCTACCTTTCAAAAAGACCTCGACTATGTATCAGAATGGCCAAACAAATGGCAACTTCAAATCTCAACAAATAAATGCTCTGTCTTACATATTGGCAAAAAAAAAAAAAAAATCAGAAAATAAGATACAAGCTGAATAGTCAAGACCTTGATGATGATCCAAACTCTGTAAAGGACTTTGCAGTATAATGATCTAAGTGCTAGAGCCCACTGTAATTACATAGCCAAAAAGGCATTAAGAGCTGTTAACGTAATCCTGCGTAGTTTTTTCTCCGGCAATATCACACTACTAACTAGAATATACAAAACATTTGCTAGACCAATACTTGAATACAGGTCATCAGTCTGGAACCAGTATTACCTATCTGATATTAATACAGTTGAGAAAGTCCAGAAATATTTCACAAGAAGAGTTCTCCACTCCTCTACTCGTTGCAGAATACCTTATGCCACCAGACTTGAAATTTTAGACCTAGACAATCTAGAACTACACCGCCTTCGGTCCGATCTAAGTATAATACACAATATTGCAATGTCCTACCTGTCAATGAATATTTCAGCTTCAACCATAACAATACAAGCACACAATAAATACAAACTCAAGGTAAACCGCACCAAACTTGATTGCAAGAAATATGACTTCAGCAACAGAATGGTCAATGTCTGGAATAGTCTACCTGACTCTGTGGTTTCTTCCCCAAACCCCCAAAATGGTAACCTTAGAATATCTAATATTGATGTCACCCCTTTCCTAAGAGGTCTGTAGGGGGTATGCAGAAGCATACCAATGTGTCTACCATCCCTATCCTACTGTTTTCTTCTTATATGTACCCATTTCATGTATTCATAAGTATGTTTATACTTATACCTGTTATCTTATAATTCCTTGACAAATAAATAAATAAATAAAATAAAACAATTTTGGGAATGCTAAGAGGAAGAGGAAACAGGAGGCATGGGAAAATGACCAACTGTTTTGAGGCAACCTTGTAGATTCTTCATTTCAACCCTGAGCTACAAATATTTTCCTTTACAGAAATGTGTTACCTGTGGAATTTTGTAGAGGCTTAAGATGTCTGCCATGCCCATGGAAACATCATGGCCAATCCCCCCAATGACAGCGATGAGATTTTTCTCCATGCCACATTGGAAGTTGGGAACAAACTGGTCCGTTTTTGAGAGTAGATCCAAGATATTGCGATAGACTGTCATTGCATCATAATAACTGTCATAAATATGGAATCCAAGGGTGGTATTGGGCAAAAGATGGGTATCCTTATTTATCTCATTTACAGCAAATACCAAGGCCAGCAGATGCTGGTAGAATTTGGTGATTATGCTACATATCAACACAGAAATATATTGCAATTTTAGTAATGTTCATCTTTGTACTACACAAAACAAATGCTTGTTTTATTGAACTCTCTTTCAGTCCAACTCTATATTTCCATTATAAAATAGAATAAAGATCCTTTGTCCAATCTTATTCCTTACAATTTTTTCTACCTATGAAAATTCACCTTATTTTACATTCATGTAATGGTGTAATGTATTATTGTATTTATTGTAATATGCTTCTTATAAAATGTTTGAAGCAGATTAATAAAACAGTTTGGTATGATATCCAAACCTTGACTATACATGCAAACTAATATTATACAATCAAAATTCTGGAAAGGATGAAAACAGAATCCTCTGTCCAAGCCATTTTCTTCATACTGTCAAGAGAAGTTCTATGTAATCATAATTCTCAATAAGAATCAGAAAAATGATTTCTAAAAAAATATGGAGATATGTTGAGTTCAGTCCTTTCACTATTTACTAGCCATGCCTTCTACAGAGTTAATTATGAGCATCTTTTCTATCACTACCATTTAATCATTGTAACTCCTTGAACACTGTGAGTAAACGGTGGCATTTTAATATTACAAACATTGAATTGAAAATAAAACTCCTTACACTGGAAGATCAAGACTTAGCTCCTGCAAGGGGTGTTTCATGTAGTAAACCTCACCTAAAATATACATTATCTGAGACAGCATTCCTCCTATAAACAGATCACCTGACTGATACCGCTCGTGAAGAACAGGGAAAGGATTTGTTGTGGGGCATTTCATTTTAACTAGCTAATATGGTGAAGAAAGACTTCTGATTTGGTTTTGATATCAGACGAGAGGATTGTTTGTAATGGAGATTCTCCTGTGATGAATCTGCCTGAGCAGCAGGTTGGACTAAAAAACCTCCAAGATCCCTTACAAGTCTGTTACTCTGCTCATGGGCTGCAATCTAACTAAAGTCATGAACATTAAAAGAATTATAACAACAGTAGATCATAAACATCAAGCATGTTATATGATTTGATCTCTACAACTACTCAATAAAGAGATGACATTCTTAATAGTTAAAATGGAGAATCTATGCCCAAGCCAGTATCATTAAATGACACCCAAAGAAGAGCTTATAACATATTTTGGTCATGCATCAAGCTCTCAGTTTCATAAAGAAAATATACTTTACCCTGTAATTATCTCCTGTCACCAAGTTTATCATTTCACGTTCATTATAAGTCATTTTTACTGGTCCTACAGATCTCCCCCATGTTTATTGCATTAATAATAATTCAGGAAAAGGCAGGTGACAGGTTTGTAAATTAGGAGGAATGTGTAACAAAAGAGAAAATGGTCAGGGACAAAGAAGAATAGATGTTGGATTCAATCAGAAACATTTTCTGAAATCTTATTTTGCTTGTTGGCTATGAGGGAGCAGAGGTGACTTCAATTCAGATCTTGGGGGGGAGGAATAACAACACTAAGTTAGTATCACAATACAAATGAATACCCGGTGGAATATTTCTAATTAGAGTACTTGGCCCATCTGTCTCAGGTGCTCACTGTGTTTTAGAAACAAATAAGCACAACTAAAACTTCTTTTTTAATTTATTGTGTTCATAAAGTCAGGTCCCAATATCAGGAAGTGGATGGGAAATGAGACATGTTAACTGTACTCTTCCAGCTTTAGTAAATCACACATATTTCTTTTCACATTGCTATTTCTTTATATGAAAGAGAATCAAAGTTCTCTCCTTTTAATCTGGGATGGGGGTCAACACACAGACATATACACTAACTGTTTATCATCAACATACTTACACATTTGTACTGTAATCAGACTGCTTGCATAAACAATTTCCCACTCAAAAATTTCATTTCATTCTTTCTCCAAGCAAATCAATCATTACTTATAATTCATTTCTGAGCGCTTTTTCACAAGCCAATGACCTCCATTTTCTAAATAATTTTGTATATTGTTATTAGAGAGTTTCATCCTCCAGGTTTGGAAATGATTACACACATACACATTCAAACACATTTCCAGACCTGGGGAAGTTTTGTCCCTTTAAATCTCTACTTTTTCTTTCTTTAGCAACCTGTAGTTTATACTCAGAGCAGTGGCACAACTCAAGGAGCAGGTCCAATCACAAATGTGATTGTGGGCCCGAACCACTACCTGCCTGCTCCCACAGCTCTAAATCCAATCCAAAAAGCCAACTTAATTATCTGGCTGGCCAGACATGTCACAATTACATTTCGTTTTGAACTGCAGCAGCCCCAATTGGAATCTATACACAGGTAAAGGATATTTTTCTTCAATTATATATAGCTTTCCAAGATGGTGGCCGGAAGCCAGGTTTGTGTAAAGCTCCGCTGCGGGTCTGGGGTCTCCGATTGAATCCCATCCTCCTCGGTCCTCACCGATATCAGAGATGATTGAGGGACCAAGGGAGAGTCGGACGATGCCAGGGAGACGTTGGAGGCACTGGAGCGGCCGTTTTGATGACCACCCAGGCTACCCGAACTGCTCCTCGGGTTGCTGTGGGCGGCAGTGACCCTGCCTCGACTGCGGCAGCCGCGCCCTATCCATTGCAGCTGCCGCAAGTTTAGAGCCTCCTACTGGCCCCCATCCCCCTCGATCCTCACCGGAGATGGAGATGATTGACAGACCGAAGGGGAATCCGACAATGCCGGGAGGGCGATGGAGGCGTTTGAGGGGCCGTTTTGAAGGCTGCCCGGGCTACCCAAGCTCTTCCTCAAGTTATCATGAGCGGCAACAGTCTTGCCTCGACTGCAGCAACTTTACCTCATCTGCTGCGGCTACCACAGATGGCACCACAACCACTGCAGATGGGGGTGGCCCTGGCCCAGCTGTCATGGAGGGCACTACAAAAGCCATTGTGGCTATCGCGGGTAACATTAGACCTCCCACGGGTGACACCACAACTGCCGCGGGGAAAGTCAGTACTACAAATGGCATCACAACCATCGTGGGCGAGATTGGCCTTGCCCCGACTGCCACGGATGATGCCACAACCACCGCGGCTTTATCTCCTCCCTTATCCTTAGCTCTACCTCCAGTCTCAGATTAGTTTTGGCCGCGGTTGGGGGCATGGTCCCATCAGTTATGGCAATAGCCAGCCTTAAAGATCCAGTGGAGAGGCCTTTGCGGCCTTGGTGGCATCAACGTCGCAGACAGTGGTGTAGAAAATGGCAACATCGACAGCTGACACAGGTGATGACATCAGCCCCAATGATGGACCCCCCTGTAGTACCCCAAATGGCCAGTTCATCGATGACCTTGACACCCTCATCAGCGACGATAGACCAGACAATATTAACCCTGGTGACAATGACCCCGGCAACAGTGGCCTTAGCTATGGTGAGCCCCTTGACAGCAACGAGTGTGGTGATAACTCAAAGACCTCGACCATGGTGGTGACGACGACGATGGAGGCCCGGCTGGGGCATCTCCCAGTTTGATGATGGTGGTGAACCCAACAACGGTGGCCCCATTGACGACGGTAGAGACGACGACCAGACAACCCCGAGGGCGACGATGTCAGCGACGACGACAGGTCTTGATGACATCACCTGGTTCAACGACAGCAACGGCCTCAACTTCAGCAATCTCGACCTCGGAGGCCTTGACGGCAGCAATGGCGCGGTGGCCTCAGTGGCGACGGCGGCAGAATGAGATGGAGATGACGGTTGGGCATCCTCAGACCTGTCCTTGGTTCCAGCCCTAATGACCACGGTATTGGCCACGGGGTTGGCTGAGATCATTGCCGATGGGACACGAAGATCATTCTGACCAGGCCCAACCTGCCAAGTCTCCACATCGCCAGTACTGGACATTGAAACGCAGTCAGCTGAGCCGCTGAAATATTCATCTACAGACTTATGGGCCTTAAGGAATGTCCCCCATTCCTTGGTGTGGCCCTCCAGACTTCCAAAGGCTTACCTTAAGGACGGATCGTGGGATCCCGAGAGGTGGCATGGCCATAGGAAATGCTCTGGGCGTGGTGCCCGTTTATACCAATTTATATCCAAATTTTTATCAGGGTTAGGGAGGGCAACCAGGCAGCGGTTGGGGGAAAACCCACCTGAAACAGGGGCCAGACCGGGGGTCACATATGACTGGGAGGTCTTGGGATCAGGGGTGGTCGGATCGAGGATGGGGGTTTCTTTCCAGGGGGAGAAAGGGATGGCTATTGACACAGTTGGCGGGAGAGGCAGATATGGCATTGACAGGGGGCCTTATCATGTTATGGGAGCTTGTCCCTGCTGTTTATGAGTGGTGGCGTGCTCCGACCCCCAGGTCATATCCCATTCCCTGGGCTGTTCGAATGATCTGGCCCTGGGCCTTCGACTGATATTATGCAACGCCAGGTCTGTAATTAATAAAGCTCCCCTCATTTATGATTTAATTGAGGAAGGAGGAGTGGACCTGGCGGGCATCACCAAAACCTGGCTGGGACAGGAAGGGGGTGTTCCTCTGGTGGAGATGTGCCCAGCCAGGTTTCGGGTCTTTCATCAGCCGAGGGCTCAGGGGAGGGGTGGGGGAGTTGCAGTGATTATTCAGGAGGATCTAGATCCTAGGGAATCCACTGTCCCTCAGATGACCGGATGTGAATCCCTCTTTGTAAAGTGTGGTTCCGGGGTTCAGATGGGTCTATTGATCACATACCTGGCTCCCTGATATATGACATCGGCCCTGCCTGAGCTCCTCGAGGTTATAGCCAGCCTGGTGGTTGAGACCCCCAGGCTGATGGTCATGGGAGATTTCAACCTGAGATTTCAAGGAGACTACTCAGGAGTTCTTGGCTTCCATGACAGCCTTGGGCCTGACCCAACTAATTAGGGACCCCACTCACACTGGGGATCACATCTTGGATCTAGTTTTTATCTCGGGACAGTGGCAGGATGCTCTTGGTATAGGGGATGTTGTTATTGAACCCTTGTCATGGTCAGATCATTCGCTCCTTAGACTAGACTTCCAGACTGCACCCCCTCATCACAGGGAGGCGGGACGATTGTTCTGCCCCAGATGCCTGATGGACCCAGATAGGTTCCTGATGGAGCTTGGGCCGTTTCCCGGTATTCGAACACATGACTCGGTTGAGGACCTGGTGGCCACCTGGGATAGGGTGGTGGCTAGGGCCCTTGACCGAGTCGTGCCCTTCCAGCCTCTGACCCGATGCAACTCTCACTCAGCTCCTTGGTTTTCTGAGGAGCTGAGGGAGATGAAACATCAGAAAAGATGCCTAGAGAGTGGTTGGAGGACCACCTGCTCTGGATCTGACCGAACACTATTGCGATCCTATATTAGGACCTATCTAGTAGCGATTGAGGCGGCAAAGCATTCTTACTTTTCCGCCCTAATTGCATCCACAGGAAATCACCCAGCCACCCTCTTTAGGGTGACCCGCTCCCTTTTAGAAGTGGGAACGTGGGAGGATCCTCTGCAGGTATGGGCTGAGGACTTTTCGAATTTCCTGCTGGACAAAATCACTCAGATCCAGAATGGGTTGAACTCTGACTGGGCAACTCTGGATGGGAGGTCGAGAGCGGAATTAAAGAGGTCGTCTGGGAAAAGTTTGACCCTGTGACCCCCAAAGACGTTGACAGGATGCTGGGTAGGCTTAATGCTACCACCTGTTTACTGGATCCATGTCCCTCCTGGCTGGTATTAGCCACTCAGGAGGTGACACGAGGTTGTTTCCAGGGTATTATTAACGCTTCCTTGAGCGAGGGATTTTTGCCTGCTGCCTTGAAAGAGGCGGTAGTCAGACCCCTTCTCAAAAAAATGTCCCTGGACCCAACTTTATTATCTAATTATCGTCCGGTCTCCAACCTTTGCTTTGTAGCAAAGGTTGTTGAGCGTGTGGTGGCACAACAACTTCCCCAGCACCTTGATGAAGATGTCTACTTAGATCCATGCCAATCTGGCTTCAGGTCCGGATACAGCACAGAGATGGCATTGGTCATGTTAGTGGATGATCTTTGGATGGCCCGTGACAGAGGTTATTCCTCTGCCCTGGTCCTATTAGACCTCTTGGCGGCTTTCGATACTGTCGACCACAATATCTTATTGCAACGACTGGAGGGGTTGTGATTGTGGGCCCTAACCACTACCTATCTGCTTCCCACAGATCTAAATCTAATCGAAAAAGTCAATTAATTCTCTGGCTGACCAGACATGTCACAACTATGTTTCGTTTTGAGCTATGGCAGCACCAATTGGGAGCTATACACAGGTAAAGGATATTTTTCTTCAATTCAATCCTGTATGCAATTATTATAGATGCACATCTAAGAATTTTTAATAGAAATCACAAATAAATTGATTAAGACAAATTATCTGAGTCTTCCCATTTAGACAGGCAAAGCTTTTTTATTACCTGCTAAACTCCAGGTGACAAGAACAACAAACCTTTTTTTTTCCTTTCTACCACACATAACAGCATAAACTTTGGTCAGCCCCAATGTGTGAATCATCTTACTGCATGGAGGAGCCTCCCAACCTCTAATATTTTTCCCTAAAAGACTACTCTATTTTCAATTTGGGATTTTTCCTAATTGTTTTAGTGAATTTCACACTTTTATTTGAAGTTACACTCATTGTTAAGCACTAGAGTTTTATTACCTGTCTCAGCCCTGGGTCTTCTGTCTCTTCTCTTTCTAGTTTGAATTTCCCAACAGGCACTGGCTTATTTTTAAAGATCCAAACCCTTATCTTTCTAGTTTGGATCTCCCAGCAAGTGCTGGCTTATTTTTAAAGATCAAGATCTTCGTTCACTCAATGTTTGCACCTGGCCAGGGCTCTCATGGGCAAGTTTGAACTCCACTTTTCTTTTTAAAGACAACTTTTATTGTTTAACGTGTTCCAATGGACTCCATGGAGAACATGGCACTAATTTTACCAGTTCCAGATAGACACTCCTATGCCTGTTTCCGAATATAACACCAACCTACCTATTTCCCAGTCCTTAAGGAGTTTTGCAGTTCCTTTTCTTTGGAATCAAGCTAATATCCCTCCTTAGCTAATACCCCTCCTTTTATGTCTGGCTGGGACTCCCCCTTCCACAGAATATTCAACAAACTTGCTTCATCTGTCACTTTGGAGCAAACCTCTATCAGGAATGTCTCCATCTCATTCTTCCATTTATGCAACACTCCCCCCTAATAAAATTATCTAGTCACCTAGAGGGCACAGTTCCACAGCTCTCAGTGAAAGCCTCTTTGGTTAGGGCATTCAGGTTAGGCAGAATCGGAGCTTGCCAGCAAATGACTAGGTCAAAGTCACTGGATAAATTTTTTCAAAGAGCATTCTTGACTTTGCCTCTGGTCCCAGCTGATTTCTTCCATTTGTCATTGTGAAGGCCACTGAATTTCAAGGAATTCAGCTTGTGAAGAGCTGAACGCAGCCAGCTCAAAGGAACAATGCCTTTGAGCCCTATGTTCAGGCGCCAGAAAACGTAAGGTCCTAGAAGTTTCCCTGAGCCATGGAGATGCCAAAGAGTGAGACTCAAGATGAGGCTTGCAAAAACCTTTTTTATTCTTTGGCCAAAGCAAAAAAAATCGGGATGAATACTATATCCAAAACATACAGACAAAATGCATATAAGGAATAGCTACACCTTGGGAGAATGGCTCAGAGTAATTATATACATTTTACCCTGATAGAAACTAAGTTTATCCAGTCAGAGACAAAGATTCATTATTAATTTGGGCAATGTCTTGCCCATGCCCTTCTCTTCTTTATCCATGGAATGTTCTTTGGATAGATCTATCTATCTATCTATCTATCTATCTATCTATCTATCTATCTATCTATCTATCTATCTATCTATCTTGTAAAATCTACCTACCTACCTACCTACTTACCTACTTATCTAGCTATCTAGCTATTATATATCATCTCTCTACCTATCTATCTATTATCTATCTATTTATTTATCTATCTATCTATCTATCTATCTATCTATCTATCTATCTATCTATCCACCCACCCTCTGTCTCTGATAGAGATAGCTATCACCTATCACCTATCACCTATCTATCTGTCTGTCTGTCTGTCTGTCTGCCTGCCTGCCTGCCTGCCTGTCCATCATTCTATCTATCTATCTATCTATCTATCTATCTATCTATCTATCTATCTATCTATCTATCTATCTATCTATCTATCTATCTATCTATCTATCTGTGGAGCAGGATGTTCATGGGAATTGTCTTCAAGAATGTGTCTAGCTCTGAAGCAAATTGCAGAGGTGAGAAACCAGATAGAAAAGAATACAGTTCTCCTATAGAATGAATTCCTAACAAACGATTCCCATCCTTAGCAAAACAATACAAACAACTTCTTTAACAGATACTAAGAGCAAAGGTTAAATTGATTCATGTCAAAATGTCTTTTCAAAACAATGAGCCTTTGCAGACACCATGCTGGGTACATATCCTGTTCAGAGTTGACTAATGCAAGCAAGGAAGGTCAAAACCTGGCACCTTGTCAGATCCGTGTATCTGTCATTCTTCATTGGAAGAAGAAGGGGAGGAAAGTTGGTACAACTAATCCTTTTTGATGTAACCTGAATATATTAAATTTTATATTGAATCTGTATAACTTGCACATGATATACAATGGGTGGACTGGAGCCAGATGTCTAGAAATTTGTTACCTCTTGGAGAGATAGCAAAAGGAGGAGGGACCATAAAAATTCCAGCTCTGAAAGATACTCCCTGGAAAACTTTTCTAAGATACATTCCCAGAAAGGGGGGCGGGGGATTAACATGTTGGTTCTTTGTTTGACTAAATCTACATCAGAATAAGGAGAGGGGTTCTAACTCCCTTTACTGTATGCCTGGAAGCATCTTAGATTCTGCTTTGACTAATAATTGGATCACTTCCTTTCAATAAAGAATTCCTTTTGAAGTCCCTAGCTTTCAGAAGTTCATTCTTTTTTGGTTGAAGGGGAAAAGTCCATGCTTACATAAAGCACAATCTTCAGTAGAGGTCAACCTGGAGAGGAATTTTTTTTGTTGTTAAAAAAAAAAAGAACTTCACTCTACCAAGGGGACCCTGCAAAAATGTCTAAATATAGTAAGGAGCAAGGTGAAGACACGGGCTTTCTGTACCCATCAAAGACAGTGAAGCTGCCTGTGAAAATTCCACAAAGCACCGGTGGTCTATAGGTATAGGAAAGAGAGACAGCTGGGATGGAAGAACCAAGGGAGTAACCGTCACCCGGGGTAACCATAAATCTGGGTGGAAAATGGAGCTGGAGGCCCTCTCTAATCAGGAAGAATGGGTCGAGGAACCATTGGCAGATGACTGACTGAAATGGTACATAAATTGCCTCATGAGAGAAGCCCTGGAGGACCTCAATGTGAGGGATGAACCAGGTCACCAACATAGGAGAGCAAGGGAACCAGAAATTGAGATAACCCAAGCCATCACCCCTGATCCAGCTGAGAATGATTGGGCATTGGAACAAGCTGGAGGACCAGCAGCCATACCAGGTACCTGACTCCTTGCCACTCCAGAGCAGTGGATTAACCCTGGCTAACCCAGAGAATACAACTGCAGAGAAAGGTCCTGCCCTTGGGGGTAAAATTTGATGGGGACCCCAGAAACTGGGATTCTTCCTGGAGCAAGTTCTCACCTACATGTAAGAATACAGGTAGAATTTTCCAATCCAGGGGGCCCAAGTGCGAGTCATCACCCTGATCCTAGAAGGAGCAGCAGCCAGATGGATGGTGAGTCTCCACAATGTCAACACCCCAGAACTGATTGATTGATTCATGACAGCCCTATGCCACCCCTTGCTGATAGAAAAGCCTGCAACTGCATTAGAGTTGTAAAGCAAGGCCGTTGCCCAGTACTGAGTACATCAAGGAATTTCGTGATCTGACCGGCCAAGTCAACTGGCCAGAAGATATCCTAGTCTGTTGGTTCAAAGATGGACTCAATGATGACCTGTACACTGCATTCCTGGTCCTTAGGTCCCCCAACCTCCTGAATGAATGGTACCTGATGGCAGAAGAGGTGGAGATAGACATGACCCATAACCAGTACCACAGTGGCAGAGTTTGGAGAAGATTCCCACCCAGGGAAAGTGGGAATTTTTCTAACCCCAAACCAACATGACTCCAAGGCCATCTTTAAGTGTTGAAAAGAGGGGCACTGTGCAGCAGAATGCCATTCAAAAATGCTTCCCAGAATGCCAGGCCACCCATCAGGGAGGAAACCTGGAAAATCCAACCCTCGAGAAAAAGAAACTGGCCTGAGAAGCTGTGAGGTTCCGGTTCCTCCCAACCCAGAGGAAGAATCCCCAATGCCCCAAGGAGACCTGTGCCAGTCCAAAAGTGATCCAGAAGATAACCTGCTGATAATCAACCCAATAGAACCACTCACTCTACCCCTAAGACTGTTTATTCCCAGCCAAGGGAAGGGGAGGAAGTTGCAGTATTACTGGATTTGGGATGCATCTGGTGCCTAATCAACCCAACCCTAACAGAGAAATTGGGAATCCAACTAAGGAAAATGGAAAATCCCATTGCTTTCTGCCAATTAGATGGAATTATAGTGGGGGGGGGGGGGGGCAGCCAGTTTTGCCACAGAACCATTGAAAATAAGACTTGGGAACCATAGTGAGATGCTCACATTCATTGTAGCACTAGGAATGGAAGGGCAACTAGTCCTAAGACTCACATGGCTACGGAAATAGAATCCAAAAATAAACTGGAAGAGAGTAACCGTACATTTCCAGAAACATGTAGCATTTGCAAACAGCCCAGAGGAAAGGGAACAAAGAACCAGCCATGGCTAGTGAGCTGGCTGAACCCATTAACATGCCCAAAGAGTACCAGGATAGACCAAGTATTTAGCGAGGAGGCTTCTGTTGAACTCCCACCCCATCACACCACTGTCTGAGCCATTGAAATCCTACCATGGGCTAAACTTCCAAAACTGAAAATGTACTGCATGTCCCCCAGAGAACTAAAAGAACTCAGAGCATTTATCAATAAAAATCTAAAAAGGGGTTTCATCAAATCTATCCAACCAAAAATAGCACCCCAGTATTATTCCACAAAAAGAAAGATGGCTCTTTGTGTCTATGTGTGGATTACAAAAATCTTAATACGATCAGTGTGGAAAATATGTACCCACTCCCACTCATGAAGGACATTCCAGCCCACCTCAATAAAGGAAAAAAAAAAATCAAAGTTAGACCTACAAGAGGCATACTACTGCATCAGAATAAGGGAGGGGGATGAGTGGTAGATGGCTTTTAATACCCCACTGGGATGCTACCAATTTAAAGTGCTCCCTTTTGGACTAAAAGTATCACCTGCTGTGTTCATGCAATTAATTAATGAGACTCTCCATTATTTTTTGTAAAAAGGGGTTCCAGTTTATCTTGATTATATTTTAATCTAAACCAAAACAAAAGAAGAACACATCAAGTTACTCCGAGCAGTTCTCACAAAACTCCAAAATGCCAAACTATAGTATATGCAAAACTCTTTAAATGTGAATTCCATCAAGAAAAAATTGACTACCTAGGATACAAAATATCCCACAAGGGAATAGAGATGGACCCACAAAAAGTAAAAGCTGTCATCGAAACCCATACTTGCAAACAACTGCAAAGCTTCCTGGTTTTTGTAAACTTTTACCGCCAGTTCATTCCAGCTTTTGCGAATATCACCCTCCCCATCACAAACTTGTTAAAAATGAAAGGGAGGGGGGGAGAAACCCAAACCAAGGCAACCCCTTATCTGGACAATGGAATGCCAAGCGGCATTCGAAAAACTTAAACAATTGTTCTCAACAGAACCAATTCTGAAACACCCAGACCCTGAACAACCATTTGTCATCCATGCAGATGCTAGTGATAAAGCAGTTGGAGCAGTTCTACTCCAAAAGAATGGGAGTGGACAATTACAACCATGTGCTTATACTTCCAAGAAACTGACAGTAACCAAGCAAAGATGGGCATATGGGATAAAGAGGCATATGCTTTGCGATGGGCACTCCTCAATTGGAGAGATTTCCTAGAAGGGAACCAAATCCCCTTTGAAGTCTGGACTGATCAAAAAATCTAGAAGCCCTGAAAACTTCACGGAAACTTTCAGAAAAACAAGTAAGATGAGCTCAATACTTTAAACAGTTTAATTTCACTCTCAAATATCTCCCAGGGTAAAAAATTTCTTGGCAGATGCCCTGTCCAGGAAACCCCAATACAACAGCAAGAAAAATTGAAGTTATAAAACCCATGATCCAATCAACCCAACTTGCAGCCAAAGTAATCCCCCAGGCACAAGGAAAGAAAGAATGACTGACTGACAATGCAACGACTTCAATATTTAAGGAGGTACTATTTAAGGACGACTGGCTCCAGGCTAACAAAAACATTTGCTTACTCAAAGATAGTCTAGCCTGAGTAGAAAATAAACTTTACGTCCCTGCCAGCCAGACGATGGACCTCATGAAACAATGCCACAACTCAAAAATTAAGGGACTCTTTGGTTTTGTAAAAACCCTGCACCTTATCAAAAGACAATTTTTGCTGGCCTTCTCTCAAAAAGGACATTGAAAACTATGTTGCTAGTTGCCCCATCTGTGCTGCTGCAAAAAGAAGACAAGGAAAATCTCCTGGACTTTTACAAGCAGAACCTTTAGCATCCTGGAAAGAGATCTCTATAGACTTTATAGTGAAGCTCCCTGAAAGTGCAGGAAATACTGTCATATGGGTTATAATTGATCTTTTTTCAAAACAGGTTCATTTTGTACTACGCCAAAAGATCCCAAGAGCCAAGGCCTTGGCAAAGATGTTTTTAATACAGAGGTTATTTATTTATTTATTTATTTGATTTATATACCGCCCCCTCTCCCCGAAGGGACTCGGGGCGGTGAACAGCCAATAAAAACACATATACAAGGTACAATATATGAGACAACATAAAATATTAAAATTTAAAAACTAAAATACAATATGGCTCTAATAAAATATAAGCAAGTATTAAAAAGATTAAAACCCGATTAAAATTTAAAAACCCCTAGGCCAGTCCGGCCTGCCGAAATAAATGCGTTTTGAGCAACCGACGGAAGGCCATGAGATCGGAGGCGGCCCTTACCTCCGGGGGTAATTCATTCCAGAGAAGGGGTGCTCCCAATGAGAAGGCCCGTGCCCTCGGGGTCGCCAGCCGTCCAGCCGGCGGCACCCCGAGGAGGCCCACTCTATGGGAGCGTACCGGTCGGTGGGAAGCCGATGGTGGCAGGAGGCGGTCTCGCAAGTAACCTGGTCCCAAGCCATGGAGCGCTTTAAAGATAGTGACCAAGACCTTGAAGCGCACCCGGAGGGCCACCGGGAGCCAATGCAGCACGCGTAGAAGTGGCATAACATGGGAGCCCCTAGGTGCCCCCATTACCACCCTCACGGCTGCATTCTGCACCAACTGGAGCCTCCGGATGCTCTTCAAAGGCAGCCCCATGTAGAGAGCATTGGCATAGTCTAGGCGGGAGATCACCAGGGCGGAAGTGACCGTGCGAAGCGCATCCCGATCCAGAAAGGGTCGCAACTGGTAGATCCTATGGACCTGTCCAAAAGCCCCCCTGGCGACGGCCGCCACATGATCTTCCAATGACAGCCATACATCCAGGAGGACACCCAGATTGCGGGCCCTCTCTGTGGGGGCAAGAATTTCCCCCCCCCCCACAGCCAGCGATGGAACCAGCCGGCTGTATCGGGGTGCCGGAAAGCACAGCCACTCAGTCTTAGATGGGTTGAGCTGAAGCCTGTTCCGCCCCATCCAACACCGCACGGCCTCCAGGCACCGGGTCATCACTTCGACGGCTTCATCGGGGTGGCCCGGAGTAGAGATGTACAGCTGGGTGTCATCAGCGTACTGATGGAACTCTACCCCAAAGCCACGGATGATCTCACCTAGCGGCTTCATATATATGTTGAACAGGAGGGGCGAGAGCTCCGACCCCTGAGGCACCCCGCAAACCAGGGGCCTTGGGGCTGACCTCTGCCCCCCTGCCAACACAAATTGCGAGCGGTCAGAGAGAAAGGAGGAGAACCACCGCATAACGGTGCCTCCCACCCCCAACCCCCCCAGCCGCTGCAATAGGATACTGTGGTCGACAGTATCAAAAGCCGCCGAAAGATCTAGGAGGACCAGGACAGAGGAATAACCCCTGTCACGGGCCCTCCAGATCATCCACTAATGCGACCAGCGCCGTCTCTGTGCTGTGCCCGGGCCTGAAGCCCGATTGGCGTGGATCCAAATAGACAGCTTCATCCAGGTGCTGGGGAAACTGTTGTGCCACCACACTCTCAACAACCTTCGCCATAAAACGAAGGTTGGAGACAGGACGATAATTAGATAACAAAGTTGGGTCCAGGGACGGTTTCTTGAGGAGGGGTCTCACCACCGCCTCTTTCAAGGCGGCGGGTAGATATCCCTCACTCAAGGAAGCGTTAATAATGCCCTGGAACCAACCTCGTGTCACCTCCCGGGTGGCCAACACAAGCCAGGAGGGACACGGGTCCAATAAACATGTGGTCGCATTCAGTCCCCGCAGTAACCTGTCCACGTCCTCGGGGGTTACAGGATCAAACTCATCCCAAATGACTGTTCCAAATTCCGCCCCCGATTCCCCACCCAGAGCTGCCCATTCGGAGTCCAAGCCATCCCGGATCTGAGTGATTTTATCCACCAGGAACTGTGAAAAATCCTCAGCCTGTCCCTGCAAGGGGTCCTCCCGCGCTCCCCCTTCTAAGAGGGAGCAGGTCACTCTAAACAGGGCAGCCGGGCGGTTTCCTGCGGACGCAATAAGGGTGGAAAAGTAAAGACGCCTTGCCACCCTTATCGCCACTAAATAGGTCTTAATAAAAGACCGTAAAAGTGTTCGGTCAGGTCCGGAGCGAGTAGTCCTCCAAATACTCTCCAGGCATCTTTTCCGGCGCTTCATCTCCCTCAGCTCCCCGGAAAACCAGGGGGCTGAGCAAGAGCGGCGCCGGGTCAGAGGCTGCAAGGGCATGACCTGGTCCAGGGCCCCAGCCGCCACCCTTTCCCAGGTGGCGACTAGGTCCCCCACCGAGTCGTGAGTCCGAATGTCGGGATATGGCCCAAGCTCCATCAGGAACCTATCTGGATCCATCAGGCGCCTGGGGCGGTACCAACGTATTTGGTCCGCCTCCCTGCAATGGGGAGGAGCAGCCTGGAAGTCTAGCCTAAGGAGCGAGTGATCTGACCATTACAAGGGTTCAACAGAAATATCCCCAACACCTAGATCATCCTGCCACTGTCCAGAGACAAAAACCAGATCCAGAATGTGACCCCCAGTATGCGTGGGTTCCTTAATTAATTGGGTCAGGCCCAAGGCTGTCATGGAAGCCAAGAACTCCTGAGCAGTCCCCGAGGCCCCACCGGCCGAAGGCAGGTTGAGATCCCCCATGACCATCAGCCTGGGGGTCTCAACCGCCAGACCAGCTATGACCTCGAGGAGCTCAGGCAGGGCCGATGTCACATAGCAGGGAGCCAGGTATGTGATCAATAGGCCCATCTGAACCCCGGAACCACACTTAACAAACAGGGACTCACATCCGGTCGTCTGAAGAACAGTGGGTTCCCTAGGATCTAGATCCTCCCGAATAATTACCGCAACCCCCCCACCCCTCCCCTCGACCCTCGGCCGATGAAAGACCCGAAACCCGGCTGGGCACATCTCCACTAGAGGGACACCCCCCTCCTGTCCCAGCCAGGTCTCGGTAATGCCCGCTAATGTCCCCTCCTGTCCCAGCTAACCCCCCTCCTGTCCCAGCCAGGTCTCGGTAATGCCTGGTAATGCTCGGTAATGCCAGAGGTTATTCCTCTGTCCTGGTCCTATTAGATCTATTAGTGGCTTTTGATACTATCGATCATAGTATCCTATTGTGGCGGTTGAAGGGGTTGGGAATTGGAGGCACTGTTTTGTGGTGGTTCTCCTCCTTCCTCTCGGACCGCTCACAATTTGTGTTGACAGGGGGGGAGAGGTCCACCCCTAGGCCCCTTGTTTGTGGGGTGCCTCAAAGGTCGGTCCTCTCCCCTCTTATGTTCAACATTTATGTGAAGCCACTGGGAGAGATCATCCGTGGTTTTGGGGTGAAATGCCATCTCTATGCTGATGACACT
Organism: Bungarus multicinctus; assembly: GCA_023653725.1. Classification (NCBI taxonomy): domain Eukaryota; kingdom Metazoa; phylum Chordata; class Lepidosauria; order Squamata; family Elapidae; genus Bungarus; species Bungarus multicinctus. The sequence continues at coordinate 138,955,227 of CM042840.1, read as the reverse complement.
CAGCTTTACATCTCTACCCCAAACCACCCCAACGATGCTGTGGAGGTCATGTCCCATTGCCTGGAGGCTGTGTGGAACTGGATGGGCGGAAACAGGCTTCGACTCAACCTTCCAAGACTGAGTGGCTGTGGTTTCCAGCGGCCCAATATAGTCAGCTGATTCCATCGCTGGCTATTGGGGATGAGATCTTGACCCCCACAGAAGGGGCTCGCAATCTTGGTGTCCTCCTGGATGTACGGCTGTCTTTGGAAGATCACATCATGGCTGTCTCCAGGGGGACTTTTTATTAGGTTCGCCTGATATGCCAGATGCAGCCCTTTCTTGATCAGGACGCCTTACGCACGGTCACCCACACCCTGGTCACCTCCCGCCTGGACTACTGTAATGTCCTCTACATGGGGCTCCCTGCGGGGAGCACCCGGAGGCTCCAACTGGTGCAAAATGCGGCTGCTCAGATGGTTATGGGGGCGTCGAGATATTCCCATGTGACGCCTCTCCTGCGCGAGCTGCATTGGTTACCGGTAGTCTTCCAGGTTCGCTTTAAAGTATTGGTTTTGGCCTTTAAAGCGCTCCATGGCATCGGACCAGGATATTTACAAGACCGCAATCTGCCAATAGTCTGCCACCGATTGGTGCACTCCCACAGAGAGGGTCTCCTTCGGGTCCCGATCGCATCTGTGTGCTGCCTGGTGACCCCAAGGAATAGGGCCTTCTCTGTGGGGCCACCTACCCTTTGGAATGGGCTGCCCCCGGGGCTACGGACAACGACTGACCTGAGGGCGTTCAGATGTGATCTGAAAACCTGGCTCTTTGAGCAGGCCGGCCTGAGCTGACTTCAAATGGGATTTTAAATAAGAGGTTTTAGAATTGATTGGTTGGGATATGTAAATTTTAGCTTATTTTTAATCGGGGGTTTTAAATTTTAAATGGCAGCCTATAATTTAATTATCTTTTAATTGTATTTGTATTTGTAATTTATATATATTTTAGTTGGCTGTTCACCTCTCTGAGTCCTTCGGGAGAAGGGCGGTATATAAAACTATTTAATTAATAAATAAATAAATAAATTCCTTTTGCAGAGGTAGCATACAACAACTTGGTCCACAGCAGCACTGGTTTCACCACATTCCAGGTAGTCACAGCCAAGAATTCAACCTCATGCCAGAGCTACCTACCAAGGAACCTGAAATTCCCTCCCTTAAGGAATGGATAAATAATTTGCAAGCCACTTGGTCAGTGGTCAGACTAGACTTACAGGAGGCTAGAACAGCTTTTAAAGCTCAGGTGGATAAAAACGTTGTGATCCTAAACCATTCAAAGTTAGGGACCACACATATTTGTCTACAACATTCCTAAAATCATTGCAACCCTCTAAGAAACTGGGACCTAAATTCATTGGGCCATTTTCCATCTCCAGAATTATTAATCCTGTTATGGTAGAGCTTCTACTTCCCAAAACACTTAGACAGGTTCATCTAGTATTTTATTGTAGCCTACTCAAATCAGAGATAACTTCAAACCTTAGACCCCTTCTTCCCACACCTCCAACTCCCATTATGATACATGGGGAACAACATTTTGAAATTAAAGATATCCTTGATTTGTGCACTCACCAGGGATCCACACAATATTTAGCTGTTTGGAAACATCTTCCTTCCTCAGAAAATGAGTGGGTAGCCAAACAAAATGTAAGGCACCCACATTACCACCTGAAATACCCTTACAAACCATCCTAAGTTGTAAATGTAACACATATTTTATGTCTTCCAGGTGGATTTCTCAAATTTTTGAGGAGGGCAATCTGTCAGATCAATATATCTGCCATTGTTCAATAGAAGAAGAGGGGGGAAGTTGGTACAAGTAATCCTTTTTGATGTAACCTGAATATCTTAAATCTTATATTGAATCTGTATAACTTGCACATGATATACAATAGGAGGACTGGAGCCAGATGTCTAAAAACTTGTCACCTTTTGGAGAGATAGCAAGAGGAGAAGGGACCATAAAAATTCTGAAAAATACTCCCTGGGAAACTTTTCTAAGATACATTCCCAGAAAATGGGGGAATTAACATGTTGATTCTTTGTTTGACTAAATCCACATCAGAATAAGGGGAGGGATTCTAACTCCTTTTATCTATTAATGTATGCCTGGAAGTATGTTATATTTTGCTTTGATTAGTAACTGGATCACTTCCTTTCAATAAAGAATTCCTTTTGAAGTACCTAGCTTTCAGAAGCTCATTCTTTTGGGTTGAAGGGGAAAAGTCCGGTGCTTACACACCTTTTGTATAGGGTCATCTATGTAACTGCCTATATCTGGGCGTTCACCAGCCCATTTGTCTTTTCACTGTGTGTTGATGTCAAAGTTGTTAGACAGCTGTTGAGGGAGTTGTAATTTTGTTGTACTCCTTCACTAAGGTTTCCTGCCTTCGTACAGATAGTGTCTCAGGATATTGCCATGTATTTAGAGAGCCAGGAGTTCTACAAAGATGTCTGATTGCCAACTGTCATTAACGGCCAATTCTACAATGTACTCCAGCTGCCAATTGTTTCTAGTCATTTGGTTCACACTTCCTTCCTATCCAAGGTGCATCACAAGAAGGCAAATGAGCATCACACCCTTTCTGAAAGGTAGTCCTCAATTTACAAACACTCCATCACTAGAATGGAGGGAATTTGGGAGTTGAAGTCCACCTATCTTAAAATTGTTGAATTTGAGATAAACTGATCTGAACTGTCCCTATGTTCATCTCCTGATACATTTCTTGACTTGACCTTCTTAAATATGACTGAGCTGACAATTTTAGTTTTCCGGGAAAGTGTATTTGTGTATTTGACATTATAAGCCTGAGCTACTTTTCCCTAGGAAGATATATTGAGGTTAGGGGCTTTGAGTGTGCCTACAAATTCTCCTTCAAATCATAATTTGAAGGCCTGTCCTAAGGCTCATTAGCTTGAATAAATGGGAGAATATCACCATTTTCTGAGCGTTTTCCGTTGAAGGTCCCAAACAAATGTTGCAGAGCACAGAACACAAACATGTTTTTGCTTGGTTTCAGATTCATTTCCTCTCAGGGTGTCTCTTGCACAGTAATAAAGTGCTGTGTCTCCTTGCTAGAGGTTGTTCATTTGCAGATTACAATGGACTATTGGAATCATCTCTGGAGATGATGAAGCATTCCTTGACTTTATCTGAGTAGTAAGTGAAAGGAGATGAGTCTGTACCTATGTAGACCACTAATTCCAGTACTTTCCCTGGAGCCTGTCTGACCCAAGCCATCCAATAGCTACTGAAGGTAAATCCAGAGGCTTGTCAGGAGAGATGGAAAGACTCTCCAGGTCTTCTCACAGCTCCTCCAGGCTCCTCCAATTTGATCAATTGCACCACTGAAACAAATTATGCATGTAAAAAAAATGTTTCAGGAAAATTCAAAGTTCTTACGCATCATTCCTGCTGAACTATAAATTACCTTGGAGAACTGACAAACAGAGAAAAAAATGAACCATTTTCTATCCTATTTTTCCTTTGCATAGACTGATACAAAGAAATCAGAGATACAATGGCTGATGCTAACTGAGGTAGGGAAACTATATGGCAAGGCTGTAGAGGAAATCACCAACATATTTGCATATGCTACAGGAGAAAAGAGCAGTTGACACAGTAATAACTAAACATCTGCATTTTTCTAAATTTTGTTTTATTACGGTGTTAAAATGGGCAAGGATGCAAGGGAACAGCTGCTTAATTGTAGAAATAAATCCAAGGTTTAAAGCAATCCTTGTTCTCAATCTGAGGTCACAAAGATGGGCTAATAATATTTGCAGTTGGTTGGTTGGTTTTATCACCATGCTCTGAAAATTGGAATCTGACCAGACATGTCCTGACATGTTTGCATTGATTGAGTGATTAAATTTATATTCTATATATTAACAGTTGTTCTCAATTTGCAGTCACAAAGATCTCATGCCCACATTGTTTTATTTGGGAGAATAGAGATTAAAAATGAGGTGATAAATGAGTCAGTGTGATTATTCTTCAACATTCTAGGTTATATGTCACTGAACTTTTTCCAGTTCCTTATCCTTATTCTTTATCTGCATTCAGCCCTATATTGTCTCTTTGTAGAGGCAGAGTTTTCAAAATAAAGAGGCACAAATGAATAGTTTTTAAGTCTTTGTTTTTATTAAGTGCTCCTTGGAATTCAACTCAGGTCTCAGCACAATAATGTAAAATTTGGGGAAAAATATACAACCCAGTAGACCAAAAGTGGAAGCTAAAATGGAGAAGATCTCCACAGCTACCATGTACTTCCCCTTGATGCTCAGATAGGCTGGAATGAAGGAAAACCAAACAGCACAAAATATCAGCATGCTGAAGGTGATAAACTTGGCTTCATTGAAATTATCTGGCAACTTCCTAGTTTGGAAAGCCACTATGAAACTGATGATGGACAAAAGGCCCAAGTAACCCAAGACAAGATAAAACATGATGGAAGAACCGTCATTGCATTCGGCTATAATTTCAGTGATTAGAGAGTTATAGTCCAGATCTGGGAAAGGAGGAGAGATGGCCAACCATACTACACAAATAGTTGCTTGAAAAAGAGAGCAAGAAAGAATGATACATCTGCCCAATGTTTTCCCCATCCACTTTCTCAGGCTGGACCCTGGTTTTGTGGCCATGAAAGCCACAATGACAGTGATATTTTTGGCCAAGATGCAAGAAACCACTGCTGAGAAGATGAAGCCAAAAGCTGTTTGCTGGAGTAGACAAGTTATTGTCCTGGGTTGTCCAATGAATAAAAAAGAACAGAGAAAACAAAGAAAGAGGAATCCAAGGAGGGTGTAAGTGAGTTCTCTGTTGTTTGCTTTGACAATCGGAGTATCTCTGTGCTTTAAGAAAATTCCTAGCAAGAAGAGCGTGAGAAGGGAAAAAAATAGAGCAAGAAATGCTAAACAAGCTCCTAAGGGATCTTGATAAGATAGGAAAATTATACTTTTGAGAAGGCATTGGTCATGGTGTCTGCTTGGATATTGATCCTCTGGACATTTGAAGCAGTCACTCATATCTGAGGAAAACAATAAGAAATCATACATTATTTGGAGTTCTTTCTCCATTGATCAGTTGTTTTGCTATCCAGGTAGTCCTTGATTTACAACAGTTCATTTAATGATCGTTCAAAGTTACAACGACACTGAAATAAGTGACTTGTGACAGTTTTTCACATTTAATGAATTGCAGTGGCACAGTGGTTAGGGTACAGTACTGCAGGCTACTTCTGCTGCCTGCCAGCTGCCTGCAATTTGGCAGTTCAAATCTCACCAGGCTCAAGGATTACTCAGCCTTTCCTTCTTCCGAGGTGGGTAAAATGAGGATCCAAATTCTTAGGGGCAATAGGCTGACTCCGTTAACCACTAAGACAGGACTGTAAAGTTCTGTAAAGAGGTATATTAGCCTTCAGTACTATTGCTATTTTAATTGTGCTCAGTGGCCTTTTCAGAATCCTCATGGTCCCGTTATCAAAATTCAGGCACTTTGGCAACTGACTGATATTTAGTTGCAGGGTTACTTGATCCCCCTTTGTGACCATCTGACAACAAAGTCAACGGGTAAGCCAGATTCACTTAACAGCCATGTTATTAACTTAACAACATCAGTGATGCTCTTAACCACTCTGGCAAGAAAGATTGTAAACTGGAGCAAAACTCACTTTAAAAATGTGCTGTTGTTTTCTAATCAGGACAACCTGGGCTACCCAAATATTGGATGGAGCTACTGCTTCCAGTTTCGCCTTTCAGCTCCAATCCAGGAGCCTGAAAATAGCTTGACCCCTTCCTCTCTGTGGAAGCCCCTCAAATATTGGAAGACTGCCAACATGTCTCCCCTGGTCCTTCTCTTCACTAGACTAGCCATGCCCAGTTCCTGCAACCATTCATCATACATTTTATCTCCAGTCCCCTGATCATCCTGGTTGAAAACCTGAAAAGAACTAGGCATTTATTTGGAAGAGTGGAAAGGGGAGGCTACTTATATTTAAAAATTGCATACCTTTCTGGTTTGAAATTTTCCCTTCTAAGCATGGAACACAATTGTAACAACAAAATTTCTCTCCTTCTTTCTTTTCTTTCCGAAAACCCGGAAGACAGGAAGGGTTGCACACAGAAATTGGTTTTATCTATCCATAAAAACAAAAGGGATTTCAACACTGGAGAAATGTTGAAGAATAGTATTTCATTTTTAGTTATTCAGTAGCTCTTTGATACGACATTTTGGCAGTAATTATCAACTGAACAGATAGACAGTAGCTGTAGATGCAAACAGATATAAAAACTATTCCTGATTTTCTGGCACATAATTTCAATACTTTATTCTAATATTCTTTCTCTTTAACAATGGTGGTTTCTTCTAATGCATTAAGAAACATAAAACCATATAAATCATATATAATTAGATAACCATGGAGCCAAATGCATCAGGTAAATCCATAAAATTGTAACTTTACAAACCTTGTGTTCTGTTATAATTTAATCAATTTAGAGCTGCATCAGTGGCTTTCTATCTTCATAAATGTGATTCTAGATGGCTAATAAAATTAAAATCAAGAGGGTAAATAAGATGTAACTTAAAAAAGCCCTTTTGACTTGTTTACTCTTTCGCCCTCAGTGGTAGAAAAGAAGATAGGAAAGAATACACAATTGGAAGGGTCCATGGAGATCTTCTGGTCAAGCAGAAAAACCTGTACCATTTCAGATAAATTGTTGTCCAAATTCTTCTAAAAAAGCTCCAGTGATGGAGCACCAACAACTTCTGAAGGCAAAATGTTCTAAAGAAATTTCTCCTTATTTTTAGGTTGGTTGATTAGTTTCTGTCCATTGCTTCTTGTTCTGCCTTATAATAAAAGGCTATTCCTGAGAGAATCACTAACAGGAAGGTGACAACCTTATGAGACCATGTCTGGTACTCAGTTCCAGCTCAGGTTTATATTTTTTGGTGAAATGAGAAACAGGTTAGCTATAGGCACTCTAGGTGATTCTGGTCTGCCCAGTAGCTCTCAGCTCAACCCAGTCTTCATTTGGAGAAAAAATGAAGGATGGATTGCTGTATAAAACCACATTGATTCCTCAAGATAAAACAAAATATAGGTGCTTGAAAATCAATTGGTCCTTGAATTAGTAAATATTAGAATACACAGATTAGTGGCCTTATTTGGCATATAACAGCATTTTACATTTCTAAGGAAAAAATATTCAAATGTAAGAAATGAAAATATTTGAGATTTGATTATTGTCTCATTTGGATTCTTAAGGTGAAATTCATCACATAGAGACTTTGAACAGAGTACAGAAAAGAGCAACAAAGGTGATTAGCGGGTTGAAGGCTAAAACATATAAAGAAGGTTCGCAGGAATTGAATTTGTCTAGTCTAAAAGTGAAAAGAAGGACTAGGACTGATATGATAGCAATGTTCCAATATTTGAGGGGCTACCAGAAGGAAGAGGGGCTCAACCTATTTTCCAAAGCATCAGAAGGCAAGACATGAAACAATGAATGGAAACTAACCAAGGAGAGAATCAACCTGGAATTAAGGAGAAATTTCCTCATAGTGAAAACAATTAACCAGTAGAACGGCTTGCTTTAAAATTGGTGGGTGCTTCATCACTGGAAGCTTTTAAGAAGAGACTGAATTGCCACTTGTCTGCAAAGATATAGGGTCTCCTACTTCAGAAGCAGGAAGACCTCCAATGTCCCATCCCTTTGACTAGAAGACTTCCAGTTTCCCATCCAACTCTATTATATGGTTATGGATAGATACGTCTAGAATGGTTTTGTTTCTGAAAATCAACATAAAGATATATGAGAATTTAGGAATATCTGGAATCTACTATACTTTACCTGGTTAAATGCTTGGTGCCAAACAATCTTATCCTCATATACTGTTAAATATCTCCCATCCGAAGTGTAAGGATTTACCCATCCAATTTTAAGCCTGTGGAAGGAGTTGTTTGGGAAAACAACCAAGTTAATAATCTCAAGACCAGTTGGCATTTCTCCATGCTTATCCAGGAATACAGTATCTCCAGCAGAATTGTTGAATGAAAGATCTTGAAGAAATGGATGAAGCTAGTTATAAGGAGGGGGAAAAGTTTAGTCACTTTTGGTTTTCTATGTGACAGGTGTTTTTTTTTTAAAGATATATAAGCAGGAGAGGGCTGCTGGGGTTCACAGGGGTTTGGAAGAGCCCCTAGCTAAGATTTTGTGCAGTTCAGAGAGCCCCCAAATCCCATTCCTGGCTGGCTCCACACCACTTGAACGCAAGACAAGCAATAGATTAAAGCTAATCAAGAACAGAACCAACCTAGAACTAAGGGGAAATTGCCTGACAGTAACAATCAACAAGTGGAACCATTCATTTTCAGAAATTGTGGCTTCCCCAACACTAGAATCTTTTAAGAAGCGAATTGACAACCATTGGTCTATAAAATGATATAGGGTTTCCTGCTTGAGCAGGGGTTGGATTAGAAGATCTCCAAGGACTCTTCCGTCTCTATTATTCTGTTATTCTTATATCTTAATACCACTTAATTAATCTGATAGAAGGAAAAAATTACCTGCCAGGGCTTTAGTTTCTGAAGATTAAAATCTTGGTGATCCATCTTTGTTTTCCTTTTAGACTGAAATGAATAGATGTTATGTAGAGCATGTGCTGCAGCATAGATGGCATTATAAATACTGTAACTATGAGCAGCCATGGTCATCTCAAAAAAAGAACCAGGAAGATTCTCCAGCTTTTCCTCTCCGGTACATGTCTTATTGACCTTTAATGTTCCAGTGGAATTTGTGAAAAGACACCCAAATGCTTGTTCCCAAAAATCCTTGAGAAAAAGATCTCCTTGTGTCCTATATGGCTGATACTTCTGAAGAAATGTATGGAATCCCTTAACTTCATTGGACAGAATTGTCAGAGAAATGGCTCCTCCAAACTTCTGCAAACGCCAGCCTTGCTGGAAGCTGATTAATGCAAAATCGATTTGAGCAGTCATGACCCACACTTTCCCACCAGAAACAAATTCTTCTGGTAGACTACTGACTGTTTCTATCATTAAGGTCAACCAAATAAATGAACTTGTTTCTCCATAGACAATAAAGACGTTGGCTTTTCCTTGCATCATGTGTTGGTTATATTTTTCAGCTGTCTCCAATGTGTCTCCATACTTGTAGATAAAAGCTTGTTTTGGAGTTCTTTCAATGAAAGCTGAACAGATCCCATTCTTGGAAAATAAGAACTGCAAGCTTTGCAGGAAAAGTGTTCCACTGTTGTCATCTACAATGAAGAGGCCAACCCAAGACCATCCAAAATGCTGCAACATGTGGATCATCCCCAAACTTTGATGGGCTTCATTAGGCACAATGCGGTAAAAGGAAGGAATTTTATACTTCTTTTCTGGGACAAAAGAGCCATAGGTAATCTACAAAAAAGCAAATAAATAAAAATAGATAAGTCAACGACAAAAAAAGAGAAAATTAATGGACTGATAAGTGATTTTCAGTAGAAGCTAGCATGCTGGTAGCTAAGTTAATTCATAGTTCATTTGCTTAGTGAAAATGAACATAATGGGGAAAAAAATCTGAATTTAGTAAAGTTAAAGTTGACCTCTAGTTATTTCCCATAATCAGAGAACTAATTTTCTTGTCTCTAGTTTTGTGTTATGTTTGATTCCCTGTACCTAACATGTTGAACTTTTAATGTTTAATTTTGTACATACTCTCTCCCTCTATCACTTAATGACTAAATACTGTACTCATTTATTATGAATATCCTGAGAGACAAACTGGTGTGTGAAGTGAATATTTATATACTTCACTGACCTTAGGAAATTAGCAGAAATTAGCTAATTTCATATGAATTCCTTCATATGAAAAATATGATTTAGTTTTTCACAATACACATTTTATTATACTTATTAGATCTCTTTCAATGAATCCAATATATTCCCTTTCCAAATATGTTGAGTTTTCAGTGCTGATTTCTATGGTGCTGATTGATCTAAACAGTATAATGGTTTCTTTTCACTGTATCACTAAGGTACAGAATATATATATATATATATATATATATATATATATATATATATATATATATATATATATATATATATATATATATATATATATATATACTTTGTATATACTTTGTATATACTTTGTATATACTTTGTATTACAACACCCTGTTAAGCCCCAATTAAGGGAGAAAGCATACTGCTTTCTTTTCTGTCTTTCGGCTCATCACTAGAGACCATACCGATAGAAAGCTATTTGTTTCGTTGTCTTTTGTTTACATGTGTGTAAGGTTTTGAGCTGATAATTTTAAATAATATATATATATATATTCTTCTTTTCAGTTCTGTTCCTGAACATGTGGGAAGAAATATACAGACAATTGAATAACCAAATTGGAAAGGAGCTTGGAGATCTTTTAGTGCAATCCCACCCCCTGCTCAAGCAGAAAACCCTACACATTTCAGTCAAAGGGTTTTCCCATCTCTTCTTAAAAGCCTCCAATAAACTTCTTTTCATAGAATAAATGTGAGCTCAAGTGAGCTTCTTTTTTTGGCACACTACATATTCTCCCCAGTATCAGGCACTTGTCTGCCCATTGATTAAAAACTGACTAGTATTAATACAGAAGACAAAGCTCTATTAAGATAATCCTGGAGACCCATAGAAATATCCTCATATTACTGTCAGGCTGCATAAGAGACTATATTACTGATGCAGGTGTAACTTCAGATACACTAAAAAGAGGAGAGGAAAAACACATTTTGACTCCTCTGGTGCAATCAAAGAAAATACATTGTAAATAAAGCTGAAGAGAGGACATGAGAGAGACTGGGAGATGCACAAAAGAATGAAACTGACAGTGGAAATGACCAACCAGAAAATGATTTTGTGCTTCTATATGTTCACACAACAATTTTGTAGTTTATCATATAGCCTGAGAAGGCTATAGATGAAGCAATTGGGCAACTTGAAATGTTAAACACTGTAGAGTCTTTAAAATATTATCGAAGGAGATGAAATGACTACTGGGCTGTTTAGATGAGAGTGTGGTAATTCATTACTTTTTCATTTGGATACGTCCTCATAATTCTGCCACAACAATTTTGGGAATGCTAAGAGAAAGAGGAAACAGGAGGCATGGCAAAATATTCTACTGACTTTTAAATGTTTTGAGGCAACCTCGGTGGATCCTTCATTTCAACTCTGAGCTACAAATATTATCCTTTATTAAAATATGTTACCTGTGGAATTTTGTAGAGGCTTAAAATATCTGCCATGCCCATGGAAACATCATGGCCAATCCCCCCAATGACAGCTATGAGATTTTTCTCCATGCCACATTGGAAGTTGGGAAGAAACTGGTCAGCTTTGGAGAGTTGATCCAAGATATTGCGATAGACTGTCCTTGCATCATAATAGCTGTCATAAATATGGAATCCAAGGGTGGTATTGGGCAAAAGATGGATATCCTTATTGATCTCATTTACAGCGAACACCAAGGCCAGCAGATGCTGGTAGAACTTGGTTATCATTCTACGTATCAACATAGAAATATATTTTCTATGTAAAAATTTTAGTAATGTCCATCTTTGTACTACACGAAACTAATGCTTGTTTTATTCACCTCTCTTTTAGTCCAACTTTACATTTCCATTCAAAAATAGAATAAAAAAACGCTGCCCAATTTTATGCCTTACAATTCTTTCTACCTTACAATTCTTTATTTTACATTTATGTGATGGTGTAATCAATTATTGTATTTATTGTAATATGTTTCTTACAAAATGTTTGAAGCAATATAATAAACCAGTTTGTTATAACATATAAATCATAAGTATACATGCAAACTAATATTACACAATCAAAATTCTGGAAATGATGAAAACAGAACTCTTGTTCTAAGCTATTTTCTTCATACTATCAAGTAATCATAATTCTCAATAAAAATCAGTAAAATGATTTCTGAAAAATATGGAGAAATGTTGAGTTCAGTCCTTTCACTTTTTATTAGCCATGCCTTCTACGGAGTTAGTTATGAGAATCTTTTCTATCGTTACCATCTAATCATTGTAATTCCTCCAACACTGTGAGTAAATGGTGGCATTTTGATATTACAAACACTGAATTGAAAACAAAATTCCTTACACTGGAAGATCAAGACTTAGCTCCTGCAAGGGGTGTTCCATGTAGCCAACCTCACTTAAAATATACATTATCTGAGACAGCATGCCTCCTATGAACAGATCACCTGTCTGATATCGCTCATGAGGAACAGGGAAAGGATTTGTTGTGGGGCACTTCATTTTAACTAGCTAATATGGTTAGAAAGACTTCTGATTTGGCTTAAGATATCAGAGAGAGAGGATTCTTTGTAAGCAGATATTCTCCTGTGATCAATCTGCCTGAGCAGCAGGTTGGACAAGAAGACCTTCAAGATCCCTCCCAATTCTATTATTCTGCTCATGGGCTGCAATCTAAATAAAGTCAGCAACATGAACCTCAAGAGAATTATGACAACAGTAGATCATAAATGTCAAGCATGTTGTACAGATTTGATCTCCACAACTACACAATAAAGAGATGTCATTCCTAATAGTTATAATGCAGAATCTGTTCCTAACTCAGTATCATTAAATGACAACCACAGAAGAGCTTATAACAAGTTTTGGTCCTGCACCAAGCTCTCAGTTTCATAAGGAAAATACATTTTATGCTATAATTATCTCCTGTCACCAAGTGTATCATTTCACTTTCATTATAAGTCATTTTTATTGGTTCTTCAGATCTCCCCCATGTTTATTGCATTAATAATAATTCAGGAAAAGGCAGGTGACAGGTTTGTAAAATAGGAGGACAAAAGACAAAATGGTCAGGGAGAAAGAAGAGTAGATATTGGGGTCAATCAGGAACATTTTCTGAAATCTTATTTTGTTTGTTGGTCAAGAGGGAGCAGAGATTACTTCAATTGTGATCGGGAGGAATAACAATACTAAGTTAGTATCACAATACAAATAAATACCCAGTGGAATATTTCTAATTATAGTACTTGGCCCATCTGTCTCAGGTGCTCACTGTCTTTCAGAAGCAAATGAGCAGAACTAAAACTTCTTTTTTAATTTCTTTTGTTCAGAAAGTCAGGTCCCATTATGAGGCAGTGATGGGAAATGAGCAGAGGTGGTATTCAGTAGGTTCTGACCAGTTCTGGAGAACCGGTTGTGAAAATTTGAGTAGTTTGGAGAACAGGCAAATACCATCTCTGACTGGAGATTTCACATAATTCTTCCCCTGTACGCCCACCAAGCCATGCCCTCAGAACTGGTAGTAAAAACATTTGAATCCCACCACCGGAAATGAGACATGTTAATGTGTACTCTTCCTTATTTTCTTTCCAAGCAAGCAAATTTATGGCATGGTTGACAACATCACCTCCATTCCCTGAGTTAGACATGTACTCAGCAATTAAATAATTCATTTTTCAATGCAACAAAGGGTCAATTTTTATGTTTTATAGACTCCTGGGGTATTTGAAAGTCTTTTTATTTGGCAGCTTCATTGTGACTTTCCAGGTTCATAATGTATCCGATAGTTTTGATGAAGCCATGTTCATCTCCTTCAGCATGTTGGCCTTCTGTAGTTAGTCTCCTTTATTCTGACATACATAGCTAAGTACCAAGAAAAAAATCATGATGGCTATGGATGTCTTCTCCATCTTATGGAAAAGACTGCATTAGAGGGTTGTTGTAGCTTTTTTCCATAAATGCTACATAATTTTGTTGGGGCCTGTACTGAATAAGGGAAAACAAATAAGAAGGATCAAATTTAAAAATGATAAAATAATAACATTATTATTTTAAATAAAATAAAATATAAAATAATAAAATAAAATAATAAAACAAAACAAAATAAATGCAGTTCTGATAAAGTTATAATTTGTTTTCATTGAACTCTATGTCCCTTGGTATTCAAACTTTTGCTCTCAAGATCTTTCTTCCTTATTTTATTATAATCACCAAGCAACATACTTTGTTGAGTCAACTGAAGAGAATAATTTATGGCAAGGTTGTGGGGGATGTATAAATGAGTCTGACTTCACAAATATAGCAAAATCTGGCCTTGATAGCTATACTCATAGAATCTGAGTAATATTGATGTTATAATAAGAACACATATAACAAGTCAGAATTGATTAAATACCTTGTTAAATAGGAAGTTATGAACCCACATGTGATGTCTTTATTTAAAAAATGCTACAGGCTATGTATTCAATTGATTAAGGCCACAGTCTCAGCCCATGAGAATTTGTTAGTTGATTTATTTATGATCTGCCACCAAGGACCAGTGAACAGAGAAGATTAAAGTATGCTACCTTTAGCATCCTTTAGAGTTTAAAGTTAATTCTGATAATGGACATACTTCATTTGTTTAAAGAAGGAAAACAAAACTTTCCTGGCTGTTATGGATTAATTCAATGGGCCACATGAATGAAAAGCAATGAATGATCAGTCATAACTCTTGTTATAAAGGTCTTCTTAGAGACCTAAGAAGATTGTTCCATCCAGATTAATAATTGTCTGCAATAAAGGTAGCATTGGGAAACGCCTATTGAGTCCAGGGGGAGGAGGGGGCTAAAGGATGGAATTAGTCTCAAGTCCTTGTACAGTCACATGAAATCCAGAAGTGACTGCCCCTCCCGAAGCTCCATATAACCTCACTTAGCTGTTTCCAGGCTGAGGCTCCAATCTAGTTTCCAAACATTTAAAGTATTATTATTTTATATATCTTCTCAAAGTTAACAATCCTGAACATCAAAAAGCCCCAGATTCATAACCACTGTGCAAAATGGAAATGTAAAAACAATTAACCGTGAAGGGACTGAATTTGTGCAAGAATTCACTTCCTAGGATTGCATATTGACCAAAGCAGTGAACGCAGTCTAGAAAAAAAGTATTGAATCACAGTGGGTCAAACAGAATTGATAAGCCAGAGAATGGAAAACAAAGACCATCATCGCGGCAACTAAATGTAGATTAGCCAGCAATATTGTGTTTCCAGTGGCTACCTATGGTTGCAAATATTTGATCTTGAAAAACTAGATAGGAGGAAAGAAATCAATTCATTCAAACAATGGTGTTGACATGATATTGAAGAAGGCTCTTGCATATTTCTTCAACAACGAAGTTGACAAGTAAGTGCTGAAGCATGTCAAATCAGACATGTCACTGGAAGGCAAAATCACAAAATTCCACTTGTTCATTTCAAACAAGTGATGCAATTGAATTTGCTGGAAAAGACAGTAATACTTGGATTGATTCGCAATAAAAGGAAACAAGGCAATTTAAAGGTACAGTGACCTGAGATTGTCACAGCCAAAACAGTCAGAGCATAAAACAACTAAGAGAAGTCATACAAGGTCAGAAAATGAGGAGAGAGCTG
Source organism: Bungarus multicinctus (assembly GCA_023653725.1). NCBI lineage: Eukaryota > Metazoa > Chordata > Lepidosauria > Squamata > Elapidae > Bungarus > Bungarus multicinctus. Next base: position 138,939,731 of record CM042840.1, on the reverse strand, counting down.
GTTCATAGAATGGCCAAGAATCAGATAAAATAACATAGAGTTGGAAGGTCTTCTAATCCAAACCCTGCTCAAGCAGGAGACCCTATACCATTTCAGATAAATGTCTGTCTGGTCTCTTCTTAAAGGCCAGCAGCGATGAAGGCAAGCCATTGGTTGATTGTTTTCACCATTGGGAAATTTTTCTTTAGTTCCAGGTTGCTTCCCTCTTTGATTAGTTTCCACCCGTTTCTTCTTGTTCTATCTTCAGTCCTTTGGAGAATAGGTTGATGCCCTCCTTTTTATGGTAGCCCCTTAGTTATTGGAACACTGCTATCATGTTTCCCTTAGTCCTTCTTTTCAGTAGGCATGCCAAATTCCTGCAACCATTCTTCAACCATTCTTTATATGGAAAGGACATATTGACATGAATCAATCTAACCTTTGCTTTTTCTTTCTGTTAAAGAAATTGCTTGTACTATTTTGCTATGGTTAGCAATCATTTGTTAGGAATTCATTCTTTAAAAGAATTGTATCCTTTTCTATTCTGTTTCTCGCTACTGTAATTGGCTTCAGAGCTAGGTACATCCTTCAAGATGATTTCAAAGGCAGTCCCCCCTTACCCTGCTCCATAGATACGGGGGGCTTCCTAGGAGCTTGAACACACAAGGCAAGGGTGGGATGCTAACGGTTCTGCCTGGCTCTATAGAAACAGTAGCTCTGAAGAGCAGCAGACAGCTAACTGGTACTGTGTTTGCTGCTGTTTGGCCCACACGCCTACCTGGGCTCTTGCCTGCCCTTTATTTCCTTCTTTTTCAATCTCAGCTGCTTTGAGTGGCATAGCTGAGGTTGGAAAAGCAGGAAAAAATGGGTTTTCAAATACTGTGCACCAGCGCGCAGTGCTTTTCCGTTGTCCAGGATGCACAGCTTAAGGTTTTTTACACGCGCACACAAAATGTAGTCACCGAACCGGTAGTAACACCGATTGAATCCTACCCCTGACACAAGGGTAGGGGATACTCTCTGTGAGATAATAAAGCATGGACAGAGACAGCAGGGCTGAGCAAAGAATGCTTTAAAGATTATATTGGTGAAGAAACTTTATCTCTGATTAGATACACTTTTTTTTAATTGGCATAAAATGTATATAATACTTGGAGCCACTTTTGCAGTGTGTGGCTATTTTTTACATGCATTTTGTCCATATGTTTTGGATATAGTTTTGTCACCCAGCTTTTTTGCTTTGGCCAAGGAATAAAAAAAAAAACAGTTATTTTTGCAGGTCTTGTCATGAGTCTCACTTTCTTTGGCATCTCAGTGGCTCCTGGAAACTTCTGGATCCTTACAGTATGTTTTAGCGTCCAGCCTCCTAATCATCCTTTTTGCTCTTCTCTATATTCTTTTCAGAGTCTCCACATCTTTTTTATATTATGGTGACCAAAACTGGATGCAGTATTCCAGGTGTGGTTTTACAAGGCTTGATAAAGTAGTACTAATACTTCACATGATTTTGATAGGATTGAATGCATAGCATCATGATTTATACCTTCACCTGATTTCTTTGGGATTTTTATAGATATTTAATAAAAAGGCATTACGACATGGAGATTTTAAATTTGCTGAGATGAAAACATGTGCTAGAATAAGGAACTAATTCCATTCATTGTCACCAATCACCAGGAAGAACCTGGATGAAAGAACAACGGCTGTTGATTTCTAAAAATATGTGGGTTTTTGGGGGGGTTCATCTCAGTTGGCTTGGAATGTTTTCTGGTTACTCTCTAATTCAATCAATGGTTATTTACTGCCACCTTTAGAGTCATGTTTTCAACATCTGACACCGTAAGGGTTTTTTGCTTGATCTGTTTCACTGTGTTCCTTGTACTGTAATAAGTGGCTGTATCTTTTTCCTTTAAATGATCCATTTTCAGGTAGAAGTTGGAACCATTTTTTCGAGGCTGTAAATCTCTCTTGAATGTCAGGAGAATAAAAACAATGTGTATGGGTGAGATAGCTAACAAGCTATCGCAGTCCTTTTCCAGGTTCCTGCCTAATCCAGTCCATAAAATACATTTACAAACACAATCTTTCATCACTATGATGGAGGGAATCTGGGAGTTGACATCCACCCATCTTATAATTGCTGAGTTTGAGATACACTGATCTGAACTGTCCCTATGTTCATCTCCAGATACATTTCTTGACTCGACCTTTTTAAATATGACTGAGCTGACAATTTTAGTTTTCTGGGAAAGTGTATTTGTGTATTTAACATTATAAGCCTGAGCTATTTTTCACTAGGAAGATATAATCAGGTTAGGGTCTTTGACTGTCCCTACCAATTCTCCTTCAAATGATAGTTCGGACCAGAGTGAAAACTTCAGCACAGTCTCTTAAGAATGCAACACCTTTAGAGTCATGTTTTCAAAATCTGACACTGTCAGGGTTTTTTGCTTGATCTATTTCACTGTGTTCCTTGTACTGTAATAAGTGGCTGTATCTTTTTCCTTTAAACAATCCATTTTCAGGTAGAAGTTTGAACCATTTTTCAAGGCTGTAAATCTCTCTTGAATGTCAGGAGAATAAAAACAAGTGTATATGTGTATTTGACATTATAAGCTTGTCAAATATAGGAAGATATATTCAGTTTAGGGGCTTTGAGTGTCTCTACCAATTCTCCTTCAAAGGATAGTTCTAAAGACTGTCCTAAGGCTCATCAGCTTGAATGAATGGGAGAAGTTATTAGCCTGTCACCATTTTCTGAATATTTTCCTTTGAAGGTCCCAAACAAATGTTGCAGAGCACAGAGTTTCCTGGAACACAAATAAGTTTTTGTTTGATTTCAGATTCACTTCCTCTCACTGTGTCCTTTGCACAGTAATAAAGTGCTGTGTCTTCTGTCTTGAGGTTGTTCATTTGAAGATACAACAAACTATTGGAATCTTCTCTGAAAGTAATGAAGCATCCCTTGATTTTATCTGAGTAATAAAAGGAAGGAGATGTGCCTATACCTATGTAGCCCACGCATTCCAGTCCATTCCCTGGAGCCTGTCTGACCCAAGCCATCCAGTAGCTGCTGAACGTAAATCCAGAGGCTTTGCAGGAGAGATGGAGGGACTCTCCAGGTCTTCTCACAGTTCCTCCAGACTCCTCCAATTTGATCAATTGCACCCCTGGAACAAATAATGCATGTAAAAAAAATTATTTCAGCCCACATTTTAGAAATAAGAAAAGGAGTTAGACAAGGCTGCCCACTTTCTCCTCTGTTTTTTTATATTACCACTTGAGACTCTACTTAAACAAATTAGGGGAATTACTTAGATTAATTAAGGGGCGTGCATAAGTGCATCAACGTACTACTGTCCCTGTCCTATTGTTTCTTTTATTTCTTTTATTTTTCTTTTATGTATCCATGTATTCATGACTATGTTTGTACTTATACCTATTATCTTGTAAGCAATTGACAAAAATAAATAAATAAAATTAGGAAAAACCCAGAAATAAAAGGAACGAAAGTTAGAAAAGAAAAATGCAAACTGAAAGTTTTTTCAGACAATATGCTGTTTTTTTTATTAAAGATCCAATAGAAACAGAAAAGGAGATAATTAGTGAACTAGAAAGATATGGGGAAGTGGCAGGTCTGAAAATTAATAGACCGAAAATGAAACTTTTGACTAAAAATTTAACAGAATTACAAAAAATAGTATTAGAAAGGGCAAAGGAATTACAAACAATAAAGAAAATTCAATATTTAGGCATGTCTGAGCACACAATGCAAAACAATAAAGGGGAATAATTATGATAAATTATTACAACAAACAAAAAAAGTTTAGAACTATGGGCTAAATTATAATTATCACTACTGGGAAGAATAGCAGCCATAAAAACGTTCATTTTACTTAAATTTTTATATTTATTTCAAATATAGATGCAAAAGGAAATTTGAAGCCAATGCAAGATTTCCAAAGCAACTGATACATATTGACTGGTGGGCATTTCTCTATCAGATTACCGGTAGAGAAATATTTTTTTTAATGAACTTAATAAAATCACAGTGCAATTTATTTGGTTAGGTAAAAAATCCACAATAAAGATAAAATCACTACAGGATATAAAAAGGAGAAGCGGATTTGGGCTTCCAAATTGGGAGTTATATTACAGCGCAGCATCTGGACAAAAGATTGGATCAATTTAACCAATAAAAGAATATTAAGTTTTGAAGATCATAACCTGCAAAGAAGTTGGCACAACTTTTTGTGGGAAACAGGAACTAGGAAGCAATGTATTTTACTTTAGCAAAATATTTTAATAGGCATTTAATTAGGGACTCTTTGTTACAAAACTGGACCAAAATTTTAAAAAGAGATTATATGCAGATCTCAATCTGGCTATCAGTGATGGAGACCATGATTTATCCAAATAATTTATATTTAGGCAAGATGATAAAATATAAAGATGTATTAGATGCAAAAGGAAATTTGAAGTCGAAGCAAGACTTCCAAAGCAAGTGATACATATTGACTGGTGGGCATTTATTCAGTTACAAAATAGGTATTAAAAAGATAGAAAAGAATTTTGGAATAGATCTGGAACCATAACAATTAGATAAAATGTTAATAGGCCCAGACAAAAAAATATTACAAGAATCTATAAGTCCTTATTGGAGGTAGCGTGGAAGAACTGATTTTTAAGGGATGCATGATAACCTGGGCTCAAAACATTGGACATAACATAAATTTGACAGAATGCGAAAGCATATAGAATTGAAATTATAAATTAATGAAATCCGCTGCATATAAAGAGAATGCCTATAAGATGTTTCATAGATGGTGTCTGCCTCCCTCGAGATTAGCAAAGATGTATCCCAACATGAATCCGACATGTTGGAAATGTAAAAAGAAAAAAAGGTACTTTCTACCTGGAGATTCAAAAATATTGGCTAAAAATTAAAAAATGGTTGTAAGAGATTACTAATGAACAAATAGAACTAGAACTGGAATTATTTTTATTGGGATATTCAAAAAGAAATATGGGAGAAATATAAAATATTTACTTATTTATTTATATCTATTTGATTTGTCAATCACTTACAAGATAATAGGTATAAGTACATACATAGTTATGAATACATGAAATGGGTATATATAAGAGAAATAAATAAAGAAAGAAATAAAAGAAACAATAGGACAGGGGTGGTAGGCACGTTAGTGCACTTATGCATCCCCCCTACAGGAAAGGGGTGAGGTCAATAGTAGATAGTCTAAGGTTAAAGTTTTGGGGAAGAAACCACAGAGTCAGGTAGAGTATTCCAGACATTGACCACTCTGTTGCTGAAGTCGTGTTTCCTGCAATCAAGTTTGGAGTGGTTAACCTTGAGTTTGTATCTGTTGTGTGCTCTTGTGTTGTTAAGGTTGAAGCTGAAGTATTCATGGAGAGGTAAGTCATTGCAATGTATGATTTTATATACCATACTTAGATCAGACTGAAGACTATGTAACTCAAGGTTTTCTAGGTCTAGAATTTCAAGTCTGGTGGCATAAGGTATTCTACAATGAGTAGAGGAGTGGAGAACTCTTCTTGTAAAATATTTCTGGACTTTCTCAACTGTGCTAATATCAGATATGTAATGTGGGTTCCAGACTGATGAGCTGTATTCGAATATTGGTCTAGCAAATGTTTTGTATGCTCTAGTTAGTAGTGTGATATTACCAGAGAAAAAGCTACGTAGGATTAGATTAACAACTCTTAATGCCTTTTTGGCTATGTAGTTACAGTAGGCTCTAGCACTTAGATAATTAGAGATGAGTATTCCAAGGTCCTTTACAGAGCTTGGATCATCAACAAGGTCTTGACTATTCAGCTTGTATTTTATTTTGCCAATATGTAAGACAGAGCATTTATTTGTTGAGATTTGAAGTTGTCATTTGTTTGACCATTCTGATACACAATCAAGATCTTTTTGAAGGGTAGCAGTATTAGCTGTGGTATTGAACAACTTTACATCATCAGCAAAGAGAATGCAGTTGCTCTTAATATGGTCACAAAATCATTTATGTAGGGGATAATATTACATATTCTGATGGCAGCCAGAATTGCTTATGCCCAATGTTGGAAACATACATTTATACCACTAGATGAACTGGTCATTCAAAAAATAATGACCTGTGTTGAGATGGATAAATTAACTCTGATGTTAAAAGAGAGCTAGGAGACTGAGTATTATAAAATTTGGGGAAAATGATATGATGGGATTGAGCAAAGATAGATAAATGGATGATGAAATAATGATGAAATAATGATAAACTTAAATGTTTATTTTCACATAAATTATGTATATTTGTAAATAATGCCCAAAATAGTAGCATAACATGAATGCCACAATCTGTTGAAATTAAGATGTTTCCACTTTTTGTTTGTTTTTAAAGTTATAAAAGATTAATAGAATTTATTTTAAAAAATTGTTTCAGGAAAATTCAAAGTTATTAAGCATCATTCCTGCCGAACAAACATAAATTACCTTCGAGAACTGATAAACAGAGAAGAAACTGAATCATTTTCTATCCTATTTTTCCTTTGGGTAGATTGACAAAAAGAAATCAGAGGCACAATGGCTGATGCTAACTGGGGCAGGGAAACTATATGGCAAGTCTGTAGAGGAAACCGCCAAAATATTTGCATGTGCTACACAAGAAAAGAGCAGTTGACCCCGTGATAACTAAACATATGAATTTTTCTAAATTTTGTTTTATTATGGTGTTAATATGGGCAAATATGCAAGGAAACAGCTGCTTAATTATAGAACTAAATCCAAGGTTTAAAGCAATCCTTGTTCTCAATCTGCAGTCACAAAGATGGGCTAGAAATATTTGCAGTTGGTTGGTTGGTTTTATCACCATAATCTGCATATCGTTTCTTCTCTAAGCATTTTATTAAGTTAAGTTAATGCAGTAAATTATTTTATGGAATCTGAGCAGAATTCTTTTTTTGTCCTGAAACGTTTGCATTGATTGAGTGATTAAATTTATATTCTATATATTATCCGCTGTTCTCAATTTGTAGTCTCAAAAACCTCATGCACATACTGTTTCATTTGAGAATAAAAGTTTAAAAAAATGAGGTGATAATACTTCATTGTACTGGGTGTTTTCTCATTGAACTTTTTCCAATTCATTGTCGTCATTCTTTATTTGCATTCAGCCCTATATTGTCTCTTTGTAGAGGCAGAGTTTTCAAAATAAAGAGACACAAATGAATAATTTTTAAATCCTTGTTTTTATTAAGTGCTCCTTGGAATTCAACTCAGGTCTCAGCACAATAATGTAAAATTTGGGGAAAAATATACAACCCAGTAGACCAAAAGTGGAAGCTAAAATGGAAAATATCTCCACAGCTACCATATACTTCCCCTTGATGCTCAGATAGGCTGGAATGAAGGAAAACCAAACAGCACAAAATATCAGCATGCTGAAGGTGATAAACTTGGCTTCATTGAAGTTATCTGGCAACTTCCTAGTTTGGAAAGCCACTATGAAACTGATGATGGACAAAAGGCCCAAGTAACCCAAGACAAGATAAAACATGATGGAAGAACCGTCATTGCATTCGGCTATAATTTCAGTGATTAGAGAGTTATAGTCCAGATCTGGGAAAGGAGGAGAGATGGCCAACCATACTGCACAAATAGTTGCTTGAAAAAGAGAGCAAGAAAGAATGATACATCTGCCCAATGTTTTCCCCATCCACTTTCTCAGGCTGGACCCTGGTTTTGTGGCCATGAAAGCCACAATGACAGTGATATTTTTGGCCAAGATGCAAGAAACCACTGCTGAGAAGATGAAGCCAAAAGCTGTTTGCTGGAGTAGACAAGTTATTGTCCTGGGTTGTCCAATGAATAAAAAAGAGCAGAGAAAACAAAGAAAGAGGAATCCAAGGAGGGTGTAAGTGAGTTCTCTGTTGTTTGCTTTGACAATCGGAGTATCTCTGTGCTTTAAGAAAATTCCTAGCAAGGAGAGCGTGAGAAGGGAAAAAAATAGAGCAAAAAATGCTAAACAAGCTCCTAAGGGATCTTGATAAGATAGGAAAATTATACTTTTGATAATGCATTGGTCATGGTGTCTGCTTGGATATTGATCCTCTGGACATTTGAAGCAGTCACTCATATCTGAGGAAAACAATAAGAAATCATACATTATTTGGAGTTCTTTCTCCATTGATCAGTTGTTTTGCTATCCAGGTAGTCCTTGATTTACAACAGTTCATTTAATGATCGTTCAAAGTTACAACGACACTGAAATAAGTGACTTGTGACAGTTTTTCACACTTAATGAATCATGGTGGCACAATGGTTAGGGTGTAGTACTGCAGGCTACTTCTGCTGCCTGCCAGCTGCCTGCAATTTTGCAGTTCAAACCTCACTAGGCTCAAGGATTACTCAGCATTTTCTCCTTCTGAGTGGGTAAAATGATGGCCCAAATTGGTGAGGACATTTGGCTGACTTCATAAACCACTTAGAGAGGACTGTAAAGCACTGTAAAGTGGTATATAAGTCTTCAGTGCTAGTGCTATTGTGCTCAATGACCTTTGGAGCATCTTCATGTCCCAGTTATCAAAATTCAGGCACTTTGGCAATTGATTCATATTTAGTTTCAGGGTCACGGGATCCCCCTTTGTGTCCTTTTAAAATGCAAAATCAATGGGGAAGCCAAATTCACTTAACAGCCATTTTACTAACTTAACAATGTCAGTGATTCACTTAACCACTCTGGCAAGAAAGATTGTAAACTGGGGCAAAACTCAGTTTAAAAATGTGCTGCTGCTGTTGTTTTTTAAACAGGGCAACCTGGTCCACCCAAATATAAGATGGAGCTACTCCTTCCACTTCAGTCTTTCAGCTCCAATCCAGAAGCCTGAAAATAGCTTGACCCCTTCCTCCTCAGTGTGGAAGCCACTTAAATATTGGAACATTGCTATCTTGTCTCCCCTGGTCCTTGTCTTCACTAGACTAGCCATGCCCAGTTCCTACAATCATTCATCATATGTTTTAGTCTCCAGTGCTCTAATCATCCTGGTTGAAAACTTGAAAAGAACTAGGCATTTATTTGGAAGAGTGGAAAGGGGATGCTACCTACATTTAAAAATTGCATACCTTTCTGGTTTGAAATCTTCCCTTCTAAGCATGGAACACAATTATAACAACAAAATTTCTCTCCTTCTTTCTTTTCTTTCCAAAAACCAAGAAGACAGGAAGGGTTGCACACAGAAATTGGTTTTATCTATCCATAGAAAGAAAAGGGATTTCAGCACTGGACAAATATTGAAGAAAATATTGAAGACTTCCGGTTTTATTATTGAAGACTTCCGGTTTTCAAGATGGCAGGCGGGCGGGCGTTTTCGTCGGAGTTCCCTCTGACCTGGGTGGCTCCAGATGCAGCCCCCCTTGTCCCCTGGGTCCCCCCGCCGGTGGCAGAGGCGGGGGAAGACCGGGGGAAACCGGCTAGGGTCATCGGGAGCCGGTCGGGGGCCTGCCAGAGCCATAGGGTCGGCGAGGATGACGACGTCGGCGCGACGGCCCCAGCGGCCTCGGAACGATCGCGGAGGCTTCGGAGGCCTCGTTCGGCAGCCCCGAACTACCATAGCAGCGTTTCCAGCAGCCCCCGGAGCGTCGGTGGTTTCGAAGGCCTCCGGGGCAAAGGCGCCATTGTGGCATGGCCCCAGCAGCCTCGCGGTGAGCGTTGCGATCCCGGAGTTCCGGGAGCGGCGCTGACTTGGGGGAGCTGTCTGGAGAGCCCTGGATTGGCCTCAGCGGCCTTGTTATCGCTGCGGAGGCCTTGGAATAGCAGCCGTGGCGGCCCCGGAGCCCCTGGGGGCCCTGGAGAGGCCTCAATGCCCTCGGTGAGGGATGGCTGTCTGGTGGTTTTGGCGGCTTGGTTCGGGCCACAGCGGTTTTGGAGGGGCCTTGGCGGCTCTGGAGCAGATTCGTTGCGGCCGTGGCGGCCTCGGATCAGACCCGGAGCGCCCTTGGTGGCCTCGACAGCGGCAGGACGACAGGGGTGCCCGTGGAGCGTGACGGGCGATGACTGGCGGCCTCGGCACCCTCGAAGGCCTGTCAATGAAATCTGGCATCGGCCGACGGCGCTCCTGGTCAGCCGGCGGAGCTGTGGACGTCTCCCCCTCTTCCTGGGGGCTCCCACCGGTGGCAGAGGTAGTGGGCCCAGGAGGGGGGGAGGGATTGGCTCTACCCATGACTCTCCTCCCCCTGGGGGCTCCACCGGTGGCAGAGGTGGAAGGACCGGGGGGCGGGGCTGTGTACCCCAGTTTGACTGGATTTTATCGATCGTGGCCGTGGAACAGCGAGGACTGTGGAGAACATTCCGGGACTGCCGGGATGGGGTGGCCGGAGCCTCTGAGATACTCGAGGGAAGAGCTTTGGGCCCTGAGGGATGTCCCCCTCTCCCTTAAGTGGCCTTCAAGGCTCTCCAGAACTTTCCTTGATGAAGGATCCTGGGATCCTGAGAGATGGTGGGGCCGGAAGAACCGGAGGAAGCGCGGGAAACCGGGGGTTCTTAATTTTGTGATGGGGTTTTTAAAGGGGTTGGGTGTATCTGGGGCGGGTGCGGGAGACAGCCCGCATGGATCTGGGGGCAGCCAGGCCAGCACGTGGGCCTGGAGGGGCTCGGAAGGTTCCGTGTTGGGGTGGCAGACGGGGGGTGGGATGCCAGGGGCCAATTTCATCGGCACGGTGACTGGGAGGGGTAGATATGCTGGGGATAGAGGGCCATATCCGGTTAGGGGATCGCGTTGCCGATATCTGCAAGCGGTAGCGCGCTCCGACCCTCTTCACCCAACCTGCAGTCCTGGCTGTCCAGAGCCTCAGGCCCTGAATACCCGGCTGTTGCTGTGCAATGCCAGGTCTGTGGTTAATAAGGCTCCCCTGATTTGTGATCTGGTGCAGGAGGAGGCCGCGGACCTGATAGGTATTACCGAAACCTGGTTGGGCCCAGAGGGCGGTGTCCCTCTGGTTGAGATGTGCCCACCAGGTTTCCTTGCATTTCATCAGCCGAGGTCTCAGGGTAGGGGTGGTGGGGTGGCGGTGCTTATTAAACAGGTCCTTTGCCCTAGGGAGGCCACTGTCCCTCAGACGGCTGGCTGTGAATTTCTTTTTGTGAAGTGGGGACAAGGGGTTCAGATGGGCCTTTTGATGGCATACCTGGCTCCCTGCCACGTCTCATCGGCCCTGCCCGGACTCCTTGAGGTGATAGCCGGGCTGGCGGTTGAGACCCCTAGGCTTTTGGTCATGGGGGATTTCAACCTGCCATCACTCGGTGAAACCTCGGGGATTGCCCGGGAGTTCATGGCTTCCATGATGGCCATGGACCTGACCCAATTAGTTTCTGCTCCCACTCACATAGGAGGACACATGCTGGACCTGGTTTTTGTCTCGGGTCAGTGGTTGAATGACTGTAATTTCGGGGATTTAGTTATTACACCCTTGTCATGGACAGATCATTCCCTTCTTAGACTGGACTTCTGTTCCGCCACCCCCCACCGCAGGGAGGCGGAGTCACGTAGATTGTTCCGCCCCAGGCACCTGATGGACCCGGAGCGGTTCCAGAGGGAGCTTGTGCCATTTCCTGAGTCTCTGGCTCACAACTTGGCTGGAGACCTGGTGGCCACCTGGGACGGGTTGGCCGCCGGGGCTCTGGATCGAGTTGCGCCTCTGTGACCTCTGACCTGGCACAGATCCCACTTGGCTCCGTGGTATACGGAGGAGCTACGGGAGATGAAGTGCCGGAAAAGACGTCTAGAGAGCATTTGGAGGGCGAGCCGTTCTGAGTCTGACCGAACACAGGTAAGATCTTATATTAAGACTTACCTTGTGGCGATAGAGGCGGCGAAGTGTTCGCACGTCTCTGCCCTTATTGCGTCGGCAGAAAATCGGCCTGCCACCCTGTTTAGAGTGACCCACTCTCTGCTTGAACCGAGAGCGCGGGATGACCTCTTGCAGGGTAGGGCAGAGGAGTTTTCCCGATTTCTGCACGACAAAATCGCTCAGATTCGGGATGGGCTCGACTCCAATTGGGTGATCCCGGGGGAGGTGTCCGGGACAGGTCTTGTGAGTGTTATCTGGGGGGAGTTTGACCCTGTGACCGCTGAGGGCATGGACAGATTGCTGGGGGGTCTGAATGCCACCACCTGTTTATTGGACCCGTGTCCTTCCTGGTTGGTTTCGGCCGCCAGGGAGACGACACGAGGCTGGCTCCAGGGGATTACCAACACTTCCTTGAGAGAGGGGTTGTTCCCTATCGCCTTGAAGATGACGGTGGTGCGGCCCCTCCTCAAGAAGCCTTCCCTGGACCCAATTGTTTTAAACAACTATCGTCCAGTCTCCAACCTTCCCTTTATAGCGAAGGTTGTTGAGAGTGTGGTGGCACGTCAGCTCCCTCAGTACCTGGAGGAAGCTACTTACCTCGATTCGTTCCAATTGGGTTTCAGACCAGGGCATAGTACTGAAACAGCATTGGTTGCGTTGGTCGATGATCTCTGGAGGGCCCGTGACAGAGGGTTTTCCTCTGTCCTGGTCCTATTAGATCTCTCGGCGGCTTTTGCTACTATCGACCATAGTATCCTATTGCTACGGTTGGAGGGGTTGGGGATTGGGGGAACTGTCCTTCAATGGTTCTCCTCCTTCCTCTCCGACCGTTCGCAATTTGTGTTGGCGGGAGGGGAGAGGTCCACCTCTAGGCCCCTGGTTTGTGGGGTGCCTCAGGGGTCGGTCCTCTCCCCTCTCCTGTTCAACATTTATGTGAAGCCGTTGGGTGAGATCATCCGTGGTCTTGGGGTGCGGTGTCACCTGTACGCAGATGACACCCAGTTATACATCTCCACCCCAGACCACCCCAACGATGTTGTGGAGGCTATGTCCCGGTGCCTGGAGGCCATGCGGGATTGGATGGGCGGGAACAGGCTCCGGCTCAACCCATCCAAGACCGAGTGGTTGTGGTTCCCGGCGCCCCGATATAGCCAGCTGATACCTTCGCTGGCTATTGGGGGGGAGATTTTGCCCCCCACAGAGAGGGCTCACAATCTGGGCGTCCTCCTGGATGTACGGCTGTCTCTGGAACATCATATTGCGGCCGTCTCCAGGGGGGCGTTTTACGAGGTCCGCCGGATTTACCGGTTGCGGCCCTTTCTGGATCAGGACGCTCTGCGCACGGTCACTCATGCACGGTCACTCTTGCCTGGATTATTGTAATGCTCTCTACATGGGGCTCCCTGTGGGGAACACCTGGAGACTCCAACTGGTGCAAAATGCGGCCGCGCGGGTGATTATGGGGGCATCGCGTAGCTCCCATGTGACGCCTCTCCTGAGCGAGCTGCATGGGTTGCCAGTGGCTTTCCGGGTTCGCTTTAAGGTTCTAGTTTTGACCTTTAAGGCGATCCATGGCATTGGGCCAGGTTATCTGCAGGACTGCATTCTGCCGGTGATCTCCAGCAGGCCGGTGCGTTCCCACAGGGAGGGCCTTCTCCAGGTGCCATCTATGTGTCATCTGGCGGCCCCCAGGAGTAGGGCCTTCTCTGTGGGGGGCCCTGCCCTCTGGAATACTCTGCCACCTGAGATACGCACCAGCACGGACCTGAGGGCTTTCAGGCACGCGTTGAAGACCTGGCTCTTTGAGCAGGCTGGCCTGGGCTGAGATAGTTTTAACTGTCTCCTAAATTCGGTTTTAACTTGGGTTTTAAATTGGGGGTGGGTTGTCTTAATCTAACAGCCATTATTTAATTTCTTTTTAACTTTTATATTGTTCTGGGTTTGATTCGGCTGTACACCGCCCTGAGTCCCTAGGGAGAAGGGCGGTATATAAATGTCATAAATAAATAAAAGTATTTCATTTTTTGTTATTCAGTAGCTAAGTAGCTCAGCCCATATGATGCTTAGGCAGTAATTAGTAGTTGAGCAGATATGCAATAGCTATAGTTGGAAATAGATATACAAACTATTTCTGATTTTCAAGCACATAATTTCTATACTTCATGCTAATATTCTTTCTCTTAACAATAGTGGTTTCTTCTAAAGAACTAAGAAAGATAAACCCATATAAATCATACATAACTAAATAACTATGGAACCAAATGCATCAGATAAATCCATAAAATCATAACTTTACAAACTTTGTATTCTGTTATAATTGAATCAATTTAGAACTGCATTAGTGGCTTTCTATCTCCCTAAATGTGATTCTAGGTGGTTAATAAAATTAAAATCAACAGTGTAAATAAGATGTAACTTTAAAAAAAACCTCCTTGACTTGTTTCCTCTTTTGCCCTTGGTGTAGAAAAGAAGATAGGAAAGAATACACAATGGGTAGAAACTATGCAGATCTTCTAGTCCAACCCTCTGGTCAAGCAGAAAATCCTATACCATTTCAAACAATCATTGTCCACATTTTTCTTAAAGCCTCCAGTGATGGAGCACCAAAATTTGGTTGATTAGTTTCTACCCATTGCTTCTTGTTCTGTCTTATAATAAAAGGCTATGCTTGACAGAATCCTAATAAGACACTAACAAGAAAGTGACAACATTATGAGACCATGTCTGGAACTTAGTTCCACCTCTGGTTTACATTTTTTGGAGAAATGAGAAACAGGTCAGCTATTGGCTCTCTAGGTGATTCTGGTCTGCCCAGTAGCTCTCAGCTCAACCCAGTCTACATTTGGAGAAAAAAATGAAGGATAGATTGCTGTATCATTGATTCCTCAAGATAAGACAAAATATAGGTGTTTGAAAATCAGTTGATCCATGAATTAGTAAATATTAGGATACATAGATTATTGGCCTTATTTACACTTCTGAGGGAAAAATAATAGTTCAAATGTAAGAAATGAAAATATTTGAGATTTGATTATTGTCTCATTTGGATTCTTAGGGTGAAATTCATCACATAGAGAATCTGAACAGAGTACAGAAAGAGCGGGTTAAAGGCTAAAGTATATAAAGAAGGTTCGCAGGAATTGAATTTGTCTAGTCTAAAAGTGAAAAGAAGGACTAGCACTGATATGATGGCAATTTTCCAATATTTGAGGGGCTACCAGAAAGAAGAGGGGCTCAACCTATTTTCCAAAGCATCAGAAGGCAAGACATGAAACAATGAATGGAAACTAATCAAGGAGAGAATCAACCTGGAATTAAGGAGAAATTTGCTGATAGTGAGAACAATCAACCAGTGGAACGGCTTGCCTTCAGAATTGGTGGGTGCTCCATCACTGGAAGCTTTTAAGAAAAGACTGAACAGCCACTTGTCTGCAATGGCATAGGGTCTCCTGCTTGAGAAGCGGGGCTGACTAGAAGACCTCCAATGTCCCATCCAACTCTATTATACTGTTATGGATTCATACATCTAGAATGGTTTCTGTTTCTGAAAAAGAACATAAAGATATGAGAATTTAGGAATATCTGGAATCTACTATACTTTACCTGGTTAAATGCTTTGTGCCAAACAATCTTATCCTCATATACTGTTAAGTATCTCCCATCCAAAGTGTAAGGATTGATCCATCCAATTTTAAGCCTGTGGAAGGAGTTGTTTGGGAAGACCACCAAGTTAGTAATCTCAAGACTAGTTGGCATTTCTCCATGCTTATCCAGGAATATAGTATCTCCAGCAGAATTGTTGAATGAAAGATCTTGAAGAAATGGATGAAGCTAATTAAAAGCAAGGGGAAAATGTAGTCACCTTTGGTTTTCTATGTGACAAGTGTTTTTTTAAAAGACATATAAGCAGGGGATGGCTGCTGGGAGATCACAGGGGTTTGGGAGAGCCCCTAGCTAAATTTTGTAAAGTTCAGAGAACCCACAAATCCCAATCCTGACTGGGTCCACACCAGTTGCAGGCAAGAGAAACAATGGATGAAAACTAATCAATAGCAGAAACAACCCAGAACTAAGGAGAAATTGGTTGACAGTAAGAATAATCAACCAGTGGAACAGCTCGCTTTCAGAAATAGTGGGTGCTCCAACACTAGAAGCTTTTAAGAAGGGACTTGACAACCATTGGTCTATAATGGTATAGGGTTTCCTGCTTGAGCAGGGGTTGGATTAGAAGATCTCCATGACCTCTTCCAACTCTATTATTCTGTTATTCTGATATCTTAGTACCACTTAATTAATCTGAAAGAAGAAAAAATTACCTGCCAGGGCTTTAGTTTCTGAAGATTAAAATCTTGGTGATTCATCCTTGCTTTCATTTTTGACTGAGATGAATAGATTTTATGTAGAGCATGTGCTGCAGCATAGATGGCATTATAAATACTGTAACTATGAGCAGCCATGGCCATCTCAAAAAAAGAACCAGGAAGACTCTCCAGCTTTTCCTCTCCAGTACATGTCTTGTTGACCTTTAATGTTCCAGTGGAATTTGGGAAAAGACACCCAAATGCTTGTTCCCAAAAATCCTTGAGAAAAAGATCTCCTTGTATCCTATGTGGCTGAAACCTCTGAAGAAATGTATGGAATCCCTGAACTTCATTGGACTGAAATGTCAGAGAAATGGCTCCTCCAAACTTCTGCAAACGCCAGCCTTGTTGGAAGCTCATTAATGCAAAATCAATCTGAGCAGTCATCACCCACACTTTCCCACCAGGAATAAATTCCTCAGGTAGAGTGCTGACTGTTTCTGTCATTAAGGTCAACCAAATAAAGGAACTTGTTTCTCCATAGACAATAAAGACGTTGGCTTTTCCTTGCATCATGTGTTGTTTATATTTTTCAGCTGTCTCCACTGTGTCTCCATACTTGTAAATAAAAGCTTGTTTTGGAATTCTTTCAATGAAAGCTGAACAAATCCCATTCATGGAAAACAAGAATTGCAAGCTTTGCAGGAAAAGTGTTCCACTGTTGTCATCTACAATGAAGAGGCCAACCCAAGACCATCCAAAATGTTGCAACATGTGGATCATCCCCAAACCTTGATGGGCTTCATTAGGGACAATGCGGTAAAAGGAAGGAGTTTTATACTTCTTTTCTGGGACAAAAGAGCCATAGGTAATCTACAAAAATGCAAAGAAATAGATATAGACAAGTCAATGACAAAAAGAGAGAAAGTCAATGGACTGGTGGATGATTTTCAATAGAAGCTAGCGTGCTGGTAGCCAAGTTAGTTCATAGTTCATTTGCTTAGTGAAAACGAACGGGTGTGTGTGTGTGTGTGTGTGTGAGGAATCTGAATTTAGTAAAGCTAAAAAGTGACCACTACTTATTTACCATAATCAGAGAACTGATTATTTTCTTGTCTCTAGTTTGTGTAATGTTTGATTCCCTGTACCTAACGTGTTGAACTTTTAATGTTTAATTTTGTACACACTCTCTCCCCTTATCACTTAATGACTAAATACTGTACTCATTTATTATGAATATCCTGAGAGACAAACTGGTGTGTGAAGTGAATATTTATATACTTCAATGACCTTAGGAAATTAGCAGAATGAACTCTATTGGCTTCCTTCATAGGAAAAGTATGATTTAGTTTTTCATAATACACATTTTATTATACTTATTAGATATTTTCCCATGAGTCTAATATGTTCCCTTTCCAAGTATGTTGAGTTTACAGTGCTGATTTCTATGGTGCTGATTGATCTGAACAGTATAACTTTCACTGTATCACTAAGATACAGAATATATTTTTTTCTTCTTTTCTGTCCTGTTCCTGAACATGTGGGAGGAAATATACAGACAACTGAATAACCAAATTGGAAAGGAGCTTGGAGATCTTTTAGTGCAACCCCCCTGCTCAAGCAGAAAACTCTACACATTTCACAGAAAAGTTTTTCCCATCTCTTCTTAAAAGCCTCCAATAACCTTCTTTTCATAGAATAAATATGAGCTCAAGTGAGCTTTTTTTTTTTGGCACCCTACATATTCTCCCCAATATTAGGCACTCGCCTGGCCATTGATCAAAAACTGATTAGTATTAACACAAAAGACAAAGCTCTATTAAGATAATCCTGGAGACTCAGAGAAATATCCTCATATTACTGTCAGGCTGCATAAGAGACTATATTACTGATACAGGTGTAACTTCAGATACACTAAAAAGAGGAGAGGAAAAACACATTTTGACTCTTCTGATGCAATCAAAGAAAATACATTGTAAATAAAACTGAAGAGAAGACATGAGAGAGACTGGGAGATGCACAAAAGAATGAAACTGACAGTGGAAATGACCAACCAGAAAATGATTTTGTGCTTCCATATGTTCACACAACAATTTTGTAGTTTATCATAGCTGAGAAGGCTATAGATGAAGCAATTGGGCAACTTGAAATGTAAAACACTGTAGAGTCTTTAAAATATTATCGAAGGAGATGAAATGAGTACTGGGCTGTTTAGATGAGAGTGTGGTAATTCATTACTTTTTCATTCGGATATGTCCTCATAATTCTGCCACAACCATTTTGGGAATGCTAAGAGAAAGAGGAAACAGAAGGCATGGGAAAATGCCCAACTGACTCTGAAATATTTTGAGGCAACCTTGGTGGGTTCTTCATTTCAACCCTGAGCTACAAATATTATCCTTTATTGAAATCTGTTACCTGTGGAATTTTGTAGAGGCTTAAGATGTCTGCCATGCCCATGGAAACATTATGGCCAATCCCCCCAATGACAGCTATGAGATTTTTCTCCATGCCACATTGGAAGTTGGGAACAAACTGGTCATATTTGGAGAGTAGATCTAAGATATTGCGATAGACCGTCCTTGCATCATAATAGCTGTCATAAATATGGAATCCAAGGGTGGTATTGGGCAAAAGGTGGATATCCTTATTGATCTCATTTACAGTGAACACCAAGGCCAGCAGATGCTGGTAGAACTTGGTGATCATTCTATGTATCAACACAGAAATATATTGCAGTTTTAGTAATATTTACCTTTGTACTACACGAAACTAATGCTTGTTTTATTCACTTCTTTTTCAGTCCAACTTTACATTTCCATTCTAAAATAGAATAAAAAAAACGCTGCCCAATTTTATGCCTTACAATTCTTTCTACCTTACAATTCTTTATTTTACATTCATGTGATGGTGTAATCTATTATTGTATTTATTGTAATATGCTTCTTACAAAATGTTTAAAGCAATATAATAAGCCAGTTTGTTATGACATATAAACCATAAGTATACATGCAAACTAATATTACACAATCAAAATTCTGAAAATGATGAAAACAGAACCCTTGGTCTAAGCTATTTTCTTCATACTATCAAGAGGAGCTCCATGTAATCATAATTCTCAATAAGAATCAGTAAAATGATTTCTGAAAAATACGGAGAAATGTTGAGTTCAGTCCTTTCATTTTTTATTAGCCATGCCTTCTTCAGAATTAGTTATGAGAATCTTTTTTATCGTTACCATCTAATCATTGTAATTCCTCCAACACTGTGAGTAAATAGTGGCATTTTGATATTCCAAACACTGAATTGAAAATAAAACTCCTTACACTGGAAGATCAAGACTTAGCTCCTGCAAGGGGTTTTCCATGTAGTCAACCTCACTTAAAATATACATTATCTGAGACAGCATTCCTCCTATGAACAGATCACCTGTCTGATATCGCTCGTGAGGAACAGGGAAAGGATTTGTTGTGGGGCACTTCATTTTAACTAGCTAATATGGTTAGAAAAACTTCTGATTTGGCTTATGATATCAGAGAGAGAGGATTCTTTGTAAGCAGGGATTCTCCTGTGATCAATCTGCCTGAGCAGCAGGTTGGACAAGAAGACTTTCAAGGTCCCTCCCAACTCTATTATTCTGCTCATGGGCTGCAATCTAAATAAAGTCAGCAACATAAACCCCAAGAGAATTATGACAACAAATATAGCAAAATCTGTCCCCTGATAGCTATACTCCTAGAACCTGAATAATATTGATGTGATAATAAGAACACATATAACAAGTCAGAATTGATTAAGTACCTTGTTAAATAGGAAGTTATGAACCCACATGTGAAGTCTTTATTTAAAAAATGCTACAGGCTATGTATTCAATTGATTAAGGACACAGTCTCAGCCCATGGGAATTTGTTAGTTGATTTATTTATGATCTGCTACCAAGGACCAGTGAACAGAGAAGATTAAAGTGTGCTACCTTTAGCATTCTTTAGAGTTTAAAGTTAATTCTGATAATGGACATACTTCATTTGTTTAAAGAAGGAAAACAAAACTTTCCTGGCTGTTATGGATTAATTCAATGGGGCACATGGGTGAAGGGCAGTGAATGATCAGTCATGAGTTTTGTTATAAAAGTCTTCTTAGAGACCTTCAGGTTTTGTAGAATTGCTTTCTTCCATCCAGATTCATAATTATCTACAATGAAGGTAGCATTGGGAAACACCTATTAAGTCCAGGGGGAGGAGGGTGCTCAAGGATGGAATTAGTCAAGTCCTTGTATAGTCACATGAGATCCAGAAGTGACTGCCTCTACTGAAGCCCCATATAACCTCACTTAGCTGTTTCCAGGCTAAGGCTCCAATCTAGGAAGATTCCTGTACAATAGACAGAATACAATAAAGTAGCGACCTTGATCCTTATACCTCTGGATCTCACTGCTTGTTTCTGAAATGTAGTCCTTAGTTTACAAACACAGTATTCCATCACTAAGGTGGGGGCAGTTGAAGTCCACCCATCTTAAAATGGCTGAGTTTGAGATACACTGATCTGAACTGTCAAATTCATGTCATCATGGTGGCATCCTGTGATGTATTGGGACTTTTCCCACTTTTCTAAACCAGGCATGGGTATGGCCAGCACGTTACTCATCTGGCCAACAGCCCAGGAGTTTGATTTACTGTATGTAAACTCATTGTAGTTCCAAACATTTACGGTATTATTATTTTATACGTGCTCTGAGAATTAGAAATCCTGAACATCAAAAAGCTCCAGATTCATGACCACTGTGCAAAATGTCAAAACAATTAACCATGAAGAGACTGAATTTCTGCAAGAATTCACTTCCTAGGATTGCATATTGACCAAAGCAGTGAACGCAGTCTAGAAAAAAAGTATTGAATCACAGTGGGTCAAACAGAATTGATAAGCTGGAGAATGGAATAGAAAGACCATCCTCTCGGCAACTAAATGTAGATTAGCCAGCAATATTGTGTTTCCAGTGGCTACCTATGGTTGCAAATGTTGGAACATGAAAAACTAGATAGGAGAAAAAAAAATCAATTCATTTGAACAATGGTGTTGACGTGGTATTGAAGAAGGCTCTTGCATATTTCTTCAACAACGAAGTTGACAAGTAAGTGCTGAAGCATGTCAAATCAGACATGTCACTGGAAGGCAAAATCACAAAATTCCACTTGTTCATTTCAAACAAGTGATGCAATTGAATTTGCTGGAAAAGACAGTAATACTTGGATTGATTCGCAATAAAAGGAAACAAGGCAATTTAAAGGTACAGTAACCTGACACTGTCACAGCCAAAATAGTCAGAGCATAAAACAACTAAGAGAAGTCATACAAGGTCAGCAAATGAGGAGAGAGCTTGTTCATAGAATGGTCAAGAATCAGATAAAATCACATAGAGTTGGAAGGTCTTCTAATCCAAACCCATGCTTAAGCAGGAGACCCTATACCATTTCAGGTCTCTTCTTAAAGGCCAGCAGTAATGAAGGCTAGGTATTGGTTGATTGTTCTCATCATTAGAAAATTTCTCCTTAGTTCCAGGTTGCTTCTCCCTTTGATTAGTTTCCATTCATTGCTTCTTGTTCTGCCTTCAGTTCTTTGGAGAATAGGTTGGTGTCCTCTTTTTTGTGGCATCCCCTTGACACACTGTTATCAAGTCTCCCTTAGTCTGTCTTTTCACTAGGAAGGCCAAATTCCTGCAACCATTCTTCAACCATTCTTCATATTGAAGGGACATATTAACATGAATCAATCTAACCTTTGCTCTTTCTTTCTGTTAATGAAGTTTCTTGTACTACTTTCCTATGGTTAGGAGTCATTTGTTAGGAATTCATTCTGTAAAAGAATTGCATCCTTTTCTATCCAGTTTCTTGCTACTGTAATTGGTTTCAGAGCTAGGTACATCCTTCGAGACAATTCCAAATGCAGCCCCCCTTATTCTGCTAAATAGATAAGTGGGGCTGCCTAGGACCACAAATACATAAGGCAGGGATGGGATGCTACCGTTCTGCCTGGCTCTATAGAACCGGTAACTCTGAAGAGCAGCAGACACTGAACCAGTTCTATGTTTCCTGCTGTTTGGCCCGCCCACCTGCCCGGGCTCTTACCTGCCTTTTATTTCCTGCTTTTTCAACCTCAGCTGCTTTGAGTGGCACAGCTGAGGTTGAAAAAACAGGAAAAAAGAGGGTTTCAAATGCTGCGCACCTGCGCGCAGTGCTTTTCCATTGTCCAGAAGGCACAGCTTAAGGTTTTTTATATGCGCACACAAAATGTAGTCACCGAACCAGTAGTAACAACAGTTAAATCCCACCCCGGAGACAAGGGCAAGGGATACTCTGTAAGATAATAAAGCATGGAGAGAGACAGCAGGGCTGAACAAAGAATGTTTTAAAAGAATGCTTTGTCTCTGATTGGATACACTTTGTTTTTATTGGCATAAAGTGTATATAATACTCTGAGCCATTCTTGCAGGGTGTGGCTATTTTTAACATGTATTTTGTTCATATGTTTTGGATATAGTTTTGTCACCCAGCTTTTTTGCTTTGGCCAAAGAATAAAAAAAAAACAGTTATTTTTGCAGGCCTTGTCATGAGTCTCACTTTCTTTGGCATCTCAGTGGCTCCTGGAAACTTCTGGATCCTTACAGTATGTTTTAGCGTCCAGCCTCCTAATCATCCTTTTTGCTCTTTTCTATATTCTTTTCAGAGTCTCCACATCTTTTTTATATTATGGTGATCAAAACTGGATGCAGTATTCCAGGTGTGGTTTTACAAGGCTTGATAAAGTAGTACTAATACTTCACATGATTTTGATAGGATTGAATGTATAGCATCATGATTTATACCTTCACCTGATTTCTTTGGGATTTTTATAGATATTTAATAAAAAGGCATTACGACATGGAGATTTTAAATTTGCTGAGATGAAAACATGTGCTAGAATGAGGAACTAATACCATTCATTGTCACCAATGACCAGGAAGAACCTGGATGAAAGAACAACAGCTGTTGATTTCTAAAAATATGTGGGGTTTTTTTTGGGTTCGTCTCAGTTGGCTTGGAATGTTTTCTAGTTACTCTCTAATTCATTCAATGGTTATTTACTGCCACCTTTTATTGTACAGTGGCAGAATGACTGAGGCAGACGCGGAGTAAACTTCAGCTGTAACTTTATTGTAGCAATAAAGGGTTGCCGCGGCTGCTATGCTAACAAGGCAGCCAGCTGGCCGGCAACAACTGATGCCGTTTGACATCTCCCTTTTATAATCAGCTGTCAAATGGCATCAGCCCATAGAAATGGTCTGTGCTCCCGCTGGAAGCACGGACTGGAGTAAAAACTTCAGCACAGTCTTTTTAGAATGCATCACTCCTTTCTCCCCAAACGGAGCATGCATAGTCCTTTAGGTTGCTTGGGCATTTGCACAGATGCTCAGACCTCCTCGGCTCCGATGGAATGGGCACCGGATTAACTTTCTCCACTTGGCGGGCGGCTTCAGGCAATGGTGGTGCAGTTGGCTTGGTTTCAGTCGGTTCGGGGTGCGGGACCGATGCCTTCTCAGATAGGCCTTCATCAATGTCGGTTTCACGGTGAGCTTCCTCGGGTGCTGGTGGTCTCGGTGCAGCAGGAACCTCCAGAGGACACCTGTGGCAATGTTCCAACGCTGCCTAAGCTGGTCGACATGGTGGTGCCAAATGCATCCATCTTGTAGCTGGATCCTGTAAGACTTAGGACCAGTTATTGCCACAACGTGCCCAGGCATCCAGAATGGGTGACCCGCGAAGTTCCTGGCATAGACCTGTTCATTCTCTGCAAACTTCCTAGCCTGGTTATTTAATCCTAGGGGAGTGACTGGGGCATAATTGGGGTGAAGTCTATCTAAGGTGGTCCTTAAATGGCGTCCCATTAGGAGTTCAGCCGGTGACTTGTTTGTGGTAGCACACGAGGTCGTGTGCTGGCTTAGTAGGTACTTGGCAAGCCTGGAGTACCAATCTATGGGCCCAAGCCTTTCCAGGACATCCTTAGCAGATCTGACTGCCCTATCAGCCAAACCATTACTGGTGGGGTGAAAAGGAGCTATTAAAACATTCTAATACCTTGGTTGTCTAGAAAAAGCTCAAACTCACAACATGTAAACTGGGGACCATTGTCAGACACAATAATGTCAGGGAGGCCATGGGGGGTGAATATTCTGGTTAGGGCCTTAGTGACAGCTTCTGTAGTTGTGGAGGACATTAAAGTCAGCTCCACTCATTTATAGAAAGAATCAACCATTACTAAGAATGTACGCCCATGGAAAGGACCAGCCAGATCTATGTGTACCCTGGACCAGGGCCCTCTTGAATCCTCCCACATTCCTGGAGTGGATGCTATAGGAGAAGGTCTGGTGGCCTGGCATGGCTGAAAAGCATTTACCCAGCTGGTGATCTGAGCACCACACATAACTGCGAGTTAAGGCCTTCATCCTGACAATGCCAGGATGACCCTCATGCAGGATTTCTAAAATTGAGGTCTGCAGCTGTGGGGGGATAACTACTCTGGTTCCCCAAAGCAAACAGCCCTGCAAAGAAGATAGTTCTTGCTGGTGAATTTTGAAGGGTGAGAATTCGGATGAATAAGAGAATGTAGGCCACCCCCTTCCCACCCAGTCAAGGACTTGGGAAATTACCTTGTCCTTGGCAGAGTGGGCATCAATGTCAGAAGTGGTGACAGGAAGCTTGAGGTCGTTGATCAGGAACACAGCATTGGTTGGTGCAGGATCCTCCACTGGAACTGGTAGGGGACAACGACTAAGGGCATCAGCGTGACTGAGTATTTTGCCTGCCCGATGAACCAGTGTATAGGAATATGCAGCCAGAAATAATGTCCACCTGGTCATCCTTGGAGGCGTTTGTTTGTTGCCTGATAACAGTCCTAAAAGAGATTTATGACTGTAACTAATTCGAAATGGTGTCCATAGAGAAACTCATGGAATTTCTTGACTGAAGCAAGTGCAGCCAAAGCCTCTTTGTCAATTTGACTGTAGTTGCGTTCAGCCAGAGATAGTGTCCTAGAAAAAAATGCAATGGGTGCCTCTGATCCATTAGGCAACCTGTGACTTAGAACAGCTCCTATTCCAAAAGGGGAAGCATCTGCAGCTAAGACTAAAGGCAAAGTTTTGTTAAATTGAATTAGAACAGCATCAGATCTGAGTAGTGATTTGACCGCTTTGAAGGCATAGGCTTCCTTAGGTTCCCAATGCAATGCTGCTTGTTTGTTCAGAAGCCTGTGCAGAGGTTCTGCAATGGAAGCCTTATGTGGCAAAAATGAAGCGTAGAAGTGTTAAGAAGTCCCAAAAAAACCTGGAGTTCAGTTCTATTAGTTGGTATGGGTGCCTCATGAATAGCCCTTACTTTGGATTTGATTGGGTGAATGCCAGAGGCATCAATTCTGTATCCCAAAAATTTGACTTGTGGGGTGGTAATAGTGCATTTTTCCTTTTTTAACTTGAGCCCTGACTTTCTGAAACAGTCAAGGACACTTCTGATTCTCTGTAGTAATTGAGGTTTGTCAGAGGCGGATATTAAAATGTCATCAAAATAAGGTATTATGCCAGGTAATCCTTGAAGTAATATTTCCATTAATGACTGGAAAATTCCTGGAGTTACACTGACCCCAAATTGGAGGTGCCTACACTTAAAACCCCCCCTATGCGTGACAATAGTTTGAAGCTCTGTGGCTGTGTCATCAACAGGAAACTGTTGATAGGCCTGTGACATATCCAGTTTTGCGAAAATGGTTCCTGGTTCAAAAGAATGCAGCAGGTGCTGGATAATTGGGACTGGGTAAGCTCTGATTTGTAAATATTTGCTCAACATACACTTGTAGTCTGCGCAAATTCGCAAACTTCCATCCTTTAGGGGTGTCACTATCGGAGTTTCCCATTTTGCGAAGTCTATGGGCTGTAATATGCCCTGTTGAATTAATTTGTCTAGTTCCTTGTCCAGCTTAGGGCGGATTGCAAAAGGTACTCTTTGAGGCTTTAATCAGATTGGAGCTGCTAAGGGGTCTAAGTTGAAGGATATTGGGGTTCCCAGATAACAGCCTAGGCCCTTGCTGAACACATCAGAGTATTCTTTGAACAAGGAGTCTACTTCTGTATTTGCAATAGAGTGGATTCTGCCTATATGGAGGCCTAGGGCAGGGAACCAGTCTAACCCCAAAAGGCTTGGGAGGGCACCATCCACTACCACTAAAGGCAAGTGGTCTTTAAAAGTTTGAAATTGAATAAGAAACTTGCCTTTTCCAATGACTGGGATGGTTCTGCCTTGGTAGTCACGTAGGGTTAAGTTGCAGCCTTGGAGCCTCTTCTTAGCCATTCTGGGAAACAGTTGTTTCAGGGTGCCCCATGAGATGATGGACAGTGTTGAGTCGATGTCTACCTCCACCCTGCAAGGTTTGTCTTCTAAAGAGACAATAACACTGATTTTGTTAGAGCCTTTGTTTCTCAGTTTGGCTTGGTTGCAGGTAAAACAATCTTCAATTTCTTTTTGAAATTGCTGAGTTGTCTTAGGTTTCTGTGGTTGGGCAAAAGTCTTTCCTGCTTGACAGATCCTGGCTAAATGGTCCTTTCTCTGGCATTTTAGGCAAATGGCATCCCTGAACTTGAGGATGCCCTGAGGTGATTTTCTCCACAGCTCAGACAGATTTATTTATTTATTTATTTATTTATTTATTTATTTATTACATTTATATACCGCCCTTCTCCCAAGGGACTCAGGGCGGTGAACAGCTCATCTAAAAACCCCACAAAAATACAAAAGTTAAAAAGTAATTAAATATTTAAATCAGCTGCTGACTAAAATTAGAAAACCCTCCCCCCACCCTTAAAAACCCAAATTTAAATTTAAAAATGGAGATCAAATTTAAAATCATTATCTCAGCCCAGGCCGGCCTGCTCAAAGAGCCAGGTCTTTAACGCGCGCCTGAAGGCCCTCAGGTCCGTGCCGGTACGGAGTTCCGGTGGCAGAGTATTCCAGAGGGCGGGGGCACCCACAGAGAAGGCCCTACTCCTTGGCGCCGCCAGACGACACATAGCGGCCGACGGCACCCGGAGCAGACCCTCCCTGTGGGAACGCACCGGCCTGTTGGAGAGCGTTGGCAGAATGCGGTCCTGAAGGTAACCTGGTCCCATGCCATGGGTCGCCCTAAAGGTCAAAACTAGAACCTTAAAGCGAACCCGGAGAGCCATCGGCAACCAATGCAGCTCGCGCAGGAGAGGCGTCACATGGGCGCTACGCGACGCCCCCATAATCACCCTCGCGGCTGCATTTTGCACCAACTGGAGTCTCCGGATGCTCCCCGCAGGGAGCCCCATGTAGAGGGCGTTACAATAGTCCAGGCGAGAGGTGACAAGGGCCTGAGTGACCGTGCGCAAGGCGTCCCGATCCAGGAAGGGCCGCAACCGGTAGATCCGACGGATCTGATGAAATGCCCCCCTGGAGACGGCCGCGATGTGATGTTCAAGCGACAGCCGTACATCCAGGAGGACTCCCAGGTTGCGAGCCCTCTCTGTGGGGGGCAGAACTTCCCCCCCAATAGCCAGCGAAGGTATCAACTGGCTATATCGGGGCGCCGGAAACCACAGCCACTCGGTCTTGGATGGGTTGAGCCGAAGCCTGTTCCCGCCCATCCAGTCCCGCATGGCCTCCAGGCACCTAGACATAGCCCCCACAGCATCGTTGGGGTGGTCCGGAGTGGAGATGTACAGCTGGGTGTCATCTGCATACAGATGACACCTCACTCCAAGACCACGGATGATCTCGCCCAGCGGCTTCATATAGATGGGCTGGGACAGATGGGTTGGGAACTGACCTGTATTCCCTCTGAATGGTTTTAGGTTGCCTGAGGCAATTTATGTCACTAGTCTCTCCCAAATCCTCCTCTGTGGAGGCTTCATCATAATGAACGGCTGTACTGTTCTGACTGACTGGGTTTCTCTGAATTTCTGCTGTTGAGAGTGCTGACAGCTCAGCAGTTTGAGATTCTTCAATGGCTAATTTAAGAGTCAGATCTCCTTTCGCCAATAGATGCCTCTGCAATATTAAGTCCCTGACTCCACAAACTAGTGGTCTAATAGCATGTCCTCCAAATAGTCTCTGAAACCACAGTGCAAGGCAGCTGTTCATAACACTGCCATATATCCATTAATAGTCTCTCCCTCAGCCTAGGTCCATCTCCTAAAAGCATGACGCCTGGCTATTTGGGAGGGCTTAGGGGAATAATGATTAGAAAGAATTTCCTGTAATTCTTCCCATGGAATGGTCTTAATTGAGCGTGGAGCCAACAATGCTGTAGCAATGTCAAATACCGTGGCTCCACAAAAGCTTAAAAAGTAAGATTTTTTCCTTTGGTCGGAAATGTCAGTGAGGTTGATGGCATCTAGGAAACAGTCAAACCGGTTTCTGTAGGATTCCCATGTCTCTGCTGCCAGTCTGAAAGGTGGGAATGCAGGGTTTGAAGTCATTGTGTCTCAGCTGTGATGCTTCTACCTGAGACAAGTTGAAATTAGTGCTCGTGAATAGTGACAGTAACTCTTAAAGTGACAGTCAGCTCAGCAGTGGCTTTGGCTCTTTTTGTAGTGACTTCACTCCAGTGACTCTTTGCTCAGTCTCCTCTTATGTATATCCCGCCCTCGTCACCAGTATTGTAGAGCGGTGGAATGACTGAGGCAGATGCGGAGCAAACTTCAGCTGTAACTTTATTGTAGCAATAAAGGGTTGTCGCGGCTGCCACGCTAACAAGGCAGCTGGCAGGCAACAACTGATGCCGTTTGACAGCTCCCTTTTATAATCAGCTGTCAAATGGCATCAGCCAATAGAAGGGGTCTGTGTTCCCACTGGAAGCACGGACCGGAGTGAAAACTTTAGCACAGTCTCTTAAGAATGCAACACCTTTAGAGACATGTTTTCAAAATCTGACACCATCAGGGTTTTTTGCTTGATCTATTTCACTGTGTTCCTTGTACTGTAATAAGTGGCTGTATCTTTTTTCTTTAAACAATCCATTTTCAGGTAGAAGTTTGAACCATTTTTCAAGGCTGTAAATCTCTCTTGAATGTCAGGAGAATAAAAACAAATGTATTTGTGTATTTGACATTATAAGCCTGTCAAATATAGGAAGATATATTCAGTTTAGGGGCTTTGAATGTTTCTACCAATTCTCCTTCAAAGGATAGTTCTAAAGACTGTCCTAAAGGTCATCAGCTTGAATGTATGGGAGAAGTTATTAATCTGTCACTATTTTCTGAATGTTTTCCTTTGAAGGTCCCAAACAAATGTTGCAGAGCATAGAGTTTCCTGGAACACAAACAAGTTTTTTCTTGGTTTCAGATTCACTTCCTCTCACTGTGTTCTTTGCACAGTAATAAAGTGCTGTGTCTTCTGTCTTGATCTTGTTCATTTGCAGATACACCAGACTATTGGAATCATCTCTATAGATGATGAAGCAACCCTTGAATTTATCTGAGTAGTAAATGGAAGGAGATGAGCCTATACCTATGTAGTCCACCGAATCCAGTCCGGTCCTTGGAGCCTGTCTGACCCAAGCCAACCAGTAGCTGCTGAAGGTGAATCCAGAGACTTGGCAGGAGAGATGGAGGGACTCATAGTTCTTCCAGACTCCTCCAATTTGATCAATTTCACCCCTGGAACAAATAATTCATGTAAAAAAATTGTTTCAGCCCAGACTTTAGAAATAAGAAAAGGAGTTAGACAAGGCTGCCCACTTTCTCCTCTGCTTTTTATATTACCACTTGAGACTCTATTTAGATGTATTAGGCACAATCTGGAAATAAAAGGACTGAAAGTTAGAAAAGAAGAATACAAACTGAAAGCTGTCACAGACGATATGGTACTTTTTTATTGAAGATCAAATGGAAACAGGAAAGGAGATAATTAGTGAACTTGAAAGATATAGGGAAGTGGCAGGTCTGAAAATTAATAGACAGAAAATGAAACTTTTGATTAAGAAATTAACAGAATTACAAAAAATAGAATTAGAAAGGGCAACGGGATTACAAAAAATAAAGAAAATTAAATATTTAGGTATATGTCTGACCACACAATGCAAAACAATAAAGGAGAATAATTATGATAAATTATTACAACAAACAAAAAAAGATTTAGAACTATGAGCTAAAATTTAGTGGTTCCCAAAGTGGGCAGTACCACCCCCTGGGGGTGGTGGGATGCCTTAGGAGGGCCCTAAGAGGCAAGGGGGCTGGCAGGAGGGTGTTAAGAGGTGGCAGGGGGGTGTTTGAAGCACTGGCCCTGCAGGTTTACTCATTGACTGTAGCACCGCTCTGCAGCCGGTGCCTCCAATGTGGAAGCAGTAGCAAGTTACATACCACTGCAGCTGCGTTCGACACACTGCCCCCTTGCTGCCTCTTAGCGCCCTTCTGCTGGCCCCCTTGGGGACACTAAGAGGTGGCAGGAAGATGTTCAAGGTGCCGGCCCTGCAGGTTCACCCATTGACTGTAGTAACGCTCTGGAGCCAGCGCCTCCAATGCAGAAGCGGTGGCACATTATGTGCCTCCACAACCGCGATTGACACACTGCCCCCTGCTACCTCTTAGTGTCCCCAAGGGGGCTGGCAGAGGGGCACTAAGAGGTGGCAGGTGGGCGTTCGAGGCACCGGCTGGCCCTGCAGGTTCACCTATTGAAGCACCAGCTCCGGAGAGGTGCTACAGTCAGTGGGTGAATCTGCAGGACTGGTGCCTCAAATGCCCCCCTACTACCTCTTAGTGTCCCCAAGGGGCCAGCAGAAGGGCACTAAGAGTTGGAAGGGGAGCGGGGGGGGGGGGCGGAGCTGTCATCTCAGCAGTACAGTATGCAATCTTGAAGCTCAAAGATCGCTACTGATATCTCCGTTGCAGGATGGTCCCTCTGGACCTAAACTGTCCCATAGAGACAGTGACAAGAGGGCACATCCTGTTAATCCCAAGGACATTGCAAAGTCCCTGGGTGATCCAGAAAAAGCCCTTTTGCCAGCAGCGGAGAGGCAGCCATTCAAGTTGCTGAAGCTGGGACAGCTCCGGAATGGAAGAGATTGAAGGAAATGTGTCAGCTTGGTGAGATGAACCTTTACTTATTATTGTTTGAAGAAAATGCCCTGAAAGATTTAAAGTAAAATTAAAAGTGAAGAGAAAAGAGTCTAAGGGGAGAAATTAAGCTAGTTAAAGTGAAAGTTTTTTTCTTTTCCCTTTTTATTGCAACTTTGAATTTGATGAAGCTACTGAATTTTAAACTGGACTGGTTTCTTTTAAATTTTCCATCTTTGTTTCTATTTTTACTTTTTTAAACAATTTTTTGAAAGTCTGTTCTGATTAAGATTCCTCTTTTGGATTTGAGTTTTATTTATTTATTTTTAAAGGAAGGATCCCATTTTTTTTCTTTTCTCTTTCTTTATTTCCATACATGAGGGGGGGGGGGGGTGAAAGTGAAGAGGAAAAAAAGTAGCGCTGCCATTTAGAGGCTTGGATATATTGTTTCTTTCTTTCTTCTGCTTATTTAAGCATTTGTGTTACACTCAAGGATTCTGAGTTTTGCACTGGAAAACAGTGGGATGAGCATGGCAGATTGTTTATACAAGTGCCCATCCATGAAACTAAACAACTAAAGCTTCGAGTTGACATCGAAAGAAAGAAGATTAAAGTGACCTTGAAAATACTGGAACTAGAAACATCAAAGAGCCTTGGATACTTAGTGGCAGTGACTGGCTTAATTTTAGACTATTTTTTATCTCCTTTTTTAACCCCCCCCCCCCCAGTTGGACATCTATAGTTGGATTTCAACCTTTTACTCCAGAAACTAGAGCAAAAAATCTTTTATTTTTATTTTTTATTCCTTTTTCTTTTATCCTCTTCCTTTTGTTTTCTTTTATTAAGAGGAATAATTGGATTGAGGTACATAAGTGCCTTTTACCTTTTTATTTTTTGAAGTGGCAATTGCCTGCCTGCACTCCTTCTTTTTCTTCTTTCTTCCTCTTTTCTCTTTTTCCTTTCTTCCTTTTTTTCCTTTTTTCTTCTCTCTCCCTCACTACAGGTAAGCACTACAAGATGAGCAGAAAGACAACAGCATCAGCTTCTTCAATACCAATAACTTCTTCACCATCTGGAGAACAACGACCTATACAGACAATCTTACAATAGGAGAAAGAGAAGGAAGTGACACTACAGATTATTATGCAAGGAATTCAGAAGATTGAAAAGAGAATGGAGAATATTGAGGAAAGAATTGAAAACACAGATGAGAAAGTAGAAAATATTCAACAGATTATGATGACATATGAAAATAGATTTTTAAAAAATGAAGAAGAAGATACACAAAGGGACAAGAAAATTTGAGATATTGATATCGATTGAGTGATGTCGAGAAGGGCAGATGTGAATCATTAGGATGGGAAATAGACAGATCAGAATTCTATCTAAAATTTCAAAATGTAGAAGAAGGAAAAGGTGAAAATCTTGCTGAAATAATGACAGAAATACTGGCAGAAGCGCTAGAGATAACCAAAGAGAAGATGATGGATGGGATGGACGAAGTGTTTCATGTTTATACAAAATATGTAATGAGAAACAGACAACCAAGAGAAGTTCATATTAGATTTATTAAAAAGATTATCAAGAAACAGATACTGCAGGTGGCAAGAGAAAAAAAACTTAAAATATAAAGATAAAGAAATCATGGTGCTGAAACAGGTACCAAGAAGAGTAAGGAGATGAGAAGAGAATATCTATTTTTGACCAAAGAGTTACTTAAAAGAGGAGTTAATTACAGATGGTTGATGCCAGAAGGCCTCTTGTTCACTTGGCAAAAACAAAGACATAGAATTGACACAGTTGAAAAAGCTGAGCTATTCTATTTAGAATTTTTTCAGAGGAAGGGAGGAAGAAGCAAGAAAGGAAGAGTCATTGATTGAATTCCAAGAGGAGTGTATAGCAGCAATTGAAAAAGAAAAAGAAGAAGATGCAGTAGGTAGTGTACCCAGAGAGCAATGAGAATTAAGACCTACTAGAGCAATACCTCCCCCCCCCCCATAACGCTTAACATGGATGGAAGAAAATTGATTATGATTAATGTAAATGAACTTAATTTGGCTACTAAAAGAAGGAAAGTATTCCAGAAATTAGAGAAATTAAAATTTGATATAATTTGCCTACAAGAAGTACATATCAAAAAACAACATGAACATATATTGAAATAAAAAAAAATTGGAAATTATTTACATCGCTGACACAATCCAAAAAAAGAGATGTGGTGTTATATATTAAAGACACAATTATGGCAGAAACAATCTACACAGATGACAATGGAAGGATTTTGATGGTGGAAATATTGGATAACAATATTAAAACACTTTTAATTGCAATTTATGTTCCAAATGATAATTAAGAAAAATTTTACAGGAAATTACATATGAAAATAGTTGAATTGGACTATGTTAATATTTGTATGATGGGAGATCTTAATGGGAGAGTTAATGATCGATTGGACTATAAAATGCAGAAATCAATAAAGAAGCTAGAAAGATACTACCAAAATCTTTTTTTCAAATAATAGAAGAATTTAATTTAAAAGATACATGGAGAGAGAGAAATGTGGAGAGTAAGCAATACACTTTTTATTCAAACAGACCTGCATCGTGATCTAGAATAGACATGATATGGATGTCAGCAGAATTACTGGCCAACATACGAGAGATTGAAATAGAAACAAGCACCTGGGCAGACCATAATCCAGTTACAGTTATTTGGAAAGGACATAAGAGGAGATCTAGATGATTTTAAACAATATGATATTAAAAGAAAAAGACTTTTAACAGAAAATAGAGAAAGAATTTGCTTTATTTTTTAAGAAAATAGAAAAGAGGATATATCTCTACAGAATCTCTGAGACATGATGAAGACCTACACAAGAGGCTTGATAATAGACTATACAAGGAAAAGAAATATAAAACAGAAAAAAACTTTCAAAATATTGGAGGATGATTACAAAAAAATAGAAAAAGATCTACAGAAGTCCACACAAAAAAAAAGATATTAAAAATAAAATGGCTATAATTAAGCATAAAATGGGACTAAGGGAAAAAGAGGAACTAGCACAAAAATTAAAAATGCTAAACAGAATTACTTTGAAGATACAAATAAACCAGGCAGATGGCTAGCTTATAAACTGAGAAACAGAATCAAGAAGGATTAGCCAACTAATAAATGAGGAAGGACATGTTTGCTATGGAAATGAGGAGAAGAAAAAAATTACACAAGATTACTATGGAAAATTGTACTTTCAAGAGAATATTCAAGAAGAAAAAGTTAAGCAATATTTACAGAAAGCGAATTTACCTCAGATACCTAAAGATATTGAAACAATGCTAGAAGGGAATATAACAATGATGGAATTAACAGAAGCCCTAAAAAACAGAATGTTGGAAAAGCATCAGGTCCAGATGGCTTACCAGTGAAATTTTATAAGACTTTCCAGGAAATATTGAATCTTCATCTATTAGAAGTTATGAACAAAGTTATGCTAAAAAAAAAATGGACAGAAGCATATATTACACTTATACCAAAGGAGGACACAGACCTGCAGCAAGCTAAAAATTATAGACCGATATCCCTATTAAATTCAGACTATGAAATTTTTGCTTCAATTTTGGCAGAAAGACTGAAAAGATATTTAAATATTTTTATCCATATTAACCAAAATGGATTTCTGCCAAAGGGACAAATTAAAGACGATATGAGAATTATTTTGGACACACTGGAATATTACGAGGTGCATCCTGAAAAGCAAATGGCTTTAATGTTTTTAGATGCATAAAAAGCCTTTGACAATGTGAGTTGGCAATTCATTTTACATCAATTGACACAAATGGGCTTTGGTAAAAAAATTATTCAAGCGATTGAAACGATATATCATGAATAAACTGCAAAGGTTAT
Organism: Bungarus multicinctus; assembly: GCA_023653725.1. Classification (NCBI taxonomy): domain Eukaryota; kingdom Metazoa; phylum Chordata; class Lepidosauria; order Squamata; family Elapidae; genus Bungarus; species Bungarus multicinctus. Next base: position 138,904,594 of record CM042840.1, on the reverse strand, counting down.
GGTAAATGGAGAACTAACAGAATCTATAGCTATAAGAAAAGGGACAAGGCAAGGTTGCCCACTGTCACCCCTGCTGTTTGGGTTAACATTGGAAGTGTTGAATAGGAATATTAGAAAAGATAAAGAAATAAAAGGAATGAAAATCAAAAGGGAAGAGTATAAATTGCAAGCTTTTGCAGATGATCTGGTATTCATACTAGAAGATCCATTAGAAACAGCACCTAAATTAATAGAAAAAATAGAAGAATATGGAAAAGTAGCAGGTTTGAAAATAAATAAAGATAAAACAAAGATATTAACAAAGAATATGTTAACAAGACGAAAGAAAGAGTTGGAAGAAATACAGGTCACGAACAAGGTCAAGCATTTAGGGATACATATTACACCAAGATGTAGCACACTGAAGGTGGACAACTATGTTAATCTCAAACAGCAGATTGTGACAGATTTGATAAAATGGAAAAAACTACAACTATCATTGATTGGGAGAATATCTACAGAGGGGGTGGGGGTGAATCGAGCCATGGAGCACTTTTGCAACGTAAAAGAAATGCATTTTGGAAGCAGCAGGTTCTTTTAAAACTTCTCCAAAGATTCCCCATGGATGCTGCAAGTATCGCTTTCCCCTTGTGAGTTAAAGTGCTGGAGTGAGAAGGAGTGCAGTCTGACAGAGGGGGTGGGGGAATCCACTCCAGCCTTGGAGAAATTTAAAGGAGCTGCTTCCAAAATGCTTGTCTGTTAAGTGCTCTCTCTCTCTCTGTGTGTATGAGAGAGAGAGAGAGAGACAGACAGACAGACAGACAGAGCCAGAGAGCCAGAGAGAGGAAGGAAGGAAGGAAGGAAGGAAGGAAGAAAGGAAGGAAGGAAGGAAGGAAGGAAAGAAAGAAAGAAAGAAAGAAAGAAAGAAAGAAAGAAAGAAAGAAAGAAAGAAAGAAAGAAAGAAAGAAAGAAAGAAAGAAAGAAAGAAAGAAAAAATAGGAAGAGAGAGAAATAAAACTCTGTGCTATTATTTTTAATTGTTCCATTATTTATCATGTGTTAATATTTTACACTGTTCCTACACATAGAGTGATTTTTCTGCCTTTCTTTTGCCCAGGGCTACCATATATTTTTCAGGGTTTACATGCATTCAATATCAATAGTCCAGAGCATAAAATACACATGTGTTTAACAAGAGTTGAAAAGGGACCTTGGAGGTCTTCTAGTCCAACCCCAGCTCAGGCAAGAAAACTGAAGATGCCAAACTCTGAGTAGAAATCCTGGGAAAGGTGTCAAAATAATACTTAAAAGGGACCTTGGGGTGAACCCTATACCATATCTGAGAAATGGCTGTCCAGTCTTTTCTTAAAAACTTCCAGTGATTGAGCACCCAGAACTGCTGGAGACATTCAGTTACACTGGTTAATTGTTCTCACTGTCAGGAAGCTTCTCCTTAGTTTTAGGTTGCTTCTCTCTGTTCAGTTTCCATCCATTGCTTCTTGTTTGTATTCTGCTTCTTTGGAAAATACATTTTCCCCCTTTCTTTGTGGCAGCCCCTTAAAAGCATGTTGCCTATCATACTCTTGGGTAAAGCATGTGAGTCATTTCCTGCTTTCAGTGGTCCATGAAAGTACATCTATAGTATGCAGATAATAAAGTCAAAAAAGGTGAACAACCTTCTTATAGAACTATAGATAAGTTGAGGCTGGATGACGTTGAGTTGGCCATGTCCACCCAGTCACATGATCACCAAGCCATGACCACCAAATAAGCCATGCCCACAGAACCAGTAGTAAAAAATTTTGAATTCCACCACTGGTTTGCCTTCCTTAATTTGGAGTTGTATTACCAGGTGACAAATACGATGTGGGTAAAGGAATGGATAACATTAAGTGACAATAGACTATTGACCTTAGAAGGGCATGACTTGCTGTTGGGATGGCATGCCTTCCTTCGGTACAAGGGAACTAAAACACAGGGGTATTTTAGAAGACATCATATCTGAGAGGCATTGTTTTTGAATTGGGAGAAGATAAAAAGACAATATTATTTAAAAATTCCATTATGGATATCTACCATTGAAGCCTTTTCTTATCCAATAATATATAAAAAAGAACAAACAGTTAGATATGGTGAGATATTGAATGAAAAGGGTGAACTTAAATCTATGCAAGCATTGAAAGAACAAGGTGTAAAAATGAATTAGTTTTCATACTTGCAAATACAATCTAAATTTGACAAAGATGTTTAAACAGAAGGTATTTATGATAAGTTAACTGATTTAGATAAAATTTTGATGGGTACTGATGAAAAGGTAATTTAAAAAACTTTATGGATACTTACCGTGTTTCTCCAACAATACGGCCTCCACCAATAGGAAGACCCAGCATGTTTTCTAGGCATGAAATGAAATTAAGCCCCTCCCCCCCAAATTTAGGCCTAGTTTAAAATATGCTGAGGGGGGTGGGAGGGCGATGGTTAAAACATGCTGGGGGGAAGGGCAGGGGTTAAAACATGCTGGGGGGGAGGGCGGGGGGGGGGAAACTTGCCTTTAACAGTGCCCTGCGCGGTGCTGCCACTGTTCTCGTGCCAGCAAGAAGTGTAGAAGCGTTTCTGCTGCTTCTCAGGCGGGGGAGCTGCCTCCATGGCTTCCACAGTTCCTGCCGGCACGAGAACAGCAGCAGCGCCGGTGGGAACGCAGAAGCATTTCTGCTGCTGCTCGGGGGTGTGCGGAGCTTCTGCACACACCCGAGCAGTGGCAGAAATGCTTCCATGTTTCTGCCAGCACAACAACAGCAGCAGCGCCAGCGGGAACACGGAAGCGTTTCTGCTGCTGCTCGGGCATACACCCGAGCAGCGGCAGAAACGTTTCCACGTTTCCGCCAGCACAACAACAGCAGCAGCGCCGGCGGGAATGCGGAAGCATTTCTGCCACTGCTCGGGTGCTTCCACATTCCTGTTGGCGCTGCTGTTGTTGTCGTGCCGGCAGAAACATGGAAGCATTTCTGCCGCTGCTTGGGTGTGTGCGGAAGCTTTGCACACACCCGAGCAGCGGCAGAAATGCTTCTGCATTCCCGCTGGCACTGCTGCTGTCGTGCCGGCAGAAACGTGGAAGCGTTTCTGCCGGCGCTGCTGCTATTGTCGTGCCGGCGGGAACACCGCTGCTGCCCACTCGCTGATGGGGGGGAGAGAAATTAATTCATCCCCGAAAAGACGGCCTAGCCATTTTTTCGGGGCTCAAAAAAAAATAAGCCCCTGCCTTATTTTGTGAGAAACACGGTATTAGAATTTAAATTGGAGGAGGAACAAGTTAAAGAAATGATGATTTCTTGTGGAAAATTTTTTGTATATGGGATTGATTTAGAAAAATGGCAAAAACTATGGTCTCAAAATTATAAAATGACAATGTCAACTGCATATAAAGAAAATTTGTATAAGATGTTTTACAAGTGGCATCTACCCCCGACGAAACTTGTGAGAATGTTTAAGAATAAATCGGATAAATGCTGGAAATGTCATCAGATACCCGGTTCATATTACCATAAGTTACCATATTACCATATTGCCATATGTGGTGGACATGTTTGGATGCAAAGAAATATTGGACCAAAATCCACATATGGTTGGAAAAAATGATAAAGCAACATATAGACTTTAAACCAGAGATCTTTTTATTGGGAATTATACTGGAAATATACAGCAAAGAGCTGAAGTATTTGATTAAAAAAAATGTTTTAACAACAGCTAGGATTGTGTTTGCTAAAAATTGGAAAAAATTATAAAGTACCTATGCAGGAGGAAGTTATTAAGAAAATTATGGACTGTGCTGAAATGAGTAAATTGACATTTGAAATTAGAAAACAAGAAGATAAATATTGTATATGATATGGGATTTGTTTTATTAATGGTTGGACAAGAAAATATGGTAATGTAATAGACTAGATAACTTTGTGATAGAAAATTAATAGATCGATATAAAACATAATATAGACATAAATAACCATTGGTTGAAAGTATAATATAAATTTTAAGACAAAATATGGCATATCTTGTATAAAATGATGGAATAAATAATTTAGTCATGGATGATTAATAACTGATAAATATATAAGCAATTATAAATATATAAGCAATGTGAAAAATGTTATAAATTGTGAATAATGACTAAAAGGATAGCAGAAAAGATTTGCAACCAACTGACACACTGTATGTATATAAAATGGAAGATGGTTTTATGTATTTTTATGTTTTCTATGTGTATGTTTTTAAAATAAAAATTCTTTATAAAAAAAGAGTTGAAAGAGGGGTGGCATGTCAAACGTGGCTGCGGCAGCATGTAACGTGGCGCATTAGAGGTGCCGGCAGTGCTAGTTAATGGGTGAACCTGCAGGGCTGGCCGGTGCCTTGAATGCTCCCTTGTCACCTCTTAGCGCCCCTCTGTCGGCCCTCTTGGGGATGCTAAGACTCAGCAGGGGGGCATTTAGACAGGCAGGGGTGGGATTTAGACCCCTGATCTAAAGCTGTCAAAACTCCCAAAACAGGTCAAGTAGCTCTGGGGAGGCCAGTCATAAATTAGAACACTTGCTAAACAACCGGCCATTAAGTGAGGACCATTTGTATTTGGTTTGCCAGTCACCTGGCCATGCCCACCTAGTCACATGACCAGCAAGCCACAGCTTCAAATTAGGCCACGCCTGGGTGAGGGGCACCGAGGATGAGTTTGTAAAACGTCTGGGAACCACAATCGCTAAATTGTGATTATCACTACTGGGAAGATTAGCAGCCATAAAAATGTCCATTTTACTTAAATTTTTATATTTATTTCAAATGATTCCTATCAGATTAGAGAAATCTTTTTTTAATGAACTTAATAAAATCATGATGGAATTTATTTGGTTAGGTAAAAAAAATCTAGAATAATGATAAAAGCACTACAGGATATAAAGAGCAAAGGTGGATTTGGACTTCCAAATTGGGAGTTATATTACAGTGTGGCAGCACTAATCTGGATGAAAGAATGGATCAATTTAACCAATAAAAGAATATTAAGTTTGGAAGGTCATGATCTACAAAGAGGTTGGCATGCCTTTTTCTTGGAAACAGGAACTACGAAGCAACAGGGTTTTCATAGGCATTTAATTAGGGACTCTTTGTTACAAAACTGGACCAAAATTAAAAAAGAGATTATATGAAGATCCCAATCTGGCTATCCATGATGGAGGCCATGATTTATCCAAATAATTTATATTTAGGCAAGATGATAAAATATAAAGATGAATTAGATGCAGAAGGAAATTTGAAGTCGATACAAGACCTCCACAAGCAAGGGATACATATTAATTGGTGGGCATCTCTTCAGTTACAAAATAGATATAAAGGATTTTGGAATATATCTGAAACCACAACAATTAGATAAAATTTTAATAGGCCCTGACAAAAAAAATATTTAAAAAAATCTATAAGTCCTTATTGGAGGTAGAATTAAAGCAACAGATTGTTAAGGGATGCATGATAACCTGGGCTCAAAACATTGGACATAACATAAATTTGACAAAATGGGAAAGCATGTGTAATTGAAATTATAAATTAACGAAATCTGCTGCATATAAAGAAAACATCTATAAGATGTTTTATAGATGCTATCTGCTTCCCTCGAGGTTAGCAAAGATGTATCCCAACATGAAGCCGACATGTTGGAAGTGTAAGAAGAAAAAAGGTACATTCTACCACATGTAGAATGTACCTTTTGTGCCTGAAGACTCAAAAATATTGGCTAAAAATTAAAAAATGGTTGCAAGAGATTACTAATGAACAAATAGAACTAGAACTGGAATTATTTTTATTGGGGATTAAAAAGAAATATGGGAGAAATATAAAATATATAATATTATATTTTCTGACTGAATTGCTTATCCCCAATGTTGGAAACATACATATATACCACTAGATGAACTGGTCATTCAAAAAATAATGACCTGTGCTGAGATGGATAAATTAACTCCGATGTTAAAAGAGAGAGAGGAAACTGAGTATTAAAAAATTTGGGGGAAATTGTATGACTGGATTGAGCAAAGATAGATAAATAAATGAAAAGCAAAACATAAATTAAATGTTTATATTCGCATACAATAGTAGCATAACATGAATGCCACAATTGGTTGGTTTTATCACCATTCCCTGCAAATCATTCTTTCTCTAAGCATTTCATTTTTCTGAAGTTAATGCAATAAAATATTTTAAAGAATTTGAGCAGAATCCCTTACCTTGTCCTGACATGTTTGCATTTATTGAGTGATTAAATTTATATTTTATATATTAACTGTTGTTCTCAATTTACAGTCACAAAGATCTCAGGCACACTGTTTCATTTGGGAGAATAGAGATAAAAAAAATTAGGTGATACATGGGTCCGTGGGTATTTCTTCATTGTTCTGGGTGTTTTCTCATTGAACTTTTTCCAATTCATTGTCCTCATTCTTTATTTGCATTCAGCCCTATATTGTCTCTTTGTAGAGGCAGAGTTTTCAAAATAAAGAGACACAAATGAATAGTTTTTAAGTCTTTGTTTTTATTAAGTGCTCCTTGGAATTCAACTCAGGTCTCAGCACAATAATGTAAAATTTGGGGAAAAATATACAACCCAGTAGACCAAAAGTAGAAGCTAAAATGGAAAATATCTCCACAGCTACCATATACTTCCCCTTGATGCTCAGATAGGCTGGAATGAAGGAAAACCAAACAGCACAAAAAATCAGCATGCTGAAGGTGATAAACTTGGCTTCATTGAAGTTATCCGGCAACTTCCTAGTTTGGAAAGCCACTATGAAACTGATGATGGACAAAAGGCCCAAGTAACCTAAGACAAGATAAAACATGATGGAAGAACCATCATTGCATTCGGCTATAATTTCAGTGATTAGAGAGTTATAGTCCAGATCTGGGAAAGGAGGAGAGATGGCCAACCATACTACACAGATGGTTGCTTGAAAAAGAGAGCAAGAAAGAATGATACATCTGCCCAATGTTTTCCCCATCCACTTTCTCAGGCTGGACCCTGGTTTTGTGGCCATGAAAGCCACAATGACAGTGATATTTTTGGCCAGGATGCAAGAAACCACTGCTGAGAAGATGAAGCCAAAAGCTGTTTGCTGGAGTAGACAAGTTATTGTTCTGGGTTGTCCAATGAATAAAAAAGAGCAGAGAAAACAAAGAAAGAGGAATCCAAGGAGGGTGTAAGTGAGTTCTCTATTGTTTGCTTTGACAATTGGAGTATCTCTGCGCTTTAAGAAAATTCCTAGCAAGAACAGCGTGAGAAGGGAAAAAAATAGAGCAAGAAATGCTAAACAAGCTCCTAAGGGATCTTGATAAGATAGGAAAATTACACTTTTGATAATGCATTGGTCATGGTGTCTGCTTGGATACTGATCCGCTGGACATTTGAAGCAGTCATTCATATCTGAGAAAAACAACAAGAAATCAAACATTTTTTTGGCTTCTTTCTCCATTGGCCAGTCATTTTCCTATCCAGGTAGTCCTTGATTTACAACAGTTCATTTAATGATCGTTCAAAATTACAACATCCTGAAATAAGTGACTTGTGACAGTTTTTCACACTTAATAAACCATGGTGGTACAGTGGTTAGGGTGCAGTACTGCAGGCTACTTCTGCTGACTGCTGCTTACCTGCAATTTTGCAGTTGAAACCTCACCAGGCTCAAGGATTACTCAGCCTTTCCTTCTTCCAAGTGGGTAAAATGAGTGCCCATGTTGTTGGGGACAATAGGTTGACTCCATAAACTACTTAGAGAGGACTATAAAGCACTGTAAAGTGGAATACAAGTCTTCAGTGCTAGTGCTATTGTGCTCAATGACCTTTGGAGCATCCTCATGGTTCCGTGATCAAAATTCAGGCACTTTGGCAGCTGACTCATATTTAGTTGCAGGGTGACAAGATCCCCCTTTGTGTCCTTTTAAAATGCAGTCAATGGGGAAACCAGATTCACTTAACAGCCATGTTACAAACTTAACAACGTCAGTGAATCTGTTAACCACTCTGGCAAGAAAGATTGTAAACTGGGGAAAACTCACTTTAAAAACGTGCTGCTGCTGTTATTTTTTAATCAGGGCAGCCTTGTCCACCCAAATATAGGATGGAGCTACTCTTTCCACTTTGGCCTTTCAGCTCCAATTCAGGAGCCTGAAAATAGCTTGACACCTTTCTCTCTATGGAAGCCCCTCAAATATTGGAACATTGCTATCCTGTTTCCCCTGGTCCTTCTCTTCGCTAAACTAGCCATGCCCAGTTTCTGCAACCATTCATCATATGTTTTAGTCTCCAGTGCTCTAATCATCCTGGTTGAAAACTTGAAAAGAACTAGGCATTTATTTGGAAGAGTGGAAAGGGGAGGCTACCTACATTTAAAAATTGCATACCTTTCTGGTTTGAAATCTTCCCTTCTAAGCATGGAACACAATTATAACAACAAAATTTATCTCCTTCTTTCTTTTCTTTCCGAAAACCAGGAAGACAGGAAGGGTTGCACATAGAAATTGGTTTTATCTATCCATAGAAAGAAACGGGATTTCAACACTGGACAAATATTGAAGAACAGTATTTCATTTTTTGTTATTCAGTGATATGAATATGATATGGCATTTAGGCAGTAATTATCAGCTGAACAGATATGCAATAGCTATAGATGGAAATAGATATACAAACTATTCCTGATTTTCCAGCACATAATTTCTATACTTTATTCTAGTATTCTTTCTGTGAACAATGGTGGTTTCTTCTAATACATTAAGAAAGATAAACCCATATAAATCATATATAACTAGATAACCATGGAGCCAAATGGATCAGATAAATGAATAAAATAGATAAATAAACCAATGTGCCTACTGCCCCTGTCCTATTGTTTCTTTTTATTTTTCTTATATATATCCATTTCATATATTCATAACTATGTTTATACCTATACCTGTTATCTTATAATTAATTGACAAAATAAAAAAAAATAAAAAATCCATAAAATCATAACTTTACAAACTTTGTATTCTGTTATAATTTAATCAATTTACAGCTGCATCAGTGTCTTTCTCTAAAAATGTGATTCAAGATGGCTAATAAAATTAAAATCAACAGTGTGAATAAGGTATAACTTTAAAAAAAAACATATGACTTGTTTACTCTTCTGCCCTCAGTGGTAGAAAAGAAGATAGGAAAGAGTACACAATTGGAAGGGACCATGGAGATCTTCTAGTCTAACCCTCTGGTCAAGCAGAAAAACCTGCACTTTTTATAATAAAAAGCTATGCTTGACAGAATCCTCATAAGTCACTAACAGGAAAGTGACAACATTATGAAACCAAGAAATTTCTTCTTATTTGTAGATTGGTTGATTAGTTTCTACCCATTACTTCTTGTTCTGCTTTATAATAGATGCTATTCCTGAGAGAATCCTAATAAGTCACTAACAGGAAGGTGACATTATGAGAACATTATGAGAGCCTCCCTAGGTGAGTCTGATCTGCCCAATAGCTCTCAGATCAACCTGGTCTGCATTTGGAGAAAAAATGAACAGTAGATTGCTCTACAAAACCAGATTGATTCCTCAAGATAAGACAAAATATAGGTGTTTGAAAATCAATCAATCCATGAATTAGTAATTATTAGGATATATAGATTAGTGGCCTTATTTACACTTCTGAGGAAAAATAATAATTCAAATGTAAGAAATGAAAATATTTGAGATTTGATTATCATCTCATTTGGATTCTTAGGGTGAAATTCATCACATACAGACTCTGAACAGAGTACAGAAAAGAGCAACAAAGTTGATTAAGGGGTTGAAGGCTAAAGCATATAAAAAACTATTGCAGAAATTGATTTTGTCTAGTCTAGTGAAAAGAAGAACTAGGACTGATTTGATGGCAATGTTATTTGAGGGACTACCAGAAAGAAGAGGGGCTCAACCTCTTTTCCAAAGCATCAGAAGGCAAGGCATGAAACAATGAATGGAAACTAATCAAGGAAAGAAGCAATCTGGAATGAAGGAGGAATTTCCTGATATTCCAGGAATTTCCTGGATTTCCTGACCAGTGGAATGGCTTGCCTTCAAAATTTGTAGGTGCTCCATCACTGGAAGCTTTTAAGAAGAGACTGAACAGCCACTTGTCTGCAATGACATAGGGTCTCCTACTTGAGAAACAGGATTGACCAGAAGGCCTCCACTGTCCCATCCAACTCTATTATTCTATAATGGATTCATATATCTAGAATGGTTTCTGTTTCTGAAAATGAACATAAATACATGAGAATGTAGGAATATCTGGAATCTAGTATACTTTACCTGGTTAAATGCTTGGTGCCAAACAATCTTATCCTCATATACTGTTAAATATTTCCCATCCAAAATGTAAGGATTTACCCGTCCAATTTTAAGCCTGTGGAAGGAGTTGTTTGGGAAGACAACCAAGTTAGTAATCTCAAAACCAGTCAGCATTTCTCCATGCTTATCCAGGAATACAGTATCTCCTGCAGAATTGTTGAATGAAAGATCTTCAAGAAATGGATGAAGCTGATTATAAGCAGAGGGAAAAGTTTAGTCACTTTTAGTTTTCTATGTGACAGGTGTTTTTTTTCTAAAGACATATAAGCAGGGGAGGGCTGCTGGGGGTTTGCAGGGGTTTGGGAGAGCCCCTAGCTAAGATTTTGTGCAGTTTGGAGAACCCCCAAATCCCACATCTGGCTGGCTCCACCCATACCACCCTGACCTTCCCAGGAGTCCCCACACAACCCATTTTGGATGCAGGTAAGTGCAGGACACATGTAGAGGCTCAGGGAGAGTGAAAAACAGGCCTACTGGATGTTCAAAAAGGCTGGAAATGGGCCCTTTTCCAGCTTCCAGAGGCCCTCTGAAGCCCAGGGAGGCCATTTTCTACCTCCCAGAGGTTTGAGGAAAGCTTCTGGAGTCCGGTGAGGGCAAAAATGCCCCTCCCCCATGGTGCAGGAGGCTGATTAAGGCCATGCTCACCACACAGCAGCTGGGCAGAGAACTTTTGCTAAAACTTTTTGAAGCCCACCACTTTATACAAGATATATATCTTCTTTAATGTTATTGATATTCTATACATTGTAAAGTGCATTAATCTTCAAATGAATTAATTGTGGATTAAACCTTTATCTCTCAGAGACCAGATTATGTTCCCACGTTACATTCTGTAGCTCCACAAAAGGTGACTTGCTAAAGTGCTTCTGCACTCTTTTACTTTTGAAGACAAGTCAGGATCCTTTATGATTAAACTTTGGGACAAAACTGGGAAGCCCTAATTTACTTGAACCCTTGGAAGCACATTTGGTGATAGAGCTGTTGCTGTTAGAAGAAATTGGTAGAAGGGACATTATGTTGCCTTTAGCTTCTGAATGGGACCATATGCCGAGATAGGAAGTTCAAAGAACAATGATGGGACTTCCCTGTAGAAGATACTCTTTGTGAATGTGGCTAGGAATAATCTATCTCACATATATTATGCTGCATATAATATCCTTCAACACATATGGAGGAAGATCTTGTGCTGGCAAAAGAAAATACTGCCATTGTGGCCTGATACTGGGAGAATGTCATTTAGTTTATTTTACGTATTTTTTTCACGTGATATATTTCTATGTTCTATTGTATCCCAATTGTACTAGCTAACTGTTGAATGTTATATGTCTATAATTTGAAGGTGCATCCATCACAAAGAAAGAAAAGCCTCTGAACAAAGGATACAATATACAACCAATAAATAATTAATATAAAAAGTAAGCATTGTAAATCTATGTCCAATATTTATATCTTACTGCAGGTTTCTATAGGAATAAATTATTTTCAGCTCCTATGGAGATCATCTCATCCTTGATATGGATAACTAGAAGTGACATGATAACAGTGTGCCACTATCTGAGAGGCCGCAACAAAGAAAAACGGGTCAACCTATTCTCCAAACCACTTGAAGGCAAGACAAACAATGGATGAAAGCTAATAAGAACAGAACCAACTTGGAATTAAGGAGAAATTGCTTGACAGTAAGAACAATCAACCAGTGGAACAGCTAGCATTCAGAAATAGTGGGTGCTCCAACATTAGAGGCTTTTAAGCAGGGACTTGACAAATATTGGTCTGAAATAGTATAGGGTTTCCTGCGTGAGCAGGGGTTGGATTAGAAGATCTCCAAGGCCTCTTCCATCTCTATTATTCTGTTATTCTGATATCTTAGTACCACTTAATTAATCCGATAGAAGAATAATTACCTGCCAGGGCTTCAGTTTCTGAAGATTAAAATCTTGGTGATCCATCTTTGTTTTCCTTTTTGACTGAGATGAATAGATTTTATGTAGAGCATGTGCCGCAGCATAGATGGCATTATAAATACTGTAGCTATGAGCAGCCATGGCCATCTCAAAAAAAGAACCAGGAAGACTCTCCAGCTTTTCCTCTCCAGTACATGTCTTGTTGACCTTTAATGTTCCAGTGGAATTTGGGAAAAGACACCCAAATGCTTGTTTCCAAAAATCCTTGAGAAAAAGATCTCCTTGTGTCCTATATGGCTTAAACCTCTGAAGAAATGTATGGAATCCCTGAACTTCATTGGACTGAATTGTCAGGGAAATGGCTCCTCCAAACTTCTGCAAACGCCAGCCTTGCTGGAAGCTCATTAATGCAAAATCAATCTGAGCAGTCATGACCCACACTTTCCCACCAGGAATAAGTTCTTCAGGTACACTACTGACTGTTTCTATCATTAAGGTCAACCAAATAAATGAACTTGTTTCTCCATAAACAATAAAGACATTGGCTTTTCCTTGCATCATGTGTTGGTTATATTTTTCAGCTGTCTCAAATGTGTCTCCATACTTATACGTAAAAGCTTGTTTTGGAGTTCTTTCAATAAAAGCTGAACAGATCCCATTCTTGGAAAACAAGAACTGCAAGCTTTGCAGGAAAAGGGTTCCGCTGTTATCATCTACAATGAAGAGGCCAACCCAAGACCATCCAAAATATTGCAACATGTGGATCATCCCCAAACTTTGATGGGCTTCATTAGGGACAATGCGGTAAAATGAAGGAGTTCTATATTTCTTTTCTGGGACAAAAGAGCCATAGGTAATCTACAAAAAAGCAAAGAAATAAAAATAGACAAATCAATGACAAAAAAAGAGAAAGTCAATGGACTGATGGATGATTTTAAGTAGGTGCTAGCATGCTGGTGGCCAATTCAGTTCATAGTTAATTTGCTTAGTGAAAATGAATGGGGGGAAAAAATCTGAATTTAATGAAGGTAAAAAGTGACCTCTAGTTATTTCCCATAATCTTATCTCTAGTTTTGAGGTATGTTTGATTCCATGTACCTAACATGTTGAATTTTTAATGTTTAATTTTTTACACACTCTCTTCCCTAATCACTTAATGACTAAATACTGTACTCATTGATTACGAATATCCTAAGAGAAAAACTGGATGTGACATGAATTTTTATATACTTCATTGACCTTAGGAAATTAGCAGAATGAACTCTATTGGCTTAAATCATATAAAAAGTATTATTTAATTTTTCATAATACTCATTTTAATATATCAGTTAGCTATCTTCCCATGAATCTAATATATTCTCTTTCCAAATATGTTGAGTTTACAGTGCTGATTGCTATGGTGCTGATTGATCTGAATAGTATAATGGTTTCTTTTCACTATATCTCTGAGATACAGTATATATATATATATATTTTCTCCTTTACATGTTCCTGAACATGTACGAGAAAATATACAGACAAAAGAATAACTGAATTGAGTTTTCTGCTCCAGCAGAAAACCCTATACATTTCAGACAAAGGGTTATCTAATTTTTACTTAAAAGCCTCTAGTAACCTTCTTTTCATAGAATAAATGTGAGCTCAAGTGAGCTTCTTATTTTTGGCACGCTACATATTTTCCCCAATATCAGGCACTTGCCTGCCCATTGTTCAAAAATTTGACTAATATTAACATAGAAGACAATCCTCTATTAAGATAATCCTGGAGTCTCATAGAAATATCCTCATATTACTGTCAGGCTGCATAATGGACCATATTACTGATGCAGGTGTAACTTTAGGTACACTGAACAGAGGAGATGAATAATATATTTTTGACTCCTCTGGTGCAATCAAAGAAAATACATTGTAAATAAAGCTGAAGAGAAAACATGAAAGAGATTGGGAGATGCACATAAGTATGAAACTGACAGCGGAAATGACCCATATGGAAGCACAAACAGAAAATGAGTTTACGGTTCAATATGTTCACTCAACAATTTTGTAGTTGATTGTAGCCAAGAAGGCAACAAATGAAGCAGTTGGCCAACCTGAAATTTTAAACATTGTAAAGTCTTTAAAATGTTAGCAAAGGAAATGAAATGACTATTGGGCTGTTTAGAGGTGAGTTTGGTAATTAATTACTTTTTCACTTGGATATGTCCTCATAATTCTGCCACAACAATTTTGGTAATGCTAAGAGAAAGAGGAAACAGGAGGCATGGGAAAATACCCAAATGACTAAAATGTTTTGAGGGAACCTTGGTGGATTCCTCATTTGAACTCTGAGCTACAAATATTATCCCTTACTGAAATGTGTTACCTGTGGAATTTTGTAGAGGCTTAAGATGTCTGCCATGCCCATGGAAACATCATGTCCAATCCCCCCAATGACAGCTATGAGATTTTTCTCCATCCCACATTGGAAGTTGGGAACAAACTGGTCAGCTTTGGAGAGCAGATCCAAGATATTGTGATAGACCATCCTTGCATCAAAATAGCTGTCATAAATATGGAATCCAAGGGTGGTATTGGGCAAAAGGTGGGTATCCTTATTGATCTCATTTACAGCAAACACCAAGGCCAGCAGATGCTGGTAGAACTTGGTGAACATGCTTTGTATCAACACAGAAATATATTGCAGTTTTAGTAAAGTTCACCTTTGTACGGCACAAAACAAATGCTTGCTTTATTGAACTCTCTTTCAGTCTAACTTTATATTTCCATTCTAAAATAGAATAAAGACACTTTGCCCAATTTTATATCTTACAATTGTTTCTACCTCTGAAAACTCACCTTATTTTACATTCATGGAATGGTGTAATCTATTATAGTATTTATTGTAACATGTTTCTTACAAAATGTTTGAAGCAGAATAATAAACCAGTTTGGTATGATATTTAAAACTTGACAATATATGCAAACTAATATTACACAATCAAAATTCTGGAAAGAATGAAAACAGAACTTTCTGTCCAAGCCATTTTCTTCCTATTATCAAGAGGAGCCCCAGGTAATCATAATTCTCAATAAGAATCAGAAAAATGATTTCTGAAAAATATGGAGAAATGTTGAGTTCATTCCTTTCATTATTTATTAGCCATGCCTTCTACAGAGTTAATAATAAGCATCTTTTCTATTGCTACCATCTTATCATTGTAATTCCTCAAACAGTGTGAGGGAACAGTGGCATTTTGATATTACAAACATTGAATTGAAAATAAAACTCCTTACACTGGAAGATCAAGAATTAGTTCCTGCAAGGGGTGTTCCATGTAGTAAACCTCACTTAAAACATACATTATCTGAGACAGCATTCCTCCTATGAACAGTTCACCTGACT
The DNA here is from genome assembly GCA_023653725.1 of Bungarus multicinctus. NCBI lineage: Eukaryota > Metazoa > Chordata > Lepidosauria > Squamata > Elapidae > Bungarus > Bungarus multicinctus. Next base: position 138,888,938 of record CM042840.1, on the reverse strand, counting down.
GATACCCCTGGTGAGGAACAGGGAAAGAATTTGTTGTGGGGCACTTCATCTTAATTAGCTAATATGGTGTAGAAAAAAATCTGATTTGGCTTATGATATCAGACACAGAGGATTCTTTGTAAGCAGGGATTCTCCTGTGATCAATCTTCCTGAGCAGCAGGTTGGACTAGAAGACCTTCAAGGTCCCTCTCTACTCTATTATTCTGCTCATGGGCTGCAATCTAACTAAAGTCAGCATCATGAACATTAAGAGAATTATGACAGCAGTAGATCATATATGTCAAGCATGTTGTACAGATTTGATCTCTACAACTACACAATAAAGATATGCCATTCTTAATAGTTAAAATGGAGAATCAATTTCTAACCCAGTAGCATTAAATGACACCCACAGAAGAGCTCATAACAAATTTTTGTCATGCATCAAGCTCTCAGTTTCATAAAGAAAGTACATTTTACCCTGTAATTATCTCCTGTCACCAAGTGTATCATTTCACGTTAATTATAAGTCATTTTATTGGTCCTGCACATCTCCACCATGTTTACTGGATTAATAATATATCAGGAAAAGGCAGGTGATAGGCTTCCAAATAGAAGAAATGTGTGACAAAAGAAAAAAATGATCAGGGAGAAAGAAGAGTAGATGTTGGGGTCAATCAGGAACATTTTCTGAAATCTTATTTTGCTAGTTGGCCATGAGGGAGCAGAGGTGACTTCAATTCCAATCTGGAGGTGGGGGAAGGAATAACAACACTAAGTTAGTGTCACAATACTATATTTATTTTATTTTATTTTATTTATTTATTTATTTGTCAATTGCTTACAAGATAATAGGTATAAGTAAAACATAGTTATGAATACATGGATACATATAAGAAAAATAAAATATAAAAGAAGCAATAGGACAGGGACGGTAGGCACGTTGGTGCACTTATGCATGCCCCCTACAGACCTCTTAGGAAAGGGGTGAGGTCAATAGTAGACAGTCTAAGGTTAAAGTTTTTGGGGTTTGGGGAAGAAACCACAGAATCAGGTAGAGTATTCCAGAAATTGACCACTCTGTTGCTGAAGTCATATTTCCTACAATCAAGTTTGGTGCGATTAATCTTGAGTTTGTATCTATTGTTTGCTCTTGTGTTGTTATGGTTGAAGCTGAAGTATTCATTGACAGATAGGACATTGCAATGTATGATTTTATATACTATACTTAGATCAGACCGAAGGCGGCATAGTTCTAGGTTTTCAAGGTCTAGAATTTCAAATCATATGGTATTCTGCAATGAGTAGAAGAGTGAAGAACTCTTTTTGTAAAATATTTCTGGACTTTCTCAACTGTGTTAATGTCAGATACGTAATGTGGGTTCCAGACTGATGAACTGTATTCGAGTATTGGTCTAACAAATGTTTTGTATGCTCTAGTTATTAGTGTAATATAGTGTAATCTGTAAAATCGATATATATTAGATCATTATAGTTGTCTGTGGTTCGACTAGGAAATACTGGGCATGATCCATTGCTGTTTACAAATACTGAGCCAAAGAATGTATTAAAGAGGTTGGCTTTAATACTGTCATCATTGCAGTCTTTACCATTAGGTCCATTCAGGGGTGGGATGGACCTTGAGTCTTTTAGTTTGTTGTTTATAAAATTGTAGAAAGCACGGGTGGAATTGATGCATAGAAAGTTTTCTTCTTGTTTAATGTGATAACTGGTGCATTCAGTTTTTATCTGGTGGCATAAATTTTTGTATCTGCTTTTGAAGTTAGCAACATGACCAGATTTATTTTTCCGCCAAAGTTATTTCTTTTTGGATTGAAGCTTCCTTATTGTTTTGGGTAATTTGTTTTTTCTGGTTTTGGGAGTTGTTAATGGTATATATAGTTTGATGACTCTTTTGACTTCAAGTAAAAATATGTTGTAATGGTCTTCTACAGTATTTCATCCAGAGAATAGAATTTGCCAATCAAGGGATGAGAGATCATTGTTTATAAGATCATAGTTGCCTTTTTTGAAGTTATAATTGGGGATTCCATCATTGTGATGATATTTGTGTGGACGTATGTTGAGACAAAAGTCAGTCATGTTGTGGTCACTGTTGGAAAAGGGTTCTTTAATTTGTATTCTGTAAATTGAGTTCAAACTATTGCAGAAGATGAGATCGAGGCAGTTGTTAAATCTAGTGTTGTTGGTTACTAGTTGTTCTAGTCCCAGATTTCTTACTGCATTGTAAAAGATTGCATGTGTGGGTTCAGTTGTACATTTGTTAAGGGTCCAGTTAATATGAGGTAGATTAAAGTCACCAAGAAAGATGAAAGCGTGTGGGCAGGATGCTGCCCATGTTAGTAGTGAGTTTAGCTTGTTTGCATGATCGATGTCATAATCAGGGGCTCTGTAACATAGTAAAAACCGAAATGTGATATTAAAGGACAGTTCACAGACAATGGTCTCAGGAATAGCAATAGGTCTCAGGTAATTTGGATGCTTTTTAGATGTAGGGATTTTTATAGAAGATAGCAACACTACCTCCTCTATGGATTTCACGATCTGATCGGTGAACATGATAGTCTCTTACTGTGGTAATGGAGTCAGGGAGAGAAGTGTTGAGCTATGTTTCACAGACAAATATGATGTCGAATTTAGTCGTATTTAGTAATAATTATATTATAATTAATTAATTAATAATTAGTATACTAATGATTACCCAGTGGAATATTTCTAATTATAGTACTTGGCCCATCTGTCTCAGGTGCTCACTATCTTTCAGAAGCAAATAAGCAGAACTAAAACTTCTTTTTTAATTTCTTGTGTTCAGAAAGTCAGGTCCCAATATGAGGAAGTGGATGGGAAATGAGCAGAGGTGGTATTCAGTAGGTTCTGACCAGTTCTGGAGAATTGGTTGTGGAAATTTTGAGTAGCTTGGAGAAATGGCAAATACCACCTCTGACTGGAGATTTTACATTATCCCTCCCCTGCACACCCACCAAGCTATGCCCACAGAACAGGAAATAAAGACATTTGAATCCCATCCCTGGAAATGAGACAATTTAATGTGTACTCTTCCTAATCTTTTCAAGCAAGCATGTTTATGGCATGGTTGGCAACATCACTTCCATTCCCTGAATTAGACATGTACACAGCAGCTAAATAATTCAATTTTCAATGCAATGAAGGCTCAATTTTTATGTTTTATAGACTCCTGGGGTATTTGAAAATCTTTTCATTTGGCAAGTTCATTGTGGCTTTTCAGGTTCATAATCCACCTGATAGCTTTGATGAAGCCAGGTTCATCTCCTTCAGCATGTTGTCCTTCCACAGTTAGTCTCCTTTATTCTGACATACATTGCTAAGTACCAAGAAAAAAATCATGGTAGCTATGGAGGTCTTCTCCATTTTATGGGAAAGACTGCATTGGAGGGTTGTTGTAGCTTTTTTCCCTAAATGCTACATATTTGGGGGGGGGGGGGCTGAATTAAATAATGGAAAACAAGTAAAAAGGTTCAAATTAAAAACATGATAAAAATAATATTATTTTTTTATTATTTTAAATAAAATAACAAAACAAATAACAATAAAATAAATTATTAAAACAAAACAAAATAAAACACAATAAATGCAGTCCTGATAAAGTTATCAGGGTTCTGGAAGAGACAGCTGCAAAATGGATGTTGACTTTGCATAACGATAATCCCTCCCAGCTGATGAATTATCTGTTCAAGTCAGCATTGTGTGCCAGATTTGAAGACCCACTAGCTGAACATAAGGCTAGAATTAGGATGAAAACCATAAATCAGGGGCAGAGATCAGTGGCCGATTACACCCAGGAATTTAGAGAGCTGACATGCCATATTTGAGTCTGGTCCCAGGGAGCCCTGATAAAAGCTTTTAAAGATAGTTTGAATGAGATATTTATCTGAGCTGCATCACCAGAAGAGACTCCAGTGAACTGTAGCTGTGGTACGTGCTGGTAGCAGAAGTGGAAATTGATCTGACCCAAAACAGATGCATGGGTGGCCTTGGTTGGAGCAAGCCATCCCCTTACCTCTCCATCCTTATTGCATCCGCGGAAAACCGCCCAGCCGCCCTGTTTAGGGTGACCCGCTCCCTTCTAGAGAGGGAAGCGCGGGAGGATCCCTTACAGGGACGGGCTGAGGAGTTTTTTAGTTTTCTGCAGGATAAAATCGCTCAGATTCGGGACGAGCTGGACTCCAACTGGGCATCTCCGGGCGGGGGGGCGGGGGTGGATATCGGTGAGGCCAGTTGGGTTGAGTTCGACCCTGTTACTATAGAAGACGTGGACAGGGTGTTGGGGGGACTGAATGCCACCACCTGTTTGCTGGACCCGTGCCCCTCCTGGCTGGTTTTGGCCACTCGGGAGGTGACACGAGGCTGGTTCCAGGGTATTATAAACGCTTCCTTGAGAGAGGGGCTTCTACCTACCGCCTTGAAGGAGGCGGTGGTGCGGCCCCTCCTCAAGAAACCGTCCCTGGACCCAGCATTGTTATTAAATTATCGTCCCGTCTCCAACCTTCGCTTTGTTGCGAAGGTTGTAGAGAGTGTGGTGGCCCATCAGTTTCCCCGATTCCTGGATGAAGCGAGTTATCTTGACCCCCTCCAATCGGACTTCAGGCCCGGGCATAGCACGGAGACGGCGTTGGTCGCATTGGTTGATGATCTCTGGAGGGCTCGGGACAGAGGTTGTTCCTCTGTCCTGGTCCTGTTAGATCTCTCGGCGGCTTTTGATACTGTCGACCACAGTATCTTATTGCAGCGGTTGGAGGGGTTGGGGGTTGGATGCACCGTATTACGGTGGTTCTCCTCCTTCCTCTCCAACCGCTCGCAATTTGTGTTAACGGGGGGGCAGAGATCGTCCCCAAGGCCCCTGCTTTGTGGGGTGCCTCAGGGGTCGGTGCTCTCGCCCCTGCTGTTTAACATTTATGTAAAGCCGCTGGGTGAGATCATCCGTGGCTTTGGGGTGGAGTTCCATCAGTACGCTGATGATACTCAGCTGTACATCTCCACCCCGGGCCACCCCAACGAAGCCGTCGAAGTGATGGAGGCCGTGCGGGGTTGGATGGGTCAGGCTTCGTCTCAACCCGGCCAAAACCGAGTGGCTGTGGTTTCCTGCGCCCAGATACAGCCAGCTTATTCCTTCGCTGGCCATGGGGGGAGAGGTTTTGACCCCCGTGGAAAGGGCACGCAACTTGGGTGTCCTCCTGGATGTACGGCTGTCTTTGGAAGAACATATTGCAGCCGTTGCCAGGGGGGCTTTTTATCAGATTCGTCTGATTTACCAGTTGCGGCCCTTTCTGGATCTGGGCGCACTTCGCACAGTCACCTCCGCCCTCGTTATCTCCCGCTTGGATTATTGCAACGCTCTCTACATGGGGCTCCCCTTGAAGAGTCTCCGGAGGTTGCAGTTAGTTCAGAATGCAGCCGCGCGGGTGATCGTGGGTGCCCCTCGAGGCGCACACGTAACACCACTTCTCCGCAGGCTGCACTGGCTTCCTGTGGCCTACCGGATTCGATTCAAGGTGGTACTGATGGTATTTAAAGTGCTCCATGGTTCGGGACCTGGGTACTTACGGGACCGCCTGCTGCCATCAACAACCTCCCGCCGCCCAGTACGCTCCCACAGGGTGGCCCTACTTGGGGTGCCGCCGTCTGACTGTTGTCGGCTGGTGGCCCCGAGAGTTCGGGCTTTCTCTGTGGGAGCTCCCTCCCTATGGAATGATCTCCCCCCGGAGATACGAGCTATGACGGATATTCTGACCTTCCGGCGCGCAGTAAAAACCCTGCTTTTCGAACAGGCCGGCCTGGCCCAGTAACTATGTTTTTTGGTTTTAATTAATTAAATTGGGGTTTTATTAGTTTTAATTTTTAACTTAAATTTTAATAGACAGCCGATTTGATTATTTAATTTATTTTTAATCGTATTTATTGTGTATTTATTGTATGCTTTTAGTGGGCTGTACACCGCCCCGAGTCCCTTTTTGGGAGAGGGAGCGGTATAAAAGTGCGATTAATAAATAAATAAATAAATAAATCCCCTACCAGCTCTCGAGAAGCCTTAAAACCTCAAAAGGGAGGGCTGGTGGCAAAGCCCAAGACTACTGCATGCTTCCAATGTGGGAAGGAAGGCCACCAGGCTACATACTGCCGTACCAAGCTGGAGAAAAAGGGGGCCAGAAGGAGGAAGAAAACTGAAAAAACTCCAGTCAAGCCTCATGAAACGGCTCTTAAAGTGGAAGAGATTGTAGAGATCACCCCTCCAAAAGAAGAGGAGCTGGGAACTCCAACTTCTTCTGAAGAGAATGATTCTGAATTGGAAGATGACTTGCTGGTAAGTCCAAACAAGGGCCCTATGATCATCCCAGTGAGATTTATTTATTTATTTATTCAAATTTGTATACCACCCCCTCTCCCTAAGGACTTGGGGTGATTCAAAGTGAGATAAAAACATATAAATACAAATATAATAATTTTAAAATAAATTAAAAGAATTAAATAGATAGGCTTTAAGAGATTAAGAGTGGGGAATTAGAAAAGTTAAAAACCATTTAAAAGCCGAATTTATAACCATTTTATATAACTCTAGGCCAGACTGGCTAGATGGAATAGGCGGGTTTTTAGTCAACATGTCGGGGATGGTCCTTATCTCCAGGGGCAATTCGTTCCAGAGGGAGGGGGCTCTCAGAGAGAAGGCCTGAACCCTCGGGGCCATCAGCCGTCCAGCCGGTGGTACCCCAAGGAGGCCCGTTCTATGAGAGCACACTGGTCGGCGAGAGACTGATGGTGGCAGCAGGCGGTCCCGTAAGTACCCAGGTCCCAAGCCATGGAGCACTTTAAAGGTGGTCACTAACACCTTGAATCGCACCCAGAAGGCCACCGGGAGCCAATGTAGCTTGCACAAAAGTGGTGTAACATGGGAGCTCAGAGAAGCCCTCAAGACCACCCACATGGTTGCATTTTGCACCAGCTGGAGCTTCCAGATGCTCTTCAAGGGGAGCCCCATGTAGAGAGCATTGGCATAATCCAGCCGGGAGATGATGAGGGCAGATGTGACCATGCGAAGTGCATCCCGATCCAGAAAGGGCTGCAACTGATAGATCCTACGGACCTGATAAAAAGCCCCCCTGGCGACGGCTGCTATATGATCTTCTAACAACAGCCGTACATCCAGGAGGACACCTAAATTGCGTGCCCTTTCCGTGGGGGCTAGAAATTCCCCCCCCCCCCAGGGCCAGTGAAGGAGTAAGCTGGCTGTATCGGGGTGCTGGAAAGCACAGCCACTCAATCTAGGCTGGGTTGAGCTGAAGTCTGTTTCGCCCCATCCAACCCCGTACAGCCTCCAGGCACTGGGTCATCATTTCCACGGTTCGTTAGGATGGCCCGGGGTAGAAAAGTACAACTGAGTATCATCAGCGTACTGATGAAATTCTATGCCAAAGCCACGGATGATCTCACCCAGTGGCTTCACATAAATGTTGAACAGGAGGGGTGAGAGCACCGACCCCTGAGGTACCCCACAAATCAGGAGCCTCGAGGTCGATCTCTGCCCCCCTGTCAACACAAATTGCGAGCAGTCGGAGAGGAAGGAGGAGAACCACTGTAACACATTATCTCCCAACCCCCCCAGTCGCCGCAGATACTGTGGTTGACAGTATCAAAAGCTGCTGAGAGATATAATAGGACCAGGACAGAGAAAAACCCCCTGTTACGAGCCCTCCAGAGATCATCAACTAATGCGACCAATGCCATTTCTGTGCTGTGTCCGGGCCTGAAGCCTGATTGGCATGGATCCAAATAGGATGATTCCTCCAGGTGCCGGGGGAGCTGTCGTGCCACCACACTCTCAACAGCCTTCACCGTAAAGCGAAGGTTGGAGACAGGACGATAGTTAGATAATAAGGTCAGATCCAGGGATGGTTTCTTGAGGAGAGGTCTCACCACCGCCTCTTTCAAGGCATGAGGTAAGAACCCCTCAGTCAAGGAAGCATTTATAATGCCCTGGAACCAACCATGTGACACCTCCCGGGCAGCTAAAACCAGCCAGGAGGGACATGGGTCCAATAAACATGTGGTGGCATTAAGCCCACCCAGCATCCTGTCCACATCCTCGAGTGTCACAGGATCAAACTCCCCCCAGATAACCTCACCGAACTCCATCCCTGTCCCCCCATCCAGAGTTGCCCAGTCAGAGTCCAACCCATCCTGGATCTGAGTGATTTTGTCCTGGAGAAAATTCGAAAAATCCTCAGCTCGCCCTTGTAGAGGTTCATCCCGCATTCCCACTTCTAGAAGGGAGTGGGTCACCCTAAAAAGGACAGCTGGGCGATTCCCTGCAGACGCAGTAAGGGCGGAGAAGTGAGAGCGCTTCGCCGCCTCTATCGCCACTAAATAGGTCTTAATATAGGACCATAATAGTATTTGGTCAAATCCAGAGTGGGTGGTCCTCCAACGACTCTCTAGGCATTTTTTCCGATGCTTCATCTCCCTCAGCTCCTCGGAAAACCAGGGAGCCAATTGGGATCGTCATCGGGTCAGAGGCCGCAAGGGCATGACCCGATCAAGGGCACCAGCCGCCGCCCTATCCCAGGCAGTGACCAGGTCCTCAACCGGGTAATGTGTCCGAGCACCGGGAAATGGCCCAAGCTCTGTCAGGAATTTATCCGGGTCAATCAGGCACCTGGGGCGGAACCATCGTATCGGCTCCATCTCCCTGCGATGAGGGGGTGCACTATGGAAGTCGAGTGTAAGGAGTGAATGATCAGACCATGACAGGGGCTCAACAACTATGTCCCCTACATCTAGATCATCCTGCTTAAGATTAAGGGTACCCATGTCAGGAGCCCAAGGGGAAATGTTGGCCTTGTTAGACTCTGGGTGCACAAGGTGCATAATCAGCTCAGAAGTCATAGAGAAAATGGGGTTAAGGCTAAAGACTTTAAAAACGCCCATAGGATTTTGCCAACTGAATGGCTCAGTAGCTGGAGGCAGCCCTGCGCATTTCATAATGGAACCAGTGGAGCCATGACGGACATCCTGACCTTCCGGCGCGCGGTTAAGACCCTATTTTTTAAACAGGCTGGCCTGGCCCAGTAAGGGTTTTTGGGGTTTATACCTAATTTTGGGTTTTAGTTTTTAATCTTCCATTTTAAATTTTTTATTAATCCCAGATTTTTAAATGTGTAATTGTAGTTAGACGGGATGCAGCCGGTTTATCTATTTAATTTAGTTTTAAATTTTATTTAAATTATATTTACTCTGTGTATTTTTTATTAGGCTGTACACCGCCCCGAGTCCCTTTTTTGGGAGAGGGAGCGGTATAGAAATATAAATATAAATAAATAAATAAATAAATAAATAAATAAATAAATAAATGACGATGGGGAAGCATAGAGAGACTTTGTGTTTTATTGTTGCCCCTGGGATGGAGTGCCCCCTAACTACTGGGTTTGCCCTGGCTCTGGAAATGGAACCCCCAAGTTGACTGGAGGAGGGGATCACTGCACATACGTACTGACCAACCCCCAGAAGCGAAGGGGCAATCTCAAAAGAAACCCCAGAATCCCACAGAACTGACTTCCACTGGCACTGAAAATCTAAGGGGGGGAGAAGAAAATTCCTGAAGAATATTGGGACTTAAAAGAGGTATTCAGTGTAAAGGCCTCAGACGAGCTTCCCTACCATCGCTCAACAGATTGTAGTATTGAAATTTTGCCAGGAATGAAATTCCTAAAACCAAAACTGTACTCGATGACACTGCGGGAGCTAGAAGAACTGCGATCATTTATTGTTAAAAATTTGGAACGTGGTTTTATACAACCTGCTAGGGCTCGAGTAGCGGCCCCAGTATTATTCTGTGAGAAGAAAGATGGCTCTCTTCATTTGTGTGTTGATTATAGGAACTTAATCGCTATTTTGGTGGAGAACATGTACTCCATCCCCTTGATGAAGGACATGTTGGCCCACTTAGCCAAAGAGAAAATTTTTACGAAACTCAATCTGAGGGAAGCTTACTACCGAGTTCGAATTAAGGAAGGAGATGAATGGAAAACTGCTTTTAACTGCCCAATGGGATGTATCCAGTTCAACATTCTTCCATTTGGTCTACAAGGGGCCCCTTTAGTATTCATGCAAATGATAAGTCAGGTTTTGCACGAACATTTGTACAAGAGGGTATTAGTTTATCTTGATGGTATTCTTATCTACACTAGGACTCATGATGAACATGTAAAGCTAGTGTGTTCAGTTCTGGAAAAACTTTGAGCTGCTGAATTGTATGCAAAGTTGTCCAAGTGTGAATTCCACCAGGAAAAAAATGACTATTTAGGCTATCGCATATCACATGACGGCATAGAGATGGATCCAGGGAAAGTTCACGCCATTTTGAATGGGCCCCTCGCTGCACCAGGAAACAACTGCAGAGTTTCTTGGGATTTGCTAATTTTTACCATCAGTTTATCCCTGCTTTTGCGAAGATTGTGCTTCCTATTACAGATCTTCTAAAAACCAAAAGGGAGGTGAAACCAAAACCTAGTAAACCATTGGAGTGGTCCATGGAGTGTCAAATCACTTTTGAGAAGCTGAAACAACTTTTTGCCGCTGAGCTGGTGCTCAAGCACCCGGACATGGATACCCCTTCTGTAATCCAAGCTGATGCGAGTGATGTAGCAGTGGGGGCAGTGTTACTACAAGCAAATGAGACAGGGACTCTGCAACTGTATGCATATACCTCCCGTAAACTAACTGAGACCGAAAGAAGATGGGCCATTTGGGAAAAAGAAGCTTTTGCAGTTCGCTGGGTTCTGTTAACCTGGAGGCATTTTCTAGAAGGGGCAAAACACCCCTTTGAGGTGTAGACAGATCATAAGAATTTGGAGGCTCTGAAAACACCTTGGAAGTTGTCTCCCAAGAAAGTTCGCTGGGCGCAGTACTTCAAATGCTTTAATTTTTCATTGAAGTACATTCCAGGGGGGAAGAACTTCATGGCGGATGCTTTATCTAGATTACTTCAATATAATAGTGCCCACCCAGAAGTGGTCTGGCCTATTATCCCAACCAAAAAGTTGGCGGCTCCAGTGGTTACCAGAGCCCAGAAAAAGAGGGAAATTGATTTATTAAATGATTTATCTGCATAGTTAAAAGAACCTCTGAAATTTGATGATTGGTTCCTGGCTCATTCAAATAACTGTATGGTTAGAGATGGATTGGCAAAGGTGGGGGCCAAATTATATGTGCCAGCAAAGTTGAGAAACCAGATATTACAGCAAGCTCATGACTCTAAAGCTGCTGGACATTTTGGATTCATAAAGACCTTACACTTGGTTAAAAGGCAATTTTGGTGACCTACCTTGAAAAAGGACATTGAAGCCTATGTGGCTTGTTGTCCTATCTGTGCCTCAGCCAAATGGCCTCCTGGTAAACTAGTGGGCTTGCTACAAAATGTAGCTAGACCAACTGCTCCATGGAAATAAATTTCTATGGATTTTATAATGGAATTACTTGAGAGTGGGGGAAATACAGTTATTTGGGTAGTAACAGACTTGTTTTCCAAACAGCTATACTTCATATTCTGTGTAAAAATTCCATCTGCGAAAACTTTGGATAAACTGTTTATTTTACATATCTACAGGTTACATGGTGTTCCTGAATGTATAATCTCAGATAGGGGTGTCCAGTTGACCTCAAACGTTTGGAAGGAATTTCTGAAGTTATTGAGCTCCACCCAGGGCTTAAGCTCCACCCACCACACACAAACCAATGGGGCCTGTGAGAGAACTAACTCGGTATTGGAACAATATCTTAGATGCTATATAAATTATCAGCAAAATAATTGGACTGATCTATTGCCATTTGCTGAGGTGGCATATAACAATTCGGTTCATAGTAGTACTAGGTTTACTCTATTTAAAGTGGCTTCGGGACAAGACTTTGTACCCATACCCAAGCTTCCATAGGAGAAACCTAACATTCAGTCATTAAGTGAGTGGATAACCCAAATCCAGCTTACCTGGCCGGTTACCCGCAAAGCATTAGATGATGCTGATGAAGCTCATAAAAATTTGCAGACAAAAAGAGAGCTTCACAAAAACAATATCAGTTTGGAGATAAGGTCTTCTTATTCACCAGATATTTGCAGACCACACAAAAGTCAAAAAAGCTTGGAACTAAGTATGTCGGACCTTTTCCAATTGAACAAATTGTGAATCCTGTGGCAGTCCAACTGAAATTACCAAAAACCCTCCAGCGAATCCACCCGATCTTCCATATTAGTTTATTAAAACCTGAACATACCTCCGACCTGAGACGAGCTCAGGTCGATCTCCCTATGCCTTTGTTAATTGAAGGTGAACAACATTTTGAAGTTAAAGAAATCTTGGATTCTAGGAAAAAAAGAGGTCGAACTCCAATATTTAGTTGTTTGGAAACATTTTCCTCCTTCCCAGTCTGAATGGGTGAATTAGAAGGATGTTCAATCTCCTAAGCTTATCATGGCATTTCGTACTAAATATCCTGACAAACCCTAGAATATAGTATTGTTGTGTTACATGTATATATTATTATTTTATCTTGTATTCTTTGTCTTTTATAGGACTAACACCTCTTTTGCAAAAGGGTCGAATGTCAGCCTTCAAGATTTCCTTCCTTTGCTTTGCATCTTTCAGCTGTCATAAGTAATGGGGGGGGGGGGGGGGGGACATAGTTATAGGAAGCGAGCTGAAGGTTTTACAGAAAAGAACTGTATAAGTTGGAGTTGCTTATGTTTCTTTCCTATACTATGCACAAGTGCTGCTTTTTATCAAAATGTTTTAAGGTCAACAGACAGAGGCCTCATCACCACCTGGAGATGCCCACATGACATTATATGCAACTTTTTATTGGATAGACAGTTTGAACTACTGTGGGTGGGAACATTGCCATCACTTTGTATATGTAATTTATGCACTCATTTTCTCAGATTCAGAATTCCTTTGATGCTGCCACTTGATTTCTAGTAAAAGATATCTTTTCTCTAATTAATGGAGTATAAGTATTTTTTTCTTGGATTTTGAATGGAGCACCAGCTGACAGCCAGAAGTTCTACAAAGATGCCTGACTGCCAACTATCATTAACTGCAGTGTAATTCTGCAATGTAGTCTGGCTGACAATTGTTGCTAGTCATTTGGTTCACATTTCCTTCTTATCCAAGGTGCACCACGAGAAGGTGAACCAGCATCACATCCTTTCGGGAAAAGTAGTCCTCAGTTTACAAACACAATCTTTCATCACTAGGATGGAGGGAATCTGGGAGTTGAAGTCCACCCATCTTAAAATTGCTGAGTTTGAGATACGCTGCTCTGAACTGTCCCTATGTTCATCTCCTGATACATTTCTTGACTTGACTTCTTAAGTATGACTGAGCTAACAGTTTTAGTTTTCCGGGAAAGTATATTTGTGTATCTGACATTATAAGCCTGAGCTACTTTTCGCTGGGAAGATATATTCAGGTTAGGGGCTTTGAGTGTGCCTTCCAATTCTCCTTCAAATGATAATTCTAATGTCTGTCTTAAAGCTCATCAGTTTGAATGAATGAGAGAAGTTATCAGCCTGTCACCATTTTCTGAACATTTTCCTTTGAAGGTCCCAAACAAATGTTGCAAGGCACAGAGTTTCCGGGAACACAAACAAGCTTTTGCTTGGTTTCAGATTCACTTCCTCTCACTGTGTCTCTTGCACACTAATAAAGTGTCTTCTGGCTTGAGAATGTTCATTTGCAGATACAACAGACTACTGGAATCACATCTGGAGATGTTGAAGCATTCCTTGACTTTATCTGAGTAGTAAGTGGAAGGAGATGAGCCTGTATCTATATAGGCCAACCATTCCAGTCCTTTCCCTGGAGCCTGTCTGACCCAAGCCATCCAGTAGCTGCTGAAGGGGAATCCGGAGGCTTGGCAGGAGAGATGGAAGGACTCTTCAAGTCTTCTCACAGCTCCTCCAGACTCCACCAATTTCATCAATTGCACAACTGGAACAAATAATTAGTATAAAAATATTGTTATAGGAAAATTCAAAAATTATGCATCACTCCCGATTAACTAATATAAATTACCTTGGAGAACTGATAAACAGAGAAGAAATGAATCACTTTCCATCATATTTTCCCTTTGTGTACGGAACACAAAGAAATCAGAGACACAATGGCTGCTGCTAACTGAGGCAATGAAACTACAAAGCAAGGCTGTAGAGGAAACTGCCAAAATATTTCCATGTGCTACAGGAGAAAAAAGCAGTTGACCCAGTTGACCCTAAACATGTGCATTTCTCTAAACTTTGTTTTATTGTGGTGTTAAAACAGGCAAGGATGAAGGAAATAGCTGTTTAATTGTAGAAATAAATCCAAGGTTTAAAGCAATCCTTGTTCTCAATCTGAAGTCCCAAAGATTGGCTAGGTATATTTGTAATTGGTTGGTTGGTTTTATCACCATGCTCTGCAAATTGTTCTTTCTCTTAAGCATTTTATTTTTCTAAAGTTAATGCAGTAAATTATTTTACAGAATCTGAGCAGAACCCTTTATCTTGTCCTGACACATTTGCATTGATAAAGTGATTAAATTTATATTCTATATATTAACCACTGTTCTCAATTTGCAGTCACAAATTTCTCATGCAAACACGTTTCATCTGGGAGAATAGAGATTTTAAAAAAGGTGATAAATGAGTCAGTGTGATCATTCTTCATTGTCCTGGGTGTTTTCTCATTGAACTTTTTCCAATTCATTGTCCTCATTCTTTATCTGCATTCAGCCCTATATTGTCTCTTTGTAGAGGCAGAGTTTTCAAAATAAAGAGACACAAATGAATAGTTTTTAAGTTTTTGTTTTAATTAAGTGCTCCTTGGAATTCAACTCAGGTCTCAGCACAATAATGTAAAATTTGGGGAAAATTATACAACCCAGTAGACCAAAAGTGGAAGCTAAAATGGAAAATATCTCCACAGCTACCATATACTTCCTCTTGATGCTCAGATAGGCTGGAATGAAGGAAAACCAAACAGCACAAAAAATCAGCATGCTGAAGGTGATAAACTTGGCTTCATTGAAGTTATCCGGCAACTTCCTAGTTTGGAAAGCCACTATGAAACTGATGATGGACAAAAGGCCCAAGTAACCCAAGACAAGATAAAACATGTTGGAAGAACTGTCATTGCAATCAGCAATAATTTCAGTGATTAGAGAGTTATAGTCCAGATCTGGGAAAGGAGGAGAGATGACCAACCATACTACACAAATAGTTGCTTGAAAAAGAGAGCAAGAAAGAATGATACATCTGCCCAATGTTTTCCCCATCCACTTTCTCAGGCTGGACCCTGGTTTTGTGGCCATGAAAGCCACAATGACAGTGATATTTTTGACCAAGATGCAAGAAACCACTGCTGAGAAGATGAAGCCAAAAGCTGTTTGCTGGAATAGACAAGTTATTGTCCCCGGTTGTCCAATGAATAAAAAAGAACAGAGAAAACAAAGAAAGAGGAATCCAAGGAGGGTGTAAGTGAGTTCTCTGTTGTTTGCTTTGACAATTGGAGTATCTCTGCGCTTTAAAAAAATTCTTAGCAAGAAGAGCATGAGAAGGGAAAAAAATAGAGCAAGAAATGCTAAACAAGCTCCTAAGGGATCTTGATAAGATAGGAAAAATTTACCTTTGAGAATGCATTGGTCATGGCATCTGCTTGGATATTGATCCTCTGGACATTTGAAACAATCATTCATATCTGAGAAAAAGAATAAGAAATCAAACATTTTTTGTGTTCTTTCTCCATTGGCCGGTCCTTTTGCTATCCAGGTAGTCCTTGATTTACAACAGTTTATTTAATGGTTGTTCAAAGTTACAATGACACTGAAATATGTGACTTGTGACAGTTTTTAACGCTTAATGAACTGAGGTGGCACAGTGGTTAGGGTGCAGTACTGCAGGCTATTTCTGCTGACTGCCAACTGCCTGCAATTTAGCAATTCAAATCTCACCAGGCTCAAGGTTGACTCAGCCCTTTGTCCTTCTGTAGTGGGTAAAATGAGGACCCAAATTCTTGCAGGCAATAGGCTGACTCCGTTAACCACTAAGACAGGGCTGTAAAGTACTGTAAAGCGGTATATAAATATTCAGTGCTATTGCTATTCTAATTGTGCTCATTGACCTTTGGAACATCCTCATGGTGCCATGATCAACATTCAGGCCCTTTGGCAAGTGACTCATATTTAGTTGCAGTGTCATGTGATCCCTCTTTGTGACCTTCTGACAAGCAAAGTCAATGGGGAATCCAGATTCACTTAACAGCAATGTCACTAACTTAACAACATCAGTGATTCACTTAACCACTCTGGCAAAAAAGGTGTTAAACTGGGGCAAAACTCACTTTAAAAATGTGCTGTTGTTGTTTTCTAATCAGGACAACCTGGGCTACCCAAATATCGGATGGAGCTCCTGCTCCCACTTTTGCCTTTCAACTCTAATCCAGGAGCCTGAAACTAGTTTCTCTCTTGGAAGCCCCTCAAATATTGAAAGACTGCCAACATGTCTCCCCTGTCCTTCTCTTCACTAGACTAGCCAAGCCCAGTTCCTGCAACCATTCATCATACATTTTGTCTCCAGCCTCCTTCTTTTCAAGTTGAAAACTTGAAAAGTAGTAGGCATTTTCTTGGAAGAGTAGAAAGGGGAGAGTACCTATATTTAAAAATTGCATACCTTTCTGGTTTGAAATCTTCCATTCTAAGCATGGAACACAATTGTAACAACAAAATTTCTCTCCAGGAAGGGTTGCACACAGAAATTGGTTTTATCTATCTATAGAAAGAAAAGGGATTTCAGAACTGGACAAATGTTAAAGAATAGTATTTCATTTTTACTTATTCAGTAGCTCTGTGATACAACATTTAGGCAGAAATTATCAACTGAGAAAATATACAGTAGCTGTAGATTGAAACAGATATACAAACTATTCCTGATTTTCTAGCACATAATTTCAATACTTTATTCTAATATTCTTTCTCTTAACAATGGTGGTTTCTTCTAATGCATTAAGAAAGATAAACCCATATAAATCATACATAACTAGATAACCATGGAGCCAAATGCATCAGATAAATACATAAAATCATAACTTTACAAACCTTGTATTGTGTTATAATTTAATCAATTTACAGCTGCAATAGTGTCTTTCTATTGTCCTAAATATTATTCTAGATGCCTAATAAAATTAAAACCAACAATTTAAATATGAGATAACTTAAAAAAAACCTCTGACTTGTTTATTCTTCTGCCCTCAATGGTAGAAAAGAAGATAGGAAAGAGTACACATTTGGAAGGGACCAAGGAGATCTTTTAGTCCAACTCCCTGGTCAAGCAGAAAAACCTGTACCATTTCAGACAAATTCTGGTCCAAATTCTTCTTAAACACCTGTAGTGATGGAGCACCCACAACTTCTGAAGGCAAACTGTTCTAACTGTCAAGAAATTTCTCCTTATTCCTAGGTTGGTTAATTAATTTCCACCCATTGCTTCTTGTTCTGCATTATAATAAAAGGCTATTCCTGAGAGAATCCTAATAAGTCACTAACAGGAAAGTGACATCATTATCAGGCCATGTCTGGTACATAGTTCCAGCTCTGGTTTTTATTTCTTGGAGAAATGAGAAACAGGACAACTATAGACTCTCTAGGTGATTCTGGTCTGCCCAATAGCTCTCAGCTCAACCCAGTCTGGATTTGGAAAAAAAATGAAGGATAGATTGATCTATAAAACCAGATTGATTCCTCAAGACAAGACAAAATATAGGTGCTTGAAAATCAATCGGGCCTTGATTAGTAAATATTAAGATACATAGATAAGCGGCCTTGTTCACATTTGTAAGGAAATAATAATAATTCAAATGTAAGAAATGAAAATATTTGAGATTTAATTATTGTCTCATTTGTATTCTTAGGATGAAATTAATCAAATAGAGACTCTGAACAGAGTACAGAAAAGAACAACAAAGGGGATTTGGGAGTGGAAGGCTAAAGCATATAAAGAACATTTGCTGGAAATGAGTTTGTCTAGTCTAGTGAAAAGAAGGACTAGGATTGATTTGATGGCAATGTTATTTGAGGGGCTACCAGAAAGAAGAGGGGCTCAACCTATTTTCTAAAACATCAGATGGCAAGATACAAAACAATGTTTGGAAGCTAATCAAGGAGAGAAGCAACCTTGAATTAAGGAGAAATTTCCTGATAGTGAGAACAATTACCAGTCAAACAGCTTGCTTTAAAATTGGTGGGTGCTCCATCACTGGAAACTTTTAAGAAAAGACTGAACAGCCGTTTGTCTGCAATGGCATAGGGTCTCCTGCTTGTGAAGTGAGGTTGACTGGAAGGCCTCCACTGTCCCATTCAACTCTATTATTCTGTTATGAATAGATACATCTAGAATTGTTTCTGTTTCTAAAAATAAACATAAATATACATGAGAATTTAGGAATATCTGGAATCTAGTATACTTTACCTGGTTAAATGCTTGGTGCCAAACAATCTTATACTCATATACTGTTAAGTATCTCCTATCTGAAGTGTAAGGATTTACCCATCCAATTTTAAGCCTGTGAAATGAGTTATTTTGGAAGACAACCAAGTTAGTAATCTCAAGACTAGTTGGCATTTCTCCATGCTTATCCAGGAATACAGTATCTCCAGCAGAATTGTTGAATGAAAGATCTTGAAGAAATGGATGAAGCTGGTTATAAGCAGAGGGAAAATTTTATTCACTTTTAGTTTTCTATGTGACAGGTGTTTTTTTCTAAATACATATAAGCAGGGGAGGGCTGCTGGGGGTTTGCAGGAGTTTGGGAGAGCTCCTAGGTAAGATTTTGTGCAGTTCGGAGAACTCCCAAATCCCACATTTGGCTGGCTACACACCACTTGAAAGCAAGACAAGCAATGGATGAAAACTAATCAATAGCAGAAACAACCCAGAACTAAGGAGAAATTGGTTGACAGTAAGAATAATCAACTAGTGGAACAGCTCGCTTTCAGAAATAGTGGGTGCTCCAACACTAGAGGCTTTTTAGAAGGGATTTGACAACGATTGGTCTAGAATGGTATAGGGTTTCCTGCTTGAGCAGTGGGGTGAATTAGATCTCCAAGGCCTCTTCCAACTCTGTTATTCTGTTATTCTCAGAGATGCTATTCAACCAGTTCTCACCTACTTGGGTGAACCAGTAGTGATTATTTGGTGTGGGTTGCCGAACCAGTGGCAACCCCTGACTGGCTATGCCCCCAACTCAGTCGCCCAGTTGCTCACTTGTGATCGCTCTCCTAGCTTTCCGTTCTCCACGTCCTCTTTCTTCATGGGGGAAAGGAAGAAAGGCTTGGACGCTGCAAGTATCGCTTTCCCCGTGTGAATTAAAGTGCTGGAATGAGAAGGAGTGCGGTCTGACAGAGGGTGTGGGGGTGAATCAAGATTTGGAGCACTTTTGCAACGTAAAAGAAATGCATTTTGGAAGCAGCAGGTCCTTTAAAACTTCTCCAAAGATTCTCCATGGATGCTGCAAATATCGCTTTCCCCTTGTGAGTTAAAGTGCTGGAGTGAGAAGGAGTGTAGTTTGACAGAGAGGGTGAGGGAATCTACTCCATCCTTGGAGAAATTTAAAGGAGCTGCTTTCAAAATGCTTGTCCGTTAAGTGCTGTGTGTGTGCGTGTGTGAGGGAGAGAGAGAGGGAGAGAGAGAGAGTGGAAGGAAAGGAAGGAAGGAAGGAAGGAAGGAAGGAAGGAAGGAAGAAAGAAAGAAAGAAAGAAAGAAAGAAAGAAAGAAAGAAAGAAAGAAAGAAAGAAAGAAAGAAAGAAAGAAAGAAAGAATAGGAAGAGAGAGAGATAAAACTCTGTGCTATTATTTTTAATTGTTCCATTATTTATCATGTGTTAATATTTTACACTGTCCCTACACATAGAGTTATTTTTCTGCCTTTCTTTTGCCCAGGGCTACCACATATATTTCAGGGTTTACATACGTTCAATGTCAATAATCCAGAGCATAAAATACACATGTGTTTAACAAGAGTTGAAAAGGGACCTTGGAGATCTTCTAGTCCAACCCCAGCTCAGGCAAGAAAACTGAAGATGCCAAACTCTGAGTAGAAATCCTGGGAAAGGTGTCAAAATAATACTTAAAAGGGACCTTGGGGTGAATCCTATACCATATCTGAGAAATGGCTGTCCAGTCTTTTCTTAAAAACTTCCAGTGATTGAGCACCCAGAACTTCTGGAGACATTCAGTTACACTGGTTAATTGTTCTCCCTGTCAGGAAGTTTCTCCTTAGTTTTAGGTTGCTTCTCTCTGTTCAGTTTCCATCCATTGCTTCTTGTTTGCATTCTGCTTCTTTGGAAAATATATTTTCCCCCTTTCTTTGTGGCAGCCCCTTAAAAGCCTGTTGTCTATTACACTCTTGGGTAAAGCATGTGAGTCATTTCCTCCTTTCAGTGGTCCATGAAAGTGCATCTATAGTATGCAGATAATAAAGTCAAAAAAGGTGAACAACATTTTTACAGAACTATAGATAAGTTGAGGCTGGGTGACAAGGGATGGCTGGGAGGTGTGGGGCCAGGTGAGGCACCCCTTGATGTGAGTGACATTGAGTTGGCCACACCCACCCTGTCACATAACCACCAAGCCATGCCCACTAAGCCACACCCATCCAGTCACACGACCACCAAGCGATGCCCATCAAATAAGCCACGCCCATAGAACCGGTAGTAAAAAAAATTGAATTCCACCACTGGTTATTCTGATATCTTAGTGCCATTTAATTAAACCGAAATTACCTGCCAGGGCTTTAGTTTCTGAAGATTAAAATCTTGATGATCCATCTTTGCTTTCCTTTTTGACTGAGATGAATAGATTTTATGTAGAGCATGTGCCGCAGCATAGATGGCATTATAAATACTGTAGCTATGAGCAGCCATGGCCATCTCAAAAAAAGAACCAGGAAGATTCTCAAGCTTTTCCTCTCCAGTACATTTCTTATTGACCTTTAATGTTCCAGTGGAATTTCTGAAAAGACACCCAAATGCTTGTTCCCAAAAATCCTTGAGAAAAAGATCTCCTTGTGTCCCATATGACTGAAACCTCTGAAGAAATGTATGGAATCCCTGAACTTTATTGGACTGAACTGTCAGAGAAATGGCTCCTCCAAACTTCTGCAAATGCCAACCTTTCTGGAAGCTCATTAATGCAAAATCAATCTGAGCGGTCATGACCCACACTTTCCCACCAGGAATAAGTTCTTCAGGTAGACTACTGATTGTTTCTATCATTAAGGTCAACCAAATAAATGAACTTGTTTCTCCATAGACAATAAAGGCATTGGCTTTCTCTTGCATCGTGTGTTGGTTATATTTTTCAGCTGTCTCCAATTTGTGTGCATACTCATTAAAAAAAGCTTGTTTTGGAGTTCTTTCAATGAAAGCTGAACAGATCCCATTCTTGAAAAACAAGAACTACAAGCTTTGCAGGAAAAGTGTTCCGCTGTTATCATCTACAATGAAGAGGCCAACCCAAGACCATTCAAAATGTTGCAACATGTGGATCATCCCCAAACGTTGATGGGCTTCATTAGGGACAATGCGGCAAAAGGAAGGAGTTTTATACTTCTTTTCTGGGACAAAAGAGCCATAGGTAATCTACAAAAAAGCAAAGAAATAAAAATAGGCAAGTCAACAACAACAACAAAAAAGAGAAAGTCAATGATTGGTGGATGATTTTCAGTAGACGCTAGTGTGCTGGTGGCCAATTCTGTCCATAGTTCATTTACTTAGTGGAAAAGAACATAATGGGGAAAAATATGAATTTAGTAAAAGTAAAAAGCGACCTCTATTATTTCCCATAATCAAAGAACTAATTTTCTTATCTCTAATTTTGAGGTATGTTTGATTCCCTGTACCTAATGTGTTGAATTTTTAATGTTTAATTTTGTACACACTCTCTCCCCTTATCACTTAATGACTAAATACTGTACTCATTGATTATGAATATCCTGAGAGACAAACTGGTATGTGAAATGAATACTTATATACTTCAATGACCTAGGAAATTAGAATGATCTCTATCGGCTTCCTTCATATAAAAAGTATGATTTAGTTTTTCATAATACACCTTTTATTATAGTAGTTAGATTTCTTTCCATGAGTCTAATATATTCCCTTTCCAAATACGTTGAGTTTACAGTGCTGATTTCTATGGTGTTGATTGATCTGAAAATTTTATTCTTTTCTTTTCACTCTATCACTAAGATACACAATATATATCTTTTTCCCTTCCAGTACTGTTCCTGAACATGCGGGAGGCAATATACAGACAACAGAATAACCGAGTTGGAAAGGATCTTTGAGGTCTTCTAGTGAAACCCCCCTGCTCTAGCAGAAAACCCTACACATTTCAGACAAAGGGTTATCCAATTTTTATTTAAAAGGCTCTAGTAGCCTTCTTTTCATAGAATAAAAGTGAGCTCATATTCTTATTTTTAGCTGTCTGCATATTTTCCCCAATATCAGGCACTTACCTGCCCATTGTTCAAAAATTGAGTAGTATTAACACAGAAGACAATCCTCTATTAAGATAATCCTGGAGATCCATAGAAATACCCTCATGTTACTGTCAGGCTGCATAAGAGATCATATTACTGATGCAGGTATAACTTCAGGTACACTGAACAGAGATGAAAAACATTGTAAATAAACCTGAAGAGAAGACATGAAAGAGACTGGGAGATGCACATAAGTATGAAACTGACAGTGGCAATGACCCATATGGAAGCACAACAGAAAATGAGTTTGTGCTTCCATATGTTCACTAAACAATTTTGTAATTGATTGTAGCCAAGAAGGCAACAGATGAAGCACTTGGCCAACCTGAAATGGTAAACACTATAATCTTTAAAATGTTAGCAAAGGAGATGAATTGACTACTGGGCTATTTAGATTTGAGTGTGGTAATTAATTACTTTTTCATTCAGATATGTCCTCATAATTCTGCCACAACAATTTTGGTAATGCTAAGAGAAAGAGGAAAAAGGAAGCATGGGAAAATACCCAAATGACTCTAAAATGTTTGGGTGGATTCCTTATTTCAACCCTAAGCTATAAATATTATCCTTTACTGAAATGTGTTACCTGTGGAATTTTGTAGAGGCTTAAGGTATCTGCCATGCCAATGGAAACATCATGGCCAATCCCCCCAATGACAGATGCTAGTAGAACTTGGTGATCATTCTATGTATCAACACAGAAATATATTGCAGTTTTAGTAATGTTCAGTTTTGTACTATAAAAAACAAATGCTTGTTTTATTGAACTCTCTTTCAGTCTAACTTTATATTTCCATTCTAAAACAGAATAAAAACACTCTACCCAATTTTTTGCCTTACAATTGTTTCTAACTCTGAAAACTCACCTTATTTTACATTCATGTAATGGTGTAATCTATTATTGTATTTACTTTAATATGCTTCTTACAAAATGTTTGAAGCAGAATAATAAACCAGTTTGATTTGATATCTAAACCATGACTATATATGCAAACTAATATTACACAATCAAAATTCTGGAAAGGATGAAAACAGAAACCTCTGTCCAAGCCATTTTCTTCCTACTGTCAAGAGGAGTCCATGTAGTAATAATTCTCAATAAGAATCATAAAAATGACTTCTCAAAAATATCGAGAAATGTTGAGTTCATTCCTTTCACTATTTATTAGCCATGCCTTCTACAGAGTTAATAGTGAGCATCTTTTCTATTTCTACCATCTAATCATTGTAATTCCTCCAACACTGTGAGTAAACAGTGGCATTTGATATTACAAACACTAAGTTGAAAATAAAACTCCTTACAATGGAAGATCAAGGCTTAGCTCCTGCAAGGGATGTTTCATGTAGTCAATCTCACTTAAAATATAAATTATCTGAGACAGCATTCCTCCTATGAACAGTTCACCTGACTGATATCGCTCATGAGGAATAGGGAAAGGATTTGTTGTGGGGCACTTCATTTTAACTAGCTAATATGGTGTAGAAAGACTTCTGATTGGCTTATGATATCAGAGAGAGAGGATTCTTCACAAGTGGAGATTCTCCTGTGATCAATCTGCCTGAGGAGCTGGTTGGACTAAAAAACCTCCAAGATCCTTTCCAACTCTGTTATTCTGCTCATGGGCTGCAATCTAACTAAAGTCAGCATCATGAATATCAAGATAATTATGACATTAGATCATAAATATCAAGTATGTTATACAGATTTGATTTCTACAACTACACAATGCAGAGATGACATTCTTAATAGTTAAAATGGAGAATCAGTTCCTAATCCAGTAGCATTAAATGACACCCACAGAAGAGTTTATAACAAGTTTTGGTCATATATCAAGCTCTCAGTTTCATAAAGAAAATACATTTTATTTATTTATTTATTAAACTTCTATACCGCTCCCTCTCCCAAAAAGGGACTCGGGGCGGTGTACAGCCTACTAAAAACATACAATAAATACCCAATAAATATAATTAAAATAAATTAAACCAAATTGATCCGGCTGTCTATCCCAAAAATTCAGTTAAAAATTAAAAGCTAATAAAACCCCGATTAAAATTAAGTTAAAACTAAAATACAGTTACTGGGCCAGGCCAACCTGTTTAAAAAATAGGGTTTTCACTGCGCGCCCGAAAGTCAGAATATCCGTCATAGCCCGTATCTCCGGGGGGAGATCATTCCAAAGGGAGGGGGCTCCCACAGAGAAAGCCCGAACCCTCGGGGCCGTCAACCGACAACGGCCGGGCGGCGGTACCCCGAGGAGGGCAACCCTGTGGGAGCGTACTGGGCGGCGGGAGGTTGATGATGGCAGCAGGCGGTCCCGTAAGTACCCAGGTCCCGAGACATGGAGCACTTTAAATACTGTCAGTACCACCTTGAATTGAATCCGGAAGGCCACAGGAAGCCAGTGCAGCCTGCGGAGAAGCGGTGTAACGTGGGAGCTCCGAGGAGCACCCACGATCACCCGCGCGGCTGCATTCTGGACCAGCTGCAGCCTCCGGAGACTCTTCAAGGGGAGCCCCATGTAGAGAGCATTGCAATAATCCAGGCGGGAGATGACGAGGGCGGAAGTGACTGTGCGAAGTGCGCCCAGATCCAGAAAGGGCCGCAACTGATAAATCAGACGAATCTGATAGAAAGCCCCCCTGGTGACGGCTGCAATATGTTCTTCTAAAGACAGCCATACGTCCAGGAGGACACCCAAGTTGCGCGCCCTTTCCACGGGGGTCAAGACCTCTCCCCCCACGGCCAGCGAAGGAACCAGCTGGCTGTATCTGGGCGCAGGAAACCACAGCCACTCAGTTTTGGTCGGGTTGAGACGAAGCCTGTTACGACCCATCCAACTCCACACGGCCTCCAGGCATCGGGACATCACTTCGACGGCTTCGTTGGGGTGGCCCGGGGTGGAGATGTACAGCTGAGTATCGTCAGCGTACTGATGGAACTCCACCCCGAAGCCACGGATGACCTCACCCAGCGGCTTTACATAAATGTTGAACAGCAGGGGCGAGAGCACCGACCCCTGAGGCACCCCACATCGTAGGGGCCTCGGGGCCGATCTCTGCCCCCCCGTCAACACAAATTGCGAGCGGTCGGAGAGGAAGGAGGCGAACCACCGCAACACGGTGCCTCCCACCCCCAACCCCTCCAACCGCTGCAATAGGATACTGTGGTCGACAGTATCAAAAGCCGCTGAGAGATCTAACAGGACCAGGACAGAGGAACAACCCCTGTCCCGGGCCCTCCAAAGGTCATCCACCAACGCGACCAACGCCGTCTCCGTGCTGTGCCCGGGCCTGAAGCCCGATTGGAGGGGGTCAAGATAACTCGCTTCATCCAGGTACTGCGAGAACTGACGTGCCACCACACTCTCAACAACCTTCGCAACAAAGCGAAGGTTGGAGACAGGACGATAGTTAGATAACAATGCTGGGTCCAGGGACGGTTTCTTGAGGAGGGGCCGCACCACCGCCTCTTTCAAGGCGGCAGGTAACAGCCCCTCTCTCAAGGAAGCGTTTATAATACCCTGGAACCAGCCTCGTGTCACCTCCCGAGTGGCCAAGACCAGCCAGGAGGGGCACGGGTCCAGCAAACAGGTGGTGGCATTCAGTCCCCCCAGTATCCTGTCCACGTCCTCCACAGTAACAGGATCGAACTCAACCCAATTGACCGCACCGATATCCACCCCCGCCCCCCCGCCCGGAGATGTCCAGTCGGAGTCCAGCTCGTCCCGGATCTGAGCGATTTTGTCCTGCAGAAACCTAGAAAACTCCTCAGCCCGTCCCTGCAAGGGGTCCTCCCGCGCTCCTACCTCCAGTAGAGAGCGGGTCACCCTAAACAGGGCGGCTGGGCGGTTTTCCGCGGACGCAATAAGGGTGGAGAGGTAAGATCTCCTTGCCATCCTTATCGCCACTAAATACGTCTTAATATGAGATCGTAATAGTGTTCGGTCGGACCCAGAACGGCTGGCCCTCCAACTGCTCTCTAGGCGTCTTTTCCGACGCTTCATCTCCCTTAGCTCCTCAGAAAACCAAGGAGCCACTTGGGATCGGCACCGGGTCAGAGGCCGCAAGGGCACGACTCGGTCGAGGGCCCCAGCAGCCACCCTATCCCAGGTGGCGACTAAGCCCTCAACCGAGTCGTGTGTGTGAGCTTTGGGAAATGGCCCAAGCTCCGTCAGGAACCTATCAGGATCCATCAGGCGCCTGGGGCGGTACCATTTTAATGGCCCCGCCTCCCTGCGGTCAGGGGGTGCGGAACGGAAGTCGAGCTTCAGGAGCGAGTGATCCGACCATGACAGGGGTTCTACGACTATATCCCCCATACCCAGATCACTCTGCCACTGATCAGAGACGAAAACCAGATCCAAGGTATGACCTCCCACGTGAGTAGAGTCCCGAATTAACTGGGTCAGGCCCATGGCCGTCATGGAAGCCATGAACTCTTGAGCAATCCCCGAGGTACCGCCAGCAGATGGCAGGTTGAAATCCCCCATGACCATAAGCCTGGGGGTCCCAACCGCCACGCCAGCTATGACCTCAAGGAGCTCAAGCAGGGCTGCTGCCGCATAGCAGGGAGCGAGGTATGCGACCAGCAAGCCCACCTGAACCTTGGGACCGAACTTCACGAAAAGGAGCTCACACCCGGTCGTCTGAGATACAGTGGCCTCCCTCGGACACAGATCCTCCTTAATAACTACCGCAACCCCCCCTCCCCTCCCCTGGGCCCTCGGCCGATGAAAGACCCGAAACCCGGCTGGGCACATCTCCACCAGAGGGACTCCCCCCTCCTGGCCCAGCCAGGTTTCGGTAACTCCCACCAGGTCCGCGCCCCCCTCACAAATCAAATCATGGATGAGAGGGGCTTTATTAACAACGGACCTGGTGTTACACAACATCAGCCTAAGGCCCAGGGCCCGATTGCTCAGACCCCCTGGGGAACGGGAGATGACAAGGGGGTCGGAGCGCGCCACAGCAAGCAAACAGCGAGGGTGCGCTCCCAACACAGAATATGGCCCCCTATAACCGCCAAATCTGCCCCTCCCGCTCACCGTAACAATAGATTTAATTCCACCCTCCCCAGTGACCCCCCCCATCCTCAATACGGTCCTGTCCGGACTCTGACTCTCCCGGCCACGCCCAACCCCCGGCCTGGACCCAGCCTCCGGCGAGTTGTCCCCCAACTCCCGCCCGGGCCTTCCTAACCCCCTTAAAAACCTAACTAAAAATTTCTTAAGACACCCCTCCCTCCCGCACTTAAAACCCCACCATCTCTCCGGATCCCACAATCCGTCCTTGAGATGGGCCTCCGAGAGAGCAGAGGGCCATTGCTGAGATAGGGGGACATATCTCAGGGCCCAGAGATCATTTCTGGTATAAAATAGCGTCCCGGCCTGAGTCCTCTGATAAAGATGATGGAGATGATAAAAATGACCCCGACCAAGCTGAGAACTAGCCAGCCGGGGCCCGAGTCCAGGTTGAGGCCGTTCAGCGCACCGCCGATTGGACGAAGAGGAGGAGAATAACTTCAACCGCGGCAGCGGTCCTCCAGTCCCAGCTCCAACTCTAACGGCCGCCTGCCGGTCACGCCACGGGCTACCGGGACCAGCACCAGACCCAGAACCACACCATGGCCCTGGAGGTCGATGATCTTCCAGCCGCCTCGGTTCTGCCCGCAGCGTCCATCCTCTAGCCGCTCGAGTCGTGGCTCATACACCAGCTTCGGCTGGGGCCCCTGCAAAGGCCCCAGCCCCGGCCCCGGCGATAGTCCCACAGCCAGGCCGCCCTGGCTCCGCCCACGGCGGCCGACCCTCGGCCGCTCGAGCCGCCCTTCCAACTTCGGCTGGGGCCCTCACAATGGCCCCAGCCCTGGTCTCGACCCCGGCGGCGGTCCCATAGCCACCCCGCCAGTCTCCAGCCGCTCCAGCCTCCAGTTGCCAGCCTCCAGCCGCTCCAGCCGTCCCAGGAACTTCGGCCTCGCATGGCCACACTGCTGGCCGCCAGCCGCGAAGTCGCGCGGACCCACCGCCAACCGCCGGCCGCCGGGCAAAGTGCCACGGCCTCCAGCTGCTCCGGCCTCCGGTCTCCGCCGACTCCAGGCATCCGGAGACCTCAGCCTCGCACGGCAGCACCACCGGTCGGGAAACGCCCACCTCACAGCCGCGCGGCCCCGCCGCCAGCCGCCAGCTGCCAGCCGCCCGCCGCAGCTGTGAGGTGGTCGCCTCACAGCCGCGCGGCCCGCCGCCAGGCCCGGCGCCAGATACGACGCCGCGCCACAGCCCCGGGGATCGCCTCACAGCCGTGCGGCCCCGCCACCAGCCGCCAGCCGCCAGCCGGCCGCCGCCGGGCCCAGCGCCAAACACGACGCCGCGCCACGGCCTCGGGGGTCGCCCATCCCCCCACAGGTCCCCTCGCCACCCCTGCCACAGGTGAGGAGGACCCGGGGGGGGGAAACTCACCACGCCGGGCGGCGGAGCTCTTCTGGCCGGCGGAGCTCTTCTGGTCGACCTCCTCCGGTCGCCATCTTGCTCTTTACCCTGAAATTATCTCCTGTCACCAAGTGTATCGTTTCATATTCATTATATATCATTTTTATTGGTCTCCACCATGTTTATTGGATAAATATTAAATCAGGAAAAGGCAGGTGACAAGCTTGTAAAAAAGAAGGAATATGTGACAAAAGAGAAAATGATCTGGGAGAAAGAAGAGTAGATGCTGGTATCAATTAGGAACATTTTTTGAAATCTTATTTTGC
Organism: Bungarus multicinctus; assembly: GCA_023653725.1. NCBI lineage: Eukaryota > Metazoa > Chordata > Lepidosauria > Squamata > Elapidae > Bungarus > Bungarus multicinctus. The sequence continues at coordinate 138,859,598 of CM042840.1, read as the reverse complement.
TAGTTGGCCATGAGGGAGCAGAGGTGACTTTAATTCTGATCTGGAGGTGGAGGGAGGATTAACAACACTAAGTTAGTATCACAATACTAATGATTACCCAGTGGAATATTTCTAATTATAGTACTTGGCCCATCTTTCTCAGGTACTCACTTTCTTTCAGAAGCAAATAAGCAGAACTAAAACTTCTTTTTTAATTTCTTGTGTTCAGAAAGTCAGGTCCCAATATTAGGAAGTGGATGGGAAATAAGACATGTTAATTGATCTTCTTTTCAAGCAAGCATGTTTATGACATGGTTGACAATATCACTTCCATTCCCTGAGTTAGACATGTACACAGAAGCTAAATAATTCATTCTTCAATGCAATGAAGGGTCATTTTTTTATGTATTATAGACTCCTGGGGTATTTTGAAAGTCTTTTCATTTGGCAGATTCATTGTGACTTTCCAGATTCATAATCCACCTGATAGCTTTGATGAAGCCAGGTTCATCTCCTTCAGCATGTTGGCCTTCTGCAGTTAGTCTCCTTTATTCTGACATACATACCTAAGTACCAAGAAAAAAAAAATCATGGCTGTGGAGGTCTTGTCCATATTATTGAAAAGAATGCATTAGACAGTTGTTGTAACTTTTTCCCCTAAATTCTACATAATTTTGTTGGGACCTGAACTGAATAATGAAAAACAAATAAGAAGGATCGAATTAAAAAATGATAAAATAATAACATTATTATTTCATTATTTTAAATAAAATAAAATAAAAAATAATAATAAAAGCAAAATAAAATTTAATAAAATAATAAAATAAAATAATAAAAAACAAAATAACAAAATAAAAGAAAACAAAATGAATGCAGTTATAATGTTATAATTTATCTACACTGAAACCTATGTCTCCTGGTATTCAAATTTTTGCTGTCAAGATCTTTCTTCCTTATTTTATTATAATCATCAAGCAACATACTTGGCTAAGAGTAAACAGAACAATGTATGGCAGGGTTATGGATGATATATAAATGAATCTGACTTCACAAATAAAATAGCAATATCTGCCCTCTGATAGCTATACTCATAGAATCTGAATAATATTGGTATGATAATAAGAACACTTATAATGAGACTTCCGGTGGTGTGGTCATGGTGAAAGGGGGGAAGGAGAACTGTCTCCTCTGTTCCTGGAACCCGTTCTTTTGCTTTGGGGACCCTTTGGGAGCACGAAGAACCTGGAGAGCTGAACAGAATAGAGGGGAAGACTTGACCACAGTGAGGTGAAAGGCAATCGCCTGCCACAATGAAAGAAAACTCCTGAAACCTGAAGTGAAAGTGCCTGTCATACTAGTATGGCAGACCTGAGGCTGTGACTAAGCCACAGATGAGAAGGAAGTGAAGAGATTTCTAATAGATTGTGTTGTTAAAGCTGATCAGAAAATCCCAGAGATGCAATGATGATGATTTGCCCAAAGAAAGTGAGTCCTGAATTTTTTTACTGAAAAATGAAGCCTCGGTAGGTGGGGAATCCCCGAGGAACAGGTGGCAATTCGGAGGAACAAGCAGTTCAGCAAAATCGCATAGACTGAAAAGATCGAGAAAAGAGAGGATACAGAACTTTGGGTGAAAGATTCCAGGAGGTTGCAAGGAAAGATGAGCAGATATACAGAGGAGGATATGGAAAGAAGAGGATTTGAAAGATTTAAAGAGGGAACTGGGAAAGCAGAGGCAGTGAAACAAGAAGGAAGGAAGCGGCAAGAATGGCATGTTGGAGAGAGTGGAAGGACTGGACAGACATTTGATTGAAGGAGATGGTGAGACCTGTGAGGTATGGAGACGAGATCGACAAGACAGACACTGAACTGAAGGAGATTGAAAGGAAAAAGAGAAAGTGTGAAGTGTAAGAAGGAGAAGAGAAACGGAAAGTAGCAGAAGGAAAGTAGTGCTGAGATGTGAGGAAAGAGGAGAAAGGAACGCTAGAGACAACCAAATAGAATTGGACTGAAAGATAGTTTCTGACAGTACTGACAGTGAGTGAGTAAGTTCAAAATTTTAGACTGGTTATAAAATCTAAATTACGAAACCTAAGGAGCTTTGGGGAAAAAACTGGATTTATAGATATTGTTTGATTATGTCTATAAGATAAGACTTATATATTTATAGTTATACACTATTTATATCCTGTGCTCTATTACAATTTATTATAATTTACATTGATTTATCTATACTGAAATATTTATTTATGTATAATAGAAATACTACTTCTATACCTATGCATAATTAAGTTCTAACTTATAATCAATAACCATATTTTCTTTTTCTTTCCTTCTGTAGAAATATCGATTAATTAGTTTGTTATATTGATAAGAGTGCTATTATTATTTCACCTATTGGAACATTAATGAATTGTTATATACATTAAATCTAAGATATTTAATATTTAATAGAATTGATTAAGAACATTTAATATATGGATTAAAAGGAATTATCATAATATTTTATTTATTTATATCTTAGTCCTTAGGGAGAGGGGACGGTATACAAATTTGAATAAATAAAATAAAATAAATAAATAAATAAAGTAAAAGCAAGTAGAAACAAATAGGAAAGGAAAACTATAGACCAATCAGCCTAACATCAATACCAGGGAAGATACTGGAAAAGATAATGAAAAAACAGATCTGCCAACATCTAGAAACAAATAAAATAATAACTAGCACTCAGCCCAGTTTTATTAAGAACAGATCATACCAAACCAATCTTATTTCATTCTTCAACACAGTGACTAAATTTGTAGACCAGCAAAATACTGTGGACATAATAGATTTAGATTTCAGCAAGGCATTCGACAAAGTAGACCACAATCTATTTCTTAGTAAGCTAGAAAAAAGTGAAATAGATAGCATCACCACTAGATGGACTTGCAACTGGCTGGCAAATCATACTCAATGAGTAGTCCTTAATGGGCCTAAGTCTTCATAGAGGGAAGTAAGCAGTGGGGTGCCACAAGTTTCCATCTTAGGTCCAGTACTCTTCAATATCTTCATTAATGACTTAGATGAGGGGCTGCCATAGGGAGGAAGGAGTTGAGCTATTTTCTAAAGCACCTGTAGGCCAGACAAGGAATAATGGATGGAAACTGAACAAGGAGAGATTTAAACCTGGAAATAAGGAGAAACTTTCTAACAGTGAGAACAATCAACAAATGGAACAGCTTGCCCTCAGAAGTTGTAGGAGTGCCATCACTTGAGACTTTGAAGAAGAGATTGGACTGCCATTTGTCAGAAATGGTGTAGGGTCTCCCACTTGGGTGGGGGGTTGGACTAGATGAGCTACAAGGTCACTTCCAACTCTGATTATCCGTTATCTATTATCTTTCTCTGATTCCAAGAATGGAAAATTCATAACCAAAATCAGTCATAAAACATGTGTGTCAAGAAAAAAAAAGAGATCAACCAAAGTAAAACTTTGAAATAGAACATAAAGTGGATGCTAGTGTGGGTAGAAGCAAATAGAAGTTTCAAAAACATGACAAGTGCCATAACATCAACCTTGAGAACAACAAAGAAGACAACACCCATCGACAGTCTGATCCCTGCTGTCCAGAAGACAATTGAGAGAATGTTGAGGCCCGAAAAGCAAAGTACAACATGCAACATGCAAACAATACAAACATCATTGCTGGCAATCCAAGAGACCATGGTGAAGTTGCAGGAGCACCAAATGAAGATGCAGGAGAACATATCAAGAAATCATGTGGAAGTGAAGGGGAATATCAACAAGTTAGAAGACAAAGTAGACACAATACAACAAACTATTGAGAAGAATGAACAAAAATTACAAGAAGTAGAAATAAGATCAGAGAAAAATGAGAAGAAACTGGAGTTAGTAGATAGAAAAATGATGACAATGAATAAGGAATTAGAGGAACAAATTATACATCTTGAAATGGGTTGTGCTGCTTTCTACTTGAGGTTCCAGAACATCATGGAGAACAGAGAGAAAGATCAGAGCACTATCATGGCAGATTTAATTACACCAGTTTTACAGAGAGAAAGTTGAGAGATCCTGCTAGAAATTGATGAAGCCTATAGAAATTCAAACCAGCTATAATAGACTACCACAAGAAGTCCATGTCAGGTTTGCTAGGAAGAAGGTACAGGACATAATATATAAAATAACGAGGGATGAACCACTAATATATAAAGATAAAGAAATACAAACTTTAAAACATATCCTGAAGAAAGTACATGAGTACAGAAGAGATTATAAATTTCTGGAAACACAACTGATTAAAAGAAATGTAGCATTTTGATGGCTTATCCTGGAAGGGATGTTAATAACATGGCAGGAGAAGAGGCTGAAAATAGACAATTTGGATAAAGCACAGGACATGTATGACCAAATAGTAGAAATGGAAGAAGAAAGCAGTAGCAGGGATGAGCTGGAGACAGGGAGCCAAGAAGACCAATGACAGGAACTAGGAGAAATGGAACAAGAAGGAAGAAGTAAAGAGGAAATTGAGCAAGGAGAGAAGGAATGAATGAAACTAAGATCACGCCCACAAAGAGATACGAGAATTAATAGAAGGCAGATACCAATCCATAGGTAGGATGATGGAAGAATGAAACCAGGCTAATATCATTAAACATCAATGGACTGAACTCACCTATTAAAAGAAAACAAATACTAATGAGATTGGCTAAACAAAAACCAGTAATAATATGTCTGCAAGAAGTGCATATTAAAGAACAATTTTTGAAATGCTTAGAATACCCCAAACTAGGAAGGTTATTTATAGCTCTGGCAGATCAGAAACAGGGAAGGATAGCTGTATACATCAAAGAAGGAATAAAGGCAGTAGAAAAATATGTAGACCCCAAAGGAAGAGTGCTGATACTTGAATTAGAAATATGTCAGAACCAATGTTATTAGTTGCAATTTATGCCCTGAATGAAAATCAAAGTCAATTCTACAGTAATTTACATTATAAAATTTTAGAAATTGGACAAGGAAATATATGCATAGTGGGGGATTTTAATGCAGTGGCAGACATAAGAAAGGATTATATTAGTGGTATAAAAAATAAAAAGAAAAGGAAAAGCCTGCCGACATCCTTCTTTGAAATGATACAGGAATTGAATCTGGTGGACCACTGGAAGAGATTAAATTTGGGAAAAAAAGAATATACTTTCTACTCCAATCCACATAAGTCATGGTCATGATTAGATATGACATGGATGAATGTAGAACTAGGAAATGAATTAGAGTCAGTAGAGATTATGACAAATTTATAGGCAGACCACAATCCATTAAAAATAATTTGGAAGGGAAGGAAAAAATTGAGGAGAAGATGGACATTAAACCCCCAGATCATAAAAGAGAAAAAAAATTGTGTCAAAATTAAATCAGAAATGGAATTATTTTTTAAGGAGAATACTGTCCAACAAATCTCAATACAGATATTATGGGACACAGCAAAAGCATATTTGAGGGGAATAACAATAGCCTGTATCACTAAAAGAAATAAAGAAAGGTGGGGAAAACAAAACAGGCTACAGGAGGAGATTAAAGAGTTAGAAAACAGACTACAAAAAAAAAAAAAACCACAAGATGAGAAAATGAAAGGGAGATGATTCTAGTTAAGCATAAATTAAATATTATGAACCAAGAAGAGACAGTAAAGGAGGTCAAAAGAGCAAAACAGAATTTTTTGCTAATAAGCCTGGGAGGTGGTCAGCCTACAACTTAAAAATAGAAAGAGAGAAAAGGCTGATTCAGGAGTTGGGAGATGAAAACGGAAAACTACAATATTGAATGGCAAAGAAGAAAGAAATAGTGCAAAAATATTTTTGAATAATTACACAAGGAGGATAAGATGAACAAAGATAATATAGAACAATATTTGAAAGAGAAAGTCTACCAAAAAAAGTAAAGAACACAGAGACATATTAAATAGAAAAATAGAATTAGATATGGTTAAAAAACAAAACAAAAATAATAAGACACCAGGGCCAGATGATCTTCCAGCAGAAATGTATAAATGTTTGTATGAATGTTTTGCACCAGTGATATTGGATCTGTATAGTGATGTTTTGGAGCATGCCAAGCTACCTGAATCATGGACAGAAGCATATATTTTGTTAATCCCCAAAGAAGACGCTGACCACAACCAAATTAAAAACTATAGGCCAATCTCGTTATTGAATTAGATTATAAGATATTCACAACAATAATGTCTGAAAGGTTGAAAGTAGTACTAAATGATCTTATTCAGATCAGAATGGCTTTCTATCTTCCAGACAGATAAGAAATAACACGAGAATAGTGCTTAATGTATTAGAATACTATGAGGCCCACCCGGAAAAGCAGGCAGCATTGATTTTCTTGGATGCTCAGAAAGCATTCGATAATCTCAATTGGCAGTTCCTAATTCAACAGATAGAGAATATGAGGTTTGGAATCAAATTTAGAAAAATGATCAGCGCTGTATATTCAAACCAAAAAGCCAAGGTGATTATAAATGGAGAGACTATGGAAAGTTTTAAAATAAGGAAGGGTGTAGGGCAGGGATGTCCAATGTCGCCTCTACTTTTCATTTTGACTTTGGAAGTGCTATTAACCCAGATCAGACAAAACACAGAAATAGGTGGATTGAAGATTAAAAGAGAAGAATATAAAGTACAGGTATTGCGGACGACCTGGTGTTTTTTTATTGAAGAACCAATCGAGACAGGGATAAATTTATTGCAAGAATTGGAGAAATATGGGGAAGTAGCAGGATTAAAAATTAATAAGGAAAAAAACAAAAATATTAGCTAAAAATTTGACAGAAAGACAGAAAAAAGACTTAGAAGAAAAATAGGATTGCAGATGGTAAAAAAAAAAAAAACTAAATATTTGGGAAATTGACTGTCAGGGAGATGTTCCTCTATAAAGGAGGACAATAATAAGAAATTACTTCAACAGATAAAGAAGGACCTGACAAACTGGGGGAAATTACAACTATCTTTATTAGGGCGGATAGCAGCGATAAAAATGAATATTCTACTGAAATTACTATACTATTTTCAGACAATTCCTATAAAATTACATAGAAGATTGTTGACATTGTCAACAACATTTAAAGAAAATCAATATAAAATGTTTTGTAGGTGGCACCTAGCCCCAGCAAGAGTGGCCAAAAGCAGAATGTTGGAATGTAAACACAAAGAAGGAACATTCTTCCATATGTAGTGGCAGTGTCCAGAGGTTAAAAAATATTGATGAGGGTACAAAGATGGTTATTAGAAATTATAGAGCACAAATTAGAACTCGAACCAGAAATATTCTTATTAGGAATAATTAAGGGAAAATTGAGCAAGGTCATCCGATACATCATTATACATATCATAACTGCGGTAAGAATAGCCTTGGCACAGGGATGGAAGAAGGAAAAGATACAATCTGAAGAAGACTTGACACAAAAAATAATGGATTGTGTGGAACTGGACAAATTCACAATGGAATTAAGAGGCAAAAATGATTCGGGCTATTATGTAGTTTTGGATAGGTGGTACAAATGGGTGGAGGATAAAAATAAGAGCTGATGTTTATGTATAAAAGGTGAGGTATGTATTAATAATGACACAAACACTGTTAATGTGAATGGAGACTTGTATTTTTTTTTATATTTTTTATATATATTTTTTTTAAAAGAACACTTAGAATTGACTAAGGACTTTTTGAAATAGGAAATTATGAACCTGCATGTAATGTCCTTATTTAAAAAATGCTACAGTGTGGTTTATAGGCCATGTATTCAATTGATTAAGGCCATAGTCTCAACCCATGGGAATTTGTTAGTTGATTTATTTATGATCTGCCACCAAGGACCAGTGTAGGGAGAAAATTAAAGTGTGCTACTTTTAGCATTCTTTAGAGTTTAAAATTAATTCTGATAATGGACATACTTCATTGGTTTAACAAAAGGAAACAAAACTTTCCTGGCTGTAATGGATTAATTCAATGGGGCACATGGGTGAAGAGCAATGAATGATCAGTCATAACTCTTGTCATAAAGGTCTTCTTAGAGACCTGCAGGTTTTGCAGAATTGCTTTGTTCCATCCAGATTCATAATTGTCTGCAATAAAGGTAGCGTTGGGAAACACTTGTTGAGACCAGGGGGAGGGGGGACTCAAGGATGGAATTAGTCTCAAGTCCTTGTACAGTCACATGAGATCCAGAAGTGACTGCTCCTCCTGAAGCTCCCTAGAACCTCATTTAGCCGTTTCCAGGCTAAGGCTCCAATCTAGGAAGATTCCTGTAAAATAGGCAGAATACAATAAAATAGTAAGCTTGATCCTTACACATCTGGATCTCATTGCTTATTTTTGAAAGATAGTCCTCAGTTTATAAACATAGTCTTCCATCACTTAGGTAGGGGAAGTTGAAGTCCACCCATCTTAAAATTGCTGAGTTTGAGATACACTGTTCTGATGTTCATCTCCTGGTACATTTCATGACTTGACCTTCTTAAATATGGCTGAGCTGACAGTTTTACTTTTCCTGGAAAGTATACTTGTGGAGAAGAGAGTTGTCTTATTTGACATTATAAGCCTGAGCTACTTTTCCCTAGGAAGATATTCAGGTTAGGGGCTTTGAGACTCCCTACCAACTCTCCTTCAAATGATAATGTCAGCTATTGACTCATGATTTATTGCTGCCACATAGCTGGAGAAAGTGGGAGGGAGTGATGTTAATTGAGTATCTCTTAGTAGACAAAATATAATTCTTTTGATAGTTCAAGGTTAAAGAGTGTGGCGCAGAAAGAATTGGAACTTACTTTGGGATTGGTTCATGTGATATGATGATGAGTGAAAAGGGGATTGTTTGTAGGTTGGGACATTGTGAGGAAGCCAGGATACTTTTAGTTTCGGAATTCCAGAGATGTGCCAGGTGCTATTCTAATAAAAGTACTTTTGAGATTGTGCTTGTCTTAGAATTACTGACAGGAATGGATATTCCCTAGAACACTGACTGAAATTCTAAAAACTTCCAGCTCTCCTAAACAGGGAGCTGTTAGGGGTTGCTGAACCCCAGGATTGATTCCAGGAATGGATCAGTCTGAAGAATCAGCAAAGATGGAAGCTGAGACAGAAGGGCTTGGAGGGGCTTCCAGAAGATTAATTGCATCCCCCAGTCCCCTTCGGAAGAGGTGATAAAGGCATTGAAGCATGCAGAGGAGAGGGGAGATTTAGGAGCCCGACCCAGATGATCAGACTCATGGGAGAGTTGTCAGACAGGACTGGGTAAGCTGCCTGAACATAAATCTTTCTCAAGCCCTCTATATACTACAAGGAAGACAGACTGGAGGTTTGAGGCCCCAATTGAATCAGAAGCCTCCCAAGACAGCAACCAATGGATTACCTCCCAAAGCCAATCTTTAGCAGAATTACTAGAGAAGCTTCAAAACTTCAAGTGGAAAAGCCACAAATTGTCCAGGCAAGCTGGAGCATAATGCAGCCCATTTTTACCTTTCCCAAATTAAGGAGAGAAGAGGAATTCACTCTGGTATCAGTTGGAGATGGCCAGCGAAACAGCCCAGCTTGGAAGGATCAAATTTCAAGGGAGAGACAAGAGACTCCAACAGGTGTGTTACAACCTCCAAGTCCTCCCCCCACACCCAGAAGGAAAATTACCCCCTGCAGAAAGTATCCCACTAGGGTTGGGATTTTATTCTGGTCAAGAGTGGATCTACTGTCAGTGGATGCCAGTACTAGCAACGCCCTGGCCCCAAAGACAATCAGCAATCCCTTCCCAACAAAAGAATCTGTACAGGAGCAGAAGGAAGCCACCACCCTCTTTCCCCATGCAGGGAATAAGGCAACAACCGGCCTCTTCATGGCAAGCCCCTGATCAGTCCCCATTCAGAGCAACCCTGCAGAGGTCCTTCTTCCAGAGAGCCCCAACCCAGCCAGGCCTTGGAAGACTCTTCCAAAAGGGATACATGCCTTGTCAAGTTCCTTTCATTCCAGGCTCCACCACCAGCCTGTGGTTACCAGGGCGATACTACCTCCCCCAGACCTTGCTGTTCAAGGCCAATTTTGATGGACAGCATGAATATTTTGCTTATTTCCTCACTCGAATCTGATCTCACATAGACCAGTTTGGAGGCCAATATGCAACAGAGCACAATCTGGTTACTGCAATAACAGATGGAATGAATGAAGATCATGCATCTGACTGGATGGCCCAACTGCACTACAAGCAGCCCCCACAGCTACAGGATGTCAATGCTTTTATTCATTTGTTGAGATTCAGATTTGAAAATCCAGAGTGGCAGAAAATGAGGACAAATTAATGGAAATGAAACAGGGCAAGTGACCCTTATCAGACTTTTTATGGGACTTTAGAAGGGTCGCAAACCACTTATTTATTTATTTATTTATTTATTTATTTATTTATCATATTTATATACCGCCCTTCTCCCGAAGGACTCAGGGTGGTGTGCAGCCAACCATAAAACATTGTACAATTATAAAAGTTAAAAGAAAATTAAATATCCTAAGGCTGCCTTTAAGATTGTACCCTCCCCCAATAAATTAATAAAACCTTGAATATTAAAATCCCAATTTAAAACCTCAAATACTAAAATTGCTCTAAAAGTCCCACTTTAGCCCAGGCCGGCCTGCTCAAAAAGCCAGGTTTTCAATGCACGTCTGAATGCTCTCAGGTCGGTGTTGTTACGTAACTCCGGAGGCAGACCATTCCAGAGGGTAGGAGCCCCCACAGAGAAGGCCCTATTTCTCGGGGTCACCAGGCGGCACATAGATACTGTTGGTACCCGAACAAGGCCCTCTCTGTGGGAGCGCACAGGTCGGTGGGAGATTACTGGCAGAACGCGGTCCTGCAGATAGTCTGGTACAATGTCATGGATCACTTTAAAGGTCAAATCCAGAACCTTAAAGTGAACCCGGAAAGCCACCGGCAAGCGATGCAGCTCGCGCAGGAGAGGCGTCACATGGGAGTTTCACCCCCATAACCACCTGCGCAGCCGCATTTTGTACCAGTTGAAGCCTCTGGGTACTCCCCACAGGGAGCCCCATGTAGAGAGCGTTATAATAGTCCAGGCAAGAGGTGACAAGGGCATGAGTGACCGTGCGTAAGGCATCCCGATCCAGAAAGGGTCGCAATTGGCGAATCAGGTGAACCTGATAAAAAGCCCCCCTGGAGACGGCCGTAATATGATCTTCTAAAGACAGCCGTGCACCCAGGAAGATGCCCAGATTGTGAGCCCTCTCTGTGGGGGTTAAGATCTCTCCCCCAATAGCCAGCGATGGAGTCAGCTGACTATATCGGGGCGCTGGAAACCACAGCCACTCAGTCTTGGAAGGGTTGAGCTGGAGCCTGTTCCCACCCATCCAAATCCGCATGGCCTCCAGGCACTGGGACATAGCCTCCACAGCATCATTGGGGTGGTTTGAGGTGCAGATGTAAAGCTGAGTATCATCAGCATACAGATGACACTGCACCCCAAGACCACGGATGATCTCCCCCAGCAGCTTCACATAAATGTTGAACAAAAGATCCACTTCATGGATTGGCCTGAAAGAATCATCTTGTTACTATTTTAAAAACACAATTGACCCCAAAGCAAAGAAGGCCTGCAACATTAGAGGGATACTCGAGACTCTACAAGTGTGGTATACAACTGCCTTCAAATTAGACCACAACATCAACCACCAAAAACCCCCTACCTGAAGCCCCTCCTAGGAGAGCTGTGGCCAGATGACCACTGACCAGACCTGCTGAAGCTACTCCCACCTGACCCACCAGATTGATTATCATTGTGGCCAGGATGGCCATAGAGCAGCCAACTATCTGGCCTCTTCATCTGTTCCACAAGCTCCACAACCAAGGTTTAGTACAGCCACCAGGGGTCAAAAAATTCAAGGGAAGTCTCCCAACACTAGCCGCTTTACTAGACACACTGTAGAAGGTCCTCTCCATGCAGAAGGGAGCAATGAACCTCCAACCCAACACACCCTCCCCAGAGAAGCCATTGACGAAGACTACCCTGTGGTGAGTGCACTCATCACACCTTTTATTGTCAAAGTGTAAGTTAGTGGTGCCTGACACAAGGGAGGCAGGGGAATTTGAAACTCTCATAGATACCAGATGCTCTAGATGCCTTATTGGGCTCCCCATCGTTGAACAATTGGGTATAAAAACTAAACCCCTAAAACGCCTAATCAGCTTTGAGCAAGTGGATGGAATATTAACTGGGGGAATCCTGGCCACCCAAATGACAGAGTTAATCAAACTGGAGATGGGTGCTCATGGCAAACTCATACATTTTATAGTGGTTCCAAGAATGTCAGAATCTGTCATATTGGGACTCGCTTGGCTAGATAAATGGGCCCCTGTCATCAAGTGGGAGGATGGATACCAAAAAAATATAATTGGGGTGGGCCCACTGCCCCCCTTCCTACCACTAAGAAACTATCACCCAACATGGGTCCAGAAACTGAACCACAGCCTTCTTCCAGGTACCCCCCAAGTACCCAAACAATACTTAGCCAAGGCATTCAGAGAAGAGGAATGTAATGTTTTACCTCCCCATCAAGCCACGGATTGCACCATAGAGCTAGAACCCAGGGCAAAACTGCCAAAACCATAGATGTATTCCATGATACCAGCTGAAATGACTGAATTAAGAAAATACATTGATAACAATTTGGAAAGAGGTTTCATTGAACCTGCCAAATCTAGGTTAGGCTGCCCCAGTGCTGTTCAAAGAAAAGAAAGATGGTGGGTTGCTATTATGTGTTGATTTTAGGGGTGTGAATGCCATGTACCTCAAAAACATGTACCCTCTCCCCCTCATGAAAGACTTATTAAACCACCTATCAAAAGGCAAGGTCTTCACCAAACTAGATCTGAGAGAAGCTTACTACCCAATCCGCATAAAAGAGGGAGATGAATGGAAAACTGTCTTCAACTGTCCTTTGGATAGTTTCCAATTCTGAGTCATGCCTTTCAGACTCCAAGCCCCCCCCCCAATATTTATGCAACTTATCAATGAAGTGTTACATCCGCACCTGTACCAGGGTGTCCTCGTTTACCTCTTCAAAGACAAAATATAATTCTTTTAATAATTCAAGATTAAAGAGTGTGGTGCAGAAAGAATTGGAACTTACTTTGAGATTGCTTCATGTGATATGATGATGAGTAAAAAGGGGATGGTTTGTAGGTTGGGACATTGTGGGGAAGCCATGAAACTTTTAGTTTCGGAATTCTACAGATGTGCCAGGTGCTATTCTAATAAAAGTACTTTTGAGATTTTGCTTGTCTTGGGGTTACTGACAGGAATGGATGTTCCCTGGAACACTGACAGATAATTCTAATGCCTGTCCTAAGACACATCAGCTTGAGTGAATAGGAGAACTTATTAACCCATCCCCATTTTCTGAATGCTTTCCTTTGAAGGTCCCAAACAAATGATGCAGAGCATAGAGTTTCCTGGAACACAAACAAGTTTTTGCTTGGTTTCAGATTCACTTCCTTTCACTGTGTCTCTTGCACAGTAATAAAGTGCTGTGTCTTCTGGCTTGAGATTGTTCATTTGCAGATACAACAGACTATTGGAATCATCTCTGGAGATGATGAAGCGTCCCTTCACGTTGTTTGGATAGTAAGTGTTAGATGAACCAGAACTGATGCGGGCCACCCATTCCAGGCCTTTCCCTGTACCCTGTCTCATCCAATCCATCCAATAGCTGCTGAAGGTGAATCCAGAGGCTTGGCAAGAGAGACGGAGGGACTCTCCAGGGCTTCTCACAGCCCCTCCAGATTCCTCCAATTTGATCAATTGTGCCCCTGGAATAAATAATACATGTAAAAAAAGTTTCAGGAAAATTCAAAGTTATTATGCATCATTCCTGCTGAACAAACATAAATTACCTTGGAGAACTGATAAACAGAGAAGAAACCGAATCATTTTCTATCCTGTTTTCTCTTTGCATAGACTGATACAAAGAAATCAGAAACACAATGACTGATGCTAACTGAGGCAGGGAAACTATATGGCAAGGCTGTAGAGGAAACCACCAACATATTTGCATAAGCTACAGGAATAAAAAGCAGTTGACCCAGTGATAACTAAACATACGCATTTTTCTAAACTTTGTTTTATTACGTTGTTAAAACAGGCAAGGATGCAAGGAAACAGCTGCTTAATTGTAGAAATAAATCCAAGGTTTAAAGCAATCCTTGTTCTCAATCTGCAGTCACAAAGATGGGCTAGGAATATTTGCAGTTGGTTGGTTGATTTTATCACCATAATCTGCATATCGTTCCTTCTCTAAGCATTTTATTAAGTTAAGTTAATGCAGTAAATTATTCTATGGAATCTGAGCAGAATCCCTTATCCTGTCCTGACACATTTGAATTGATTTAGTGATTAAATTTATATTCTATATAGTAACCGCTGTTCTCAATTTCCAGTAACAAAGATCTCATGCACACATTTTTTCATTTGTTGATTGATGGATGGATGGATGGATTAAATTTAATTTCTGTCTCCTAAATTTTCATCTAGGAGCTTATAGTCACATATGTGGTCCTTCCTTTTTCTATTTGTCCTATCCAAATAAAATTGTTTATAGGCTGGTTTGAGGGTGACCGCTCAAATTCTTTGCTGGTTTCCAGAGTTTATAAATTTTGGTGGTCACTGTTAAGATATTCCTGATTGCTTCTGTACCATTCCATTCTATAATCTTGAGGAATACAAAAACTGGACTAGAATATTCATCCGTTCGTTCATTTGTTCATCCACCCACCCATCCATTCAATCAATTTCTATAGCCATCCTTCTCAGTCAATGACTTTAGGTGGCTCACAACTCAAAAAATACACAGCAACTAAAACATTTAAAAATAATACTACAATAAAAAAAACATCCAAAATAAATAGCAGCCAAGATACCTGGTCAGTTAATAGTAAAGGGAGAAATTGGGGCCCATAACACATTAAACACTTCAGGCTCAGGAAAATACTGGGAATGACAGGGCATGGCTAGTCTAGTGAAGAGAAGGACCAGGGGAGACATGACAGCAGTGTTACAATATTTGAGGGGCTGTTTTCCAAAGCACCTGAAGGTCAAACAGAGAATAATGGATGGAAATTGAACAATGAGAGCTTCAACCTGGAAATAAGGAGAAATTCTCTGACAGTGAGAACCAGTGGTGGTATTCAATTTTTTTACTACTGGTTCTGTGGGCATGGCTTGGTGGGCATGGCAGGGGAAGGATAATGTAAAATCTCCAATCAGAGGTGGTATTTACCTGTTCTCCGAACTACTCAAAATTTCCACTACTGGTTCTCCAGAACTGGTCAGAACCTGCTGAATATCACTTCTGGTGAGAACAATCAACCAATGGAACAATTTGCTTTCAGAAGTTGTGGGAGCTTCATCACTGGAGGCTTTCAAGAAGAGATTGGACTGCCATTTGTCAGAAATCCTGCTTGGGTGGGGGGTTGGACTAGATGACCTACAAGATCCCTTCCAACACTGTTAATCTGAAAGGCATCTGAAAGATATAGGCAGGTTTTTTAAAGCTGTAGGAAAGACCCAGAGGATTGAGGGCCATTCTGATCTCTGAGGGAAGAGCAAAGAACAATGCAGAAAATTCCCATCTTCTAATTCCTGTCAGTTGTATGATAGGATCGATGGATTCAATCATTTGAAAAATTAAATAATCAATTTCTTTATCATCTATCAGAAAATAGCATTCTATCCCTCCAAGTTATTTTGTTTTGTTTTGAGTAAGTCACTTGGAGAGACCCAAAGAAAGGAAGATTTTGAGTTGAATGTGTAATCAGCAATGACCAGTTTCTGCTGACCAGACTTCATTAGTTTAAGTTGTAGGACAGGGGTCTTCAAATTTTACAGCTTTAACACTTGTGGACTTCAACTCACAGAATTCCTCCTCCAGTCATATTAGCACATGAATTCTGGGAGTTGAAGTCCACAAGTGTTAAAGCTGTAAAGTTTGAAGACCCTTATTGAAGGAGATGAAAACTGCCTTGTCACTTTTCTTTGAGGGCTAATCCTCTGGAAACTTTACAGAGGAGATATGATAGATAATTTATTAGAAGAAGAAAAAAGATTTTGCTTGGTTTCATATTCATTTCCTCTCACTGTGAGTCTCCCACAGTAATACACAGATGTGTCCACTGGTTTCAGGCTGTTCATTTGCAGATGAATCTGGCTGCGAGAGTCATCCCTAGAGATAGTGAAGAGTCCCTTGACTTTATCTGAGTAGTGAATTGGAGAGGAGGAGGTACCTATATACAAAACCCATTCCAAGCCTTTTCCAGGAACTTGTCTCACCCAGGTCATCCAATGGTCACTGAAGGTGAATCCAGAGGCTTGGCAGAAGAGACAGAAGGATTCCCCAGGCTTTCTCACATCCTCTCCAGATGCCAGCAACTGTACCGCAGACTGCACTCCTAGAATGATGACATAAAATATTTATTTCAGGAAATTCAACATTTACACATGTCTCTCTTGGAAGACTGCTAAACAGGTATCTTTCCTTATTGTTAAAAAGAGAAGAAACTGGAAACCGAAGATCTTTTTTTTTTCCTCTTTAGAGGTTGCTATTGGATTGTTAATGGAGGAAATGGAGGCAGGACACCTTGGCCTTATGGGGATATCTGAGTCTGGAAAGGTATATGACAAGTGTATAGAGGCAATTCTCTACATATTTGCATCTCTTTAAGGATAAAAAGGCAACTCAGATATTTTGCCAGAGCTGCCCCCTTTTTATTTTTTTGCAAGGGTGAGTTCTATCTTAGGAAGCAGGTGAGAGCAAACCACTTCCTACGCAGGAACTAACCCAGGAGTTATCAGTAATTAACACTGTCTTGAAGTGTGTGTTTGTGTATGTATACATGTATACATGTATGCATGTATGTGTACACACCTATATCTGTCTCTGTCTCTCTCTCTCTCTCTCTATCATTCTCTTTCACACACAACCCCCCCCCCCCCACACACACACACATACAAACACACATACCTATTTCAGTTCAATTATGTCTGATTCTACATCTAGGTTTATTCTTGGGACATTTTCTTTTTCTTTCTGCTTATTTTAATCTAAATGCAAAAGAATTAGTTTAGTGTAATTTTTGTTTAACATCCAGTGGGATTTTAAGTGCCTAATAAGGCAGGTTTAGAGAATATAAGGGTGGAAATACAAGCATACTGGAGCAGATGTAGAAGATTTGTAAGAGCTGAAAATGAGAATATTACATACAATAAATCCTAAACCCTAAATGGCTCAGTGCTAAACTCCTAGCCAATCAGATTGCTGATAAAACAATAAGATAGTTGAGAAATTCACATTAAAGTATAGTGGCCTGAGACTGTCAAAGCCAAACCAGTCAGAGCATAAAACAACTAAGAGAAGTCATACAAGATCAGAAAATGAGGAGAGATCTGATCCATAGAATTTCCAAGAATCAGATAAAATAACATAGAGTTGGAAGTCTTCTAGTCTGCTCAAGCAGGAGACCCTATACCATTTCAGATAAATGGCTGTCTTCTTAAAAATCACCAGCAATAAAGCCATTGGTTGATTGTTCTCACCATTAGGAAATTTCTCCTTAGTTCAAGGTTGCTTCTCCCTTTGATTAATCTCCACCCATTGCTTCTTGTGCTCCCTTCAGTGCTTTGGAGAAAAAGTTGACATCCTCTTTTTTTGTGGCAGCCCCTTAATTGTTGGAACACTGCTATCATGTCTCCCTTAGTCCTTCTTTTCATAGGCATTCCAAATTCCTGCAACCATTCTTCAACCATTCTTCATATGTTTCAGCCTCCAGCCTCCTAACCATTCTTGTTGCTTTTCTCTATGCTCTTTCTAGAGTCTCCACATTTTTTTATATTATGCTGACCAAAACTGGATGCAGTATAAGGCTTTATAAAGCAGTGCTAATATTTCACATGATCTTGATATGATTGAATGGATAGCATCATGATTTATATCTTCAGATATTTTTAGGATATTTAAAAATATTTAATAAAAAGTCATTACCACATGGAGATTTTAAATTTGCTGAGATGAAAGCATGTGTTGGAATGAGAAACTATTTCCATTCATTGTCACAAATCAACAGGAAGAACCTGGCAGGCCTGTAAATGATATTGACATGGATGAAAGAACAACAGCTGTTGATTTCTAAAAAAAAATGTTTTCTTTGTTTGGTTCAACTGATTTGGCTTGGAATTTTTTCTGGCTACTCTTTAATTCACTCAATGGTTATTTACTGCCCCCTTTAGAGTCATGTTTTCAAAATTTGACACCAAAGTTTTTTGCTTGATCTATTTCACTGTGTTCCTTGTACAGTAATAAGTGGCTGTATCTTTTTCCTTTAAACGATCCATTTTCAGGTAGAAGTTGGAGCCACTTTTTGAGGCTGCAAACCTCTCTTGAATGTCAGGAGAATAAAAATGATGTGTAGGGTTGTGGTAGCTAACAAGCCATTGCAGTCCTTTTCCAGGTTCCTGCCTAATCCAGTCCATAAAATAGCTGTTAATATCGAAACCAGTGGCAGTACATGCCAATGACATGGTTTCTCCTGGTGTTTTCACCTCGTCGCCTGACTGCGTAAGTACTATTTGTGCAAAACCACCTGATTGGGAAAAAAATAGAAATGAAAAGGTGGGATGGGAATTCTTGTTACCCAGTGGAACTAAATGCTAATATCAGAAAGCACTGAAATTTTAAACCCAACATACATGAGAAAATGCCCACCACAGTAAGTAATACAAAAAAAGATGACATTGTAGAAGCACCGGCTAATTCTTGGAAAACCTTTGAGTAGTCTATTCTCAAAGTTCATGTAAGATTAGAAACTTTGAGAATTTAAATGGGAAATGAAAGTGATTCAGGTTTTGCATAAATCAGTGTGTGGACTACTAATACGATAGCTTTGAAGAATCAAAGAATCCCATATCTCACTACTTCTAGAAAGAAGAAACATCTTCTTATGATGGAAGGCTTAGCTTCTCCTTCTGAATCTTCTCCAACAATTTATTGTACTTTTCCTAAAATTGATCACAGCTCACAATGCATGGAAACGTTTTAGCTAAGAAATGTGTTCTCTTCCTCTTCTGTCAGATAATTTGCAGGATTCAGGCTGACTGCAAGGTGGAGAAGACTTGGCCATCCAACTTTCTTGCTCCCCTTTTCTTACCCATCTTCGATTTCTCAATGTAGACTTCAGGCAACACTACTTTCTTCTTCAGAATTTAGAATTAAGGAAAAATTTCTCGGCAGTTAGAACAATTAATCAGTGGAACAACTTGTCTCCAGAAGTTGCAAATTCCAGTGCTGGAATTTTTAAAGAAGAGATTGGATAACCATTTGTCTGAAATAGTATAAGGCCATGGTGGTGAACCTATGGCTTGTGTGCTGGTAATGGCACTCAGAGCCATCTCTCCAGGCATGCCAGCTGTCACCCATTGTTCTTCTAGGTTCCAGCGCATTGGCCAGCTGGTCTGTACACCTCTGGGAGCACCAAAAACTAGAAGACCAGGCAGCTGCCACACGTGTGCATGTTGGAAACCAGAAGCTCAGCTGCTCTTCCAGTTTCCACTACTCCCTCACATATGTGCACTCTTGTTTTGGCACTTTGTGCCAAAAAAGTTCACCAACACTGGTATAGGTTTTCCTGCCTAAGCAAGGAGTTGGACTAGAAGACTTTCTATTCTACACCTATTCTATTCTACTCTACTCTACTCTACTCTACTCTACTCTACTCTACTCTACTCTACTCTATTCTATTCTATTCTATTCTATTCTATTCTATTCTATTCTTCTCTACTCTACTCTACTCTACTCTACTCTACTCTAAGACTGAGAATTTCACTCTATAACCTGTGCATTGGGCTCAAACATAACTGGGAAAATAGAGGATAAAGTCTTCAGATAAAGAAGACAATTAAAAAAAAACAAGTACAGGGATTGACCATGAAGCTGACCATGAAAAGCAGATAGAGATAAGGCCAGCATTTCCCTCTCTTCCACTGTTGTCTGGGAACTCTCTGGAGACATTTTTTTTTTCATATTCTCCAAAGAGAACCTCCATTCTTGTCTTGCGCAGGTCCTGTATCAATTATATTCTGTATTCCTCTTTCATAATTTTGATAGATATGTTTATTTTTATTTATTTATTTATTTATTTATTTATTTATTTGTCAATTGCTTACAAGATAATAGGTATAAGTAAAACATAGTTAGGAATACATGGATACATATAAAAAAAATAAAATATAAAAGAAACAATAGGACAGGGACGGTAGGCACGTTGGTGTGCTTATGCACACCCCCTACAGACCTCTTGTCAATAGTAGACAGTCTAAGGTTAAAGTTTTTGGGGTTTGGGGTAGAAATCACAGAATCAGGTAGAGTATTCCAGACATTGACCATTCTGTTGCTGAAATCGTATTTCTTGTAATCAAGTTTGGTGCGATTAACCTTGAGTTTGTACTATTATTTGCTCTTGTGTTCTAATGGTTGAAGCTGAAGTACTCATTGCAGGTAGGACATTGCAATGTATGTTTTTATATACTGTACTATACTTAGATCGGACCGAAGGTAGCATAGCTCTAGGTTTTCTAGATCTAGAATTTCGAGTCTGGTGGCATAAGGTATTCTGCAATGAGTAGAGGAGTGAAGAACTCTTCTTGTGAAATATTTCTGGACTTTCTCAACTCCGTTAATATCAGATACGTAATGTGGGTTCCAGACTGATGAGCTGTATTCGAGTATTGGTCTAGCAAATATTTTGTATGCTGTAGTTAGTAGTGTAATATTACCAGAGAAAAAGCTACGTAAGATTAAGTTAAGAACTCTTAATGCCTTTTGGCTATGTAGTTACAGTGGGCTCTAGCACTTAGATAAGTACTCCAAGATCCTTGATAGAATTTGGATCATCAACAAGTCCTGATTATTCAGTCTCTATTTTATTTTCTGATATTTTTTTGCCAATATGTAGAACAGGTCATTTATTTGTTGAGATTTGAAGTTGCCATTTGTTTGACCATTCGGATATATAGTCAAGGTCTTTTTGAAGGGTAGCAGTATTGTCTGTGGTGTTGAATAGCTTTACATCATCAGCGAAGAGAACGCAGTTGCTCTTAATATGATCACAGAGGTCATTTATGTAGAGTATGAAGAGAGTTGGTCCTAGAACACTGCCTTGAGGGACACCACTGTTGACAGGTACAGAATTTGATAGGACGCTCCCAATTTTGACCATTTGTTGTCTGTTTGACAGGAATGCTTCTATCCAGTTATGCAGGTGTCCAGAGATACCGTAAGATTTTAATTTTAGGAGTAGTTTGTCATGTACCACTGAATCAAAGGCTTTACAGAAGCCTTTAACTCTTGTGAGTTAAAACATTTAAAATGATATTTTTCCAAGATATGTTCCCAAGATTTTATGAATTCATTAAACCCCTGAGAAGCAAATTTCAGTAGAGATTGCATATTTTACTTTTTCTCTTTCTCTCTCTCTCTCTCCCTTCCCCAGTGTCAGTCTTCTTCTTTCTGTAATCTGATCTGGTTATTTGGTGAAACTGATGCATAGATAATAAAGGGGCAATAAGGAGACAGAAAGAGAATAGTTTCTGACTTTTCTGATCTGAGTTAGTAGAATACAAATTCCCTGTGATGAAGATTCAATAAAATATAGTCCAGTATAGACAGTTTCACCATCCAGAAACTATATTTGCTATGTTTCCATAAGGATATTGATCCCACGGTGGCAAACATATAGTACTTTCCTGAGGCCAGGATTTTAGGAATAGAAAATTTTCAGTTGTTAGTCAGTTGATTGGGAGATTGTGGTTTCACTCTCAAAGACAAGAGAATAGAGAAAACAAATAAAATCCAGCAGGGGTGGAAAAAAATCAGTCAGTCAACTAACTACCATTCATGGTCAAATGGCAAAAGTGAAAGTGATTCGAAATTCTGAAATAATCAGTAAAGAAATATTTACATTAAAATCTGTAGTTTCTTCTTTCTCTGCCCTCAAATTTCTCTCCCTGCTTTTCAACTATTGATTCAGATGTGTCTTCAGCATGACTGGATCTTTGCCTACTATGGAAGAGATGAAGTCTCTTGGGTGGAATTTAACATTGTTTGAAAGTATTCTGTTTATGCTTCTGAAGACCTTTCTAAATGTCCTCTATTTTAATCAGTTCTCTGAATCCTTGAATCTAATCCTAATAGTAGCCATAGTTAGTAGGTGAAATCTTTAAGATCGATGGTGTTTTATTAATAATTGAACCTCCAGTGCCCGCTTCTGACTTGTAAATGAAAGAAAGTTTGGGGATATATTTCTTAGAAGATTTTTTTTTTTTGTAATGACACATGAATTATCCACTTTCATGTTTAACATACCCTGGAAAAGGAAGAACCTTCTGCAACAGAATTAATAGTTGTTAATAAACAACTACCCGGGTGACTCACACAGCTTGGATCTTTCCTTAGTAAATCTGTTTTGCTCTTTATTAGCCTCTCCCCACCAGAATCCACCCTGCCAATACCAAACCCTATTTTCAAAATATGGGTGAAGCTTTTCTTTATTTTCACTCATGTTTTCTTCCTGTAATTCTGCTGATTTTGTAGTCTGTTGTATGAGACCTTCTCCCTTTCTGGCAGTTGTACTCCTGAGCCAGTGGCTGCTAGATTGAATATTTTCCTAGATTCCTTAAAAAGAGAAACTTTTAAGAGAATTGTTGGATGTAAAATCTGATCTGATTCTAATCTGGGAGAAAGATGCTGGAAATGAAATGGAGACTGTCTGCAGTCAAGTAGGTCTCTGTTTATTTGGATGGCAGAAACTTCAGAGGCAGCAGCACATTTCTGGGATGGCTGACAAAATGGGGTTGTGATAGGTAGGCTTTTATATATTCTTTGGGGCTTTGTGATTGAGATGCCTGTTCCTGTGTAACAATGTGTCCTTTAATATTTTATTGGCTGTCGTCAGATTCCTATGGGATCATGTAGGGATCATGGCTGGCTCTACAGGCAAAAGGGGAAATACAAATCCTAGGTGCACTGCCAACTTTGGCTTGCCTGTGTTGCTTCTTTGGAGTCTCCTTGCTTATGAATAGGCCAACCTTGTCAAGCTTCTGCTATAACAGGAAGATTGAGGCTGCTTTCTGCCTTTATTAAGAGTTTTCTCCATTTTTCCTTTGGGGAAAACATTCTATTCTGCCTCTTTTTAATATTAAGAATATTTTAATCTGGGGAGGGAGGCTTTCTACAGAAAGAAGCTATGAGTGCAGCCTCTGTCTCTCAATTTCTTCTCCCAAGGGACCACTGGAGAAATTGTACAAGCTGCAAGGAAGAATGAGACACTGTGTACCTTGTGCAACGATACAAGGAAGAATCTTCAACCTTTAAACTGTTCATCTGGAGATAAACTGAACTTTGTGAATTGTCTCTGGAGATGGTGAATCTTCCGGTGACTTTGGAGTTGTACCATTTGGTACTTCCTGAAGTATCTAATCCACCCACCCACTCCAGTCCTTTCTCTGGAGCTTGACGGATCCAGTGTATGTTATAGTTTGTGAAGGTAAATCCAGATGCTTTACAGGTTAGGCGGAGGGAAGCTTCAGGGGCTGCAATACCTCCTCCACTCTCCACAAACTGAACCTGTGAGTCACAGCCTGAGAAGGGAAGATAAAGAAAGGGTCAGAGGAAAAATGGAAAAGCACAGTCATTTTTGGTTGAAGAGAACATCTACCTGAAAAACTGAGAAAGAAAATAAAGATGTAAAACATAATTGTGGCAGTGCTGATGTCTCTTGATGATAAGTTCTTGACTTTCTCTGCAGAATGAAGTTCTCAAAGGCTGCATTTAAAGTTGTGAAAGAATCAAACAAATTTGCATAATCCCCATATTATAAGAACATGCTCTTTCCATTCAAACTATAAATTCATCCTATAGTTTCAAGCATACAGTACTCGCCTGAGACTAGGATTTTAAAAACAGATTTTTAAAAATTTTTTCAAATAGTTGATTGGAGATTAGTGACTTTTATAAAAACAGAGCAATTATTGGACATGCAGCTAATATTACATTTTAGTATTTTGATACTCGTCCCACTGTGCAATATTTAATAAAGAAACTTAACTGTAGTTTAGGATATATTTAAAGGGTTACAGGTTTATTTATCATGTTCCCAAAGAAGCTTGCAATCCTGTGATTTCCTTGGTCTCTTTCTTTTCAGGTGTAGACACTCTTAGTAGAATTTAAAACTTTTTAATTCATTCCAGAAAAAAATAACTTTGTTTTTGCACCACCAGTCTTTTAGTTCCCTATGTTAATGAAGAAGATATAAAAACAGTATATTTCTCATTTAGATTATATATCTTTTCCATATTACAAATAGTAGAAACATAGTCCAAATATACTGTAATTAACACCACTTTTTAAAAATCAAATAATTGTTCTGTGCTATGGACCTTTTATATCCCATATATTTTCTATTAATTTTGTTACTTTTATGGTAGTGGGTTTATGCAGAAAGGCCTATTCTCTTTATAACTCATGACCATTCTTCATTATTACAAGAATACCTCCTATTTATTTCTATCCTGTTCATCTCCTATATTTGCACCTCTGTTTTATCACTGTTATGTTTAATGATTTTATCTATAATACTAGATATTTCTGCCACCCAGTGATCAAGTCTCTCAGATGGATATCAACTAAGATGGATTGCAGCTATACAAGGTTTGAAAGTCTTCAATTAACATGTATGTGTCTCAGTTGAGTATCTCTATTTTGATTAGTTCTCTGGATCCTTGAATATAATTCTATTCTTAATCATAGTTCATTAAACAAAATCTTAAAGATTAATGGTGTTTTGAAAAAAACTGGCCTTTTATGACTTGCAGATGAAAGAAAATTGGAAATTAGTTTTTGAAATGAGATATTTCTAATGAAATATGAGAAGTTCACATAATTCAGATATTTTTTCCACTAGTGGAATTCAAATGTAACTAACTCTATGGTTATGCAGTGCAAAATCTTCTTTGAAATATTTTTTTGGGGGATGGATTTCTTTGATTTTATTCTCAAGATGCTTTTGATTTCTGCAGTTTTCTATTTGAACTTAATTATTGTTTTGAAAGCACAACCAATATTTTAAGCATGCATGCTGAAAAAGGCTAGTGAGTTGAATTCTCCCATCAAGACTTCCTGTGGGATTTAAAAAATATGGTTGGATGTAAAGATGGCAAGGTTTTGGGGACGCTATCATCCAAAGAAAGTTTTGAACCTCAAGCTACTTCTGCTGACAGCCAGCTGCCTGCAATGTGGCATATCGAATCCCACCAGACTCAAGGTTGACTCAGACTTCCATCCTTCCGATGTGGGTACAAAGTCTAAGTCTATTGCTGTTGCCAGTTACATTGGCATATTCAGGCTTACATGAACACAAAGGAAAATTCAAGAATATTCATATTATAATTTTCTTTCCTTTTAATAGCAGTCTTGATGTTAACTTCTCTCTATGGAAGAGTTCCACCCCCATCAACACCAAATCTTGCCTTCATAATATGGGTGAAAATTAGCTAATTTCCCACCCAAATTTCCTTCCTATGATTCTTCTGACTTTGTGGTTTGTTTTATGGAAACTTCTTTTCCTACAGCTTAGTTACAGTATAGTGTTGGAAGGGACCTTGGAGATCTTTTAATCCAATCCCCTGCTCAAGCAAGAAGTTCTATACCAGAGGTCTTCAAACTTGACAGCTTTAAGACTTGTAGACTTCAACTCCTAGAATACCTCCTCCAGTCATATTAGTCCAGGAATTCTGGGAGTTGAAGTCCACAAATCTTAAACTTGCCAAGTTTGAAGACCCTTGCCCTATACCATATCAAACAAATAGTCCAGTCTCTTCTTAAAGAGATGGAGCACCCACAACTTCTGATGGCAAGCTATCCCATTGGTTAATTGTTCTCACTGTTAGGAAGTTTCTCCTTAATTCCAGGTTGCTTCTTTCCTTGATTAGTTTCCAACCATTGTTTTTCACAACTGAGACAATGGCTGCTAGGTTAAGCTTTGTAAAAAAAAAAAATCCTGTGTACTTTAAGAAGAGAAACTGGGAGGAAGAAATTGTGAGTTGGGCCTCTTCCTCTCTATTTCTCCTCTCAAGGGACTACTGGAGAAATTGTACTAGCTATAAGGAAACTGAATCACCGTGTCCCGTCCACAATAATACAAGCCAGAATCTTCAGCCTTCAAGCTGTTCATCTGAAGATAAATTGAGTTTTGGGAATTGTCCCTGGAGATGATGAACCTTCTGGCGACTTTAGGGTTATACGATTGATAACCTCCTGAACTACTCACTCCAGCCACCCATTTCAGTCTTTTCTCTGGAAACTGACGAAACCAGTGCATATCACAACACGTGAAGGTGAACCCAGAGGCCTTACAAGTTAGGTGGAGGGACCCTCCCAAAGCTACAGTATTCCCTCCAGTCTCCACCAACTGAACTTGTGAGTAGCAGCCTGTGAAGGAAACATAAAGAAGAGATCAGAGAAAAAAAATTGAAAAGGAGAGCTTATATCCATTGTCATTTTAGGTGAGGAGTGACCATTTACTGTACCTGAAAGATTGAGGAAGAAGAGAAAGAAGATGCAAAACTTCATAACTTTGAAAGCAGTGATGTCCCTTGAAGTTAACTTCTTGGTATCCTCTGCAGATTTGTATTCCGGAGATCTGCTTTTAAGGCTATGAAAGACTTCAACCCATTTGCATAATTCAGATATTATAAATTTATGGAGCTGCATCTGACATTAATACTTCTCTCACATTTTCCAACTTAAGATCAAGAATGATGGTTCCATTGGTATTTAAGCAAATTTTCACATACAGTTTTTATTTTAACATTTTTAAAAATAGTTTAATCCCCATTAGTTCTGCAGGGAAAAACATTACTGATTATACCTCAACTACACTTCCATGTATTACTGAAAATTTAAGCTACAAAACTGGAGGGAATGAACTTGAATTTATGTTTAAGGAAACATAAAAAATATCTCAACTAAGGATAATATAATTTTTAATAAAACTTAAAAGACTCCAAAATATTCTCATTTTCTAATTACCATTTCCACCCGAAAATATTACCTACTGCAAAAGCAAGTCCTAGCTTGAATTTTACACATGCATCCAATAGAAGCCCTACCCCCAAAATAAACCCTAATTAAGATCCCACCCACTCCAGGGTGCCTGGGTAAAAGTTAAGCTAGGGGAGGATGGTGGGCTGGAACTGCCCTACTACTTATCTTTGGACAGTTGCAGCCAGGCTTCACACACTCTGATACCTTCCTTACCCATTTCTTCTGCAGCCAGCAAGGCTTTCCTCTGTAGCTGATAGCAGAATCCTATATCAATCTGGAGCTCTGTTATCAGCAGCAGAGACTTCAGGAAAGCCTTGCCAGCTAGAATCAAATCTGGTGAATCATGTCTTCATTCTATCAGAAGAGGATGTTTCCAGTCACGTGTAGTTCCCTGGTGAATAATCCATCACAAATTATCAGGCAGTCCATTCAGCTCACAATTTTGTGGGGCAATTGGCAGGGGAAGGAAACATAGGTTGAGGTGAATGTTGACATGAAATTCTCTTCTTCATTGTTTAAGTTGAAGTTTACTTTATTGTCATTGTACTTTGTACAATGAAATTAAATGCCATGTTCTACGTTCATAATACATAACAAATAAAACAAAAACATGCATCTATCTGTGATCATTCCAGGTAACAACCTCCAAAGAAAAAGACACCAAGAATATCATCCTCCCAAAGGTCCATTTTATTTGAGATATAATGGCACATCTGGGGAAAACCTGAATCTGAGAGTTCTGGGTTTTCCCCTAGCCCAAAGAAAACCCAAAATCCAACCCCTGCACCCAATTGTCCATCACACGGTCCAATTGTTATTTTGTTCCAATTGGAGACTACCCCCAGTCACTCTCCTCCAGGTGCAGGGTAACATGCCCTTGACTTTCTGAGAAAGGAATGTGTTATGGCTAATCTTCCACTGCTCCTTGAAATCCCCTTTCCAAATGTGGCAGCCCAGAAGCCTCAAAGAAAAATGGCCTCCAAGCTGACACTTTCACATTCTGTACTATCAAATTGAAAGCCCCTGATATTGCATTAATATCACATTCTGCAATAGAATTCAATATAGTTATGTTTTTCAGTCTATTTGTCCTTGTTTTTATTATCCTGTACTGTCTACCAGATGGTAATAGTTCAAAAAAAAAAAAAAACAGTACCCAGAATGAGATAGATCTTTAGGAATGTTTTGAACTTTCTTAAGGCAGTGGGAGTTATAAAGCTCTTCCAAAGATGGGAGAGGATAACCAATGATCCTCTGACAATGATGTTAACCCACGGGAGCCCTGTTCTATCTGCCACTGTGCAATTGGCAAACCATACACAGGTGTAGTAAGTTAAAATATTCTCTTTGATGCAGTGGTAGAAGGTCACCAGCAGTGACCTTTTCTTTCTTTTTTTTTTAATAAACATTTATATGACATACATTTAAAACATACAAATCAACACACATACACATACACACACACACATATATATACATATATAAATTTTATAGCATATGTTGAGCAATAGTTTCTCTTTTCTTTATCATTATCATTGATGTGATCTACCTTGTTAAAGTAGTCCTTTGTTTTTTTGATATTACATTTTCTCTTCATCTTTTTTAATTAAACGCACGTCTACTATCCTTTCAATAGTTTATCCAAGTATCCAATATTACCTTTTTCTTAATCACTCATACCAAATATTCCATATTTCATAGTATACACTACTTTGTTTGTTTTTCAGCAATTTATTTAGCAGTGACCTTTTCATTTTCCAACCTTCTTTTGTCAACTCGTAAAACATTCCTGTGCCTGTTTTCGAGTTGCCATAAACAAGGGGGGAAGAATCTGAAGGAGCTTTACAGCAGTTTAAAACCAAAAGTACATTCTACCCTTATCTAAAAAGATTGTAGCTAGGCTATCGGATCTTCTGCCCACAAAAACCCTTTATTGGAGAATGTGAGTGATGACATTCAGCCTCTGAACATGCTTCATTGGAAAATCTATCTATGATACACCCAGGGGGAATGGGGGAAACAGGGTCACAGCTGACTGTAAATTGTGTATGCCAGAGTTGGCTTTATTTAGGTTAATGCCGACATGTTGCTCCTAATAAATCTTTTGATTTTTTTTTGAAGCTTGGCATGATTTAATTAGGGCAATTGCTGGAACCCTGACATCTTTCTATTTTGTGGCTCCGTCTGCTCTGTTTCTGATGAAAGGACTTATGGTTTTGTGACAGCTGCACTCAGTGGCAGACAATGCCTATTTATGCATTGTACAATATTTCCAGGATGCTTTGAGAGGAGAAGCTGAGAAGAAGAAATCCTTAGAGAAATTGTAGAAGCTGCAATAACATAAATACAGAATTACAGATTGAAGGGACCTTGGAGGTCTTCTAATCCAAATCCATGGCTCAAGCAAGATACCCATTACCTCTCCAGAAAAGTACATGTCCAGTTTCTTTCTAAAAATCTCCAGTGATGGAGTACCCACAACTTTTGACAACAAGCTATTCTCCTGGTTGATTGTTCCCACTGTCAGAAAGTTTCTTCTTAATTTTAGGTTGGTTCTCCTCTTGATTAGTTACCATCCATTGCTTCTTGTTTTACTTTCTGGTGCTTTGGAAAATAAGTTGACCCCCTCAAATATTGGAATACTACTATAATGTCATTCCTAGTCCTTCTTTTTACCAGATTAGATATATCCAATTCCTGCAACCATATTTTTAATCATCAGTCCTCTAATCATATGTGCTTATTAAGTGAGTTTTGCCTGTTTTTACAGCTTCCATGTCTCAGTTGTTAAGATAGTAACACAGATTTTAAGGGAATCATGGTTCCCCATTGACTTTGTTTGTCAAAAGTTTGCAAAAGGTGATCACTTGATCCCAGGCCATTTGCAACTGTCAAAAATACATGCCAGTTGCCAAACATTGGAATTTTCATCACGTGACCATGGGGATGTTGCAATGGTTGTAAGGATGAAAAATGGTCATAAGTGGCTTTTTTCAGTGCTGTTGTAACTTCAGATGATCACTAAAGGAATGGTTGTAATGATAGACTACTTGCATGATATTTTCCAGGGGCTCTTAAGAGAAGAAATTGAAAGAAAGAAGCTGTGAGTTTTGTCCTCTGCTTTTCAATTTCTCCTCCCAAGAGACCCCAGGAGAAATTATACAAGCTGGAAGGAAGATTGAGTCACTGTGCTTCCCTTGCACAATAATACAAGGCAGAGTCGTCAACCTTCAAGCTGTTCATCTGGAGATAAACTGAGCTTTGGGAATTATCCTTGGAGATGGTGAATCTTCCATTGACTTTGGGATTGTACCATTTGCTAGTTCCTGAACTATGCAGTCCAGCCACCCACTCCAGTTCTTTCTCTGCAGCCTGTCGGAACCAGTGCATGTGATGGCTTGCGAACGTGAATCCAGATGCTTTACAGGTTAGACGGAGGGAGCCTCCAGGGGCCACAACACCTCCTCCAGTCTCTATGAACTGGACCTGTGAATGACAGTCTGAGAGAGAAAGACAAAAAATGGGATCATTTTTTGATCCCACTGGAAAAACAACTGTCAATTTTGGTTAGAAGAGGACATCTACCTGAAAGACTGAGAAAGAAGACAATGAAGATGCAAAACATAATTGTGGCAGTACTGGTGTTTCTTGCAGCTAAGTTCTTGACTTTCTTTGCAGAGTAAAGTTCTCAAGCAATGAATTTAAGAGTGTGAAAGAATTCAACAATTTGCATACTCCCCATATCGTAAGAACATGCTCCTATCCATTGGACTATAAATTCATCACATGGTTTCAAGCATACTTTCCTGAGACCAGGATTTTAGGAAAAAAGCATTTTTAATTTTCAGTCAGTTAATTGGAGAATACGGGTCTTTAATAAAAGGGAACAATTACTGGGAATTGTTAATATTATTATTATAGTTAATATTACATTTCAGGATTTTAATCCTCATCCCCCTATACAATATTTACTAAGTTGTATTGCAGTTCAGGGTATATTTCAAGGAGTACAAGTTTGTTCATCAAGGTTGTAATCCTGAGCTTTCCTGGGTATCTTCCCTTTCAAATATGTTACAAGTTAACTATTGTATTAACACTCTTGGTACAATTTAAAACTCCTTCATTCATTTCAGAGAAGTTCAACTTTCTTGGCATCATCACATATTTTAATCACCTATGTTAATGAAGGACTTCTGCAGTCATAACATAAGCCTACGATTGAAAATCAGGCTTATCAGATGTTATATCTTTTCTATCCTGCTCTACGGAGTAGAGAATTAGTCTCTGACAGAAAGTCACTTGAAGAGACTAGAAGCATTTGAAATATGGATTTACTGGCAGCTGTTACATATAAGCTAGGTTGACAAAATCAGAAATGAGGAGGAGATAAGCTGCCTGGGAAAACCAAGGGAAATCATCAAAACCATTTAAAAGCGAAAGTTAGAATATTTTGGACATGTGATGCGACACCCAGAAAAACACAGCATACTTCACTTAATCCTCCAGGGAAAGATTGAAGGCAAATGAGGTCCAGGCAGAAGAGGAACATCATGGCTTCAAAATCTGAGGGACTGGTTTGGACAAAATTCATCAGCACCTTTTCATGTGGCTGTTGATAAAAAATAGAATCACCAACATGATTGTCAACATCCGATGATGGATATGACACGAGAAGATGTTAATGAAGAAGATTAATATATCTATCTATCTATCTATCTATCTATCTATCTATCTATCTATCTATCTATCTATCTATCTATCTATCTATCTATCTATCTATCTATGTATATTTCTCTTTTAGGTTACAGGTCTTTACTATATTAAAAATCATAGAAATATAGTACAAGTATATTACTGTTAACTTAACTTTTTAAAAGTCAAAATAGTTTGACTGTGCTATAGAAAATTTATTTATTCCATCTCTTTTCAATTAACTTTGTTGCTTTTATGGTAGTGAGTTTAAGCAGAAAAGATTCTTTTTTTCATTCCTTTTTTGTTACTCATAGCCATCTTGCATTTTTATAAGAGCACAGTCAATCTCTCTATTGTTCTCCATCATCTTCCTCCACCCTGAATGTTCCACCTTGTTTTATACTTTATTAATCTCCTTCCCATCAGCATTGATTCCAGCAGCATTAAAATTTGCCTTCAAAATATGGATCAAGGTTTGGTAATATTCTAACCATTTTTTCTTTTCTGCAAAGCTGCTGATTGTGTAGTTTGTTTTATGAGATCTTGTCCCACTCTGATAACTCCTGAGGCAGAAGCTGCAAACCTTGGCCTTGTTAACTATTTCCAGGAGTCGCTTAAGAGGACAGTTGAGAGGAAAAAGCTGCAAGGGTGGACCTCTTCCCCTCAATATCTCCTCTCAAGGGACCACTGGAGAAATTGTACAAGCTGGAAGGGAAGTGGTGTCGCTGTGTGCTTTACACAATGATAGAATGCAGAATCTTCAGTCTTCACGCTGTTCATCTGGAGGTATACTAAGCTTTGGGAATTGTCCCTGGAGATGGTGAATCTTCCACTGACTTTGGGATTATACCACTTGCTATTTCCTGAAGTATCTACTCCAGCCACCCATTCCATTTCTTTCTCTGCAGTCTGCCGGAACCAGTGCATGTCATGGCTTAGGAATGTGAATCCAGATGTTTTACAGGTTAGACGGAGGGAACCTCCAGGGGTTACAGCACCCCCTTCAGTTTCCACCAACTGATCTTGTGAATGACAACCTGAGAAGGAAAAATAAGGAAAGGATCAGGGGGAAACTTGAAAAAGAGGGCTACTTCATTGTCATTTTTGATCAAGAGAGGACATCTACCTGAAAGACCAAGGAAGACAAAAAGGAAGACACAAAGCATCATGAGATGCTCCTATTGGTGCTTGTTTCTTGACTTCCTCTGCAGAACTTTCTAAGGGCTGAATTTAATAAGGTGAAAGGTTTAAATTAATTTGCATCTCAAAGTAGCTTAACAGTGCTACAAATATTTTACATCTAGTATCTTTTCCACTAATTTTGTTGCTTTTATGATAGTGAGTTTTAGCAGAAAAGCTTCCTCTCATTCCTTTCTCATCACTCATAGCCATCTTATCTTTTTCCAAGATCATAATCAATCTCCCTATCTTCTTCCTCCTCCCTTGAATTTCCCTTCCTGCTTTTACACTGTTACTCTAAGGTTTTTCCACATTCATGGATTTTTCTCCCACCAGAAATCAAGTCTCTTGGATGGAGATCAATTAAAATGGACCACAAGTACTGTCAGTCTTCAAGATTTTCCTCCTTTGCTTCTCTTCTTTTGCTTTGCATCTTTCAACTGTCATAAGTAATGGGGGGAGGGAGAGGGCTATGATTATGGGAAGCGAGCTGGAGTTGTTAAGAAACGAAACTGTATAAGTTGAGGGCAGGGAGAGTCTTGCTTGGGTTTCTGTTCTATGCTATGCGCAACTACAACTCTTTATCGAAAAATGCCAAGGTCAACTGACAGAGGCCTCATCACCACCTGAAGATGCCCACATGATGTTATGTACCACTTTTAATTGGAGGAGCGAATTGAACTATTGGGGGTGGGAACATTGCCATCACTTTGTATATGTGTTTTACGTGCTCATTTTCTCAGATTCAGAATTCTTTTGTTGCTACCACTTTGATTTCCAGTAAAAGATATCTTTTCTCTAACTAATGGAGTCTAAGTATTTCTTTCTTGGATTTTGAATGGAGCACCAGCTGACATTATTCTGAATCTGACTTTACCGGCCCACCTGGAGAAATACAAACTTTCTTCTGAGGGGGTTTGAAAACAATGTCTAATCCAGCCAGTGACCAAGAAGACCTGGGAGTGACTGGAGGACCAGAATCCGTGTTGATGGAGGAAGCAGGGGAGGCCGACTTCTTAGCAGAATTAAGTCTTGGCGAAAACCCAACATCCTGCCATTTGGCCTACAGGGGGCGCCTGCAGTATTCATGCAAATGATAAATCAAGTATTGCAGGAACATTTATACAAAGGAGTGTTAGTTTATCTTGACAATATTCTTATCTACATGGAGACTTGTGATGAGCATGTAAAACTAGTGTGGTCAGTCCTGGAAAAGCTTCAAGCAGCTCAATTATATGCCAAGCTGTCCAAATGTGAATTTCACCAGGAAAAATTTGACTATTTAGGCTATCACATATCACCTGAGGGCATAGAAATGGATCCAGGGAAGGTGCGTGCTGTCTTGGAATGGGTCCCTCCCTGTACCAGGAAACAACTGCAAAGTTTCTTGGGGTTTGCCAACTTTTACCGCCAATTTATTCCTGCATTTGCTAAGATTGCAATGCCTATCACAAATCTCCTTAAAACCAAAGGGGAGATGAAACCAAAGCCTAGTAAACCACTAGAGTGGTCCATGGAGTGTCAAGCTGCTTTTGAAAAATTGAAACATCTGTTTGCTGCAGAACCAGTACTCAAGTACCCAGACATGGATGTTCCTTTTGTAATCCAACCTGATGCAAGTGACGTAGCTGTCGGAGCAGTGTTACAAGTAAACGAGATGGGGTCTCTGCAACCATGTGAATATACCTCCCGTAAACTAACTGAAACCGAGAGAAGATGGGCCATCTGGGAAAAAGAAGCTTTTGCAGTTCGATGGGCTCTGTTAACCTGGAGGCATTTCCTAGAAGGGGCCAAACACCCTTTTGAGGTGTGGACAGATCATAAAACTTTGGAGGCTCTGAAAACGCCTTGGAAACTGTCTCCCAAGCAAGTTCTCTGGGCGCAGCACTTTAAACGTTTTAATTTTTCATTAAAGTACATTCCCGGGGGAAAGAACTTCATGGCAGATGCTTTGTCTAGATTACCTCAGTATAATAGTGCTCGCCAAGAAGTGGTACGATCTATTATCCCAACCAAACAGTTGGCAGCTCCAATAGTTACCAGAACCCAGAAGAAAAAGGAAATCGATTTGTCAAACAATTTATCTGCACAATTAAAAGAAGCTCTAAAACTTGATGATTGGTTCCTAACCCACTCAAATAACTGTACAATTAGAGATGGATTGGCCTGGGTGGGGGCCAAAGTATATGTACCAACAAAGCTGAGAAACCAAATTTTTACATCAAGCTCATGATTCTAAAGCTGCTGGATATTTTGGATTCATGACGACCCTACACTTGGTCAAAAGGCAATTTTGGTGGCCCACGTTGAAAAAGGACATTGAGACTTATGTTGCTAGCTGCCCTGTCTGTGCCTCGGCCAAGCGGCCACCTGGTAAACCAGCAGGCTTATTGCAGAATGTGTCTAGACCAACTGCTCCATGGAAGGAAATCTCTATGGATTTTATAGTGGAATTACCTGAAAGTGGAGGAAATACAGTCATTTGGGTAGTAACAGATCTGTTTTCCAAATAGGTACATTTTATACCCTGTGCGAAGATCCGTCAGCGAAAACGTTAGCTAAATTGTTTATTCTGCATATCTACAGGTTACATGGAGTTCCTGAACGCATAATCTCAGATAGGGGCATCCAGTTCACCTCAAATTTCTGGAAAGAGTTCCTGAAATTATTAGGCTCCGCCCAGGGTTTAAGCTCCGCCCACCACCCACAAACCAATGGGGCTTGTGAGAGAACTAATTCGGTATTGGAACAGTATCTTAGATGTTACATTAATTATCAGAAGGATGATTGGGCTGACTTACTGCCATTCGCTGAGATGGTGTATAACAATTCGGTACATAGCAGCACTGGATTTACTCCATTTAAAGTGGCTTCGGAACAAGACTTTGTACCCATACCCAAGCTTCTACAGGAGAAACCTAACATTCCCTCGTTAGATGAGTGGATAAAACATCTCCAGCTAACTTGGCCAGTTGCCCGCAAAGCATTAGATGATGCTCGTCAAGCTCATAAAAAAATTTGCAGATAAAAAGAGAAATCCACAAAAACCATATTAAGTTGGTGACAAGGTTTTTTTTATCAACCAGATATTTGCAGACCACACAAAAATCAAAAAAGCTTAGACCTAAGTATGTAGGACCTTTCCCAATTAAATGAGTTGTGAACCCTGTGGCAGTCCAATTGAAATTGCCAAAACCCTCCGACGGATCCATCCTGTTTTCCATGTTAGTTTATTAAAACCTGAAAATACTTCTGATTTGAGACCGACTCAAGTAGATCCCCCCATACCATTACTTATTGAAGTTGAACAACATTTTGAAGTTAAAGAAATTTTGGATTCTAGGAAAAAGAGAGGTTGAATCCAATATTTGGTTGCTTGGAAGCATTTTCCTTCTTCCCAGTCTGAATGGGTAAATGAGAAAGATATTAGAGCTCCCAGGCTCATGAAGACATTTCGCACTAAGTATCCTGATAAACCCTGAACCTTAATGTGCTGTTACATGTATATGTTCTATAATCTTATGTTCTTATTTTTTTTAGGACTAACGTCTCTTTTGCAGGAGGGCCGCATGTCAGCCTTCAAGATTTTCTTCCTTTGCTTCTCTTCTTTTGCTTTGCATCTTTCGGCTGTCATAAGTAAATGGGGGGAGGGAGAGGGTCATGATTATGAGAAGCGAGCTGGAGTTGTTAAGAAATGGAACTGTATAAGTTGAGGGTGGAGGAGAATCTTGCTTAGGTTTCTATTCTATGCTATGCACAACTGCAACTCTTTATCAAAAAATGCCAAGGTCAACGGACAGAGGCCTCATCACCACCTGAAGATGCCCACATGATGCTATGCACCACTTTTAATTGGAGGAGCAAATTGAACTATTGGGGGTGGGAACGTTGCCATCACTTTGTATATGTAATTTACGCGCTCATTTTCTCAGATTCAGAATTCTTTTGTTGCTACCATTTGATTTCCAGTAAAAGATATCTTTTCTCTAACAAATGGAGTCTAAGTATTTCTTTCTTTGATTTTGAATGGAGCACCAGCTGACAAGTA
Organism: Bungarus multicinctus; assembly: GCA_023653725.1. NCBI lineage: Eukaryota > Metazoa > Chordata > Lepidosauria > Squamata > Elapidae > Bungarus > Bungarus multicinctus. Next base: position 138,822,498 of record CM042840.1, on the reverse strand, counting down.
CATGTTTTGAAAGTCTTCAGTTTACACACCAGAAGATTTTTGTTAAGTCCCTATATTCCAATCAATTCTTGACTCTTATCTTTTTTCTTAATTATAGTTGATAGAAACCATAAAGATTAATGGTGTTTTGTGTTTTGTGATATTTGAACCTCTGGTGCCTTCTTTTGTTCTGTAGACAAAAGACAAATTGGGAATCAGTTTTTGAGAAGAGATTTATTTTAATGACATATGAAAAATTCTAGTAATTCAAGAGAAAATCTCTGCATCGGTTAAATTCATTTTTAGTTTTAAGCCAGGGATGTCAATCTCAAAGCCCATGGGTGGTAGATCCATCTCTGGGCCATCCTGGTCCACCCAATGTGAAGAGGAAAGTTAGGGTCAATATGATTTCAGCCTGGTCTACCTAGTGCGAAGAGGAAAGATTGGGCCATATTTCGATTACTTTGGAATGTAGAGAATACTACATATTTTGAGCAGTATCGTGGCAAAATAAGCCACTGTAGTTTTGTCTAAGGTTTCTCTCTGAGAGTCCAAAAATCTGAGAGGCCAAAAGGAAATTAATTTTTTTGTTATGGGGGAAATTGTAGGAGGATGTATTGTTGTATATGTTTACTGCCTTGAGTTATTTGTAAAAACAATAAAGGCAGGATACAAATAAAAAAACTAAAGTAAAATAAAAAAAAACCTAAAGTAAAATTAAAAAAAAAATGATTGTACCCAGTGATAGCTGAAGTCAATGCATGCTATTGTTATCCTTTGTTGTTTCAAACCACTGAATCTTAGGCACTAAGTTAGAAACCTCTCTGAGATGCCACCTTACTGAAAATAAGGAATAAATAAAAACAGCCATGGTTACTGGATACAACTATGATTATCCCATTTTCATGTGCTAACTTGTAATGGAAAGGGAAGAATTTTCTGGAAAACTCAACAGGTCAGGTTGGAGCTAATAAACAATCCCTAAACTAGGTGTACAGAACCTGGATCCTTTCTTTAGTAAATCTGTTTTTTAACTCCTCCTCACTAGCATGCATTCCAGCAGCACAAACATCTTCCTTCAAAATATGGGTCACATTTCGCTTATTTTCCAATCCCTTTTCCTTTCAGTGACTCTGCTGATTTTGTGGTTGTTTTATGAGATCCTGTCCCTTTCTGACATCCTGATGCAGAAGATGTTTTGGGAGAAATATCTATCTGATTTAGGTCCAAGCCAGGAGAAAGATACTGGAAAAATGGAGGCTGATTGAAAATATGGTTTAATGATGAAGCAGAACCACATAGGTTTGAAGTCTTGGGCAGCTGACCACATGGAATTGAGAGTGAGGGGTATTTATACCTTCTCTTGGGCTTTTCACGAGCTTCCTGTTCCTGTAGAACATGTATTCTATTGGCTGCTATAGGGGTCATAACTGGCTCTGTAGGTTGTCTGAGCTAAGTTGGGTTAAAGTTTGGAGGGTGATGCAATGTACTTAGGAGATTGTGCAATGTGGAGAGCTCTGCTGCTAGATGGTAGTGGGTTACTCCTATTATGAAGGGTCATGTCTCAATCCCTTTACCATGGAGCTGGAGGTCTTTTGTGTTGTAAATAGGCGGGCCCAATCTTTTTCAATGGGCACAAAATATCTGCTAGGGCTATTAAGGAAGGTAGGGGTTGCTTTCCAACAACATGTTTCTCCATTCCTCCTTTAGGAAGATATAATATTCTATATTTTTAATATTTTTCAAAATATTTCATTCTTCTCTAGGAGAGGGGTGTGTGCTAACTTTCTACAGTTGCAAATTCTGACCTTATTTTCGGGTGTCTCTGAAGAGGACAAGTTGAGAGGAAGGAGCTAAAAACTGAACCTCTTCCTTTCAGTTTCTTCTCTCAAGAGACCCCTGGAGAAATTGTAGAAGTTGGAAGGGAAATGGAATCACCGTGTGCCTTGCACAATAATACAAGGCAGAGTCACCAATCTTCAAGCTGTTCATCTGGAGATGAACTGAGCTTTTGGAATTGTCCCTGGAGACTGTGAATCTTCTATTGACTTTGGAGTTGTACCATTTGCTACTTCCTGAACTACTCAGTCCAGCCACCCACTCCAGATCTTTTTCTGGAGCCTGACGGAACCAGTGCATTTCACAGCATGTGAAGGTGAATCCAGATGCTTTACAAGATAGATTGAGTGACCATCCAGGAGTTACAATACCCCCTCCAGTCTCCACCAACTGAACCTGTGAGTAATAGCCTGAGAAAGAAAAACAAGTAGGAAGTCAGAAATAATGTAAACAGGAAAATATAAATTCTGCTTTTGGTTGTGGGAGAACATCTACCTGAAAAGCTGGTAAAGAAGAAAAGGAAAATGCAAATCATCATAAGTCAGTTGGTATTTTTTGACTCTGATTTCTTGACTTCTTGTGTGAAGCAGTGTTTCTATGAGTTGCATTTAAAAAAGTGAAAGAATTAACCTGATTTGCATGTCCTTCATATAATAAGGAGGTAGTCCTTTCATTCAGACTATAAATTCATGCTAATATAGTCATCTTAAAGTCTGCCCTGCTGAATCCTTAAGAAATGAAGATAATTTTGAACCAAAAAGAGTCAGTTAAGGGGGTAACTGACTCGTAAATAGGATGACCCAAAACAATGATACAGGAGGATATTATATATGTCATATATGTCTTTCAGAATCTGCAATAGATTACCAAATAAATACTAAGTGCTAAAAAAAAAAACATATTTTATTTTCCTTTTTAGTTTAATATTCTTTTACTTCACCATGCAACATGTTAATTTCATTCAGGCACGGGTGTATAAAATTGCATAATTCTTTCTCAGGAATACGAACATTCAAAAGATAAATTAAATCTCCCCATCCCATCTTGGATTTTTTTTTCTGGTCACCCATTGAAGAACGAATCAATCAGATCCCTCATAGATCAGCAATCTCAGAATGCTTCAGAATACCTACTGGATCATGCAGTGCATTTTAACAATGAAAAATAGATTTTTTCTGAGTAGGAAAAAACATGGCAGGATTTGTGTAAGAAAATTATCTTTCATATCCACCCATTTTTCCCTTCCATTTCTTCAACTTCTTCATCTCTTCCTCTTGAAATTATCTCAACCCCTCCAATATTCTGGAATAGAGAATCTTCTCTCCCTCTCCCCCCGCTTTTTAAAAGAAAACAATGACAGGTATTGAGAATCAAGAATAGAAATAGTCCTCCTTCTTCAGCAATCTCAGAGAAATTTGTATGGAATCCAAAGAGAAAACAAGAATAACTAATGAATAAGCCACCTCTGAAAATATTGCAAGAAAAAAATATGCTATGATTTGTCCTGGCAGTCATTGGGAGACAAGACTGATCAGAAGGTATACAATTAACTATTGTTAACTAGCAATAGTTAACTGTTAACACAATTAATACAATAGTTAATACATTTAACTATTGTTAACTATTCCAAAAAGAGGGGATAGGGAAGAGGAACAGGAACATGGATTAAACCTAGATGAAAGTGTAGATGTAAAAATGAGGACAAAAATGAACACAATCTGACATGGTGTCTTGCATCAGTAAAGGAAAACCACAGCAGGCTAATTGGAGGTTAATATATCGAAACTGTTGATCCATATTAAATATGGACTATAGCAGAGGTTGTATTCAGCACGTTCTGACCAATTCTGGAGAATCGGTACTAGAAATTTTGAGTAGTTCAGAGAACCGGCAAATACCATCTCTGACTGGCCCCATCCCATCTATTCCCTGCCTCCCAAATCCCAGCTGATTGGCTGCATCTTCTTTTGTTGCCATGCGCAGGAGAGCAGATCTGGAAAGCAGGTTAGTGGGGTGGGGAGTTAATGGGATTTTACAGTAACCTTCCCCTGGAGTAGGATGGGAGTGGAGATTTTACAGTATCCTTCCCCTGCCATGACCACCAAGCCACGCCCACCAAGCCATGTCCACAGAACCAGTAGTAAAAAAAAATTGAATCCTACCACTGGACTATAGTATGTGTTCCTGTTAGTTTTCTTTTGATTTGCTACTCCACTACCCTTCTTTGATTTTCTTCCAAATGTGAAACAATAATTTAGTACTTCTCTGTGACCCCCTTGGCAATACATTAATATTACAGTGAAGAGATTTTGTATAAGGTCTCTTAATACTCCTTTCACTGGGTCTCCCCACCACAGTAATATATGGGTGTATCCTCAATTTTTAAATTGTACATTTGCAGAAATTGGAACCGACTTTGTAGGCAATAAATTGTCCTTGGATAATTGGCATATGATGGTTGTTACAGAGATGTAATAATAAACAAGCCATTCCAATCCTAATCCATTCCAATGTCTGATCCAACTCATCCAGTTATTGTTAATATCAAATCCAGTAATGGAGCAAGTCAATTTATGGGCTTCTTCTGGTTTTTTTCACGATTAGATCTGACTGTGTCCAGACCAGCTTGGAGAAGCATCCTAAACAAAGAAGAACAGAACTGGATAAGTGTTAGAACACACTGCTATTGTTAAAAAGTTCAGTTCAGTTCAGTTCAATGAAGGAATAACAAAAGATAGAGGGAAATGGCAAAACAAACACACTTGAAGAGAAGATAGCCAATGTGAGGACAACAGGAAAGAAAGACACCACAGTGGAGAAATAACTGAATCTCTAAGGGCTTCTTTGATGTGAGCCTGTCAGTTTATGTGAGGTGTAAAATTGTAATGGTTTAAATAAAAAAGTGAAAGTGATGCCAATTTTGCATAAATCCAGGTGGAAACTGTATAAAAAGATGATTGCCCAGGAGTATTAAAATATCTAAGCTAATCTGCTCTGCAAAGAGAAGCTATGAAACATTTTACACACCTGATGACAGATTTACAGGGTTGAAAGGGACCTTATAGATCATCTTATACAACTCCCCACCCAAGCTATCCTATACCATTTCTGACAAATTGCAGTCCAATATCCCTTTGAAAACCTCCAGTGATGAAGGTCTCACCATTTCTGAAGGCAATTTCTGTTCCATTGGTTTGATTGTTCCCACTGTCAGAAAATTTCTCCTTGTTTCCAGGTTGAATCACTCCTTGATCAATTTCCATCCATTATTCCTTGTCTGGCCTTCAGATGCCTTGGAAAATAGCTTGAACCCTTCCTCTTTGTGGCAGCCACTCAAACATTGGAGGACTGCTATCGTGTCTCCCCTGGTCCTTCTCTTCACTAGACTAGCCATGCTCTGTTCCTGTAACCGTTCTTCGTAGTTTTAGTTTCCAGTCCTCTAATTATCCTGGTTGCTCTTCTCTGTACTTTTTCTAGAGTCTCAACATCTTTTTATTATGGTGATCAAAACTAGATGCAGTATTCTAGGTGTGGTCTCACTAAGTTTTTATAGCGTGGCTTATATTTATTTTATTTTATTTATTTATTTTTATTTGTCAATTGCTTACAAGATAATAGGTATAAGTAAAAACATAGTTATGTATACATATAAGAAAAATTACACACACACACACACACACACACACACATATATATAAAAGAAACATTAGGACAGGGACGGTAGGCACATTGGTGCACTTATGCACGCCCCCTACAGACCTCTTAGGAAAGGAGTTAGGTCAATAGTAGACAGTCTAAAGTTAAAGTTTTTGGGGCTTGGGGAAGAAACCATAGAATCAGGTAGAGTATTCCAGACATTGACCACTCTGTTGCTGAAGTCGTATTTCCTGCAATCACGTTTGGTGCGATTAATCTTGAGTTTGTATCTATTGTTTGCTCTTGTGTTGTTATGGTTGAAGCTGAAGTATTCATTGACAGGTAGGACATTGCAATGTATGATTTTATATACCATACTTAGATCCGACCGAAAGCAGCATAGTTCTAGTTTTTCTAGGTCTAGAATTTAACTGGTTTAAATTTAATTTTAAATTTAAATTTAGAATTTAACTGGTTGTCCACTAAGATTCCAAGTTCCCTCTCATAGTTATTGCTATTAAGCAGTTTCACCCAGTCTATATGTGTATTTTTTGGGTTTTGTTTTTGTTTTGCTTAAGTGTAGGAGTTTACTTTTTTCTACATTGAATTTTATTTTGTTAGATAGGGTCCAGTGTTCTAGTCTGTCAAGATCAGGAGTGAAATTCAACCACCTTGCACCACCTTGCACCACCTTGGGAGAGGTGGTAAGGGTGATTTGAATCAGTTCGGAGAGATGGTAGGGACAATTTGAATCAGTTAAAAGAGATGGTAGGGATGATTTGAATTCATTGGCCTGCCCATGCTTGCCCACATTCTCTTCCTTTTAGAGACTGAGTCCCACCCCCATGTCCACCAAGCCATTCCCATAGAGCTGGTAGGGAAAAAATTGAATTTCATCCCTGAGTCTCTCTTCTAGAGTGTTAGTTATTCCTGCCAGCTTAGTGTCATCTGCAAATCTGGTAAATCCTCCTTCTATTCCCTCATCTAAGTTTATGAAGAGTACTGAATCTTAGACGGAATCTTATGGTACCCCACTGCTTACTTCCCTCCATGTAGATATAGACCCATTAAGAACTACTCATTGAGTATGGTTTGTCACCCATTTACAAATCCATCTGAAGGTGATGCTATCTATCCCAATTTTTTCTAATTTACTAGGTCTACTTTGGTCTACTTTGTTGAATGCCTTGCTGAAGTCTAAGTAACTAATCTGACAGGATCATTTCTTTCTGTAAATTGTTCTTTGTATTGTGTTTGCTATTTAATTATAATGTAATGTACTTTGGAATGTCCTAAGGACCTAATACACTTTAGCCTTAACTATTTACCTTCTTATTACAACATAGCTATATTTCAACTGTTGGAAGTTAAGACCCACCCCTCTCCAGGAAAATGAAATATTTTAGGATATACTAAAAAGACAGAATATTTCCCCGAAAAAGAAAAGTAGAAACTCAGAGAGGCAGAAACTCAGCGCCCCCCCCCCCCATCTTTGCTAATGGACCATTACTCTGGCCTAGACCAGTCTATTTTACATAACAAAGTTCCACTCCAGGTAGAGCTATAATAGGAAGTTCCACTCCAGGTAGAGCTATAATAGGAATTGTCCTTTCATTACATCATCATCCAGCAAGGCTCAACCAAGCTTGGGACTCAGGACAGCCTACAGAATTGCCTCTGCATGGCCCCATGGGAGTCTGACAAGCAATCAGAATACAACTTCAAATTCAAATTGCAACAGAAGGTATAAATAGCAATACACTGCTTTACAGCCCTCTCTAAGTGGTTTCCAGAGTCAGCATATTGCCCCCAACAATTTGGGTCCTCATTTTACCCACCTCGGAAGGATGGAAGGCTGAGTCAACCTTGAGCCTGGTGGGATTTGAACTGCCAAACTCTAGGCAGCTGGCTGCAAAAGTAGCTTGCAGTACTGCATTCTAACCACTGCGCCACAGAGGTCTCTGAAAAAACTAAGGGTCTCTCAGCATCTCAGCCTTTTTTTCTTTCTTTTCCTTCATCCAATATTTTGAAGCATGTGATCATCCTTTTCATTTTGGAGCACCAAGCCATGTGATCCTCTCCAACATTAAACCATCTTTCAAAGCAGTCACCATGTTTCCAGTGTCTTTCTTCCCCACTTAGAACTGAACCCAGAAGGCTATTTCTTCCAACACAACTTTGCAATGTAGGGTACAATTCTGGTGCCTCTGGTGGTCTCCACCCACAAAGAAATTAGATGCAATATTCTTTTGTTTCATTGCCCTAAGGAGAGCCAGCCAGGCTTTCTAATAAAATTTTGAATAGAAATTTCCAGGTACACTTCCTTTTTCTCACACCTCCTTATATTTTTCCTTTTTCCCGTTCTTTAGTTAACATAGAATAATAAACATAGTGTGGATGCATCATTTTTTTGTTATTGGAAACTTAATCTCTGAAGAACATACTATTCCCAATTGTCTTCCCCAGTATATGACCTCACTATTCTGTTTTCTCTATCAACCCTCAATTACCATAAGGTGCACAACATTTTCCTGAGTGACTGATTTTATTTTAATTTAAGAAAATTTATATGGCCGCCCAACTCACTCTCAGTGACTCTGGCCAGCTTACAAGGATGAAAACTACCTATAAAAATAACAAAAACACAATAACTTTCCCTACACCCATCTATGATATTTGGAAATGAATGAGAACATAGGAAAAAAAGATCATTGTGAAAAGAAAATAGGAAGACTTTCAACCACTAATATGACAAAACTGAGCATTGAAAGCAAACATTTGCCCTAAATGTATGATTACAGTGAGAATTCTTTCATGTTTTATAATAAAGAAATCTAGATCTTATGATCACAAAACATAAGATTGGGTATAATTCATTGGGTATAATTCATAATTTTGCATCACAATTTTGAGAAGTACAACTTACTATGGAGGAAACATGAGAACAAAAGATTCAATAACTTGAAATATTTCATGAGTGATAACACTTCATGTGGAAAAAAAACACATGTGCACTGTTAGATGGAAGCAGAAAAGGAACTAGTAGTGTGTTGTTGTTTTACATCTAAAAAACAGCAGTCTAGCTGGAGCCTAATAAGCAAAAGTTATTAAGTATGGGTGAATAATCTCTCTCTATCTCATCTTTTTTTTTGCCCTATTAATCCCAATCCTCTCTGCCTGACTGATTTTGTTTCATGGGCTTGATAAATCATCCTGTTTCAAGATGTTTCAGTCATTTAAGGAACAGTTTTTGCATGAGATCTAGCAGGAATCCTTTCACTGTATCTCTTGCGCAATAATACACAGCCATGTCTTCAGCTTTGAGTTTGTTCATTTGCAGATAGAGTTTGGAACTATCCTTGGACGCAGTAAAGTGCCCTTGGATTGTTGGCGAATAATACTTGTTACCCGAATCATAATTGAAAACAAGACACTCCAATCCTTGGCCAGGTTTCTGTCTGATCCAACCAATCCAGTAGCTGTTAACATTAAACCCAGTGACAGCACAAATCAGTTTATGAGCTTCTCCTGATGCCTTCAGCACTGGACCTGACTAGGGCAGGACTACCTGGGAGAAGCCTCCTAAACAGAAGAAAGAACAGAATTGGATGAGAGTTAGGACATCACAGCCATGTTTAAATGAAACTTCACTTCAGCGAAGGAATAAAAATAATAGAATAAATGGTAAAATGAATGCACGGGAAGAAAAGACAGCCAATGTGAGGAGAACTGGAAGGAAGGGTGGCATAGTGGAGAAACGGTTTTTCTCTGAGGACTTCTGTGAGGTGAATCTGTCTATCTGTTTGTGATGGGGAGACGTGAGGGTTTAAATGAGAAGTGAAAGTGATGTTGAGTTTGCATAAATCCCATTAGAAACTGTATAAATATGAGATGAATATCAGGCTGTCTTGAACTATATACACTAATCTCTTCAGCAAATGGAAGTCATTGCATTATTTTCATATATCCGTCCAGATTATTTTCTTGTGTAAATTGTACTTGGTGCTTCATTTCTTATGTAATTGTAATTGTATTTTAGAATGGGTTTCCTTCGGATCAAAGATATGAATGCTTGGGCTTATAGTATGTTCTCTATCTTAAACTAGCGAGCTTCTTTTACATAGTCACCAAGATTTCTAATCCTAAAAATGTATCTGAAAAACCATCAATTCATTTCAAGGTATTATTGAATCAATACACACAGAAATTTACAGCTGACTTTAACTCTTCAATGATTGTTGCATGTTATTAGGCAATACTGAGGAAGTAGCATAGCATTCCCTTCCTCTTAGACTTTTTTCAGCTTGTGATCTGACCCAAACCTTGTTCCAAGTAAACAAACACCAAACAGAGATAAAAGCAAAACCTTTTAATGCTTCTCTGTGAATTCCATTAATTCACGGTTAAAGGACTATTAAAACTAATTGTCTTTGATAAGAATGAGCCAAGGTTGTGCAAGTCTGCCAAAAGCACTAGATTAAGTTCCCAAGAAATAGTCCAAACAAAAACACAGACCAATTTAGTCTGAACTTCCACAAGGCTTGAAGTGCAAGAACTTCTTTGCTTCCTGCAAAGAAAGGCTTTCAGGGTAGCTTTTATCTCTTAAGGGATGAGCAGCCCTGTGCGCACATGCATTGGGCACAGGCTCCTCAGAGCACTCTGCATCACTGCTGCCAGCCTCCACAATCTCCGACAGCAGCACTTCCTTTCCCGATAGTCCTGGTCACATCCCTACATCACATGCAGAAACCTTATCTGAGTCCTCACTCTCTGAGACCTCAGTTGTCTACACCTGCTGCCGGCAAACCACAACAGCTTGGCAATATATAGTACAACTCTAGAATTCTCATGGTCTCCATCCAAGATTGAAGTCATTGGGAGACAAAATTGGTGCTCCATTCCTTATTTATTTATAGTGTAATGTATTTTAGTATGTGTTTCCTTAAGATCCAAGATATGGATGCTTGGATTTATGTTCTCTATCTTAAACTATGTAGCTCATTTTTACATAATCACCAAGAAATCTAAACCCTGAATTTAGAAAGACTACCAATTTATTTTGAGATCTTATTGAATCACTACTATCAGCAATTCATTCTCTCCTTCATGAGGATTGCCAAACCCATGATGGACCTCCTAAAGACAAGATGTCCAGGGAGTCCATGAATGAAACCCCACCCAGGACAACCCCTACAGTGCGACATAACCTGCCAAAAAGCATTTGAAAAGCTAAAAGAACTGTTTGCAAAAGAACCAGTGTTGAAGCACCCTGACCCCAAACAATCCTTCGTCATTCAAGCAGACTCCAGCGACGTGGCGGTTGGAGCAGTTCTACACCAAAGAAATGACCAAGGAAATCTATAGCTCTGTGTGTACATCTCCCACAAACACAGACACAGAGAGGTGATGGGCTGCATAGGAAAAAAGAGGCTTTCATGATGAAATGGGCACTGCAAACCTGGTGTCACCTGCTGGAGGGGGGGCAGAGGCCATTCGAAGCTCGGACTGACCATAAAAATTTGGAAAGCCTTAGGACCCCATAAAAACTATCATCCAAACAAATTCGCTGGGCACCATACTTCAATTGATTTGAGTTTGTGCTAAAACACATCCTGGGGAAAAGGAACTTTCTGCCTGATGCAATCTCTCACATACCCCAGTATAAATGCAAAAGGCAGGATGTTGTAAATGCCATCATCCCCCCTACCCAAATAGCTGCCAGATTTTAATTGCATAGGCACAATCATGAAGGTTATTAGGTAATACTAAGTGGCTTGCCATTCCTTCCACTGAGAGGTTTTTCAAGATGGGCAATGTAGAGTACAACTCTGGAATTTTTATGGTCTCCATCCAGGATTGAAGTTATTGGCAGACAAGGTTGATGGGAAGGTACATAATGAAATAGTTATAATTAAAGTTTCCCATAGATTGGGGAAGGAGGGAGGAGATTAAATCAGATGAAAGCACAGATATAAGCATGACTGCAGACATGAACACAATTTGAAATGACATCTTGTGTTAGGAAGGCAAAACCACAGCATCCTAACTGAAGGTCAATAAGTAAACACTGTTGAACCACATTAAATGTGCACTATTTATTTTTGATAGTTTTTTTTTGATTAACTATTCCAATAACTCTTGGTGATTTACTTCCAAACGTGAAGCAACCATTTAGTAGTTATCTGGAGATCCCTTTAGGCACACTTTATTAATACAGTGAAGAGATTTTGCATGCAATCTCATAGGACTCCTTTCACTGTACTTTTCCCAGCACAGTGATACATGGCTGTGTCCTCTACTCTTTGGCTTCTATTTGAAGATAGAAGTTGGAACTGTCTTTGTAGCTAGTAAACCTTCCTTGGATTGCGGGAGAATAAGAGTTTCTACTAGAGGTGTGTCATTCCAGTCTTTGACTGGGTTTCTGTCTGACCCAATCCACCCCATAAGTGTGGATGTTAAATCCAGTGACAGCCCAAGTCAGTTTAGGAGCTTCTCCTGTTTTCTTCAGCCCTGGATCTGACTGGATCAGAATTTTCTGAGGGAGGCCACCTAAACAGAGAAGAAACAACAGAATTGGGGGAGAGTTAGGACATCACAGCCATGGCTGAGGAAAGAAGCTTCATTGGAGTGCCACAAAGAATGAAATGGAAAAAGAAACTCACAAGAAGAAAATATAAGTGTGAGGAGGACTGAAGAGAAGGACATCATAGTAGAAGTATGCCTGGATCTTTGATGGCTTCTGTAACATGAGCCTGTCAGTTTATGTGAGAGTTGAATTTGTGAAGGTTTAAATGACAAGTGGAAGCGATGCCAATTTTGCTTATATCCAGATGGAAACTGCATAAACACAAGATGAATCCCCATGAGTATTAATATATGTAAGCTAATCTCCACTGCAAAGAGACACTATTAGACTTGACTGAATAGTCAAGACCTTGCTGATGATCCAAACTCTGTCAACGATCTTGGAGTACTCATCTCTAATGAACTAAGTGCTAGAGCCCACTGTAACTACATAGCCAAAAAGGCACTAAGAGTTGTTAACCTAATCTTACGTAGCTTTTTCTCTGGTAATATTGCATTAATAACTAGACCATACAAAACATTTGCTAGAGCAATATTCGAAAACAGCTTATCAGTCTGGAACCCACATTATGTATCTTATTATTAACACAGTTGAGAAAGTCCAGAAATATTTCACAAGAAGAGTTCTCCATTCTTCTATTCGTTGCAGAATACCTTATGTCACCAGACTTGAAATTCTAGACCTAGAAAATGTAGAACTCCGCCGCCTTCAGATCGATATAAGTATAGTATATAAAATCATACATTGCAATGTCCTACCTGCAATGAGTACTTCAGCTTCAACCATAACAACACAAGAGCAAACAAAAGATACAAACTCAAGGTTAATCGCAGCAAACTTGATTGCAGGAAATATGACTTCAGCAACAGAGTAGTCAATATCTGGAATACTCTACCTGACTCTGTGGTTTCTTCCCCAAACCCCAAAAACTTTAACCTTAGACTGTCTACTATTGACCTCACTGCTTTCCTAAGAGATCTGTAGGGGGTGTGTATAAGTGCACCAATGTACCTACGATCCCTGTCCTATTGTTTCTTTTATATTTTTCTTATATGTATGCATATATTCATAACTATGTTTTTACTTATACCTATTAACTTGTATGCAATTGATAACATAAAATAAATAAATAAATAAATAAATAAATAAACATTTTACACATCTGACTGCATCATTCCTTTCTGTAAATTGTTCTTTATGTTCCATTTAGCAATAGCATTTAGACTTATATACCGCTTTTAACAATCCCCTCTATGAAATTTTCTATTTAATTATAGAGTACCATAACAGATAATAGATAACAGATAACCAGAGTTGGGAGGCACCTTGTAGGTCATCTAGTTTAACCCCCTGCCTAAGCATGAGACTTTACACCATTTCTGACAGATGGCAGTCCAATCTTTTCTTGAAAGTCTCAAGTGACGGTGCTCAAATAACTTCTGAGGGCAAGGTGTTCCATTCATTGATTGTTCTAACTGTCAGAAAGTTTCTCCTTATTTCCAGGTTAAATCTCTCCTTGTTCAGTTTCCATCCACTATGCCTTGTCTGGCCTACCGACGCTTTAGAAAATAGCTTGACCCCTTCCTCTCTGTGGCAGCCCCTCAAATCTTGGATCAGTGCTATCATGTCTCCAACGGTCCTCCTCTTCATTAGTCTAACCATGCACAGTTCTTGTAATCATTCTTCATATGTTTTAGTCTCCAGTCCCCTAATCACCCTGGTTGCTCTTCGCAGTACTTTTTCTAGAGTCTCAACATCTTTTTTGTAATGTGGTGTTTTGAAATGTCCTTAGAACCTAATGCTCTCTCGCCTCAACTATCCATCTCCTCATTAAAATGCAGCTGAATATCAACCTGATATTCTCTGGTAGTCTCTCTCCCAGAAGAAAAGACACCTGACCCTCTTCTATTTCAGAGTCCTCAGAAAGCAAATCAGCGTCTGAAAACAACTTTCAGGCTCCTATGAGGAATCTAGCCATAACCAACATTATCATCCCCTTATGAACAGGATATATTTTTATATCCTTATTTAAGAGTGAAATTGTAAAGCTGACTTTTCTTAAAAGGTTTTTAAAGACATGAATATTATGAGAAGAAAGATCAAGTTCTTAGGAGTAGGACCATATCAGGACACTGCCATCATATTGTTGGAAGAAATATCCTTCTGGGTTCAGTTCCAATTGGAGAAAAGCCACTGGAAACATGGAGATTGTTTGGAAAGATGATTTAATGGTGGACAGGACCACAGGGCTTGGAGCGCCAAAGTGAAAAGGATGATCACATGTTTCAAGATGTTGGCTGAAGGAAAAGAAGGGCCAAGATGCTGAGTGACCCTTCGTTATATACCCTATGGTTGGGTCCCATCTTAGTGTTTCCTGTTCCTGTACAGATTCTCAGGAGTGGGGGTCTTAATTGGACCACATGGCTTCACCTGAATGTTGGCTGATGCAGTCTTCCCAGGCCAGGTGGTAAGATGGGTAGAGGCATTTGTTATGTAGAATACTCTGGGCCAGGTCTTAATGGCCCACCCATTAACAAAGGCGGTATTCATGTGTGTGTGTGTGTGTGTGTGTGTGTGTGTGTGTGAGAGAGAGAGAGAGAGAGAGCCTCTGCCTCTCTGAGTTTCTACTTCTCTTTTAGGGACAATATTCTGCTTTTTTAATATTTCCTAGGATATTTCATTTTTCAAGGAGACGGGTGGGTGCTAACTTCCTACAATTCACAGGAAGATGCCTAAGGAACTTGAAGATTAATTTTCTTGAACCAATCTATATCTTTAATAAATAAGATAAATTTTTAACTGTTTTGATTTACTTGTTGTATTCCTTTTCCAAAATATGGACTATTCTGTTAGCTATTTTTTCAGGTTTCACTCAAATTACCATCCAATATATTCTGTGCTTCTCAACTGCCTCTTCTGAGTTGATTTTCACTTTAAAATATTAATAGCTTTATTACTTTTTCTGGCTTCTCTTATTCAAATCCTCCTACCCTCCATCCTTCCTTCCATTCCTCCTTCCTTTCTTTCATTTCCTTCTTTCCTTCTACTCTTATATTTTCTTTATACATTTCGCTTTTTCTTACACCTTCTTATATTATTCTCTTTCCTCCTCTTCTTTCATTAACATAGAATAGTAGATATAGCGTGGAAGCAGGAATTTTAATACTGGCAACTTCATCTCTGAAGAAAAATATACTATTTCCAGTATGTTCCTCTTCTGTTCTATTTTCCTCATCAACCCTCAGTTACCACAGTGTGCAGAATATTTTGCTGATGATCAAATCTATTTTATTTTTATTTATTTAATTACATTTATATGACCACCCAACTCACTCTCAGTGATTCTAACCACTTGCAAGGCTAGAAACCCAGTATAAAACAAGAAAAAAAGCAATAAACTTCCCTCCACCTTGCTATGGTATTTCTGCATGGATGAGAACTTAGGAAAAAAAGATAATTGTGAAAAGAAAGTAGGGAGGCGTTCAACCACTAATAGGACAAAACTCAGAACTGAAAGAAAAGATCTGCCATAAATGAATGGTTATAGCGAGAATTCTTTCATGTTTTATAATGAACAAATCTAGATCTTATGATCACAAAACTTTGACTATAATTCATAATTATGCATCACAGTTTTGGACAAATACAATTTGGGAATGGTGAGCAACAAAATATTCCTTAACTACAACTGTTTGATGCTGTGATATCACTTCACGTGGAAGAAGACACATCTGTACTTTAGAAGAAAGAATGAAGAGGAAATGGAACATTTATTGTAATGTTGGTTTGCATCTGAAGAAGAAAAATCCTGCTGAAAACCTCAACAATCCAGATGGAGCCTAAAGAAGCAAAGTTGTTCAACCGTAGTAAGTATGGATGAATAATTCCTCTGTCTCAGTGAGTCTCAGGAGGAGTTTTTGAATGAGATCTCCTAGGACTCCTTTCACTGTGTATCTTGTACAATAATACACAGCCGTGTCTTCAGCTTTGAGGTTGTTCATTTGCAGATAGAAATTTGAACTATCCTTGGAGGCAGAAAAACGCCTTTGGATTGTTGGCGAATAATACTTGACCTGAATCATAATAGAAAACAAGCCACTCCAATCCTTGTCCAGTTTTCTGTCGGACCCAACCCATCCAGTAGCTGTTAACATTAAATCCAGTGACAGCACAAGTCAGTTTTTGGGATTCTCCTGGTTTCTTCAGCACTGGATCTGACTGAGTCAGGACTACCTGGGAGAAGCCACCTAAATAGAAGAACGAACAGAAATGGATGAGAGTTCAGACATCACAGCCATGTTTAAGAATTGAAACTTCATTTCAGTGAAGGAATAAAAATAATAGAATAAAATGAGAAAATGAACGCACGGGAAGAAAAGACAGCCAATGTGAGGAGAACTGGAAGGAAGGGTGGCATAGTGGAGAAACGTCTATTTCTCTGAGGGCTTCTGTGAGGTGAATCTGTCTGTTTGCGATGGGCAGCTTTGAGGGTTTAAATGAGAAGTGAAAGTGATGTTGAGTTTGCATAAATCCCATTAAAAACTTTATAAATATGAAATGAATATCAGGGTGTCCTGTATACACTAATCTCTTCAGCAAATGGAAGTCATTGCACTATTTTCACATATCCGTCCAGATTATTTTCTTGTGTAAATTGTACTTGGTGCTTCATTTCTTGTAATTGTAAATGTATTTTAGAATAGATTACTTTAGGATGCAAGATACGGATGCTTGGGCTTACAGTGTGTTCTCTATCTTAAACTAGCTAGCTTCTTTTACATAGTCAACAAGATGTATAATCCTAAACACATATCTGAAAAACCCTCAATTTATTTCAAGGTTTTAGTGAATTACTGCACCAGAAATCTACAGCTGACTTCAATAACAGCACAGACAAAATCCTACAAGTTATTAGGCAATATATGGGAAGTGGCTTGGCATTCCCTTCTTAATTGTTTCTCAGCTTCTCATTACACTGTAGCTCTATTTTGATCTCACAATATGGGATACAACTCTGGTTTCCTTGGAAGTCTCCATCCCGGAAGAAATAACACCTTACCCTGTTTTATTTCATTGGCCTGGGAAAGCAGGTGAGGGTCTGATACAGCCACACCTGAGGAATTTATCCATGAAGAACATTATCATCCCCTTATGAACAGGTTATATTTTATATACTTATTTGAAAGTGAGATAAATTTTAAAGCTTGCCTGTCTTTCAAAGACATAAATATTCTGTAAAGGAAGATTAAATCCTTATAGGTAGACCATGTCAATATTCAGAGGAAGATGCCTAAGAAGGGATATGTTCTTGAACCAATCTATATCTTTAATAAATAGGATAAAACAATTAACTGTTCTTGATTCACCTGTTCTATTACTTTTCCAAAGTATGGAGTATTCTGTTGTTTGGATTGTAATATTTCATTCCCATTACCATCCAATGTATTCTGTGCTTCTCTTCTGGGTTGATTTTAAGTTTAAAATGTAATAAATTTATTACTTCTACTAACTTCTCTTAATATCTCTTCTAATCCTTCCTTCCCTTCCACCCTTCCTTCTTTCCTTCCTTCCCACCTTCCTGCCTTTCAACTAAATTTTCTACTCTTGTATTTCCTTCTTTTATTTCTCATTTTTTTAAACAATTACTTTTTCTATTACTCTTTTTCCTCCTCTTCTTTTACCCACATAGAGTAAGTAAATACAGTGTGGATGCATGAATTTTCATTATTGGAAACCGGATTTAGGCAGAAGAATATACAATTTCCATTTGTCCTCCCCAGTATGTGCCCTCTCTATTTCATTTTCCCCATCCACACTCAGTTACCACAGTGTGCAGAATATTTTGCTGATAATTGAATCTATTTTATTTTTATTAATTAATTAAATTAATATTGCTGCCCAGCACAGTGATTCTGCACAGCTTACAAGGAGAAAAGCCCAATATAAAAACAATAAAAAGCAATAACTTTCCCTCCACCCATCTATGGTATTTCTGCCTGAATGGGAACATGGTGAGGAAAAAAAAAATCTTTGTGGGGGGAAAAGTAAGGAAATGTTCAACCACTAATAGGACAAAACTGAGCATTGAAAGCAAACATTTTGAATATTGAATGAGTGATAACACTTCACATGGAAGAAAACACATGTGTACTATAGATGAAAGTATGAAGAGGAAGATTAACATGTATTGTGGTGCTGTTTTGCCTCTGAAGAAGAAAAATCCTACTGAAAACCACAACAGTCCACAACTTTTACTTATGAGGTGGAATGTCATAAGCAAAATTTGTTCAACTGTATAAAGTATGGGTGAATAATTTGTCTGTTTCTCATGTTTTTCTTTGGCCTATTTATCTCACTCCTCTCTGCCTGACTGATTTTGTTTCATAGGCTGGAGAAATGATTGAGTTGTTCTCTGGCATCCTGTTTCAAGATATTTCAGAGTTTTTGCATGAGTTTTCCTAGAACTCCTTTTACTGTGTCTCTTGTACAATAATACACAGCCGTGTCTTCAGCTTTGAGGTTGTTCATTTGCAGATAGAAGTTGGAGCTATCCTTGGAGGCAGTAAAGCGCCCTTGGATTGTTGGTGAATAATACTTGGTATTACTCTCACCATAATAGTGAACAAGCCACTCCAATCCATGGTCAGGTTTTTGTCTGACCCAATCCATCCAGTAGCTATTAACATTAAATCCAGTGACAGCACAAGTCAGTTTATGAGTTTCTCCTGGTGCCTTCAGCACTGGATCTGACTGGGTCAGGACTACCTGGGAGAAGCCTCCTAAACGGAAGAAAGAACAGAATCGGATGAAAGTTAGGACATCACAGCCATTGTTAAGAATTGAAACTTCACTTCAATGAAAGAATAAAAGTAATAGAATAAAATAGCAAAATGAACACACGGGAAGAAAAGACAGCCAATGTGAGGAGAACTGGAAGGAAGGGTGGCATAGTGGAGACACGTCTTTTTCTCTGAGGGCTTCTGTGAGGTGAATTTGTCTGTCTGTTTGTGATGGGGAGGTTTGATGATTTAAATGAGAAGTGAAAGTGATGTCGAGTTTGCATAAATCATGTTGGAAACTGTATAAATGCAAGATGAATATCAGGCTGTTTTGCACTATATTCACTAATCTTTTCTGCAAATGGAAGCATTGCACTATTTTCACATATCTATCCAGATCATTTTCTTGCATTAATTGTACTTGGTGTTTCATTTCTTATATAATTGTAGCATAATGTGTTCTACAATGTATTCCATTAGGATCCCAGATGTGGATGTTTGGACTTATAGTATGTTCTCTTAAACTAGCTAGCTTCTTATTACATAATCACCAAGATTTCTAATCCTAAACACATACCTGAAAAACCACCAATTCATTTCATGTCTTTATTGAATCATTGCACACAGAAATTTACATCTGACTTTAACTTTTCAATGATTGCACAGACACAATCCTGCAGGTTATTAGGCAATACTGAGGAAGTGGATTGCCATTCTATTCCCCTTAGATGTTTTTCACATAGGCAATGTAGAGTACAACTCTAGAATTCTCATGGTCTCCATTCAAGAATGAAGTCATTGGGACATAAGACTGGTGCTCCATTTCTTATTTATTTGTAGTGTAATGTATTTTAGAATGTGTTGCCTTAGGATCCAAGATATGGATGCTTGGGCTTATATTCTCTATCTAGGTAGCTCCTTTTTACATAGTCACTAAGAATTCTAAGCCCTGAATTTAGAAAGACTACCAATTCATTTTGATGATGTCTTACTGAATCACTGCACATAGAAATCTCCACCAGACTTTAATTACATAGACAAATTCATGAAGGTTTTTAGGCAATACTAAGTGGCTCGCCATTCTCTTCCAGTGAGAAATTTTTCAATGTGGGCAATATAGAGTACAATACTGGAATTTTCATGATCTCCATCCAGGATTGAAGTCTTTTAGTTTCCTTGAGTCTTTTAGTTTCCTTCGATTGTAGGAGAATAAGAGTTACTACTAGACATCTGATAGTAAACTATCCATTCCAGCCTTTGACAGAGTTTCTTTCTGACCCAATCCATCCCATAGGTGTGGATGTTGAATCCAGTGACAGTTCAAGTCATTTTATAAGCTTCTCTGGGTTTCTTCAGCACTGGAACTGACTGGGTCAGAACTTTCTGAAAGGCCACCTAAACAGAGAAACAATAGAGTTGGAGTAGGGTTAGGACATCACAGCCATGGCTGAGGAACTCAGCATCGTTGGAGTGCCACAAAGAATGAAATGGAAAAAGAAACACATGAGAAGAGAAAATAACTAGTGTGAGGAGAACTGAACAGAAGGACACTATAGTGGAATAATGGCTGGATCTTTGAGTGCTTCTCAGATGAACCTGTCAGTTTATGTGAGATTTGAAGTTATAATGGTTTAAATGAAAAGTGGAAGCAATGCAAATTTTGTATAAATGCAGATGAAAACTGTATAAATACAAGATTAATCCCTTGGAGCATTAAATTATCAAAGCTTAATCTCCTCTGCAAAGAGACACTATTAGACATTTTACACATCTGACTGTGTCATTTCTTTCTATAAATTGTTCTTTGTGTTCCATTTCCTATTAATAATAGAGTACCATATTTTGGAATGGAGCGATAGAACCTAATGCTCTCACACTTCAACTATCCACCTTCTGATTACATTGCAGCTGAATGTCTGATAATATAGGGTAGATCCCTGGATTTCTCTGTTGGCCCCCCTCCCAGAAGAAAAGACACTTGACCTTCCATTTCATAGCCCTGGGAAAGCAAGCCAGGGTCTGATAGCAACTTTCATATACATGTGATGAATCTAGCCATAACAAATTACCATCCCCTTATGAACAGGATATATTTTTATATTCTTATTTAAAAGTGAAATGGTAAAGCTGACTTTCCTTAAAATGTTTTTAAAGACATGAATATTATGAGAAGGAAGATCAAATTCTTAGGGGTAGGACCATATCAGGACACTGCCATCATTCACAGAAAGATGCCCAAGGAATTAGAAGGGAAATTTTCTTGAACTAGTCTATATCTTTAATAAATGATATAAATTTTTAACTGTCCTGTTGTATTTCTTTTCCAAAATATGGACTATTTTGTTAGCATTTTGCAGGTTTCACTGATGTTACCATCCAATATATTCTGTGCTTCTCAACTGCCTCTTCTGGGTTGATTTTAACTTTAAAATATTAATAGCTTTATTACTTTTTCTGGCTTCTCTTATTTTGTCTTCTAATCCTCTTACCCTCCATCCTTCCTTCCATTCCTACCTCCCTCCCTCTCCTTCCTTCCTTCCTTCCTTCCTTCCTTCCTTCCTTCCTTCCTTCTTCCTTCCTTCCTTCCTTCCTTCTAACTCTACCTTCTACTCTTATATTTCTTTGTACATTTCTTTTTATTACATCTGCTTACATCATTCATTTTCCTCTTCTTCTTTCATTAAAATAGAATACTAGATGCAGTGTGGATGCATGAATTTTCAATACTGGTAAATTAATCTCTGAAGAAGAATATACTATTTCCAGTATGTGCCCACTCCATTCTATTTTCCCCATCAACCCTCAGTTACCACAGTGTGCAGAATATTTTGCTGATGATCAAATCTATTTTATTTTTATTTATTTAATTACATTTATATGACCACTCCAACTCACTCTCAGTGATTCTAAGCACTTGCAAGGCTAGAAACCCAGTATAAAACAAGAAAAAAGCAATAACCTTCCCTCCACCTTGCTATGGTATTTCTGCATGGATGAGAACTTAGGAAAAAAAGATAATTGTGAAAAGAAAGTAGGGAGGCGTTCAACCACTAATAGGACAAAACTCAGAACTGAAAGAAAAGATCTGCCCTAAATGAATGGTTATAGCGAGAATTCTTTCATGTTTTATAATGAACAAATCTAGATCTTATGATCACAAAACTTTCATTATAATTCATAATTGTGCATCACAATTTTGACAAATACAATTTGGGAATGATGAGCAACAAAAGATTCCTTAACTACAACTGTTTGATGCGAGACATCACTTCACAAGGAAGAAGACACATATTTATTTTAGATGAAAGAATGAAGAGGAAAAGGAACATTTTTGTAACGTTGGTTTGCATCTTAAGAAGAAAAATCCTGCTGAAAACCACAGCAATCCAGATGGACCCTAAAGAACCAAAAGTTGTTCAATCGTGTTACGTATGGGTGAATAATCTCTCTGTCTCAGCAAGTCTCAGGAGGAGTTTTTGCATGAGATCTCCTAGGATTCCTTTCACTGTGGCTCTTGCACAATAATACACAGCCGTGTCTTCAGTTTTGAGGTTGTTCATTTGCAGATAGAAATTGGAACTATCCTTGGAGGCAGAAAAACGCCCTTGGATTGTTGGTCAATAATACTTGGTATTACTCTCATCATAATAGAAAGCAAGCCATTCTAATCCTTGTCCAGGTTTCTGTCTGACCCAACCCATCCAGTAGCTGTTAACATTAAATCCAGTGACAGCACAAGTCAGTTTTTGGGATTCTCCTGGTTTCTTCAGCACTGGATCTGACTGGGTCAGGACTACCTGGGAGAAGCCACCTAAATAGAAGAACGAACAGAAATGGATGAGAGTTCAGACATCACAGCCATGTTTAAGAATTGAAACTTCACTTCAATGAAGGAATAAAAACAATAGAATAAAATGAGAAAATGAACGCACGGGAAGAAAAGACAGCCAATGTGAGGAGAACTGGAAGGAAGGGTGGCATCGTGGAGAAATGTCTATTTCTCTGAGGGCTTCTGTGAGGTGAATCTGTCTGTTTGTGATGGGCAGCTTTGAGAGTTTAAATGAGAAGTGAAAGTGATGTTGAGTTTGCATAAATCCCGTTAGAAACTGTATAAATATGAAATGAATATCAGGGTGTCTTGAACTGTATACACTAATCTCTTCAGCAAATGGAAGTCATTGCATTATTTTCATATATCCGTCAAGATTATTTTCTTGTGTAAATTTTACTTGGTGCTTCATTTCTTATGTAATTGTAAATGTATTTTAGAATAGATTACTTTAGGATGCAAGATATGGATGCTTGGGCTTACAGTATGTTCTCTATCTTAAACTAGCTAGCTTCTTTTACATAGTCACCAAAATTTTTAATCCTAAAAACGTATCTGAAAAACCACCAATTCATTTCAAGGTTTTATTGAATTAATGCACACAGAAATTTACAGATGACTTTAACTCTTAAATGATTGCTGCATGTTATTAGGTAATACTGATGAAGTAGCGTGGCATTCCCTTCCTCTTAGATGTTTTTCAGCTTGTATTCTGACCCAAACCTTGTTCCAAGTAAACAAACACCAAACAGAGATAAAAGCAAAACCTTTTAATACTTCTCTGTGAATTCTGTTAATTCACGGTTAAAGGACTATTAAAACTAATTGTCTTTGATAAGAATGAGCCAAGGTTGTGCAAGTCTGCCAAAAGCACTAGATTAAGTTCCAATAAATAGTCCAAACAAAAAGTCTTCAAACACAAACCAATTTAGTCTGAACTTCCACAAGGCTTGAAGTGCAAGAACTTCTTTGCTTCCTGCAAAGAAGGTCTTTCAGGGTGGCTTTTATCTCTTAAGGGAGGGGCCATTACCTTGCAACCTTACTCTGGAGTTGCCTGTACTGCTGCAGCTGCTCTTTCCTATGAGCAGCCCTGTGCGCACATGCAATGGGCACAGGCTCCTCAGTGTACTCTGCATCACTGCTGCCAGCCTCCACAATCTCCGACAGCAGCACTTCATTTCCCGATAGTCCTGGCCACATCCCTACATCACATGCAGAACCTTATCTGAGTCCTCACTCTCTGAGACCTCAGTTGTCTGCACCTGCTGTCGGCAAACCACAACAGCTTGGGAATATATAGTACAACTCTAGAATTCTCATGGTCTCCATCCAAGATTGAAGTCATTGGGAGACAAAATTGGTGCTCCATTTCTTATTTATTTATAGTGTAATGTATTTTAGTATGTGTTCCCTTAAGATCCAAGATATGGATGCTTGGATTTATGTTCTCTATCTTAAACTATGTAGCTCCTTTTTACATAATCACCAAGAAATCTAAGCCCTGAATTTAGAAAGACTACCAATTTATTTTAAGATCTTATTGAATCACTTCTATCAGCAATTCATTTCCTCCTTCACGAGGATTGCCAAACCCATGATGGACCTCCTAAAGACAAGGTGTCCAGGGAGTCCATGAATGAAACCCCACCCAGGACAACCCCTACAGTGGGACGTAACATGCCAAGAAACATTTGAAAAGCTAAAAGAACTGCTTGCAAAAGAACCAGTGCTGAAGTACCCTGACCCCAAACAACCCTTTGTCATTCAAGCAGACTCCAGCGACGTGGCAGTTGGAGCAGTTCTACACCAAAGAAATGACCAAGGAAATCTATAGCTCTGTGCGTACATGTCCCACAAGCTCACAGAGACAGAGAGGTGATCGGCAGTATGGGGAAAAGAGGCTTTTGTGATAAGATGGGCACTACAAACCTGGTGTCACCTGCTGGAGGAGGGGCAGAGGCCATTCGAAGCTCGGACTGACCATAAAAATTTGGAAAGCCTTAGGACCCCATGAAAACTATCTTCCAAACAAATCCGCTGGGCACCATACTTCAATCGATTTGAGTTTGTGCTAAAACACATCCCGGGGAAAAGGAACTTTCTGCCTGATGCCATCTCTTACATGTCCCAATATAAATGTGAAAGGGAGGATGTTGTAAATGCCATCATCCCCCCTACCCAAATAGCTGCCATATTTTAATTGCATAGACACAATCATGCAAGTTTTTAGGCAATACTAAGTGGCTTGCCATTCCTTCCACTGAGAAGTTTTTCAAGATGGGTAATGAAGAGTATAACTCTGGAATTGTCATTGGTCTCCATCCTGGATTGAAGTCATTGGTAGACAAGATTGATGGGAAGGTACATAATGAAATAGTTATAATTAAAGTTTTCCATAGATTGGGGAAGGAGGGAGGAGATTAGATCAGATGAAAGCACAGATATAAGCATGACTGCAGACATGAACACAATTTGAAATGACATCTTGTGTTAGGAAGGCAAAACCACAGCATCCTAATCGAAGGTCAATAAGTAAACACTGTTGAACCACATTAAATGTGCACTATTTATTTTTGATATTTTTCTTTTGATTAACTATTCCAATAACTCTTGGTGATTCACTTCCAAATGTGAAGCAACCATTTAGTAGTTATCTGGAGACCCCTTTAGGCACACTTTATTAATACAGTGAAGAGATTTTGCATGCAATCTCATAGGACTCCTTTCACTGTACTTTTCCCAGCACAGTGATACATGGCTGTGTCTGCTACCCTTAGGCTTCTATTTGAAGATAGAAGTTGGAATTGTCTTTGTAGCTAGTAAACCTTCCTTGGATTGCGGGAGAATAAGAGTTTCTACTAGAGGTGTGATGGTAAACTATTCATTCTAGTCTTTGACTGGGTTTCTGTCTGACCCAATCCACTCCATAAGTGTGGGTGTTAAATCCAGTGACAGCCCAAGTCAGTTTAGGAGCTTCTCCTGTTTTCTTCAGCCCTGGATCTGACTGGGTCAGAATTTTCTGAGGGAGGCCACCTAAACAGAGAAGAAACAACAGAATTGGGGGAGAGTTAGGACATCACAGCCATGGCTGAGGAAAGAAGCTTCATTGGAGTGCCACAAAGAATGAAATGGAAAAAGAAACTCACAAGAAGAAAATATAAGTGTGAGGAGGACTGAAGAGAAGGACATCATAGTAGAAGTATGCCTGGATCTTTGATGGCTTCTGTAACGTGAGCCTGTCAGTTTATGTGAGAGTTGAATTTGCGAAGTTTTAAATGACAAGTGGAAGCGATGCCAATTTTGCTTATATCCACATGGAAACTGCATAAACACAAGATTAATCCCCTGGAGCATTAAATTATCAAAGCTTAATCTCCTCTGCAAAGAGACACTATTAGAAATTTTGCACATCTGACTGTGTCATTTCTTTCTATAAATTGTTCTTTGTGTTCCATTTCCTATTTAATAATAGAGTACCATATTTTAGAATGGAGCGTTAGAACCTAATGCTGTCACACTTCAACTGTCCACCTTCTGATTACATTGCAGCTGAATGTCAACCTGATAATATAGGGTAGATCCCTGGATTTCTCTGTTGGCCCCCCTCCCAGAAGAAAAGACATTTGACCTTCCATTTCATAGCCCTGGGAAAGCAAGCCAGGGTCTGATAGCAACTTTCATATACATGTGATGAATCTAGCCATAACAAATTATCATCCCCTTATGAACAGGATATATTTTTATATTCTTATCTAAGAGTGAAATGGTAAAGCTGACTTTCCTTAAAATGTTTTTAAAGA
This sequence comes from Bungarus multicinctus, assembly GCA_023653725.1. NCBI lineage: Eukaryota > Metazoa > Chordata > Lepidosauria > Squamata > Elapidae > Bungarus > Bungarus multicinctus. The sequence goes on along the minus strand of CM042840.1, from coordinate 138,796,050 downwards.
CATGAATATTATGAGAAGGAAGATCAAGTTCTTAGGGGTAGGACCATATCAGGACACTGCCATCATTCACAGAAAGATGCCCAAGGAATTAGAAGGGAAATTTATTACTTTTTCTGGTTTCTCTTATTTTGTCTTCTAATCCTCTTACCCTCCATCCTTCCTTCCATTCCTCTCTCCCTCCCTCTCCTTCCTTCCTTCCTTCCTTCCTTCCTTCCTTCCTTCCTTCCTTCCCTTCCTTCCTTCTAACTCTACCTTCTGCTCTTATATTTCCTTTGACCATTTCTCTTTATTACATCTGCTTACATCATTCGTTTTCCTCTTCTTCTTTCATTAACATAGAATACTAGATGCAGTGTGGATGCATGTATTTTCAATACTGGTAAATTAATCTCTGAAGAAGAATATACTATTTCCAGTATGTGCCCACTCCATTCTATTTTCCCCATCAACCCTCAGTTACCACAGTGTGCAGAATATTTTGCTGATAATCAAATCTATTTTATTTTTATTTATTTAATTACATTTATATGACCACCCAACTCACTCTCAGTGATTCTAGGTCCTTACAAGGCTAGAAACCTAGTATAAAAACAATAAAAAAGCAATAACCTTCCCTCCACCTATCTATGGTACTTCTGCATTAATGAGAACTTAAGAAAAGAAGATAATTGCAAAAAGAAAGTAGGGAGATGTTTAACCGCTAATAGGACAAAACTGAGAATTGAAAGAAAACATTTGTCCTAAGTGAGATAATTTTTTTTTCATGTTTTATAATAAACATATCTAGATCTTATGATCACAAATGTTTGACTATAATTCATAATTGTGCATCACCATTTTGAGAAATACAACTTGGTATGTGGAAAAGGAGAGCAACAAAATATTCCATAACTATAAATGTTTGATGTTTGATATCACTTCACATGGAAGAAGACACATGCATACTTTAGATGTAAGCATAACTATGAATAAACTCTCTCTAGCTCATCTTTTTCTTTTGCCTATTTATCCCACTCCTCTCTGCCTGACTGATTTTGTTTCATAGGCTGGACAAATCATTGAGTGGTTCTCTAGCATCCTGTTTCAAGATATTTCAGAGTTTTTGCATGAGTTTTCCTAGAATTCCTTTCACTGTGTCTCTTGCACAGTAATACACAGCTGTGTCTTCAGCTTTGAGGTTGTTCATTTGCAGATAGAGGTTGGAACTATCCTTGGAGGCAGTAAAGCGCCCTTGAATTGTTGGCAAATAATACTTGCTACCTGAATAGTAATAGAAAACAAGCCACTCCAGTCCTTGGCCAGGTTTCTGTCTGATCGAATTCATCCAGGTGCTCTTAACGTTAAATCCAGTGACAGCGCAAGTCAGTTTATGAACTATTCCAATAACACTTGGTGATTCACTTCCAAATGTGAAGCAATCATTTAGTGGTTCTCTGGTTACCCCTTTAGCACACTTTATTAATTACAGTGAAGAGATTTTGCATGCAATCTCATAAGACTCCTTTCACTGTGCTTTCCCCAGCAGAGTAATATATGGCTGTGTCCCCTACTCTTAGGCTGTTCATTTGCAGATAGAAGTTGGAACTGTCTTTGTAGCTAGTAAACCTTCCTTGGACTGGGAGAATAAGAATTGCTACTAAATGTCTGATAGTAAACCATCCATTCCAGCCTTTGACCAGATTTCTGTCTGACCCAATCCATCCCGTAGGTGTGAATGTTGAATCCAGTGACAGCACAATTCAGTTTATGAGCATCTCCAGGTTTCTTCAGCACTGGATCTGACTGGGTCAGAACTTTTTGAGAGAGGGCACCTAAACAGAAAAGAAACAACAGAATTGGGGGAGGGTTAGGATATCAGAGCCATGGCTGAGGAACCCAGCTTCATTAGAGTATCACAAAGAATGAAATGGAAAAGGAAACACACAAGAAGATAAGATAACCAGTGTGAGAAGGACTTAAGAGAAGGACATTATAGTGGAAGAATAGCTGGATCTTTGAGGGCTTCTGTAAGGTGAGCCTGTCAGTTTATGTGATGTGAGAAGTTATGATGGTTTAGATGATAAGTGCAAGCAATGTCAATTTTGCATAAGTCCAGGAAATGGTACAAATATAAGAAGAATCCCCATGAGTATTAAAATATCTAAGCTAATCTGCTCTGCATAGAGGAGTTTACACATCTGACTGGATCATTCCTTTTTTTATTTTTCTTTGGTTTCCATTTGCTAGAGTGTAATTCTCAGCCAGCCCTTGAGTACTGAAGATTTGTCCTGAAATGAATACAAACTCCAGCTCCTTTGTATTGCAGTAGTGCTTTAAATGCCTTATACTATATAGCTTCATGTACATTTCTCCAAGTTTCTGTGATCTTTGTAGACCAGGAGGTAGCAGTGGTAGGGTTGTTCATCATCTCAGGTACAGCTATGAAATCCATTCCATATACAACCTTAAAAGGAGTGTGTCCTGTGTTATTGTATGCTACTCCAGCAAAAGGTATTAACGTAGCCCAGTCTGTCTGTTGGTATGACACATAATAATGTAAGTAGAGTTCTATCGCTGCATTAGTTCTTTCTGAAGCCTCATTAGTACTGGGATGGTATGCTGTACTCAGTCCTTGCGATGACCCTATAATCTGTAAGAATTCTCTCCAAAATCGGGCAGTAAACTGTACCCCCCTATCAAATATAATCCATTGTGGCATACCATGCAACTGATAAACATTATCTAATAAATAGACCAGCTAATTTACATGCTGACAGAAGACCAATACAGGATATAAAATGTGCCTGCTTGTAGAAAAGGTCTATTATGTTCCAAATAACAGTAAAACTCCAGATATTAGATAACTCCACAATAAAATCCATACTGATATTTTGCCATTGACGATGAGGATCCAATACTGGTTATAGTAATTTTAACTATTTTCCTGGCCTGGTTTTTGTTGTCGCACAAACATGACATCCTTTAATATAGTCCTCTATATCTGTCCTCATAGAGGGCCACCAAAATTGATGTTTCATTAGATGTAATGTTTTTAAAAACCCATAGTGACCAACCAGTTTAGTGTCGTGACACTGTTTCAAGACCCTGGGTCATAGTATTTTTGGTATATACAATTTTGTGCCCTTCCATGCCATGCCATCTCAATTTTCACACAACATAGGATTCTCTTTCAACCATCGATCATGCTGTATTGCTTCACACCAATCTGTTGCAAATTGGGACCATAAGGAGTATATGGAACCTTGTGCTGGAATGAGAGGTTGTACCACCTCACTTCTCCTACTATTATATTGCGGCAAGCAGGAAAGTGCATCTGCCTAATCTATTATCCCTAAATGCTATTAATCCTATAACATGTCTACATCCCTACCCTATTCCCACCCTGATTAACTGATTCCCACCTGGTGTCACCTTCACCATGTGTTAACCTAAGGCTTAATTACCACCTATATGTGCCCCAACCCCCTTTAACAATATGCACCACATCAATACATGAAAAGAGCCATTTCCAGCAGCCCCACAGTTGTTGCAGAATCCATCCTCATCTCTGCTGAGTCATTCCAAAGCCATCTACCAGCACACAAGCAGAAATACAGACCCAGCAGCAGCAGAGATATGGTGACATGGCCACCTGACTTGCTGCAAGGCATATTCAGAGCTGACAGGCTCTGAGGGATGTCCTTTGAAATGGGTGGGTGGTGGGACTAGATAGCCTTCAAGGTGCCTTCCAATTCTGTTAATCTAAACTAAACTACTTTGGGGGCAGATGTAATTAGAACATAGGTAAAGATAAAAGTTCCCCGGGAAAATGCGTACTAGTTGTTTCTGGCTCTAGAGGGCAGTGCTCTATTGTCATCCTTCAATCTCAAAAGACTGTGGTATCGGGCTCTGAAAAGAGGTCCTAAAACAGCATCTAATGCAGCTAAAAAGGCCAATTTGAGAGTGGCAATCCCTTCCACATTAAGGACAGATACAGTCTGTCCCCTGTCCAACCCCCAGATTTCTCTAGTTCCGGGACTGCCTCTTTGCGTCAGCCTGCTGAATGAGTGTCTCTTTGAATTGAAGAAGGCCATGCTGCATCTTTAGCCTCCAAGCTGAACAATCAGAGGTCAAGATTTCCCAGCTGTTAATGTCCATTCCCAAGGCCTTTAGATCCCTCTTGCAGATATTCTTATATCGCAGCTGTGATCTCCCTCTAAAGTGCTTTCCCTGTACTAATTCTCCATATAGGAAGTCTTTCGGAATCCATCCATCAGCCATCCTCATGACATGCCCAAGCCAGCATAGACATCACTGTTTCAATAGTGTATACCTGCTAGAAATTCCAGCACATTCCAAGATTGCACTATTTGGAACTTTGTCTTGCCAGGTGATGTCAAGAATACGTTGGAGACAGCGCATATGCAATGTGTTCAACTTTCTCTCCTGCTGTGCAAAAAGTGTCCAAGACTCACTGCAGTACAAGAGTATGCTCAAGACACAGGCTCTATAGACCTGGGTCTTTTATGTTCCATCAGCTTCTTATTAAGCCTCTTTGTAAGTCTGAAAAATGTGCTGGACAATTTACCAATACATCTATTCAGCTCAGTAAAGAGAGAGTGTCAGAGATAGTTGAGCCTAGGTACACAAATTCATGGACTACCTCCAGTTCTAGTTCAGATATTGTAATACAGGTAAGTGAATCCACGTCCTGACCCATGACTTATGTTTTTTTCAGACTGATTGTTAATCCAAAGTCTTGGCAGGCCTTGCTAAAATGATCCATAAGTTGTTGAAGGTCTTTGGCAGAGTGAGCAATAATGTCAGCAGCATCAGCAAAGAGGAAATCCCACAAACATTTCAACTGGACTTTAGACTTTGCTCTCAATCTAGAGAGATTAAAGAGTTTTCTATCTGATCTGATAGAGCCAGTGCTATCCGAAGACGTCTCCATGGTCATGCTGAAGGTACATGGAATGCTACTACCTTCCCACAGAGTGGTCCCTATTTTTTTACTTGCATTTTTACATGCTTATAAAACTGCTAGGTTGGCAGAAGCTGGGACAAATAACAGGAGCTCACTCAGTTATGTGGTGCTAGGGATTTGAACTACTGAATTGCCAACCTTTCTGATCAACAAGCTCAGTGTCTTAGCCACTGAGCCACCACGTCTGTCTTGAGGAACATATTATTTCCATTTGTCTTCTTCAAATCCTGCCCACACTGTTCTGTTTTCTCCATCCAGCCTCAATTGTGATAAGATGCAAACCAGTTTTCTGATGCCCCAATCTATAGTATTTCAGCATGAACGAGAAGATAGAAAAATGATCATCATTACGAAGAGAAAACTGGGAGAAGAATAGCCACTACGATGCCAAAATTGAGGATTCCATCAAGTCTGTAAAGCAATAGGTATAGTGAGAATGGTTTCATGTTTTATAATGAATTCTAGATCTCATGACCACAAAAGCCACTGTAGTTCAGCCAGAGTTTAATAAGAAAAAGTTGTTGGACCATATTAACTGGGGGAGAATAATCTTTTACTGCTTCATGGATTTGTTTTGTCTTTTTATCTCACACCTCTCTGCCTCACTGATTTTGTTTTATAAGCTAAACAAGTCATTGAGTGGAACTCTGGAGTCCCTTTTCAAGACATTTCAGAAATTAAAGGAAGAGCTTTTTTTGCATGAGATCTCTTAGAACTTCTTTCACAGTGCTTCTTACACAATACACAGCAATGTCTTCAGCTTTGAGATTGTTCATTTGCAGATAGAAGTTGGAACTATCTTTGGAGGCAACAAATTGTTCTTGGATTGTTGGTGAATAATAGTTTCTACTAGATGTGTGATAGTGAGCAAACCATTCCAGTCCTTGGCCAAGTTTCTTCTGATCCAATCCATCCAGTAACTATTAACATCAAATACAGTGGGAGTGCAAATCAGTTTATGAGTTTGCCCTGGTTTCTTCACTAAATTCAGCTGGGGCAAGAATATTTTATTTATTTTATTTTATTTATTTATTTGTCAATTGCTTACAAGGTAATAGGTATAAGTCAAACATAGTTATGAATACAGGGATACATATAAGAAAAATAAAATATAAAAGAAAAGAACAGGGACGGTAGGGACATTGGTGCGCTTATGCACGCCCCCTACAGACCTCTTAGGAAAGGGATGAGGTCAATAGTAGACAGTCTAAGGTTAAAGTTTTTTGGATTTGGGGAAGAAACAACAAAATCAGGTAGAGTATTCCAGACATTGACCACTCTGCTGCTAAGTCGTATTTCCTGCAATCAACTTTGGTGCGATTAACCTTGAGTTTCTATCTATTGTTTGCTCTTGTGTTGTTATGGTTGAAGCTGAAGTATTCATTGACAGGTAGGACATTGCAATGTATGATTTTATATACTATACTTAGATCTATATTTATATTGCATATATACTTAGATTACTTATACTTATATATACTTAGATTACTATACTTGTATCTGGGACAGGCCTCCTAAAAAGAGAAGAAAGAATAGAATTGGATGACAGTTAAGATATTGTAGACATTGTTAAAAATTGAAACTTCATTTCATTGAAGGAAGTAAAGAAATAGAATAAAATGGCAAAATGAACACACGGGAGGAGAAGACTGCCAGTGTGAGCAGAACTGGAAAGAAGGACAACATAGTAGAAATAGAACAATAGCTGGATCTCTGAGGGCTTCTGTGAGGTGATTTTTTTCTGTTTATTTTGAAGATTTAAATGAGAAGTGACAGTGATGGTGATTTTGCATAAATGCAGTTGGAAACTATATAAACGTGAGATGAATGGCAAAGTTGACTCTTGGTGTCTGGAGATACACACTCATGCAGGTTTTACAAAATGCTAAGAAATTTGCTTGCCAGCCCCTTCCTCCAAGATCTTTTTCACCTCAGCAATGTCCAATACAGTTCTGAAATTTTCTGGTGGTCTCCATCCAAGACAATATGAGCCCAACTCTCTTTATTTCACAGTTTGAGAAATCCACCCAGGGTTGGTTATTAACGTCTAGATATTTACGATACATATTCCAAAATATTCTATTATCACCATCCTGTGGACATGAAACAGTTTCACATTTTGTATTATAAAATATCTATTACTGCCTTCAAAAATATGGGAAACATGTAGATCTTAAACCTGAACTTTTTATGTTAGATATAGCACCAGAACAATTTGATAAACAAAGTGTATATTTAATATTGCATGTATTAATATTGCCAGCATTCTAACCACTGTACCACCGCAGCTCATAATTTGTATTGTTAAGCAAACAAAATAACCCAGACAACATGGTACTTATTAAACAAAAATTAAATGTAATAGTAAAAAATTAATAAAACTTTATTTAAAAAATGTGGGAAAAATTCCATATGAGATGACATCCAGAAGAGCTGCTGTGCAGGTAGTCCTTGATTTAAAACAATTTATTTAGCATCTGGTTGAAGTTACAATGACAATGAAAAAAATGGCTTATGACTGGTCTTTGAATTTATGACCATTGCAATATCTCCATGGCCTCATGATCAAAATGAGCCACAGTAGTGATGTGGTTAGAATGCTGTACAGCAGGCTACTTCTCCTGACTGCCGGCTGCTGCAATTTGTTCAAATCTCACCAGGCTCAAGTTTGACTCAGCCTTCCATCTTTTCCGAGATGGGTAAAATGAGGACCCAGATTGTTGGGGGCAATATTCTGACTCTGAAAACTACTTAGAGAGGGCTATAAAAGCACCATGAAGCAATATATAAGCCTAAGTGCTATTGCTATTGCTTGATAACTAACATGAATTTATGATGATTGCCATTTGCAATATTCCCACTGGCTTCTTAAAAGCAAGATCATCATGTGAAGCTTGATTTGTTTAACAACCACATGATTCACTTAACAACTGCCATGTTTTGCTTAAGAAACTTCTGGGGGGGAGTTGTAAACCAGGCACAACAGGCACCACCTTGCTTTGCAAGATAAATTGGGTACTAATTATGGTCATAATTCGAGGACTACCTATATTAGTGAAGGGCTAGTGTTTGTGCTGGGATTTTTTTTTAAGGAAGAACTAAATGATTCTTAAGTAGAATGAATGGTAGAAGAATGAGTGAAAGGACTGTTGCCTAGTGGAGAGTTGGAAGAGAGGTTGCAAAATGATTAGTGCTACCTTAACTACACAGAATTTCAACTTGTATTCTCTCCCTGAATTTTAATCTCAAATATTTGTTTACCCCCTTTCCCAAAAGTTCTAAAGAAATTAAAGAATAAAACCCAGAGATGGAATGACTTACCTTCTGAAGTTGTGGGTACTCCATCACTGGTTTTAAAGGGGAAGTTTAGACAACCATTTGTCTGAATTGGTAAAGTAGGGGATTGGTGTAGCAGGGGGCCTCATCAGGGGGTTGGACTAAAAGACCCCCAAGGTCCCTTCCAAATATATTATTGTTATTCTGGTTCAAGATGAAATCCTGAAGAAGAAGAAAAATGCATTTTGATATACCATCTTCTACTGGAAATGTCCTGAAAGATCTTCCTTCTACTGGAGAAGGCAGACTCTTCAAGAAACTGCAGCAGGCTGGTTGGAGGCCACTAAAGGAAAACCATAATAACTAATTATTAATATCTTTTTGTGATTTACCTCTTTTTATTTTTAACCTCTCTTTAGTGAGCTTTTTCCAAATACTATATAATTCATTTAGTGATTATTTAGTGCCCTCTTCTTGAGGACATTTATCAGAATAGTGAAGATTGTTTGTATATAGTTGGATAAAGTTTCTTTCACTGTGTCTCTTGCACAGTAATGATGCGTCTTTGGCTTTTTATCCATTTGCAGGCAGAAGTTGAAACTGTCCTTGGAGGAGATAAATTATACTTGGATTTCTGGAGACCAAGTTGTCGGAAGAGCCATAATGAACAAACCAGTCCAGTCCTTTTCTGGCTTTCTGCCTAATCCAACCTATCCAGTAGCTGTTGATAATGAATCTAGCAACAGCAAAGTCAGTTTATGGGCTCCTCCTGATTTCTTCTCCTCCTGAATTGGACTCGATCAGGACTATCTGAGAAGGCAACCTAATTATAGAAGAAGGAGCAGAACTGGTTTAAGGATTAGGATATGGAACAATAAGCCATTTCTCTCTAATGCAATTTGAGGTGAAGCAATAAAATATGAAAACCCACTAAGAGTGGTAAATATTGGAAAGAAAAACAGCATAGAGTAGGAATAGTATGTATCTTTGGAAGATTCTCTGAGCATGGATCAAGTGCCTTGGTAGAGTCTGAGGTTTAAAATAGGAATTGAAAGCAACATCAGCTTTGCAACAATCCAGGTGTATAAATATGAGACAAAAAGCCAGAAATATTGAAAAAGCTCTGCAGAGATCACAAACAATTAATTTTGCCCAAATGACCTTGGGGATCAACCCTGGGAATCAATATGACTTCAATCAATTGCTGAGGTTAAGAAACACTATCCTAGACAATAGAGTTGATGTTTGGTTGTTGTTATTTTGATCTCATATTTAAGAAGCATATGAATTATTTTCCCCATATCCTTTTTCCCTTGTTGAAAGAAATATCCTTCTGGGTTCAGTTCCAAGTGGGGAAAAAGACACTGGAAACATGGAGGCTGCTTGGAAGGTTTAAGGGTGGACAGGACCACATGGCCTGGAGCTCCAGAGAAGAATGATCACATGCATCAAGGTGAGAAGAGATCAAGAAAAAGGGAAGAAAGGCCGACCAAGATGTTGAGAGACCCTTATATAACCTCTGTGGGGCCCCACCTTAGCGTTTCCTGTTCCTGTGCAAGAAATGAATCCCATTGGCTGTCAGACTCCCAGGGGCGGGGGTCTTAACTTTGTAGGCTTGATCTGGACCACATGGCTTCACTTGAGTACTGGCTAATGCAATCTTCCCAGAACATGTGGTGAGATGGGTAATCCTATCATTTCCTGAGGGCCATCCTTAATCCCATCACCCTGGAGCTGAAGAGGGGGCAGGGAGCTGCAGGAAGCTGCTTTGTCTTTAAAACATGTTTCTCCTTTTCTCATCCAGGGAGATATAATATTCTGCCTTTTAAATATTTCCTAGGCTATTTCAATTTTTCTAGGAGAAGGGTGGGTGCTAACTTCCTTCAATCCCTCATTTTTATTTTTATTTTTTTGAAAACACGTGAGAGTTTTGACAAAAGATTAAAAGGTGATCATATCAGGGGGACTTGATGGGTGCTTTTAAATTTTTTTCTGATGCAAAAGAAAGGCATTGAAAAAGAGGCAACAGAAAAGGATTCCTACAGTGGCTCCAAAAGCTTTCAACCATGATGGTCTGGGAAAACTTCTGGTTTTTTTTTTTTTTTTAGCTGTATCCAATTTTTCTTGTCAAATAATTTTCAGATGTTTGATATACTTTTTGTGAGCTTACAGTCAGGTTGTAAGCAAGCCTCTACCTTCTTCACAACCTTTAAATAATAGGCTGCCCATATACAAAGTTATGGTTACTACCTACCTAGCTCTTAGCTTCCAGGATGTGTGAGGCCAAATTGAGATTAGCCAGTGTATAATCCAAGCTATTTAGTCTTTAAATTACACACAAAGAGCCCTGGGACTTCTACTCATAAGACCACCAGTGCAACATAGCCTGCTCTACTGGGCAACTGGGCAGCATCATTTGTGAGTCAGTCAGGACTTGGGGTTTGGAGTTCTCTTTTCTGCTATCTCTTCAGGAATTGTCTGAGGGAGATGCCCTCTCCCACATAGAATTAGCAGGGCAATATGACTACTTGGGCCTTAGTGCCTCAGAACAGCAAAAAAAACAAACAAACAAACATTAAAACAAAGCTAGGAGCAGCTTTGTGTGGATGTACGTGAAGGGGTTAAACTCTGTCTAATTCTGAATGATGTGTCTCTGTGTATGTGCCTGTGTATGCAGCTAGTTTTATAATACAGATAATACAAACGTGGACAATTTTCCCTCCCACCAGAGAGAAGTACAAGGTGTTCAGAACTTGCTGGGCCAGCCACTCTCAAATACAATCCTTACATGAGTACATCAAACTGGTTACAATATAAGTGATACAAGAAGGAAAACATTATGGATTTCACATTACAATGAATTTTCAGTTACAATGAATTTCTCCTCCCATAATCATTCTAACTGTCTTCTGGGGATTGAAAAGTATTTTAGTCTTTTACTGGTCCATCTCAGGGTCCTTTCCTTCATGTCTCTGAGTGGCATAGGCTTGGCCTGTGGTATGGGTGGTCAGTCAGGCTTGGGAAGGTCTTCCCACTCTGATTTGCTGTAATGACTTTCAGTGAAGTTTGGATCCAAACCCAATTCCTTGGCTCCAATGGATGGAATGTCTCTAGGGGGCAGCATCTGCTTCCACATGTGGCAGGGCTGGAAGACAAAGAACAAGGGTCCCCTCCCCCCTTCGCTGGTAAGTCTACCAGGAAAGGCTTTGTAAAAGGATTAGCTTTTTTTGGGGGGGGGGACAGCTTGTAGGCATGGTTTGAGGATGAAGAAGAATAACACATCAGTATTGCAATTACTAAACAGATAAATCAGTTTCAACAAAATGAAGACACAACATATGAGAAGGGAAAAAACTGGATTCACAAGCTTCAGGAAAAAGATGATCAGGTAAAATCATTTAAACACACAGTAAATGCAAGGATGAAACTTTTCTTGTAAATGAACTTAGAACATTTGCTAATAACCTTGGGTTTTTCTTAAAATCACAGAGAGGAAAGAAAATTGATTCTGTTCCTCATCCAGTCTAGTTGGCCAGACCAGACTGGGAAAAGACAATTTCTCTCAGTGTTTTTAATTCTTAACAATTTAAAATTAATATCTGAAGGGGTCAGAGACATTTAACAGTTGCAATAGTTACCTCGAGGACACACAAAGACTTAGACACACACACATGCATGCATACACACACAGAAACAAGGACACAGAGAGGAAAACAAAACTCTGAGGTGTACACACACACTGATCATTCCCACAATAAATATCTTAATTAAATTGGGGAAGGCATAAATCTTAAGGAACAAACCACATGGCTGCATAGAAGACAAAGAAAGAAGGACAGAAAGAAAGAATTAAGAAAATTCCATGTGATCCTGTTTATATATTGTCCTTTTAAATACCTTTATTTACCACATTGGTCTTCCTGTATCCCTCAGCAAAGCCCATTGTCTACCTATACATTTTGCCTTTTTCTTGCTCATGCTGGCTAGGGACAGCATTTGCTGCTCATCCCAAGCCTCCAACAGCTCTTCCGGGGGGGTCCATTCCATTCAGGACCCTAGAACTATCGCTTCTCATGTTCCACTTCCGATGTGGGGTTTCACACTTTGGCCTAGTTGGGTCAGTCAGCGACCAGTTTCAGACACAAGAAATTCAAGAGCAAGAAAAAAAAAAAGGTGTCTGGGGGAGACTTTTGTTGTTGCACCTTGTGCAATGAAATCAAACATTATCTAAAAAAAAAAAACCACAAATGTGGGGAAAAAGACACTGGAAACATGGAGGCTGCTTGGAAGGTTTAATGGTGGACAGGACCACATGGCCTGGAGCTCCAGAGAAGAATGATCACATGCATCAAGGTGAGAAGAGATCAAGAAAAAGGGAAGAAGGGCCAACCAAGATGCTGAGAGACCCTTATATAACCTCTGTTGGGCCCCACCTTAGTGTTTCCTGTTCCTGTGCAAGAAATGAATCCCATTGGCTGTCAGACTCCCAGGGACGGGGGTCTTAACTTTGTAGGCTTGGTCTGGACCACATGGCTTCACCTGAGTGCTGGCTAATGCAATCTTCCCAGAACATGTGGTGAGATGGGTAATCCTATCATTTCCTGAGGGCCATCCTTAATCCCATCACTCTGGAGCTGAAGGGGAGGAGGGGCAGGGAGCTGCAGGAAGCTGCTTTGTCTTTAAAACATGTTTCTCCTTTTCTCATCCATATAATATTCTGCCTTTTAAATATTTCCTAGGCTATTTCAATTTTTCTAGGAGAGAGGTGGGTGCTAACTTCCTACACCCTTCTAGAGAAAAGTTGGAAACTGCCACTCAGAAGAAATAGAAAAGAGGTGCTATGATGACCTTCAGGAAAAATCTCAAGAATACTTTTCAAATTACTTTCTGTTATTCATGAAACATACATTCCTATTCGTCCTTCTCCATTCCCATTTCACTCTTTAGATAAAAAGTATGGAATTAGTTGTGGTGGGAAGACTCACCTATTATATATTTTTGTTTTTGTTAGAAATTCTGTTTATATATGGCACCACAGAACAAACAAAAAATACAGTCACTTTATTATGCTTTACGGCTCAACAGTTTAACTATCACAGGAAACAGGAAACTCTCTTTGGAACAAAAAAAACCATAGACTATCATAGATCATACCTAGTAAACACTGCCATCTACTGGCTGAATACTTCTGTAGTTGTTGCAATGCAAAATCTAACATGTATTCAAACAGTTTCCAGAACCGCAAATGCCAAATGAGAGAGAGTGGATGGTATTCATGGTCAAATGAGAGACAGTGTATTGTATTTATGGTCAGAGTTTGAGAGAAAACTTATTGTACTTGCATTCCTTTTTTTTAAAAAAAAAACAAGTTTTATTCAATTTTTCACATTACAAATAATAAAAGGCTTTCTTCAGTGGACAACATATTTCTGGGTCATCACTTTTACATGCAAATATGACAATAGTTATATATTCATTTTTTTTTTAATATTCAACTTCCTATCTTATCCAATTTTAACTTAATTCTATTATTACTTTTTCCATTCAATTTTTTACAGAAAAGAAGTTCAAACAAATTAATCCTGATCACTAATATTAATCTCAATCTAAACTCTCTCATTTCATTTCAATTATTTCAAATATAATTCTGAAACATTGGTATTTCTTTTAAGAATAAGGATAACAATATGTGTTTATCTGATAAATAAACAAAAAAAAATCAATATCTTTCCTTCCTCTTAATAGTCTATCTTAACTTATTAGTACTCTTTTCTCATTTGAATAGTTATTTTATCCATCAGATTTGCCATTTCATTGTATATTCTTTCCATAATTCTAGATTAATACGAGCTTTTATATATTCATTTTTTATATTCAACTTTCTATCTCTTCCAATCTCTACTTAATTCTATTATTATCTTTTCCATTCCCACTTTTACAGAAAAGAAGAACAAATAAATTCTGATCACTATATTAATTTCAATCTAAACATCCTCCCATTTCATTTCAATTATTTCAAGTATAGTTCTTAAACATTAATATTTCTTTTAAGAATAGAAATAACAATATGTATTTACCAAACAGAAAAAAAATATCAATGTCTTTCTTTCTTCTTAATAATCTATCTTAACTTATTAATATTATTTTCTCATTTAAGTAGTTCTTTTATCTGTCAAATTTGCTATTTCATCACATATTCTTTCCATAATTCTAAATTAATACAAGCTTTTACACAAGAGAAGAAAAGGGGAAAAAAAACCTATAAGCCCCCCCCCCCCCCCCACATCTAATTTGAGTGTGTCACCTCAGTGGTTAAAATAATAATAAACATTCCCTTAAAAAAAAAAAGCTACATAACATTATATATCTTTTTAATCGGATTTCACAATGTATTTTCCCACTTTGATTATAAAAATTTATAATTTCATTACAAAAATAAAAATAAAACATAACTAATTCTGGTCACTGATATTAATCTCTTTTTTGAACATCTTCACATTTCATTTCCATTAATTCAATGTATTTAATAAACATTAATATTTCTTTTAAGAATAAGAATAAAAATATAGATTCATCTAATAAAAAGTATCAGTGTCCATCCCTTCTTTAATATTCTATATTACCCTATTTTCTAAGTATTTTATGATTGCTAATATATTCTTATTACCCATCATCTCCATGCGGAATCCCCCTTTTTAATTCCTTAACCATTATCTCTATGAAAGCAGTTTCCTTTCATCATTTTATAATTCTTTATTTCCTGCTCCTGTTTCTTATTGCCTCTCTTCCCTTTCATTTTCCCATATCTTTTCTCTTTCCAGTTTGTATCCCACTCTCTCTTTATATCTTCCTTTCTCCTTTTCTGTTGCACCTTTCTATCTTTCCTAATTTCACAGATATTCCACTTTTTAATTATCTTCTTGAATCTCAAATGTTTAACATCCCTTCTTTTCCCATTTCTTTGTGGTGTTCTTTTTATTAATTGTGTCTTTAAGATGGCTTCTCCTTGAACTAACTCCTCCTCTTCTAAAGTTCTTTCTTCTTATTATTCAATCGCCATTTCCATAGCTTCTAAGACAGAACAAAGTGATTCACCTCTTTCCTGTAGTAATTCTTTCAAATTTTTAAGTTCCATTTTTAGTTCCCGAAAAGATATCTTCATTGCACGGTCTTGTAATCATTAAATCCACAAAAACTTTTATTTTCCTTCTTTCTTCTTCCTGTTTTAATTATTCCAATCCAGGGTCTATACCAAGATCACCAATTAGTCCTGCAGTCAATCTTTCTTTACTTCTTCTTTTATCCTAGTTCAACTTTCACTTTCTGGGATTCTTGCTTTATTGTTTCAGTTTTTCTTTAACATTGTATCATCCCAAGTTCACAGAGAAACAGTATATTTTCCCCTCTTATTTAAATTTAAAATTTTGATCACAAGACGGCACTCTCCATTATACAAATTTTTTCACTTTTTCCCCCTGTTTTGTTATTCAGGGCTTTTTGAATCTCAGTATTCCAATAATCCAATCTCCAGTTTGCATATTTATGTCTCCTTATTATTTTTATTTTTTGCAATCTTAAGTCCAGCTTTAATTTATGCCTATTTGTTGCCAAATATTTTAATCCAATTTAATTAGGTATTTTGTTCCGGCTTCTTCTTTTCTAGGTTTGAAGCCCCGTTTAGCTGTCAAAATTATTTTTCTTATTTTTTCCTTTTCCTTTGAAATTCCGCCGCTTTCTTATTCTCTTTTTTTTAAAAGTTCATTGTTACATTTATCCCGGGGTACCTTTTATTTGGTTATTTCGTCCAATTGTCCCAGTTCATATGTTGTCCACTTCTTTCTTCACTCCTGCACAAATCTTAATCCAGCTGAGTCCTCCTTTTTGGAGTGACCATTTTGGACCACCGCTTCAGTCATCTTCGGGGGGGGGGAACCAAACCCGGGGGGGAGATGTGGCTCCCTCAGCCTGGCTGATGGCTTCCCCTTACTCCACCGCCCCTCCGAGGCAGCTTCAGCCCCTAATCGCAAAGATCGGGGCTCTCCAACGAAAGAGCATGGGCTGTAGCCGTGGACGATTGTGATCTACCACCTGTCAGCAAGGAGGGCTCAACCCGGAAGCCCCATACTTGCATTCCTTTTAAGCCACACACTTAGTGTGGGAATCCAAATTCACAAAGAACCTGCCAGGAGAGTGCAAAAATAAAATTCAAAGGGTGCAAGCAGATCTAGAGTCAAAGGTGACTCACCTCTACCTGAAAAAGTGTAAGAATATCTAGCTAATTTTCTATTCCTCTTTACTTTGTCTGCAACTGTGGTTACTTTGTTGTTTGTATGGATGAAAATTGGATGAAAATTGGTCCTTTTTGGGATGGTCTCCAGGGAAATGGGCTAAATAGTTCTGCTTCTTGCTCTTAACTTCTCCTCTCAAGGAACACACAGAGTAATTGAACAATCAGGAAATCACTGTGTCTCCTTTCACAATAATACAAGGCAGAGTCTTCAGGCTTCAAGTTGCTCATCTGGAGATAAGCTGAAGTCTGGGAATTGTCCCTGGAGACATTGAATCTTCCCTCCACTTTGGAATTATACCACTGACTGGTTCCTTTTTTGTTGGCTAATGCCTGCCACCCACTCCAGCTCTTTTCCAGGAGTCTGTTGAATCCAATGGATTTCATAGATAATAAAGTTGTAACCTGAAGCTTTGCATTTTAGATGGAGGGAACCTCCATGGGATGCAACACCCCCTCCAGTCTCCACCAACTGGACCTCTGAGTGGCAGCCTGAAAATCAAACATCAGGGAATCAGGAAGAAACCTGATGAGGAGTGTTTATATTTATAATTATGAGAGAAGATCTACCTGAAAGATGGATAAGGAACAGGAGGAAAGTCCAAAAAGGCATGTCTACCATTCTGTTCTATTTTCTTGAAGCTACTTGGTGATTGGATCTGGAGAGGCAAGTTTTTAAGAAGGTAAAGCAGTTGAATTCATTTGCATCATCTCCATATTACAAGGCCCTTTTCCTTGGAGACAAAAACTGAGGCAAACATTTTCACATGATTGTGAATGAGGTTGTTCAGTTGAATTGTTGTTTGTGGAGAAAGTAGGAGGATGAAGGTATGTTGGATTTATTCAGCAACTTGAGTTAATTGTCAAATTAGTAACAAAGTTAGAAATACAAGTAAATAAATTAAAATAATTTTCAGCTTAAGGTCTACAGAGCTGCTTTCTGTTCATTCAGACTAAGCACTTTTTGATAAATATACTGAAGAAATCAGGTTTTAAAGAAATGACTTACATATGTCTAGTGTTGAATTCATAGGTTTTGTCATTTTCATTAAAATGCCATGATGTTTTCAACTTAAAAATTAAAATTTAAGACAGGTATATATGGAAGAAATATTGTCTAATGAATAACAGAATAATAGAGTTGGAAGGAACCTTGGAGATCATCTGATCAAAGAGATGTTTAGTCTAGTGAAAAGAAGGGCTAGGGGTGACATGATAACCATGTTTCAATATCTAAGGAGCTGCTACAAAGAAGAGGGGGTCAACCTATTCTCCAAAGCACCTGAAGGCAGGACAAGAAGCAAGGGATGGAAACTAACAAGGAGAATCACCTAGAATCACCTAAAAAGAAATTTCTTTTCTTCAATAAGGGTGGAGAGGTAAGTTCTCCTTGCCATCCTTATCTCCACTAAATACGTCTTAATGTAAGAACGTAGTAGTGTTCGGTCAGGCTCAAAGCGGCTGGCTCTCCAACTACTCTCTAGGCGTCTTTTCCGGTGTTTCATCTCCCTCAGCTCCTCGGAGAACCAAGGAGTTATTTGGGAGCGGCGCCGGGTCAGAGGCCGCAAGGGCACAACCCGGTCAAGTGCTCCAGCAGCCGCCAAATTCCAGGCGGCAACCAAGTTTTCAACCGAGTTGTGTGTGTGAGTTTCGGGAAATGGCCCAAGCTCCATCAGGAACCTTTCTGGGTCCATCAGGCGCCTGGGGCGGTACCATTTTAATGGCCCCGCCTCCCTGCGGTCAAGAGGTGTGGAACGGAAGTCAAGCTTTAGGAGTGAGTGGTCTGACCATGACAGGGGTTCTATGACTATATTCCCTACACCCAGATCACTCTGCCACTGATCAGAGACAAAAACTAAGTCCAGGGTATGACCTCCAATGTGAGTAGGTTCCCGGATTAATTGGGTTAGGCCCATGGCTGTCATGGAAGCCATGAACTCCTGAGCAGCTCCCGAGGCACCGCCGACAGAGGGAAGGTTGAAATCACCCATGACCATAAGCCTAGGGGTCTCAACCGCCATGCCGGCAATAACCTCAAGAAGCTCAAGCAGGGCAGATGATGCATAGCAGGGAGCCAGGTAAGCAATCAATAAGCCCATCTGAACCTTGGAACCAAACTTTACAAAAAGAGATTCACATCCGGATGTCTGAGAAACAGTGGACTCGCTCGGACATAGATCTTCCTTGATAACTAACGCAACACCTCCACCCCTTCCCTGGGTCCTCGGCCGATAAAAAGCTCGAAACCCGGCCGGGCACATATCGACCAGAGGGACACCCCCCTCTGGGCCCAGCCAAGTTTCGGTAATACCCACCAGGTCCGCCCCCCCCTCTAAGATCAAGTCATGAATGAGAGGGGCCTTGTTCATGACGGACCTGGCGTTACATAACATCAGCCGAAGGCCCAGGGACCGATTACTCAGACCACCTGGAGAACGGGAAGTGATAATGGGGTCGGAGCGCGCCACAGCAGATAGGAAGCGGAGGCGTGCTCCCGAAACAGAATGTGGCCCCTTATAAACGCCAAAACTGCCTCTCCCGCTCACCATTTTAATAGATTTAATGACACCCTCTTCTGGACAGCCCCCCATCCTCAATCGAGCCACGTCAGAATCCCGACCACTCCGGCTGCGCTCTAACTGTGACCAGGTCGGAGCCCCAGGTGGGTTGTCCCCTAGAACCCACATGGTTAACCCTAATTTGTTAAAAGATTTGATTAAAAATTTTAAGTAACCCTCCCTCCCACGTTTCCGACGACCCCACCATCTCTCCGGATCCCAGGATCCGTCCTTGAGATGGGATTTGGAGAGACAAGGGGGCCAATTTTGAGATAGGGGGACATATCTCAAGGCCCGTAGTTCGGTTGAGGAATATGACAGTATATGAGGAAAATGACTATGAACCATTTGTGTTGGAGCAGGTGGAACCAATGATGGTCCTAGGACCCTACAAGGGGTTGGAGGAGGGCCGGATGATGGTCATAGTCTAGGTCTAGATTTCCAGGCAGAATGTAAGCAAGGTGGTGATATAGCCCCAGACCTCGAGTCTCGTCGCTGCTCGATAAATATGTGTTGCGGCGGATGTGAGGGCAGTCCCAGGGATGGTCTCGGCAGAGGTTTTTTAGATCCGAGGTTTACAGGAGGGTTTGAAGGATGTTTGGACAGTGGCCACAGTTCATGGTCAGGCCTCCAGGAAGTTGACAAAAAGGGCGGTGGTCTTGGCCCTGCCTCTGGGATTGGCCTCCAGAAGGTAGTTGAGCAAGTAGTTGAGCAAGGGGATAACCTCGGTCCCGCCCCCGAGCTCCCCAGCCATCCCAAGGACCTCTGCTGCGGCAGGGGAGATGGTTGACGGTTGGTCGGCGGAGTCGACCCCTTCTCCGGGTCTTGCCGCCATCCGAAAGACATCCAATGTGATGGTGGCGGCGGCGGAGGAAAAGAGGATAGAAAGTGGTCGCACGACGATCCTGGCTCAGTCCCTAGGCCTCGCCGCTGTCCGCAAGGCCTCCGCTGCGACGGTGGTGGCGGCGTCGGCCGCGAGGACAGAATATGGCCGTAGGGAGGTCCCGGTTCCGCCTCTAGGCCTCGCCGCTGTCTGCAAGATGACTGCCGCGGCCATGGCCATGAGGTCGGTTGCTGATTGGGAGCCGCAGCCTTGCCTCTGGGCCTCGCCGCCGGTTAAAACACAATCGCCGTGGTGGTGGTGGTGGCGGAGGCCACGGGGGCAGAACATGGCCGTGTGGCGGTCCCAGGCTCGTGCCCAGGCCCCGACGCCATCCGCAAGATGTTCGTCGCAACAGTGACAGTTGCGGCGGCGGCGGAGGCCACGGGGACAGAACATGGCTGAGTGGTAGTCCCGGCTCCGTTCCTAGGCCTCGCCGCCATCTGTGAGACGACCGTTGTGACGGCAGCGGTGGCGGCGGCCATGGCCATGAGGGCGGCCGATGGCTGATCGGGAGTTGCAGCCCTGTCTCCGGGCCTCGCCGCCGATCAAAATGCACTCGCCGCGGCGGCGGCGGCGGTGGAGGCCACGGGGGTAGAACACGGCCATGGGGCGGCTCCGGCCGAATCTCCAGGCCCCGCCGGCATTCGCAAGATGTTGGTTGCAACGGCGGCGGCAGTGGTGGTGGTGGAGGCGGTGGAGGCCACGGGGGCAGAACACGGCCGTGGGGCGGCTCCGGTTGAATCTCCAGGCCCCGCCGGCGTTCGTAAGATGTCGGCTGCAACGGCGGCGGCGGCGGTGGCCGCGGAGGCCACGGTGACAGAGCACGGCCGTGTGGAAGTCTCGGCTTCGTCCCAAGGCCCCGCCGCCGTCCGCAGGATGCTCGCTGTAACGGCGGTGGAGGTGGCGGCCATGGCCATGAGTGCAGCCGCCAGTCGATCGGGAGTCCTGGCCCCGTCTCCGGGCCTTGCCACCGATCGAAAAGTAAACATTGCGGTGGCGGCGGCGGCGGAGGCCATGAGGGCAACCTCGGGCAAGGCGCCAACAGTCCGGGCCCGAAACCAGAAGAGATCAGCTGCCGCAACGGGCCAGCGTTGATCGCGATGACAGCTCCAGGCATGGCCTCGATAATGGTCAGCCAGCTGGGGAGGCCAACAGGATCCGACGCCGCCCTAAGGCTCCTCCAGGGCCCCGGTGGTCTCCCCGAGGCTGCCCACCCTCCCCCAGGGTCCCCTCGACCTAATGATCTAAGTGCTAGAGCCCACTGTAACTACATAGCCAAAAAGGCATTAAGAGTTGTTAACCTAATCCTACATAGCTTTTTCTCTGGTAACTAGAGCATACAAAACATTTACTAGACTAATACTCAAATGCAGCTCATCAGTCTGGAACCCACATTACATATCTGATATTAGCACAGTTGAGAAAGTCCAGAAATATTTCACAAGAAGAGTTCTCCACTCCTCTATTTGTTATAGAATACCTTATGCCACCAGACTTGAAATTCTAGATCTAGAAAACCTTGAATTATACCGTCTTCGATCTGATCTAAGTATGGTATATAAAATCATACATTGCAATGACTTACCTGTCAATGAATACTTCAGCTTCAACCATAACAACATAAGAACACACAATAGATACAAACTCAAGGTTAACCGCATCAAACTTGATTGCAGGAAATACGACTTCAGCAACAGAGTGGTCAATGTCTGGAATACTCTACCTGACTCTGTGGTTTCTTCCCCAAACCCCTGTCTACTATTGACCTCAGCCCTTTCCTAAGAGGTCTGTAGGGAGCGTGCATAAGTGCACCAACGTGCCTACCGTCCCTGTCCTATTATTTCTTTTATTTTTCTTATATGTACCCATTTCATGTATTCATAACTATGTATATACGTACTTATACCTATTATCTTGTAAGTGATTGACAAATCAAATAAAAATAAATAGATAGATAGATAGATAGATAGATAGATAGATAGATAGATAGATAGATATATTGCTGATGGAGTTAGGGCCATTGAGATCACTTGGTATGTGCTCTTCCATTGGGTAGTTGTGACACAACTTTTAGGATCCAGGGCAGAATCTTGAAGTATACCATGCCTGCACTGGCAGTACTGGTGAAGATTAAGAGATAATAAGAGAGAACGACGTCAGGTATAACTGGTTCTGTGCCTTGTAAGGCTTTATGTAGGTGAAAACCAGAATTTTGAAAAAGGAGTCATTGCACCTCACAGTGTCATGCCTCCATCGGAGCCTGAATCTGAGAAAGACGAGCAAACTACTTAGAAACCAATAAGTGAATGTTAAACCACACTAAGTATAGAGTAATAATATATTTTATTTTGTATTTTGGTTTTGTGTTTTTCATTTTCGTTTCTTCTCTGCCTAAGTGATATTGTTACAGATGCTTAGACAACTCATTTTGTGGTTCTCGAGTGTCCCCTCTTGAGACATTTCAGTAGCAAAATAAAGGTTTTTGCATGAGTTCTCTTAAAATCTATTTCACTGTGTTTCTTGTACACTAATAAACAGCTGTGTCCTCAGCTTTTAGGTTGTTCATTTGCAGATAGAAGTTGGAACTGTCCTTGGAGGCAGTAAACCGTCCTTGGATTGTCGGTGAATAAGAGTTGTCACTGGATGAATAATAGTAAACAATCCATTCTAGTCCTTGGCCAGGTTTTTGTCTGACCCAATACATGCTATAGCTGTTAACATTGAATCCAGTGACAGCGCAAGTCAGTTTATGGGATTCTCCTGGTTTCTTCAGCACTGGATCTGACTGGGTCAGAACTACCTGGAAGAGGCCACCTAATGAAAAAACACAAACCACAATTGGATAATGGTTAGAAAGGAAGAGCCATAGTTAATATATGAAATGTCCTTAAGTGCTAGAAAAAGCATAGTATGGAGCAAATTACAGACCTTTGGAGAAAATGGCCAGCATGGTGATAATTAAGAAGTGGGGTGTCATTGTGAAGAAGTTTGGAGGGATGAGTTTTGAAATGAGCCTAAAAAAGACAACTAAGAGTTTAAATAGGAAGTAAAAGTCCTGTTGACTTTGCATAAATTCTGCTGGGACCTATATAAATATGTGATGAAATCCATGAGTGCACTAAAATTTAGTAGAGAGTATTTTTTTTAACAAAGATGATGGAGTATAATTGAATGCAAGCAATTTTTGATTTATGACCACAACTGGCACTTTAATCTTGGTAGTAAGTCATTGCTACCTAGTAGCACCATTTGACTGGGAACTACCCTAAGAGCACTTGTCACACAAGAATGTTCAAAGCTGGGTTGTATCTATTTATCTATGTATTTCTGAAACTATCTACAAACTTTTTAAAACAATGGGAAAGTTACTTTTAATCTTAAAAAAAAATCATGAAGCCTTTCCAAAATCAGCTCCTTTGGATTTCCATGATGTTACACATGTTTACATCTATTATATCAGAAGGTGAACTCAATTCCTGGTGACTCCATAGATACATCCATTTAATTATTTTGGCAAAAGTTGGGAAGTTAAAGCAGTCCTTTCAGTGGAATTCCAAGATACATTTTGATAGGGAGGGGAAATGCGGTGATTTTAAAGTTTACTTACTTTTGTATGGTAAAATAACAAAAGTATTTAAGATATGTATTTTTGAAAAAGCCAATAATACTCCCTCCTCATTAAATCTCTTGGTTGGGACAAAGTTGAACAAGGTTGTAGCTTCCAGGAAATATCATGGATCAATATATGTTAGAAAGACTTCCTAATCACTCTGGAATGAGGATCCTAGAGGCTTTCTCCAATTCCTAGTAATATCTGTTCAATGTTCTCTCTGCTTTTTCAGAAGACAGAGGAAGGAGGACAGTTTTCCAGGCTAAACCACTTCCTATTTCTCTTGCCTGCAAAACAAATATAAAATAAAAGTGCTAATGGTAATGGAGTTCTGTAACTCTTTCATATTTGGAGCAGCACTTATACTTTGAAATAAAATCAGATGTCTCTATCTTTACCAGACTTCTGCTTTCTCCCTATTAAAACTCTGTCAAAATTGATTTGATAAAATTTATCCCATTTCTAAATTCAGCTATCTTTAGATTGTTTTGTGAGTGATCGTTTCGAGTAAATCTATACAATCCATCTATTTTTTTTCTCTCTTTTTCTGTCTGCCTGTCTCTCTTTCTCTCTGTGTCTGTCTGTCTCTGTCTCTCTCTCTGTCTCTCTCTCTCTCTGTGTGTGTGTGTAGTGTGTCTCTCTTCCCCTCCCCTGTCCCACCTGTTTTTTGTACAGAATCCAAATAGACATTGTCTCGGTATGTGTTGCTTGGCACAGATATATACAGATGAGTCTGCAGCTGTGTCAGAATTCAGCCAGAGGGAGAAGTCATTCCTGGAGTGATCTGCAGAAATAGTGGTATGGCCTTTTACTGAATTGGCTAACCATTTGCCTCCACTATTGGCATTTATGCCTGAAAGCCATTCGATACCTTTCCCTGGTGGTTGCTTGATCCAATTTCAAGCAAAAAATAAGTAGCAATGGAGAAACCTGTGACTTTACAAACTAGGTTGAGTTGACTTCCAGGCCTCGCCATTCCTGGCCCAGATTCTACAAGCTGAATGTCTGAGAAGACCCCTTGGGGGGTGGGGGGGCAGGGAGAAAGGATTGCAATGAACAAACAACATAACCAACCAAATATAGGTCTCTTAATTTTCCAGTAAATTTTCTTACATCTTGGGAAGGCTGTAAGGTAAAATGCAAAGAACCATGATGCCATTTAGGTTGTCCCAGTGAGGTCTTTGAAAGGAAATGATGATCTCATAATGGATGGGCTTATTTTAAAGCAAAGCATCAGCATTGCATAAATTTTTCATGAATTCCTTCCTATATTGAGTGGTGAGAAATAAATTGAGTCTTAAAACCTAGCTTTGCTACAAGGTTGGCTCATGGAGGTCTTTCTGTTCATTTTGATAAACTCAAAAAAGAGAAAAATTATAATCTCACTTTGAATGAAGTCCTTGATGAAATTTTAGACATATCACTAGGAATCAGTGTTATGTTTTGCCTAATTTTGGGAAGAGAAAAAGTAGAAATAGTATGGAGCAATAATACCAGCCCTGAATGCTTTGGGGGTGTGATTTGAGGGTAGATCATAAGAAACATTCCCAAATAAGTGAAGTTATTAATAACAAAACTCAATATCCTCAATATTTGTGATGCATTCTTAAACAGATCACTTCTTTTTGTACACCCAGTGTTAGTAAATGTCCCACCCATCAGTGATTTGATTATTTCTTGTATAGATTGGTCCCATCATATAGTCATATGAACCACAGTAGTACAGTAGTTAGAATGCAGGCTCCTTCTGCTGACTGCCAGCTGTTTGCAATTTGGCAGTTCAAATCTCATCAGATAAAATGAGGACCCAGATTATTGGGGGGGATATGCTGACTCTATAAACCACTTAGAGAGAGTTGTAAAGCACTATAAAGTGGTATATAAGTTTGTTGTAGAGCAGTGGAATGACTGAGGCAGACAACCAGAGCAAACTTCAACTTTAACTTTATTTAAGAAATAAAGGGTTGCCATGGCTGCTGTGCTAACTCGGCAGCCAGCTGGAACGGCAACAGCTGATGCCGTTTGACAGCTCCTTTAATAGCCAGCTATCAAATGGCTTCAGCCAATAGGAGCAGTCCGTGTTTCCAGCTTGAAACACGGACCTGAGTGGAAACTGCAGTCCAGTTCACAACACTCCTTCCTCTCAGACGGAGCATGCATAGTCTCTTAAGTATGTAGGGCGCCTGCGCAGAAGGCCAGATCTTCTTGGCTCTGTTGGAAATGGCGCCGGATGGATATCTCCTGCATGTCGTGTGGTTTCCAATGAAGGAGGAGCTGGAGGCTCGCCTGGAGTCGGTTCTGATTACTGGACTGCTGTTTCTTCAGGTAGGCCTTTGTTGCAAATGGGTTCGAGATGGGATTCCTCGGGCAACGATGGTCTTTCCGCATTGGGAATGTCTAGATGACCTCTGGGTACAGTGTTCTAACGCCCTCTTAGTTGGTCTATATGATGGCGTCAGATGCTCCCATCTTGTAGCTGGACTCTGTAAGACTTAGGACCAGTTACTGCCACCACATGCTCAGACATCCACAATGGTTGTCCAGCATAGTTCCTGGCATACACCAGGTCATTTTCTACAAAACTCCTATTTTGGCTGTTTGACCAAAGGGGAAGCACTGGGGCGTAATTTGGGTGAAGCCTATCTAGGGTGGTCCTTAAATGGCACCCCATTAGGAGTTCAGCCGGTGACCTGTTTGTGGAGGAACAAGGGGTTGTGTGCTGGCTTAGACGGTACTTGGCAAGTCTAGAGTGCCAATCTATGGGCGCAAGTCTTTGCAGGACCTCCTTAGCTGATCTGACTGCCCATTCAGCCAGACCTTACTAGCAGGGTGAAAAGGAGCTATTAATACGTGTCTGATTCCTTGGTTGGCTAGGAAAATTTCAAATTCACAAGATGTAAACTGAGGGCTGTTATCAGACACAATGGTGTCAGGAAGGCCATGGGTGGCGAACATTCTGTTCAGGGCCTTAGTGACTGCCTCTGTGGTCGTGGAATGCATAAAAGTCAGCTCCACCCATTTAGAGAAGGAATCAACTAATATTAGGAATGTACGCCCATGGAAAGGGCCAGCCAGGTCAACATGTACCCTGGACCAGGGGCTTCCTGCATCCTCCCATGTTATAAGCATATTAAAATGAAACAAAAGACTTTTGATAATCTGATTTATAGGATGCTTTATTTGGGAAAATATTGCAGTATGGACTCCTCCCCAGGGGGAAAAAAACATTTTCTAAGAGGAAAGAGGTACCTTCCATTTAGTGAATATAGCTTATATAGATTTATCAAATCACATGGTTACATAACACTTCCTTTTTCCATATATGGACGTTATACAATCTTCCATGGAAAACTTCCAACATTTTCATATTTCCTGTTTATCAAATTCTAGAAAATTATAAGAAAACATTAATATTCCTTAATGTGACATTTATAATGTCAGAACGCCCTAGCACAAATGTCCTCTAACCTATGCCAAATAATTTGTCTCACAAAAACACATTTCACAACTGTTCTGAGCTTTTAAAAGTTCAAACTGCGAACACAAAATGGCTTCAGTTTGGTTCTTCATATTCTCAAGTATAATAACCAAATTTCACTCATAACATCCCATGATCCTGGTGCTGATGCTAGAGGGGAAGGCCTGGTGGCTTGGCATGGCTGACAAGCATTAACCCAGCTGGCAATCTGAGCGTCCATGCCCAGCCACCATATATAACTGCGAGCGAGGGCCTTCATCCTGACAATGCCAGGATGACCTTCATGCAGGACTTTTAAGACTGAGGTCTGCAGTCAGGGGGGAATCACTACCCTGGTTCCCCAAAGCAAACAGCCTTGTAAGGAAGAAAGTTCTTGCTGGCATAATTTGAAGGGTAAGAATTCAGATGACTAAGGGGTTGTAGGCCATCCCCTCCCCATCCAGTCAAGGACTTGGGAAATTACCTTGTCCTTGGCAGATTGGGCAGCAATGTCAGAGGTGGTGATAGACAGCTTGAGATCATTGATTTGTAATACAGCATAGGTCGGAGTAGGATCCTCCACTGGAACTAGTAGGGGACAACGACTAAGGGCATCTGCATGACTGAGTGTTTTGCCAGAACGATGAACCAGCGTATAGGAATATGCAGAAATAATGTCCACCTGGTCATCCTTGGAGACAAAATCTGAGGTGTTTGTTTGTTGCCTGATAAAAGTCCTAAAAGAGGTTTATGATCCGTAACCAGTTCAAAATGATGTCCATAGATAAACTCATGGAATTTCTTTACTGAAGCAACTGCAGCCAAAGCCTCTTTATCAATTTGACTGTAGTTACATTCAGTGGAGGATAGCGTCCTAGAGAAAAATGCAATGGGTGCCTCTTATCCATTAGGCAGTCTGTGACTTAGAACTGCTCCTATACCGAAAGGTGAAGCATCTGCAGCTAGTACTAATGGCAAATTTTTGTTAAATTGTATTAAAACAGCATCAGAAGTAAGTAGTGATTTGACTGCTTTGAAAGCAAAAGCTTCCTTAGGACCCCAATGCCATGCTGCTTGTCTGTCTAGAAGCCTGTGTAGAGGCTCTGCAATGGAAGCCTTCTGTGGCAAAAATGAAGCATAGAAATTTAGAAATCCCAAAAAAGACTGAAGTTCAGTTTTTTTAAAAAAAAAAAAACTTTATTGAATTTTATTACCCCCCAAAAAAAACATTAAAAAGTATATAATTCAATAACAGCTGTTTGTAGTGCATTATCATATAGCAATCATTTGTGCGATAGTGATAGTTTATACATAACTATATTCTTATTCTATGTTCTATATTTAATAATCATCTATCCTTAGTCTGTCTCCAATTTATCCAATTGTACCATTGTTCCCATACCTTATAAAATATTGAAGATTTCTTATCTTTTAAACTCAACGTTAATTTATCTATTTCAGCACAATTCATAAATTTTTGTATAATCAGTTCTTCTACAGGTGTGAATGATTGTTTCCAACACTGAGCAAAAACAATCCTGGCCTCAGACAATATATGTAGTAATAAGTATTTTGTAGTCTTTACATATTTTTTTTTTTTGAAGATCCCCAATAGGAAGAGCTCTGGTTCTAAATCTAATTGTTCATTGGTAATTTCCTGTAGCCATTTTTGGATTTTAAGCCAATATTTTCGAGCCTCTGGGCAAGACTACCACATATGTTCCCTCTTTTTTTCTACATTTCCAACATGTAGGATTCAGTTTAGGGTACGTTTTCGCTAATCTCGAAGGGATAAGTGCCACCTGTAGAACATTTTATATGCATTTTCTTTGTATGTTACTGATTTTGTTAATTTATGATTTCTATTCCATAATTTATGATTTCATAATTTATGATTTCATAATCTATTCCATAATTTATGATTTCTATTCCATATAGTCTCCCAATCTCCCAATGTTTTGAGCTCAGGCAATCATACATCCTTTCATGACTTCTTCTAATTCTACTTCTAAGAGATATTTATAAATTTTAGTAATATTTTTTTTTATCTGGTCTTAATAAGATTTTATCTAATTGTTGTGGTTTCAAATATATTCCATAGTCTTTTATATCCTTATTGTATCGGCTTTGTATTTGAAGATAAGCCCACCAATCTATTTGTAGCCCTTGTTTTTGGAGCTCCTGTTTTGTTTTTAAATTTCCATTTATATCCAATAAATCTTTATATTTTAACATTTTATTCAGATCTAGGTTATTTGGGTGAATCATCGCTTCCATTATAGATAGCCAAATTGGGATTTTTATATAATGTTTCTTTTTAACCTTGATCCAATTGTATATCAGCGAATCTCTGATCAAATGTCTATAAAAATATTTTTGTTTTGTAGGTCTTATTTCCCAAAGAAATGCATGCCAACCCCTTTGAAGGTCATGATCTTCTATAACTAATATTCTTTTATTCTTTAAATTAATCCAGTCTTTTAGCCAAACTAATGCTGTTGCCCTATAATATAATTCCCAATTTGGCGATCCAAAACCACCTCTGCTCTTCATATCTTGTAACAATTTCATTTTTATTCTGGGTTTCTTACCCTGCCAGATGAATTTTAATGTCATTCTATTGAGATTATCGAAAAAGGACTGAAGTTCAGTTTTATTAGTAGGTGTGGGTGCCTCATGAATAGCCTTTACTTTGGATTCGGTTGGGTGGATGCCAGAGGCGTCAATTCTGTATCCTAAAAATTCGACTTGTGGAGTGGCAATGGTGCATTTTTCCTTTTTTAATTTGAGCCCTTACTTCCTGAAACATTCAAGGACATTTCTGACTCTCTGTATCAACTAAGGTTTGTCAGGGGCAGATATCAGAATGTCATTGAAATAGGGTACTACGCCAGGTAACTCTTGAAGTAGTTTTTCCATAATTGACTGGAAAATTCCAGGGGCCACACTAACACCAACTTGGAGGCACGTACACTTAAAAACACCTCTATGTGTCACAATGGTTTGAAGTTCTGCAGTTGCGTCATCAATAGGGAACTATTGATAGGCCTGTGACATATCCAGTTTAGCGAAAATAGTACCAGGCTCCAAAGAATGCAGGAGATGCTGGACAATGGGGACTGGATAAGCACTGATTTGTAAATATTTGTTTAATGTGCACTTGTAGCCAGAGCAAATTCTTAACCTGCTGTCTTTCTTTACGGGTGTCACTATTGGGGTCTCCCATTTAGCGAAGTCTGTAGGTTGTAGTATGCCTTGTTTAATCAATTTGTCTAGTTCCTTGTCAAGTTTAGGGCAGATTGCAAAGGGCACCCTTCGGGGTTTTAAACGAATTGGAACTGCTTGTGGGTCCGCGTTGAAAGATATTGGGGTTCCCATGTAGCAACCTGGGCCTTCGCTGAATGCATCAGCATATTTCCTGAACAGGGAGTCCACTTCTGTATTTGCAATAGAATGGCAACCTATATGGCCTAGGGCAAGCAACCAGCCTAATCCCAAGAGGCTTGGGAGGACACCATCCACTATCACTAAAGGCAAGTGACCCTTAAAACCCTGAATTTGAATTAAAAACTTGCGTTTTCCAATGACAGGAATGGTTCTGTCTTGGTAGTCATGTAGAGTCAAATAGCAGCCTGGAATCTTCTTCCTTGTCATTCTGGGAAGCAGTTGTTTCAGGGTACTCCACGAAATGGTGGACAGTGCAGAGCCAGTGTATACTTCCATCCTGCATGGTTTACCTTCTAACGAAACAATGACACTAATTTTGTTAGAACTTCTTTTTGTCATTTTGGCTTGGTAACATGTGCAACAGTGTTCAATTTGTCTTTGGAAGTGCATGGTTGTCTGAGGCCTTTGTGGCTGGTTAAAAGTCTTTCCTGCTTGACATATCCTTGCTAAATGATCCTTATTTTGGCATTTTAAACAAATGGCATTTCTAAATTTGCAGGATGCCCTGAAATGGTTTCCTCCATAGACAGGTAGGCTGAGGTCGTGGAGGTTGATTGGGAACTGACCTGTTTTCTCTCTGATTGTTTTTGAGCTGTCTGAGG
The DNA here is from genome assembly GCA_023653725.1 of Bungarus multicinctus. NCBI lineage: Eukaryota > Metazoa > Chordata > Lepidosauria > Squamata > Elapidae > Bungarus > Bungarus multicinctus. Next base: position 138,764,964 of record CM042840.1, on the reverse strand, counting down.
CGGTTTACATCAGTAGCCTCTTCAGAGCCTTCCTCTGTGGAGGCTTCATTGAAATGAACAGCTGAGCTACTTTGACTAACTGGATTTCCTTATATTTCAGCTGCTGAGAGTGCTGACAGCCCAGCAGCTTGAGATTCTTCTATAGCTAGTTTTAGAGTCAAGTCTCCTTTGGTTAATAGATATCTTTGTAGTCTTAAATCCCTGACTCCACAAACTAGCTGGTCTAAAAGCATGTCTTCCTAAATAGTCTCTGAATCCACAATGCAAGGCAGCTGTTCGTAGTGCTGCCATATACTCACTAATAGTCTCTCTGTCTCCTAAAAGCATGGCGCCTGGCAATTCTAGATGGCTTAGGGGAGTAATGATTGGAAAGAATTTCCTGCAATTCTTCCCACTGAACAGTCTTAATTGATCGTGGAGCCAATAATACTGTAGCAGTGTCAAATACCGTGGCTCCACAGAAGCTTAAAAAATAAGACTTTTTCTATGGTCTGAAATGTCAGCAAGGTCAATGGCATCTAAAAACAGTCAAACCGGTTTCTGCATGATTCCCATGTCTCTGCTGATGGTCTGAAAGGTGGGAATGCAGTGTTCAAAGTCATTGTCTTCTCAGCGGTGCCGCTTCTCCTGAGGCGATTTGAAAATCGTGCTTCGCGAAAGTGACAGCAGCTCTTTAATGTCTTCAGCTCTTTTGTAGTGACTTCGCTCTTATGTCTCTTTGCTCGGTTCACCTCTTATATGTATCCCACCCTCATCGCCAGTGTTGTAGAGCGGCGGAATGACTGAGGCAGACAACCAGAGCAAACTTCAGCTTTAACTTTATTTATGAAATAAAGGGTTGCCACGGCTGTCGCGCTAACTCTACAGGCAGCTGGAACGGCAACAGCTGATGTCATTTGACAGTTTCTTTTATAGCCGGCTGTCAAATGGCTTCAGCCAATAGGAGCAGTCCGTGTTTCCCGCTTGAAACATGGACCTGAGTGGAAACTGCAGTCTAGTTCATAACAAAGTTGAAGTGCTATTTCTATTGGTATCCCATTGTGGAGCAGGCCTGCATGGCCAGATTTAGTAGGCATTAAGATACAGAAACAATGAAGTAAAACAAGTAAACTGGTCCTATGATGGGCTGGGCTAGTATAGCTGATAACCAGTACTTTGAAGTGGGAATCAGTGCAACTCACAGATCAGAAATTTGTGATCTGCCCATCCCTCTATATTCTGGAGCAGTGCAGGTTAGAAATAGACTTAAAGGGCAGTCCCAGGGAGAGTACTTTATAGTAATCCAACTGCAGAAGATTTAAGGAAATAATCTGGAGGGACAGGATGAAGAGCCACTATCAGGATAACAGTCAGATAAAAGAAACATGAATCTGGGTCTGAAGTGTCACTTGAGAAAATATCTCAGACGAAAACCTCCCTCCTTCTCTCAAACATAAAAGGAGAGTGGAGTAAATGCATTAAGACTTGTAAGATGCTATTCCTATATCTTTCTAATAAAACCAATATAGAATAGAATTCTTTATTGGCCAGGTGTGATTAGACACACAAGGAATTTGTCTTTGGTGCACATACTCTCAGTGTACATAAGAAAAAATAAAATATATTCATCAAGAATATTTGCTGTACATGGCTTTTGTTTCCTAATCTGGCCTAGCTTGCATGCCTGACAACAACTGGCAATTGATGGAGTTACTTCAGTGGTGGTATGCTACCAGTTCAGCCCATTTCAGTCGAACTGGTAGTAAAAATCACTACCAGTTCCATGGAACCTAAAAAAAAAGCCTCCAATCAGCTAAGAGGAAGAAAACAAGCTTCCGACAATCAGCTGAGAGGATAAAAGATTGAAATGGGAGGGGGGAAGGGTCGCTGCTAGCTTTTCGTTTCTTCATCCTCTCAGCTGATTGGCTTGTTAGGTGTGTGCACATTAGGAGCACTCACACACGCACGATCACCTGCCAAACTGGTAGCAACTAAGGTAAGAGCCCACTACAGAGTCACTTGTACCAATCCAGTACCATTTGCAAAGAAGAAGCAGTGTAAATGTGAATGCAGAGGTGACTTTGACAGAATTACACAAAACCTGTTACCATGGGAAAGGGAACTGAAACATATTTCAAGGATCAGAATCTATCATCAAATATTCAGAAACAATTAAGAAAAGTGCCCCTCCTCCTTATTCACTGGGCTGTAAGGAGGATGAGAAGTACAGGAGGATCAGACTCTGGATTCTGTTATTTCAGTTTTTTTAAACATTGAGGAAAGAGAGCTATAATCCACAGCCGTTGGCCTTTAGTTTATATTGGTTATGTCCAATATATATTCACAAAATATATCTTGACTTGGGGAAACAGCAGGAGAGGAAATTTGATACAAATTAAAACATTTGTTTGAAAAATATGACTTCCTATGGAAGAAATGCCAGGAATTTTTCTGAAATGAATCCTTGAGGAGGGAAAGGAATATATTTTGAGATGCCCTTTGGCCCTGGAAGAAGAAGAACCTGCAGGAAACCACAGCAACTAGCTAGAAACCAATAAGTTCCACCACACTAAGTATAGAGTCATAATATATTTTGGGATATATTTGTTTTGCCTTTTCATTTCATGACTACTCTGCTTGAGTGATTCTGTTCCAGAGGCTTAGACAACCCATGTTGTGGTTCTCGGGTGTCCCCTCTTGAGTCATTTCAGTAGCAAAAGGAAATGTTTTTGCATGAGTTCTCTAAAGATCTATTTCACTGTGTCTCTTGCACAGTAATAGACAGCTGTGTCTTCTCCTTTTAGGTTGTTCATTTGCAGATAAAAGTTAGAACTATCCTTGGAAGCAGTAAACCGTCCTTGGATTGTCGGTGAATAAGAGTTGTCACTGGATGAGTAATAGTAAACAATCCATTCTAGCCCTTGGCCAGGTTTCTGCCTGATCCAATACATGTTGTAGCTGTTGACATTGAATCCAGTGACAGCACAAGTCAGTTTATGGGATTCTCCTGGTTTCTTCAACACTGGATCTGACTGGGTCAGAACTACCTGGGAGAGGCCACCTAATGAAAAAACACCAAGTACAATTGGATGATGGTTAGAAAGTAAGAGTTACAGTTAACATATGAAATTTCCTTGAATCCTAGAAAAAGCTTAGTATGAAGAAATTACAGACCTTTGGAGAAGGCAGCCAGCATGGTGAGAATTAAAAAGTGGGGTGTCATTCTGAAGAAGGAATGAGATTTGCACCTTGAGTTGAACCTGAAAAAGGACAGTTTATATAGGAAGTGAAAGTCTTGTTGACTTTGCATAAGTCCTTCCAGGACCTGTATAAATATGAGATGAAGTCTAGACATTTAGTTCAGAATAGATGACGAAGGTATGTTTCTGGATGCAAGCAGTCCTTGACTTACGGCCTGGAATTTTGAATGAAAGTCAGTGCTGTTACAAGTAGAGGCAACAGCATGACTGGACAAAAATGTTCAACCATTATTTTCAGTGATTGATAAGAGAATCTTTTCATTGTTAAACAAATACATTGTTCCAAGTGGGCATTTTTCCCCAAATACTTGCAAAAAACATGTCAGATATTGGCAGAAAATATTGCAAATGGTATAGCAACGTAATATTTTGTGATGGCACGAATTTCTTTATGGGCTTAAAAATTCTTTCTAAGGCTGTCATAATTTTAAATGGACATTAAACAAGTTGTTGTAAGTCAAGGACTACCTTCTACCTCTTTGCCCTTTCAGTATTTGATATTTCCTTTACTACTAGATATCTATTAGTGTGATATCTTCTGCAGCATTCCTTTTCTTTAGGTTCAGATGTATGCAGATCTATGCTGATTTTATGAATAAGGAAGAATTTCTACTTATAATCAAATTTTGCAAAAATTGGGGCATATGGTCATGTGTAGCATCAGTGAAATTTCACAAACCAAATATATAATTTTCCCCCTTCTGTTTTTAGCTAATGTGTTCTACATAGATGGTGGATTATATTTTGCATAGTTATTTGATTTCTTGTGTAACTTGCATTTGATGTTCTGTTTGCCCAGGAGCAAAATGGGATGGCTAGAGAAATTGTAAGAAGGCATGGAACTCTTGCAAAAGAGAAAGAACAAACAGAATCTTTCTAATGCAAGAAATCCCAGGGTTTAAATTTAATATGGAAAACACATGAAAAAGATTATTCCCTTTTAGTTTTGATTGGAGCAAAGCATAGCAGATGAAAAATCATGAAGGAGGAAATAGGATGGGTTTTTTTTATCTTGCTTAATGTTGTGTGATATAATAACATAAGCTTGCTTAAGGCATTTAACGTTGAAAAAGCCAATGAAAAAGTTATAGTTTTTGTTGGGAATTAAATTGAACAAGGTTGTAACCTCCACGAGACAGGATGGACCATTTTAGACTAGGTGCAAAGGATTTCTAAACCCTCTATATTCTATAACAAGGATTCTAGAGCCACGATGGAAAATCTATGCATGTATGCCAGAGGTGGCACAAAGAGCCCTTTCTGTGGGCATGTGAGTTGTTGCCCCAGCTCAGGTGTACTGCACAAGTGTGTGTGCCTCCTGCTGGCCAGCTGTTCTTCAAGTCTCTCCTACACATGCAGAGAGATACGGGGGGACACATGACAGGAGAGGTGCATGCACATGGGGCATGCGTGCATATGTGGGGCGCATGGGCAGGACTGCTCATGCACGCACAGGGGACACGAGTGCATTGCATTTTGGTGATGTGCGCATGTGCTTGTACTTTGGGCACTGGGTTCCAAAAAGGTTAGCCATCACTGCCCTAGAGATTTTCCCCTGTTCCCACTGATGCCATTCTCTGTGCTCTAAGCTCTTTGGGAGGAAGGGAAGGGCAGGGCAGAGGTATAAGGAGGAAGGGAAGTACAGCAGAATCAGGCTTGCTAGATTCTCATGTTTTATCTGACCTTTTTGTTTATGCTTTTACATTTCTGTAAGGCAGCTAGAATTCACACTGCCTGCCTTTAGTTTATGCTTTACTGTGTCTAATGGATCTTCTCAAAATAGATCTTGATTTGGGAAGCACAGGAGAGAAGATTCCATTGAAACTGAAACATTGAATGGATAAGATGGTTTCTCAGGAAACAAAAAAATCCCAGGAATCTTTCAGAAATGATTCCCTGAAGAGGAAAGGAAAGACATTTTGAAATGTCATCTGACCCAGGAAGAAGAAGAACCTGCAGGAAACCACAGCGGATTACTTAGAAACCAATAAATCAAAGATGTTCAGCCACATTAAATATGGAGTAGTAATATCTTTGAGGGTATAATTGTTCTGCCTTTTCATTACATCCCTTCTCTGCCTCAGTGATTTTGTTCCAGATGCTAGACAACTCATTTTGTGCTTCTCTAGTGTCCCCTCTTGAGACATTTCAGTAGTTATAGGAATGGCTTTTATATGAGATCCCTTAAGATCTCTCTCACTGTGTATCTTGCACAATAATAGAGAGCTGTGTCCTCAGCTTTTAGGTTGTTCATTTGCAAATAGAAGTTGGAACTGTCCTTGGAGGCAGTAAACCATTCTTGGATTGTTGATAAATAATAGTTGCTATTGGGTGAGTAATAGTAAACAAGCAATTCCAGTCCTTTGCCAGGTTTCTTTCTGACCCAATACATATTGTAGCTGTTAACATTGAATCCAGTGACAGCACAAGTCAGTTTATGGGATTCTCCTGGTTTCTTCACTACTGAGTCTCATTGGGTCAGAGCTACATGGGAAAAGCCACCGAATGTAAAAACACCAAGCACAATTGGGTGATGGTTAGGAAGTAAGAGTAGTAGTTAATATATGAAATTTCCTTGAGTGCTAGAAAAAGATTAGTATGGATCAAATTACAGACCTTTGGAGAAAGCAGCCAGCATTATGAGAATTAAGAAGTGGCATGTCATTCTGAAGAAGTTTGTAAGGATGAGTTTTGCACCTTTAGTTGAGTCTGAAGAAGGGGAATGAGAATTTAAATAGGAAGTGAAAGGCTTGTTGGCTTTACATAAATCCTGCAGGAGCTGTATAAGTATACTATGAAGTCTCAAAGTGTACTGAAATTCAGTGGAGAATATTTTCCATGAAGACAATGGGGTGTATTTGGGTGCAAGCAGTCATTGTCTAATGACCACAAATTTGGACCAGAATTTTGGTTATAAATTATTATTATCATAAATAGAGGCAACCATATGACTGGACACAATTTTTCAACCTTTAGTTTCAGTGATTGAATAAGTTAATCTTTGCACTGTTAAGCAAATCCATTGTTCGGAATGGACATTTATTTTCCTCAGACACTTGCCAAAAATGTCAGATATTGGCAAAAAAAATAATATTGCAAATAGTCATGTGACTGTGATAGTTGCAACTGGTTATAAATGCAATAGCAACAGTGGTAGCACTTAGACTTATATGCTGCTTTATAGTGCTTTAACAGTCCTTCCTAAGCAGTTTTCAACATATTGCTTCAAACAATCTGAGACCTCATTTTACCTATCTCAGAATGATGGAAGGCTGAATCAGCCTCGAGCTTGGTGAGAATAGGCGTTGGTTCTTACCTGATACACCGGTTCTCTCCGAGCTGCGAAGGAGCATCCATTTGATTGGGTTGGTTCAGTCTTCGTCCTGATAGGCTGAGCTTAAATTTCGGAACGCTCCTCCTCTTCCACGAGACTCCTCCCAGCGTTCCCCAGTTTTAGCGAAGATCGCAGTGAAAAGACAGATGTCGCTTCTGAGAAACTAGTACATCAGCTTGGTCGTATAGCAGGACTCCCACAGACGGAAGAAATAAACACAGTTAGCAATAACACATAGGGTGGGGATGGATGCTCCTTCGCAGCTCGGAGAGAACCGGCATATCAGGTAAGAACCAACGCCTATTCTCCTACAAGCTGCTCGGAGCATCCATTTGATTGGGACATACCAAAGCTTGGCCTGGACTACGGGCGGGATGCTGACTGGACCTGGAGTCTGTCGCTGTCCTGCACACACCCTGTAGCACCCTCCTACCAAAAGACGCATCTGCAGATGCAAAGATATCAACCTTATAATGTCTGGTAAAGGGGGAAGGAGACGCCCAGGTGGCGGCCCGACAAATGTCAGAGATAGGAGCTTGGGTGGCCCAAGCCGCCGTGGAGGCAGCACTGCGAGTGGAGTGTGCCGTGATGGCCCTGGGAACTGCTAGGGCCTGGGCCTGATAAGCTTTAGCAATAGTGGCCCGCAACCAACGACCTATGGTAGTGGAAGAGGCCCTAGTACCTTGACTATGAGGCAGAAATACAACAAACAAGGCCTCTGTCCATCCTGCCGTGCGATGGATATAGATCTTCAAGGCACGCCGGACATCCAACTTATGCCACTGATGTTCCAACTCTCGGGAAGATGAGGACAGAAATTGGGCAAGACCAACTTCTGTGCCCTGTGAAAAGCCGAATTAATCTTTGGAATAAACGTGGGGTCCGGCCGGAGGACAACCCTATCTGCATGAATAACACAGAGGTCTGACCTGATAGATAGGGATGCCAACTCGGAAATGCGCCGAGCTGAAGTAATGGCCACTAAGAAAGCAACCTTATATGTAAGAAATAGTAGTGATGTGGAACGAATCGGTTCGAAAGGAGGTTTGGTAAGGGCCAGAAGGACCTTGTTCAAATCCCAAGTAGGATAACGATGAACCATGGGTGGTCGCAAATTAGTAGCACCCTTAAGAAAGGCGCGAATAAGAGGGTGATGAGAAAGAGATGGGAAATTCTCATGGTCAGTCACGGAAGACAGGGCAGAAACTTGTCTTCTCAAGGTATTTGATGAACGCCCCCTATCGAGACCAGCTTGTAGGAATTCCAAAATTTATTATTTATTTATTTATTTATTTATTTATTAATTGCATTTATATACCGCCCTTCTCCCAAGGGACTCAGGGCGGTGAACAGCTCATCTAAAAACCCCATAGAAAATACAAAAGTTAAAAAGTAATTAAATTTAAATCAGCTGCATACTAAAATTAGGAAAACCCCCCCCCACCCTTAAAACCCAATTTAAAATTAAAAATGGAGATCAAATTTAAAATCATCATCTCAGCCCAGGCCGGCCTGCTCAAAGAGCCAGGTCTTTAACGCGCGCCTGAAGGCCCTCAGGTCCGTGCCGGTACGAAGTTCCGGTGGCAGAGTATTCCAGAGGGCGGGGGCACCCACAGAGAAGGCCCTACTCCTTGGCGCCACCAGACGACACATAGCGGCCGACGGCACCCGGAGCAGACCCTCCCTGTGGGAACGCACCGGCCTGTTGGAGAACGTTGGCAGAATGCGGTCCTGAAGGTAACCTGGTCCCATGCCATGGGTCGCCCTAAAGGTCAAAACTAGAACCTTAAAGCGAACCCGGAGAGCCACCGGCAACCAATGCAGCTCGCGCAGGAGAGGCGTCACATGGGCGCTACGTGACGCCCCCATAATCACCCGCGCGGCTGCATTTTGCACCAACTGGAGTCTCCGGATGCTCCCCGCAGGGAGCCCCATGTAGAGGGCATTACAATAGTCCAGGCGAGAGGTGACAAGGGCCTGAGTGACCGTGCGCAAGGCGTCCCGATCCAGGAAGGGCCGCAACCGGTAGATCCGACGGATCTGATGAAACGCCCCCCTGGAGACGGCCGCAATGTGATGTTCAAGTGACAGCCGTACATCCAGGAGGACTCCCAGGTTGTGAGCCCTCTCTGTGGGGGGCAAAACTTCCCCCCCGATAGCCAGCGAAGGTGTCAGCTGGCTATATCGGGGCGCCGGAAACCACAGCCACTCGGTCTTGGATGGGTTGAGCCGAAGCCTGTTCCCGCCCATCCAGTCCCGCACGGCCTCCAGGCACCTAGACATAGTCCCCACAGCATCGTTGGGGTGGTCCGGAGTGGAGATGTACAACTGGGTGTCATCTGCATACAGATGACACCTCACTCCAAGACCACGGATGATCTCGCCCAGCGGCTTCATATAAATGTTGAACAGGAGGGGAGAAAGGACCGACCCCTGAGGCACCCCACAAACCAGGGGCCTAGAGGTGGACCTCTCCCCCCCCGCCAACACGAATTGCGAACGGTCAGAGAGGAAGGAGGAGAACCATCGAAGGACGGTTCCCCCAATCCCCAACCCCCCCAACCGTCGCAATAAGATACTATGGTCGATAGTATCAAAAGCCGCCGAGAGATCTAATAGGACCAGGACAGAGGAGAACCCTCTGTCACGAGCCCTCCAGAGATCATCAACCAACGCGACCAATGCCGTCTCAGTGCTATGTCCAGGCCTGAAGCCCGATTGGAACGGATCAAGGTAAGTAGCTTCCTCCAGGTACTGGGGGAGCTGACGTGCCACCACACTCTCAACAACCTTCGCCACGAAGGGAAGGTTGGAGACTGGACGATAGTTGTTTAAAATAGCTGGGTCCAGGGAAGGCTTCTTGAGGAGGGGGCGCACCACCGCCGCCTTCAAGGCGGTAGGGAGCACCCCCTCTCTCAAGGAAGCGTTGACAATCCCCTGGAGCCAGCCTCGTGTCGTCTCCCTGGCGGCCGAAACCAGCCAGGAAGGACACGGGTCCAATAAACAGGTGGTGGCATTCAGACCCCCCAGCAACCTGTCCACACCCTCGGCGGTCACAGGATCGAACTCCCCCCAGATAACACTCTCAAGACCTGCCCCGGACACCTCCCCCGGGACCACCCAATTGGAGTCGAGCCCCTCCCGAATCTGAGCGATTTTATCATGCAGAAATCGGGAAAACTCCTCTGCCCTACCCTGCAAGAGGTCATCCCGCGCTCTCGGTTCAAGTAGAGAGCGGGTCACTCTAAACAGGGCGGCAGGCCGATTTTCTGCTGATGCAATAAGGGCGGAGAAATACGAAGATTTCGCCGCCCCTATCGCCACAAGGTAAGTGTTAATATGAGATCTCACCTGTGTTCGGTCAGACTCAGAACGGCTCGCCCTCCAAATGCCCTCTAGACGTCTTTTCCGGCACTTCATCTCCCGTAGCTCCTCCGTATACCACGGAGCCAAATGGGATCTGTGCCGGGTCAGAGGTCGCAGAGGCACAACTCGCTCTAGAGCCCCGGCGGCCAACCCATCCCAGGTGGCCTCCAGGCGAGCTGAGAGCCAGATATTCAGGAAATGGCCCAAGCTCCCTCTGGAACCGATCCGGGTCCATTAGGCGCCTGGGGCGGAACCATCTAAGTGGCTCCGCCTCCCTGCGGTGGGGGGTAGCGGAACAGAAATCCAGCCTAAGGAGGGAATGATCTGTCCATGACAAGGGTGCAATAACTAAATCCCCCCAATTACAGTCATTCAACCACTGCCCAGAGACAAAAATCAGGTCCAGCATGTGTCCTCCTATGTGAGTGGGGGCAGAAACTAACTGGGTCAGGTCCATGGCCGTCATGGAAGCCAAGAACTCCCGGACCAACCCCGAGGTTTCACCGAGCGATGGCAGGTTGAAATCCCCCATGACCAAAAGCCTAGGGGTCTCAACCGCCAGCCCGGCTATTACCTCTAGGAGTCCGGGTAGGGCCGATGAGACGTGCAGGGAGCCAGGTACGCCATCAAAAGACCCATATGTACCCCTTGCCCCCACTTCACAAATAGAGATTCACAGCCAGCCGTCTGAGGGACAGTGGCCTCCCTAGGACAAAGGACTTCCTTTATAAGCACCGCTACCCCACCACCCCTTCCCTGAGCCCTAGGCTGGTGAAATGCAAGGAAACCTGGTGGGCACATCTCAACCAGAGGGACACCGCCCTCTGGGCCCAACCAGGTTTCGGTGACACCTACCAGGTCCGCGGCCTCCTCCTGAACCAGATCATGGATCAGGGGAGCCTTACCAACCAATTTGAGCAATTGAAGGGGATCGTGGATCAATATGAAATTGGGAACACCAGCTGGTAAATATGGACCAAGTTGCATTATAAATGCGATTTGTTGAGGGGCGCCTTGAAGCCTGGATGGTTGAAATAACCTTGTTGGATAATTGCTTGCTGATTAAACGCGACCGCTCAACCTCCAGACGGTCAATTGGAACCACTGAGGGTTCGGATGTTGAAGAGGACCCTGGGTTAGCACAATCCTGTCCAGAGGAATCCTCCATGGTTTGAACACCGACAGACAACAGAGATCGGCGAACCAAGGGCGTCTGGGCCAGTATGGAGCCACCAAAAGCAGATCTGCCCGTTCCTCAAGCATCTTCCGTATGACCTGAGGGATCAAAGGAAGAGGGGGAAAGGCGTACAAGAGCCCTGGGGGCCATGGGCAGCGAAGGGCATTGAAATCCTCCGCCCCTTGAGAGGGGAATCGGGACACGAACTGTGGCAGGTGGGCATTGAGAGGGGAGGCGAAAAGATCGACCTCCGGAAGACCAAACCTCGTGACTGCCTCTTGAAAGAGCGACGGATGAAGACGCCACTCCGTGGGATCGACTGTGGCCCGGCTGAGCCAATCTGCCTGGGTATTGCAGATGCCCGAGATGTGTTCTATCCTGATAGAAAGTAAATTTGCCTCTGCCCAACGACAGAGACGTTCCGCCTCCTTCATGAGAGATTGAGACTGTGTGCCCCCTTGCTTGTTTAGGTGCGCCTTGGCTGCTGTATTGTCTGTGAGAACTAAGATATGTTGGTTGCGTACCTGCGGCAGCAGATCCCGAAGGGCCAGATAAATTGCCCGAAGTTCCAGCCAATTGATATTGTGGGACTGTTCCCTTGCTGACCAGTGACCTTGAACTGTGGATGAGTGAAGGTGAGCACCCCAGCCCAGCAGGCTGGCGTCAGTGGTGACAGTGAGTCTGCGGGGCTCCTTGAAGAGACAACCCTTGTTGGTTGTGGGCCGGGACCACCAAAGAAGTCATGTAAGAACTTTGGTTGGAACCTTGACTTTGTGATCGGAATTGCTGAGACAGGAACGTTGAAACGGGAGAAGGAACCACTGAAGGGACCTGGAATGAAGACGAGCCCAAGGAATAATAAAAATACCTGAGATCATTTTCCCAAGAAGGGTAGAAAGATCAGCTAAAGAAACAGTATGTCGTGATTTGATCAGCTGCACTAGTTGTTGTATACTTTTATGCCTTTCATCAGAAAGGTAAACCTTGCATGCCCGTGTATCAATGATGGCACCTAAGTGTAACAATCTTGTAGAAAGAAATAACTGGCTTTTGTCTCGATTAATAGTAAATCCATGTACTTGCAAAATGCGGAGAGTCGTCTGAGTATCTCGGACAGCTTGGGTAGAAGAGCTGGACAAAATTAAAATGTCATCTAGATAACAGTGCAACCTGATGGGAAAGGCGCGAATATGGGCAGCTAGAGCAGCGAGGACCTTAGTGAAAACCCAAGGAGCAGAGGCTAGACCGAAGGGAAGAGCCCAATATTCGAAATGTTGACCGTTATAGCAGAATCTTAAAAACTTACGATGTGATGGCCTGATCGGAATATGCAAATAAGCTTCCGTGAGATCTACTGAGGTGAGAAAATCTCCCTCTCTGATGCTAGCAAGGATGGAATGTAAAGTGTGCATCTTGAATTTGCGATAGACTAAAAATTTATTGAGTCGTTTGAGGTCCAAGATAGCTCTCCACCCACCAGAACTTTTCTTAACTAAAAAGAGTAGAGAATAAAAATCACGCCCTTTTTGGTCTGCGGGAACAGGTTGAATGGCCCGTATGTGTAGAAGATGCAGTATGGCTGCTTCCATGAGGCTACGTTTAACCAATTTTTTGGAAACAGGGGATACCCTGAAAAAATCAGATGGGGCGGACTGGAATTCTAAAGCCAGGCCAAACCTCACAGTATCTCGGATCCAGGCGTCCGAAGTAGAAGCGTCCCATCTATCCGCATAAAAACCTGAGACGGCCTCCTATGGGAAAGGACTCCTCAAGGCTAACGTGGATGCCTGAAGGATCTATTGCCAGAAGAACGGAATGATCGCCTGGATTGGCCGCCTCTCTGGTACCGATCCCCAGGGTCAAACCTGTCTGAGGAGAATCCCAGGCGAGGAAACTGGGATCTAGACGGTTGAGACAGAAAGGAACTCTGGGAGTAAGGCCGAAAGGAATTCCTCCGAAAGGACTGGGGATACCTTGGGTCAGACTTCCGAAAAAGAGAAGGAAGAATCCTTTTCTTGTTCCGGGTCTCAATGAGAAGCGGATCTAGAGAGGGGCCAAACAGCTTGTCGCTGTTGAGAGGAGCAGAAGCAAGCTTAGATTTGTGCTTGATGCCCTCCTGCCAAGGCTTAAGCCAAAGGAGGCGTCTGGCTGAAAGATGAGATGCAATGGCTCTAGTAGAAAATTTTACGGCATGAAAGGTCGCATCGGCTGAAAATTCAGTAGCCGCCGTGAGCTTAGCAATGTCCTGATGGGCCCTTAGATTAGATGCAGGGACATGCTCACGAAGTTGTTTCAGCCATCTGAGTGAAGTCCTATTGAAAAATGAGGCCGCTGTGGCAGCTCTGATAGCCCAAGCATCAGCGTGATGGGCTTTGCATAGCGCTACCTTGGCTCTCTTATCCTCAGGCTTTAAAACCTCAAGTGGCTCGCTTGGAAGAGAAGTAGGAGAGGCTAGACCCACAATAGGTTCATCGACCTCCGGGATATTTAATAAATTGAGGTATTCTGGGGCCATATTAAAGAGTCTCCTATCGTAACTAGTAGGAGCCGGACATGGTACGGGAGAAAGGAATTGTTTTTGAACTAGTTCCATGAACATTGGAGGAACAGGGATCACTTCAGCCTGAACAGTAGGCTGATGAAACAATAAATCCTGAGGACCCTCCTCTACAGGACCCACGGGGGGAGCTGATGTGTTGATGCCAGCCGTGTTAGTTGCCTTAAATAGGAGGGATTTAAATAGGTGAGGTTGAAACAGGCCAGTAAAAGCCGGTTGGTCCGGGGAAAGACCCTCATCCTCGGACATCCCCCCCTTAAAAGCTCCTGTTCGGATAAGGAGTGCTCCGCCTCATGAAAGGACTCAAGGTCACTGTGGTCCAAATCTTGCATTTGAAACAGCTCCTCCGCCTCCATGTCCAGATCCCCTCTCTGAGTGTCCTGCATCGGAATATCCTCAAAAGGTATTACCTGATCAGCAGTTAATTCCAGCCTGACTAGAGGCTGGGGTGGCTGAGACTCCAGGTCAGCAGGGGCAGGCTGAGGTCGTGTCATAACAGCATGTTGTAAACCGGCAGAAATCCCCTGCTTGATTGCCATCTCCATCCAAGAACGCATTTGAGGCGGAATCTCCTCAGGCAAAGAAGATTCCTGGCTAGTGAGGGTAAAAGTGGCCTCAGGAGGACCCCTAGAGGCTGGCCGGTTGCATGACTGAGTCTGTTGTCCCACAGAACCACGACTGTGCCTGGAGGGGAGGGAAACATCTAGTGGGGGGGGACAGACATGAGAGGAGGGCCCAGGAGTAGAAGGAGAAAGGTGCTGAGAAGGTCTCTGAACCTCACGAGCACACTTATCTAATTGTTTCTCTAAGGCCCTATGGCGCCTTCTGGCATCATGCTCAGAAGCTTTAGAAATACCCCCCCACATTTTTGCATTTGGATTTTGACTTGGCATGCGAAGCAGAAGGCCGAGAACCGCTATCCCCTGCCATGATAATTCAGTATAATACAATCTGCTGATATCTATGCAAATGAGGCGGTTGGCACGCCCAGGGACCTTGCCCAGCAGGGAGGAAGCCCTGATATTAATATATATTCCCTTTGATCAAATAATTGGATTTATAAATTTGCAAAACTGGAAGAAAGAGAAGTGGATCACCAATCAGCCAGATTAAGAACGCCAGTGGGGCCTACTCAGAAAACAAAAGGCCCAGAACAGCAATAACTGCACAGGCTGACTCAGGCCTAGGGTGCTTGCTGTATGCTGCTAGGGAAGACTGTGAGGCTTAGCCAACAAGTTTCAGAACACTCAAGAATAATAAGGCCTTCTGCCTTATAGGATATCCTAAGAGAGCACAATTTAATCCCCACAGTCAACGATTAGGACACAGGGAAAGGCCACGAGGCTCTGGGGCCCTTGGAAAAACAAAATGGCGGCCACCTGAATTTTGGCGCGCGCGCGATCCCTAGCAGCAACGGTCCAGCTAATGGAGGACCGCAAGAGAGGTCAACAGAAAACAAGTTAAGAGAAGGAGGGAAACGATCGCACTCCACTCCCTCTGAGACAGAGAAATGGCGTTCGGGGAATGCAGAGAAAAGCAGCTTGCCACGCTGCAAAAAAAAACGGAGCAAGATGAAATCAGCAGGGGAGGGGAGTGGCGGGGGGGCTGGAAAGCAATGTTCCAGGGGACCCCCTTTTACTAAGGGGGGGGAGCTGAAACTTCTACCCCCTCAAATAATTATTTGAGCCTTGATCACCCAAAAGGGAGAACAGAGGGACTGTGCTCTCAGTGCCCAATTAAATATAAATAGAACAGAATTAAATCGAAATGCAAAAAAACGGAATAATAAAAGGACCCAAGACAGGGAAAGGACACTAAAGAATAAAGGAGGGATCCAGAGAATTGGTAAAATACAGAAATCACCTGCTTCGACCAGAACAAGCTCTTAAAACAACCTGTTTCAGACGAGGCTGAGCTAAAACTGGGGAACGCTGGGAGGAGTCTCGTGGAGGAGGAGGAGCGTTCCGAAATTTAAGCTCAGCCTATCAGGACGAAGACTGAACCAACCCAATCAAATGGATGCTCCAAGCAGCTCGTAGGAGAATCCAACTTCTAACCTGCAATACTGCATTCTAACTTCTGTGTCATCATGGCTCAGATTTCATGCTCCTGAAATGTGGTTGTGGATCCTCAGGGAAGGAGGGGTAGTAACATAATATTTTATGATGGCCCAAATTTCTTTATGGACTTAAAGATTTTCTCTAAGGCTATCATAACTTTGAATGGACATTAAGCAACTTGTTATAAATCAAGGACTACCTGTACATCTTTGCACAATTGGTATTTGATGTTTCCTTTCCCTTTTGCTACTAGTATGATATATTTTGCAGCATTCCTTTTCTTTAGGTTGAGATTTATGCAGATCTATGCCAATTTTATGAATAAGAAAACCTTTCTCCTTAAAAACAATTTTTGAAACTATTGGGGCATATGAGCATGTGTAGCATCAGTAAAATTTCACAAATCAAAGATATATTTCCCCTTCTGGTCTTTTGCTTTAGGGTTTTAGAAACCTAAATCATTGCTCTTATTAATATATGACTTTTTCATTCCCTGTCCCCAAAATTTAAATGGGAAGTTAAATAATATTGACTTCTCATGCATTCACCTGAAACTTACTTAATTGTGACCGTAATACCCAGAAGCACTGACTACTAATAGCTAATTTCTTGTACAAAGATGGTAGATTTTATTTTGCTCAGGGATCTGAATTGTTGTGTAACTTGTCTTTGATGTTCCTTTTGCCCATTGCTTGTAGAACAAAAAGGGACATTGTATGAAGCAGAGGAGATATATCATAAGCAACATGGGATGCACAGAGAAATTGTCAGAAGGCATGGAATGTTTGCAAAAGATCAAGATATATATATCTTGTTAAACATCAAATATGTTTAACAACTCTAAATATGGAGTAACGATATATTTGGGGTATATTTCTTTTGCCTTTTCATTTCCATCTCTTTTCTAACTGAGGGATTTTGTTCCAGATGCTAGACAACTCATTTTGTGATTCTCTGATGTTCCCTGTCTTGCACAGTAATAGACAGATGTGCCTCAGCTTTTAGTTTGTTCATTATCAGATAGAAGTTGGAATATTTCTTGGAGGCAGTAAAACTTCCTTG
Source organism: Bungarus multicinctus (assembly GCA_023653725.1). Classification (NCBI taxonomy): domain Eukaryota; kingdom Metazoa; phylum Chordata; class Lepidosauria; order Squamata; family Elapidae; genus Bungarus; species Bungarus multicinctus. The sequence continues at coordinate 138,748,169 of CM042840.1, read as the reverse complement.
GATTGTTGGTGAATAATATTTGCTACCAGAGGAATAATAATAAAAAAGCCATTCCAGTCCTTGGTCAGATTGACATCAGACCTAATTCATATAGTGTTGACTTCCAGGTCTCACCATTCTTGGCCCAGACATTCCACAAGAATGTCTGAAAAGATTTCTTAGGAAAAAGAAAGGATTTCACTCAACAAACAACATTATTGACCACATAATTGTCTCCTAATTTTCTATTGATGTTGGGAGAGCTGTAAATGCAAAGAACCACAATACCATGATTGCCATCCAGGATGTCCCAGTATGATCTTTGAGCTTCAAAGGAAATGAGGATCTCATCCTGGATGGTGTTCTGTTGAAGTGAAATATCAGTATTGCCTCTCATAATGTTGATGAAAAATAAATTCAGTCTTCAACCTGACTATGCTACAAGGTTAGCTCCTGGACCTCTTTTTGTTCCTTTTGATAAACTGTGATGGGGAGAAATTGGAACTTCAGCTCTTATCTGATATCTCTGATAAAAAATTTCCAAACTGATCTTTCAGGCATATCAGCATGAATCAATCTTATATTTTTTGAATTGTTTGGAATAGGAAATAAAAATATAATGGAGAAAAATGCCAGCACATTTTTTTTTAACTTTCAGGGGAGATCATAGGAAATAATCCCAAATAAATGAAAGTATGATTAGGATAACTCAGTATATTTCCTATTTTATTTGATCATTTCCTGTATAGATTCATTTGCAACACAAAGTGATTTCTAGATGATTTTAGTCTTGAAAGACAAATGGAATTACAGCTGATAGAATCTTGGACAGAAGTTTATAAAGAAATATCAGGACATAGTGCTGAACTAGAAGACAAAGATCATTCCACATTACTGTATGCGTGTTCTCCTTCCATCTGGCCACCAGGAAAGCATCCAATTTAGTCAAACCAAAAAGAGTCTTTTATGGAATTATTCATAAATCAAATGACTTGAGGGTGACTTTTCAGCCTAGCTACTCAAGGGAAGATAAGCCAGTTCATGGAGTTTTGCTACTTAATATATAAACAATTCAGGAAGAAATAATTAAGAATGTGACATTAATTGGTAACATTAAAATAATATGTACCTACTTTTCATGATCCTAAATTGGAAAAGAAAGCTAGAAGTATGTTTATTAAACATTTTAGATTAGTTTTGGCATCTAGGTATGCTATTATCAATTAGGCATCTCATATATAATCTCATTTTCCAATATAAGAACCCTTAGGATAGTTCTCTGAGTCCCCTTTTATAAAACTTTTAATGTTTGTTATTGTACAAGGTAAAAAAATACACGTGAGGCCATGTATATATTTTTTTCTAGTGTTAAAAGATAAATGCAAAACACGGTCAGAAGAAAGATAGGAAAGGAAGAGCAATAAAAAAGTATTGAAAACAATAGAAAACAAAGAAAGAAAGACAAAAGAGATTCATAAAAGAACAATCTTGATTTCTTAGGGTAGGGGTGTCAGGACCGCATCAGGGTTGTGTTGGAGGTCTATGTGTGTTTGTGGCCAGGGTTGAGCATGGTCATGGTGGGCTAGCTGAGGTGTACATGGCTATGGTGGGTGTTAGACACAGGTTCAAGATGCATTTTGTCCCATCTCTTCTCTCCACAATTCTTTACTATAACCATTTTCCTATCTCTTCTTCCTGATATTACTGGCAGACATTTATTACTTATTCTTCACACACCACTTAACTTTTTTATTTCTAAATGTATACCCCATTGTTTAATAGTAAATTGCTTTTCCAGGCAGAATATCTATTTATACTGTTGTATTTGTATTATTCAACTAATAATAAAAAATACAATAGCATAAATAACATGATAATGCAAGAACTAACAGCAGAGGTAAATTTCCAGGATAGTAAATAGAAATGGCTGTCAATTATAGATTGTTTTTGTAGATTAAATGGACCTACAGTATGTAAAATCTGGCATTAAATTGTAGTATTAACATAGGATGTTGCTTGTTTTCTATACAGATCAGGCACTTACTTCAGGTCATATAATTGTAATCCAGTCCAATCCATCCTCCTGCAGCAGTCTGCTACCTGAAAGAGTGATGCAAGAGGCCGTGGAGGCTGAAAATAGACCACAAGGGGGCACACATGCCCTCCCCAATGGCCCATTTTGACCGGCAGAGGCACCACATTGATATTTCCAAGCTGGCCCCATGGGCCAGATTTAAACACCCTCATGAGCTCTGCAGGCCTTGAATTTGACACCCCTGCTTTAGGGTATATAAAGATGGGAAGTACAGTTGAATAAGACCTACAACATTCTGTTACTTTAGCTGAGGATTTTGTTTTGGTTCGGGTTTTTGGATTCCTAAAAGAGGAGCAAATGTAAAATGTAAATTGTAAAACGTAAAATGGTCAAAATTGGGAACGCCCTATCAAATTCTGTACCTATCAATAGTGGTGTCCCCCAAGGCAGTGTTCTAGGACCAACTCTCTTCATCCTCTACATAAATGACCTCTGTGATCATATTAAGAACAACTGCATTCTCTTTGCTGATGATGTAAAGCTGTTCAATACCACAGACAATACTGCTACTCTTAAAAAGATCTTGACTATGTATCAGAATAGTCAAACAAATGGCAACTTCAAATCTCAATAAATAAATGCTCTGTCTTAAATATTGGCAAAAAAAAAAAACAGAAAATAAAATACAAACTGAATAGTCAAGACCTTATTGATGATCCAAGCTCTATAAAGGACCTTGGAATAGTCATCTCTAATGATCTAAGTGCTAGAGCCCACTGTAACTACTTAGCCAAAAAGGCATTAAGAGTTGTTAACCTAATCCTACATAGCTTTTTCTCTGGTAATATCACGCTACTAACTAGAGCATACAAAACATATGCTAGACCAATACTCGAATACAGCTCATCAGTCTGGAACTCACATAACATATCTGATATTAGCACAGTTGAGAAAGTCCAGAAATATTTCACAAGAAGAGTTCTCCACTCCTCTACTTGTTGCAGAATAGTTTATGCCACCAGACTTGAAATTCTAAACCTAGACAACCTTGAATTATGCCGTCTTCGGTCTGATCTAAGAATGGTATATAAAATCATACATTACAGTGACTTACCTGTCAATGAATACTTCAACTTCAACATAACAACACAAGAACACACAATAGATACAAACTCAAGGTTAATCACAGCAAACTTGATTGCAGGAAATACGACTTCACAACAGAGTGGTCAATGTCTGGAATACTCTACCTGACTCTGTGGTTCCTTCCCCAAACCCCAAAAACTTTAACCTTAGACTGTCTACTATTGACCTCACCCCTTTACTAAGAGGTCTGTAGGGGGCGTGCATAAGCGCACCAATGTGCCTACCATCCCTGTCCTATTGTTTTTTTTTTTTTTCTTATATGTACCCATTTTAGGTATTCATAACTTTATATATACTTACTTATCTACAATAGTAGATGTCTACTATATGCAATATCTACAGTAGTAGATGTTTAACCTGAGACTGTCTACTATTGACCTCACCCCTTTCCTAAGAGGTCTGTAGGGGGCATGCATAAGCACACCAACGTGCCTACCGCCCCTGTCCTATTGTTTCTTTTATTTTTTTTAATTTTTCTTATATGTATCCATGTATTCATAACTATGTTTTTACTTGTACCTATTATCTTATAAGCGATTGACGATTCAAATAAATAAATAAATAAATAAATAAATAAATAAATAAAAATAGAGTTAGAATTCATGGTCCCTGCCTATAGGTGATTCTTTATTGAAATTAGCAGATCTTCTCAAAATGAAAATGTATTTGGGGAAAGCAACAAGAGAGGAAATTCCATTTCATGATACATTTAACAAAACATTGAATGAAAAATACAGTTTCTTGTGAAAGAAATCACAAGAAAACATCTGAAACAAACCTACAGGATCCACAACAAACTAATTGGAAATCAATAAGTAAAAGATAATGATATTATTCCGCTAAGTGCAGAGTAATATCATGTTTGGGGGTATATTCCATTCCATTTCCATCCCTTCTCTGCCTGAGTAATTTTGTTCCAGATGCTTAACAACTCATTTTGTGCTTCTCTGGTGTCCCCACTTGAGATATTTCAATAGTTAAAGGAAAGGTTTTTGCATAAGATCCCTTAAGATATAACTCACTGTGTGTCTTGCACAGTAATAGACAACTGTGTCCTCGGTGTTTAGGTTGTTCATTTGGAGATAGCAGTTGGAACTGTCTTTGGAGGCAATAAAACGTCCTTGGATTGTTGGTGAATAATATCCGCTATTAGATGAGTAATAGTAAACAAGCCATTCCAGTCTTTGGCCAGCTTTCTGACGGACCCAATTCATATAGTGGCTGTTAAGGTCAAATCCAGAGATAGCACAAGTCAATTTATGGGATTCTCCTGGTTTCTTCAGCACTGGATCTGACTGGGTCAGAACTACCTGGGAGAAGCCACCTAATAAAAAGAAATAAACAAGCATAGCTGGATAATGATTAGAAAGATATAATATTCCCTTGAATTGGGAATTGCCAGAAAAAACTTAACATGGACCAAACTGCAAACCTTTGGAAAAGACAACCAGTATGATGAGAATTAAGAAAGGGGGTGTCATTGTGAGGAAGGTTGGAGGGATGAGTTTTGCACCTTGAGATGAATGAGGGTTTAAATAGAAAATGAAAATCACTTGGTTTTGCATAAATCTTGCTGGGACCTCTACAAACATATGATGAAGTTCAGGAGCATATTTCAATCAAGTAGACAAATTTTTTTTACAAAGAATGTTCTTTCTGCACCAACTCAGAAAGCTCAAACTGCCCAAGGAGCTGCTGACACAGTTCTACAGAGGAATTACTGAGTCTGTCATCTGAACCTCTATAACTGTCTCATTTGGTTCTACAAACCAATAGGACAGACACAGATTTCAGAGGATAATTAGGACTGCAGAAAAAAACAATTGCCACCAACCTGCCTTCAATCAAGGACTTGCATACTGCACAATTCATACTGCACAAAAGATGCTTCATCCTGTGGCATTCATTGTATGTTTGTTTGTTAGCAACACAAGTTGTTGTCCTTTTAGGAATTGTTACAGAGATGAGTTAGAAATTACAACAGGTAGAAAGAGAGTGTCATCACTTCAGACTTTCAGAAAGAAATTGGACTGCCATTTGTCAGAAATGGTGTAGGGACTCCCCCTTGGGAAGAGGGGTTGGACTAGATGACCTACAAGGTGCCTTCCAACTCTAATTAACTGTTATCTGCTGAAGTTGTTGTTAAATGAGCTATCTGTCAAGGATAAAAGAACATTATTGTATTGGGGTATTTGTGTGAAAATAATAGCAGGAAGAGACAAGTTTTAGTCTAGTTAGCTAGAAAGTTAAGCTGGCTTGCACAGATTTGTGCTGACTTGGAAACCATGATGGCAGTGCTAGGAGAAGAAGGAATTAGAGAAACTGGGGACAATAGAAATGAGGGAATGAGAGGGTGGAACCAAGTGATAAGGGGAAGAAGACATGTTGATATGGGCAGGAAGGACAGAGTGAGTAGATGTTTTGAGTGTGGCCAGCCTTGACATTTCAAGAAAGACTGCCCGATCCAAAGAAGGGAGGCTCAAGTGCACAATATGATGACAGAAGATTAAATTAAATGGGACCTAAGGAAGAGGAAGTTGTGTTTTTAATTGATACTGGAACAACAAGAACTTTAATATCAGTATTAACTGAAGAGATGAAAATAAGTGGACAAAATATTAGAGTATCAGGAGTAAAAGGGAATTAATTAATCCTCCTCTAATTGGGAATAAAAGGAGAAAATGAAACGATAGAGGTAGAAATGTATATAGAAGCTAGGAAGGGATTCCCTGGAAGATCTTCAATTAAAATTTGAATTTGAGCCAGTAGAGATGATTCCTATGAGGGTTTTGAATCCCACTTAAAATAACACTCAAGAATCCAAATGAAGTAGCTAGGCAAAAACAGTACCTATAAACAAACAAGAACTCAGGAAATTCTTAGGCTTGGTGGGATACTGCAGACTCTGCAAATTTTCTTACAAAAACCTAGAAAGATAGCAGTGACACATGTGAATACACATACTGAAAAGGGACATCATTTGAAATTCCTGTGTTCACTGAAAAAGAACAAAAAGATTTATGACAAATAGGAGGACAGAAGGGGGAGAAGGGAAAGTGGTTTCTCCCAGATGGAACATAGATAATAAGTAAACCAATTGCATGAGAGTTGTTGGAAAAATTACATGAGCCTTGGTGGTGCAGGATGTTAATCATCTAGCACTTAGTGCAAGCTGCCTGCAATCAGTACAGGCTCGAATCTCACCAGGCTCAAGGTTGACTCAGCCTTCCATCCTCTCGGGGTAGGTAAATTGAAGACCCAAGATTGTTGGGGGCAATAAGCTGACCTTGTAAAAATGCCGCTTGGGGGGTGCCAAAAGCCCTAGTAATAAGCAGGCATATGCAATGGAATGAAGGCTATTGCCGAGCACTTAGCATGGTGTTCCATAGACTGTAAGCCGCCCTGAGTCTCTGGAGAAGGGCGGCATATAAATGCAAATAAATAAATAAATAAATAAATAAATTCAAAATGAGGGCTATGAAAATATTTACAGACCTCTCACATCTCAGACATAAACTTTTTCAACTCCTTCCCTCAAAACAATGCTATAGAGCACTGTACACCAGAATAACTAGACACAAGAACAGTTTTTTCCCGAAAGCCATCACTCTGCTAAACAAATAATTCCCTCAACACTGTTCAACTATTACAAAGTCTGCACTACTATTACTGTTAATCTTCTCATCACTTATCACCCATCCCCCTTCCACTTGTGACTGTATGACTGTAACTTTGTTGCTTGTATCCTTACGATTTATATTGATTGATTCTTAGTATGATTTGATTGCTTATTGTACCCTATGACTATTATTAAGTGTTGTACTTAATAATATGATTCTTGATTCTTGACAAATGTATCTTTGCTTTTATGTACACTGAGAGCATATGCACCAAGACCAATCCTTGTGTGTCCAATCACATTTGGTCATTAAAGAATTCTAGTATGAGTGTATTTGGATGCAGGCATTCCTTGATTTATGACCACAACTGGGATTATAATTTATAAGTCATGTATTTATTTATGCATTTATTTATGTATTTATTTATTTTGTCAAGCAATTATAAGATAACAGGTACAAGTATAAACATAGTTATGGATATATGAAATGGATACATATAAGAAAAATAAATAAGAAACAATAGGACAGGGACGGTAGGCACGTTAGTGCACTTATGCATGCCCCTACAGACGTCTTAGAAAAGGGGTGAGGTAGTAGACAGTCAAGGTTAACATTTTTGGGGTTTGGGGAAGAAATCACAGAGTCAGGTAGAGTATTCCAGACATAGACCACTCTGTTGCTGAAGTTGTATTTCCTGCAATCAAGTTTGGTGCGGTTAACCTTGAGTTTGTATCTACTTGCAAGGTATGATTGATTGATTTTTATTTATGTATTTATTTATTTATTTGGTTTGTCAATTGCTTACAAGATAATAGATATAAGTAAAAACATAGTTAAGAATACATGGATACATATAAGAAAAATAATAATAATAAAAAGAAACAATAGGACAGGGACGGTAGGAACATTGATGTGCTTATGCACGCCCCCTACAGACCTCTTAGGAAGGGGTGAGGTCAATAGTAGACAGTCTAAGGTTAAAGTTTTTGGGGTTTGGGGAAAAAGCCACAGAGTCAGGTAGAGTATTCCAGACATTGACCACTCTGTTGCTGAAGTCGTATTTCCTGCAATCAAGTTTGGTGCGGTTAACCTTGAGTTTGTATCTATTGTGTGCTCTTGTATTGTTATGGTTGAAGCTGAAGTATTCATTGACAGGTAGGACATTGCAATGTATAATTTTATATACTATACTTAGATTGGACTGAAGGCGGCCTAGTTCTAGGTTTTCTAGGTCTAGAATTTCAAGTCTGGTGGCATAAGGTATTCTGCAACGAGTAGAGGAGTGGAGAACTCTTCTTGTGAAATATTTCTGGACTTTCTCAACTGTGTTAATTAACTGTGTCAATTAGTTGAAAAACTCTTTTACTGTATATTTCTAATGAAAATACTACAGATATATAAGTATTGGGTTTCCTTTTCTGGACTAGCTTTGACAGTAACTGGATGCTGAATAAGGTATGAGTCACTTGATTAAGTTTCCATTGAAGAAGAAGCAACACAAACATAAATGCATAAATGCTTTGACAAAATTACACAATCTTTGTTATAAAGGGAAGGAGAGCTGAGGCAGTTTTGCAGGTCTAGAATCACCAGTTAATATTTGGAAGCAATTCAGACAGTTACTGATTCATTGGAGTATAAGAAGGATGGGAAACACATCTGAATCAAACTTCCAACCTTCTGTAATTTTAGCTGACTTTTTTAAACATTCCAAACAAGAGGTAGAATTCATACTGCTTACCTTTAATTTATACTTTGTTGTATCTATCAGATCTTCTCAAAATTGAACTTGATTTGGGGAAAAAAAGCAGGAAAGGAGATTCCGTACAATTCAAAATATTCAATGAAGAATATGGCTTCTCATGGGAGAAATACCAGGAATATTTCTGCACTGAACTCCTGAAGAGAGAAAGAAGCATGTTGTGTGATGTCATTTGGCCCTCGAAGAGGAACCTTTAGGAAACCACAGCAAAATAGTTAGAAGCCAATGAGTGAAATATGTTCAACCGCAAAAAGTGTGGTGCAATAATATAGTTTGGGGTATATTTGTTTTGTCTTTTCAATTTCATCCCTTCTCTGCCTTAGTGATTTTGTTACAGATGCTTAGACAACTCGTTTTAAGGTTCTTGGGTGTTCCCTGTCAAAACACTTTTCAGAAAAGGTTTTTGCATGAGATCCCTTAAGATCTATTTCACTGTGCCTCCAACACAGTAATAGACAGCTGTGTCATCAGCTTTTAGGTTGTTCATTTGCAGATAGAAGTTGGAACTATCCTTGGAGGCAGTAAACCACCCTTGGATTGTCAGTGAATAATAGTTGCTACTGGATGTGTAGTACAGAACAAGCCATTCCAGTCCTTGGCCAGGTTTCTACCTGATCCAATACATGTTGTAGCTGTTAACATTGAATCCAGTGACAGCGCAAATCAGTTTATGGGATTCTCCTGGTTTCTTCAGCACTGGATCTGACTGCATCAGAACTACCTAAGAGAGACCACCTAAGGAGAAAAGATAAAGTACAATTGGATGATGGTTAGAAAATAAGAGCCATAGTTAATATATGAATTTTTCCTGAGTGCTAGAAAAAGCTAAACATGGATTACAAACCTTTGGAGAAGGCAGCTAGGAGGATGAGAATTAATGAGTGGGGTGTCATTGTGAAAAATGAATGAGATTTGCACCTTGAGTTGGAACTGAAGAAGGAGAATAAGAGTTTAAATAGGAAGTGAAAGTCCTGTTGGCTTTGCATAAATCTTGCCTGCACCTGTATTAATATGAGATGAGGTACAGAAGTGTACTGAAATTTAGTTGAAAATAGATGATGATAGAGTGTGTCTGGATGCATGCAGTCTTCAACTTATGGACTAGAATTTTGGTTGTAAATCAATGCCGCCGTACGTAGAGACAACCACATGGCTGGACACAAATGTTCAACCATTATTTTCAGTGATTGATAAGAGAATCTTTTGCTTGTTAAGAAAATCTGTTGTTCTGAATGGCACTTTTTTTGCTAGAAACTGAGAAAAAATGTCAAAGACCAGAATAAATAGTTCAAGTGGCCATGTAACTGTCATATACGACAATTAGTTATATATACAATAAATACAACCAAGATTCCAAGTGTCTGATATGTAGTTATATGATCTCAAGGAAGGAGGAAGGAGGCAGACTTATATTTTGTGATGGCTGAAAATGCTTTATGTGCTTTAAAAATTATCTCTAAGTCTGTCATAACTGTGAATGGGCATTAAACAACCTTTTTTAGATTAAGGACTACATGTACCTACATGTAACTTGGCACTTTTAAATAAATGTACTGGAGAGAACAGTTATTGAATGATGACTTACATATACCTACTATTAAATTCATGTATTTGTCATTTTCATTAAAACTCCATGAAGTTTCTAATTTAATCAAAGAAATAAAATTCATCTCAGTCCATATGGACAAACCTTGCCCAATGCTTGCAGATAACCTGAAAATTTAATTTAAATTCACAAGTGTGTCCACTTGTTTAGGCCCTAGGCATCCTGATAATTCCTTCACCCAAGCTTAAAAAGTGTTTTGCTCTCAGCCTTTTCAAGATTAAACAATCTTAATAATATAATCCAAAATCATTTTACTCCTAATCTAAATCTTGAAGTGGATATTAATTAATTAAGCAACAGACTCATTTAACTTCATATTTATTTCTAAAAGTGCCAATGAAATTAGGGCCATTCATATCTCCTGGGGAGGGTTGTTCCATTAAGTTGGTGTTATGACACAAATTTTAAAATCTAGGTCCCATCCTGAAGCAGGCCTGCATTGCTAGTTCTAGTGGGCCTTAAAGGACAATTAGAGAGAAAGAAGTAAGGCAAGTAACCTGATCCTATGGCTTTATTGTTAATAAGTAGCAATTTGAAGTATTTTAGTGCAATATCTACAGTAGTAGATGTTTAACCTTAGACAGTCTACTATTGACCCCACCCCTTTCCTAAGAGGTCTGTAGAGGGCATGCATAAGCACACCAAAATGTCTACCGTCCCTGTCCTATTGTTTCTTTTATTTATTTTTTCTTATACGTATCCATGTATTCATAACTATGTTTTTACTTGTACCTATTATCTTGTAAGCTATTGACAAAAATAAATCAATAAAATAAGTATTCAGGCAGTATTTATTTATTTATTTATTTATTTATAATCGTATTTCTATACCGCTCCCTCTCCGAAAAGGGACTCGGGGCGGTGTACAGCCTAATAAATACATAAAATACAGAGATACAAAATTAAATAGAATTTAAAACCGAATTAAATATGAGTATGGCTGCATCCCAAAAATTTTAAAAATAAGTTAAAATTTAAAAAACCCTATTTACTAAAACCCCTTAAACCCTTACTGGGCCAGGCCAGCCTGTTTAAAAAATAGGGTCTTAACTGCGCGCCGGAAGGAGAGGATGTCTGTCATGGCTCGTATCTCCGGGGGGAGATCATTCCACAGGGAGGGTGCTCCCACAGAGAAAGCACGCACCCTCGGGGCCGCCAGTCGACAACGATCAGGTGGCGGTACCCCAAGGAGGGCGACCCTGTGGGATCGTACTGGGCGGCGGGAGGTTGTTGATGGCAGCAGGCGGTCCCGTAAGTACCCAGGTCCCGAGCCATGGAGCACTTTAAATACCATCAGTACCACCTTGAATCGAATCCGGAAGGCCACAGGAAGCCAGTGCAGCCTGCGGAGAAGTGGTGTTACGTGTGCGCCTCGAGGGGCGCCCACGATCACCCGCGCGGCTGCATTCTGGACTAACTGCAACCTCCGGAGACTCTTCAAGGGGAGCCCCATGTAGAGAGCATTGCAATAATCCAAGCGGGAGATAACGAGGGCGGAAGTGACTGTGCGAAGTGCGCCCAGATCCAGAAAGGGCCGCAACTGGTAAATCAGACGAATCTGATAAAAAGCCCCCCTGGCGACGGCTGCGATATGTTCTTCCAAAGACAGCCGCACATCCAGGAGGACACCCAAGTTGCGCGCCCTTTCCACGGGGGTCAAAACCTCTCCCCCCACGGCCAGCGAAGGAATAAGCTGGCTGTATCTGGGCGCAGGAAACCACAGCCACTCGGTTTTGGCCGGGTTGAGACGAAGCCTGTTATGACCCATCCAACCCCGCACGGCCTCCAGGCACCGGGACATCACTTCGACGGCTTCGTTGGGGTGGCCCGGGGTGGAGATGTACAGCTGCGTATCATCAGCGTACTGATGGAACTCCACCCCAAAGCCACGGATGATCTCACCCAGCGGCTTTACATAAATGTTGAACAGCAGGGGCGAGAGCACCGACCCCTGAGGCACCCCACAAAGCAGGGGCCTTGGGGACGATCTCTGCCCCCCCGTCAACACAAACTGCGAGCGGTCGGAGAGGAAGGAGGAGAACCACCGTAATACGGTGCCTCCAACCCCCAACCCCCCCAACCGCTGCAATAAGATACTGTGGTCGACAGTATCAAAAGCCGCCGAGAGATCTAACAGGACCAGGACAGAGGAACAACCTCTGTCCCGAGCCCTCCAGAGATCATCAACCAACGCGACCAACGCCGTCTCCGTGCTGTGCCCGGGCCTGAAGCCCGATTGGAGGGGGTCAAGATAACTCGCTTCATCCAGGAACCGGGGAAGCTGACGGGCCACCACACTCTCTACAACCTTCGCAACAAAGCGAAGGTTGGAGACAGGACGGTAATTTGATAACAATGCTGGGTCCAGGGACGGTTTCTTGAGGAGGGGCCGCACCACCGCCTCCTTCAAGGCGGCAGGTAAAAGCCCCTCTCTCAAGGAAGCGTTTATAATACCCTGGAACCAGCCTCGTGTCACCTCCCGAGTGGCCAAGACCAACCAGGAGGGGCACGGGTCCAACAAACAGGTGGTGGCATTCAGTCCCCCCAGCACCCTGTCCACGTCTTCAACAGTAACAGGGTCGAACTCAACCCAACTGGCCTCACCGATATCCACCCCCGCCCCCCCGCCCGGAGATGCCCAGTCGGAGTCCAGCTCGTCCCAAATCTGAGCGATTTTATCCAGCAGAAACCTAGAAAACTCCTCAGCCCGTCCCTGTAAGGGATCCTCCCGCGCTTCCACCTTTAAAAGGGAGCGGGTCACCCTAAACAGGGCGGCTGGGCGGTTTTCCGTGGACGCAATAAGGGTGGAGAGGTAAGACCTCCTCGCCACCTTCATCGCCACTAAATACGTCTTAATATAAGATTGTAGAAGTGTTCGGTCAGACTCAGAGCGGCTAGCCCTCCAACTACTCTCTAGGCGTCTTTTCCGGCGCTTCATCTCCCTTAGCTCCTCAGAAAACCAAGGAGCCATTTGGGATCGGCACCGGGTCAGAGGCCGCAAGGGCACGACCCGGTCAAGGGCCCCAGCAGCCACCCTATCCCAGGTAGCAACCAGGCCCTCAACCGAGTCGTGTGTGTGAGCTTCGGGAAATGGCCCAAGCTCCATCAGGAACCTATCCGGGTCCATCAGGCGCCTGGGGCGGTACCATTTAAGCGGCCCCGCCTCCCTGCGGTCGGGGGGTGCGGAACGGAAGTCGAGCCTCAGGAGCGAGTGATCTGTCCATGACAGGGGTTCTATAACTATATCCCCTACACCCAGACCACTCTGCCACTGATCAGAGACAAAAACTAAATCCAGGGTGTGACCTCCCACATGAGTAGGGCCCCGAATTAACTGGGTCAGGCCCATGGCTGTCATGGAAGCCATGAACTCCTGAGCAATCCCCGAGGTACCGCCGGCAGAAGGTAGGTTGAAATCCCCCATGACCATAAGCCTGGGGGTCTCAACCACCACGCCGGCTATAACCTCCAGGAGCTCAAGCAGGGCTGATGCCGCATAGCAGGGAGCCAGGTATGGGATCAACAAGCCCACCTGTACCTTGGGGCCGAACTTCACGAAAAGAGACTCACACCCGATCGTCTGAGAAACAGTGGATTCCCTCGGACACAGATCCTCCTTAATAACCACCGCAACATCCCCGCCCCTCCCCTGGGCCCTCGGCCGATGAAAAACCCGAAACCCGGCTGGGCACATCTCCACAAGGGGAACTCCCCCCTCTGGGCCCAGCCAGGTCTCGGTAACACCCACCAGGTCCGCTCCCCCCTCACAAATCAGATCATAAATGAGGGGGGCTTTATTAATAACGGACCTGGCGTTACACAACATCAGCCGAAGGCCCAGGGCCCGATCGCTCACACCCCCCGGGGAACGGGACAAAACAAGGGGGTCGGAGCGCGCCACCGCCATCAAATAGCGGGGGCGCGCTCCCAAAACAGAATGTGGCCCCCTATAACCGCCAAATCTGCCTCTCCCGCTCACCAGTACTAATAGTTTTAAAAACACCCTCCCTGGGACAACCCCCCATCCTCAATACAGCCCCATCCCCCTCCCGGCAACGCTCAACCCACGACCCGGTTCCAGCCCCAGGCAGGTTGTCCCCCAACCCCCGCCCGGCCAACCCTAACCCCTTTAAGAATCTAATTAAAAATTTTAAACAACCCGCCCTCCCACATTTCCGGCGACCCCACCATCTCTCCGGATCCCAAGATCCGTACTTGAGATAAGTCTTAGAGAGGCAAGAGGGCCAACTCTGAGATAGGGGGACATATCTCAGGGCCCACAGATGTTTCGAGGAGTATGTCAGTTTTGTCTTTGGCTGGATCTTCTCTGACTGCCATCGACCAGGCCAAGGCCGAACCAAGCGGGACCCAAATCCGGGCCGGAGTAGTCGCACCCCACCGACAGCTGGCATCCAGCCTCGCGGGGGACCCGTCACTCGGGGGCGCAGGTCATGTTTTCTAGCCTCGCCGCAGGCCCTCTCACAGTCCACGGCAACGGCCCCGGCCCCGGCAACACTCCTCCACCTCCAGTTCCGATGGAAAACGCCGGGCACCTCATCAAACCTACGCCATCCCCGAGTAGATGAAAACGCCGGTCCCAGCGGCGGCAATGATGGTCTCAGCGGCCTCAGCAGCGACGGTGGCGACAGCTCCGGTAACAACAACGGCCCCAGTGGCGGCGGCGGCGGCGGCCTCAATGGCCCCAACGATAACCTCCTCCGGCCTTCCCATGGCTGCCTCCGCGTCGATGGCAACCCCCGTGGCGGGACTGACCTCCATGGCGGCGTCGACAACAGCGGTCCCAGCGACGACGGCAGCAGCCCCAGCGGTCCCGGCGGTGGTGGCGGCGGCCTCGGAGGCCCCAACAGTAGATGGCAGTTTACAAGTTTGGATCTATGATGTATACTCTATGTTCTTTTTTTCTAAATAAAGTTTCCTGTTTTCTTTTACAGTTAAAACAGTTAAACAGTAAACCAAAAGATGACTTTATACTTTGTTTTTTCTGTGGTGCTGTAAACACAATTTCTAACAGAAATCTTGACATATTTCAGCACTTTTACAGTTAAAACAGTTAAGCAGTAAAGCACATGGTGACTTTATACTTTGTTTTTTCTGTGGTGCTATAAACACAATTTCTAACAGAAGCTAGTGCAATTAACTTATTAGTAGTTTTATCATGGCCAAACTGTAAAATCCTCTAAATTCTCAAAAAAATTCAGATTAGAAATCACATTCAAGAGTAGCCCCTGTGAAGAGCCACTATCAGAACAGTACTCAGAAGAACCTGAGTCTGAGGAGAAGAGTCACCTGAGAAAACTTTATACAAGACCCTCCCTCATTCTCTCAAATGTCAAGGTAGGAAGGGAAGTGCATTCAGAGTTGAAAGACTCTATTAATGTATCTTTTTAATGAAAATGCTATAGGTGTATATGGGTTGGGAAAGGGAAGATATTTTGAGATTTCCTCTGGCCCTGAAAGAAGAAGAACATGAAAAAAACCAGTAGCAAGCTAGCTAGAAACGAATAACTGAGTGACATTCAACCACTCTAAGTATAGCATAATAATACATTTTGGGGTATATTTGTTTTGTCTTTTCAGTTCCATCCCTTCTCTGCCTGAGTGATTTTGTTTCAGATGAATAGACAACTCATTTGGTGGTTCTCAGGTGTCCCCCCTTGAAACATTTCAGTAGTGAAAGATCAGGTTTTTTGGATTGTTGCTGAATAATAGTTTCTACTAGGTGTGTGATAGTAAACAAGCTATTCCAGTCCTTGGCCTGGTTTCTGTCTGATCCAATCCATACAGTAGTTATTAACATTGAATCCTGTGACCGCACAAATCAGTTTATGAGATTCTCCTGGTTTCCTCAGCACTGGGTCTGACTGCATCAAAACTACCTGAGAGAGACCAAGACAGAGCACAATTGGATTATGGTTAGAAATTAAGAGCCATAGTTAATACATGACATTTCCCTGAGTGCTAGAAAAAAAGTTAACATGGACCAAATTACAGACCTTTGGAGAAGGCAGCCAGCATGGTGAGAATTAAGAAGTGGGGTATCATTGTGAAGAAGTTTGAAATGAATCTGAAGAAGATGAATGGGAGTTTAAATAGAAAGTGAAAGTCATGTTGACTTTGCATAAATCCTGCTGAGAACTGTATAAATAGGAGATGAAGTCCAGGAATGTATAGACTATATTTTTTCACAAAGAAGATGGAGTGCACCTGAATGCAAACAGTCTTCATCTTATGACCACAATTTGGATTGTAATTTTGGTATTTAGAAGAAGCAATGGAAACAACTCGAAGAACAAGAGAAAAAGGATCTTTAAAAAAGTAAAAGAAAGATTAACACATATGCACATAATTTCTTCCCTAATTGAATGCTGATTAATATAATACAGCAATGTTAGTTTCCCACCCTTTGTGAAACAAGACAAGGGGATTTTAAACTAAATCTATTTATGAATGGTTAGCCTGTCATCTATAAACTATATTTATAACAAAATAAATAACAGAAAAAACAACAATAATAAACATATAATATAAAATATAAAAATGATGAAAATTGTGAAAAATAAGGAGAAAGACAACACTGAAATTCCAAAACCTTCTTTTAACCAACTGTTATTGTAGAAAAATTATCACAGCTTCAATCCCAAATCATCCCAAATATTAATCATAATTGGTCCTGAATCAAATGTCAACTCAAAAAGCATTCCTGGTTTGCTCTCGAATTGCCATAAGGAGGGGGTGAGATCTGAGGGACCAGTTTAGTTGCTATGACCAGAAGCACTTTCCATGTATACCTTTCTTCAGATTGTATCCCAGATTACCAGAGCAAACTGGTAAGGCATATTTTCTACAGCCCACGAAAGTGTTCTGTTGGAGAATGTGATTTATGACACACCCTGGGAGAAGGGGGAAAACAAGGTCATAGGTGACAGTAAATTACGTAGGGCACACCCAATGGCACTTGGGAAAAGTGCAGGCATGTTTCTCCTAATAAACAGTTGGATTTCTTTTGAAACTTGGCTCAATGCTCCTGAAGTAACTAGGGCATTCGTAGGAACCCTGACAACATGTTTGTTTCTTTATACCATCTCTTATCAATTGCTAATAGATTGACTATAAGTCAAATTTCTCCAAAGCCAATATATCTTCCCCCCCAAAAAATAGGAGACTAAGATCATTCCTCAGTTAGATGTATCGTCCATTTCCTTCGTCAAATGTGTTTTTTAAAAAAATCATTTGCCCCTTATCCATCTAGAAGAAAGGCAATTCCATATAATTCAAAATATTTAATGAAGAATATGGCTTCTGATGCAAGAAATCCCATTTTGGAAGTGAATCCCTAAAGAGGGAAGGGAAGATATTTTGATATGTCATCTGGCCTTGAAGAAGAACAACCTGCAGGAAACTATAGTCAACTAGTCAGAAACCAATAATTCAAGATGTTCAACCACACTAAGAAAGGAGTAATTATGAACCATGAATATAGTTTATTTTTATTTTTCATTTCCATCCCTTCTCTGCCTAAGTGATTTTGTTGCAGATACTAGACAACTTATTTCGTGGTTCTCTGGTACACCCTGTTGACACATTTCAGCAGTTTAAAGAAAGGTTTTTGCATTAGATCCCTTAAGATCTATCTCACTGTGTCTCTTGCACAATAATAGACAGCTGTGTCTTCAGCTTTTAGGTTGTTCATTTGCAGATAGAAGTTGGAACTGTCCTTGGAGGCAGTAAACCGTCCTTGGATTGTTGGTGAATAATAGTTGCTACTAGATGTGTGGTAGCTAACAAGCCATTCCAATCCTTGGCCGGGTTTCTGCCTGATCCAATCCATATAGTAGCTGTTAACATTGAATCCAGTGACAGCGCAAGTCAATTTATGGGATTCTCCTGGTTTTTTCAGCACCGGATCTGATTGGGTCAGGACTATCTGGGAGAGGCCACCTAATAAGAAAAAAACATCAAAGACAATTGGATAATAGGAAATAGGAGCCATGATTAAAAGATGAAATTTCCTTTGAACATGAAAAATGCTTAACATGGTCCAAGCTACAAACCTTTCAACAAGGCAGCCAGCATGACGAGAATCAAGAAGTGGGGTGCCATTGTGAAGATGTTTGGTGGGATGAGTTTTGAGATGAGCCTGAAAAAGGCGAATGAGAGTTTAAATAGGAAGTGAAAGTCATGCCGGCTTTGCATAAATCCTACCAGGAGTTGTATAAATATGAGATGAAGTCCATAAGTGCATTCAAATCTAATAGAGATTTTTTCATAAACAAGATAAAGTGTGTCTGGATGAGACAGTTCTCAGCCTGTCGCCACAACTGGGACCAGATTTTGGTTGATAATTGCTGTTTTAAGTAGAGGCTTTGACATGATGGGACACAAGTATTCCTCCATTTCTTATGCATGCCCATTCCTTAGGTATTTCTATCCCAATTTTATGAATAAGAAAGAATTTCTAGTTAAAATGAAATCTTGCAACAATTTTTGGATATGGTCATGCATAGTATCAGTGAACTGAAGACATAATTTTGTGCCCTCCTCAACTTGTTTAGGTTTTTGCAAAACCTAAATGTTATGAATTAAGGATTCTTTTATTCCCTATCCTCCAAAATTAAATGTCAAATAGAAAATAGTGTTGGCTTCTCATATAATCATCTAATTATGATATTAATATCCAGAGAAATTGACAACTAATTGCTAATTTCTTCTACAAAGAGGGTATATTATATGTTGCACTAGGTACCTGAACTCTTGAGTAACTTATTATGCATATTGGTTCTAGAAGGATTTAAAAAGGATATTATATGAGGAGGAGAAGAAATAACATCAGAAGTATTGGATGTGTAAAGAAACAATCAAAAGGAATGGTCTCTTGCAGAAGAATTTGGGACAGAGAAGGAGCAAAATCCTTCTAAAACAAGAAGAAAGGGGGGAAAAAAGCCAGGACTCAAATTTAATTGAGGAAAAAAACATGACAAGGGCTAATATTGTTTAATTTTGATTGGAGGAAAGCATGGTAGATACAAAATCACAGGTTGAAATGAATGATGATGTGTTAGAGTTGAAAATAGCTGCTCAAGGGAAGATAATCCAGTTCCTGGAGTTTTGTACCTTAATGTATAAACAATTCAGGGTGAAAGAAATAAGAATGTTATATTATTTGGTAACATTAAAGTAATGTGTAGCCCACATTTCATGATGCTAAATTAGAAAATGATGCTAGGAGTATGTCCATTAAACATTTTAGATAGTTTTGGCATCTAGGAAAGCCCATATCCATTATGCATCCCATACATAATCTCATTAGAACCCTTAGGATAGTTCTCTGAATCATCTTTTCATAGGCTTTTAATACAGTATTTGTTATTGTACAAGCTAAAAAGGCATATGAGTCTGTGTATGTTTTTTTTTCTTTTCTTTTTGTAGTGTTAAAAGATAAAAGCATAACATGTCCAATCTCTTCTTAAAAATTTCCAGTGTTGGAGCATTTCAGGAAACATTTAACAAAACATTTCATGAAAAATATGTGGGGATCGTGGTTCACAAGCTTCTGGGAAATTGCAAAATTGAAACTTGAATGGTAAATGCAAATCTGGGGCACAGTACTCCTGAAAAGTGTGGGTATGTCTTGCTCATTTTCCACTCCTCTTTACTTTCTCTGGCACTCTGGTTGCTTTGTTGTTTGTTTGGATGAGAATTGGTCCTTTCTGGCAGATGCCCTCCAGGGACAGAGTCTGCACTTTTTGCTCTTGGCTTCTCCTCGCAAGGGACCCTTGGAATAATAGTACAAGGAGGAAAGCAGATGGAATCATTGTTTTCCCTTGCACAATAATACAAGCCAGAGTCTTCAGCTTCAAATTGTTTAGCTGGAGATAAGCTGAAGTCTGGGAATTTTCCCTGGAGATGGTGAATCTTCCCTCCACTTTGGAATTATACAACTGTTTAGTTCCTTCTGGTTTGCTAACTGTTGCCACAAACTCCAGTTGTTCTTTTTCTGGAGACTGTCAGATCCAGCTCATTGCATGGTCAGTAAAGTTGAATCCTGATGCTTTACAGGTTAGGAGGAGAGAACCTCCAGGGACTATAACACTTCCTCCAGTTTCTACCAACTTCACGTCTGCATGGCAGCCTGAAAATCAAACATCAACACGGAATCAGGAGGAGACCTGATGAGGAATGTTTATCACCTCCTACTTTTGGTTATGATAGCAGAGCTACCTGAAAAAGGAATGAGGAACAGGAGGAAAGCCCAAAGAAGCATGTCTCCAGTTATGTTGCCTTCTCTTGAGACTCATTGGTGATTGGCTCTGAAGTTGTATATTTTCAAGAACTGCTTTTAAAGAGATGAACCCATTGAATTAATTTGCATCATCATCTCTATATTATAAGGACGTGATCCTTTCTTGAAGCCTGCACAGTCATGTAAACATTTTCAGTTTAAGGTCTTATATAAGTTCTTTTTGTGTAACTTGGTACTTTTAAATAAATGTACTGGAGAGAACAGATATTGAACAAATGACTTACATATACCTACTATTAAATTCATGTATTTTGTCATTTTCATTAAAACTCCATGAAGTTTGTAATTTAATCGAAGAAATAAAATTCATCTCAGTCCTTATGGACAAACCTTGCCCAATGCTTGCAGATAATCTGAAAATTTAATTTAAATTCACAAGTGTGTCCACTTGTTTAGTCCCTAGGCATCCTGATAATTCCTTTACCCAAACTTAAAGAGTGTTTTGCTTCTCAACCCTTTTCAAGATTAAACAATCTTAATAATATGATCCAAAATCATTTTATTCCTAATCTAAATCTTGAAGTGGATATTAATTAATTAGGCAACAGACTCATTTAAGTTCATATTTATTTCTAAAAGTGCCGATGAAATTAGGGCCATTCATATCTCCTGGGGAGGGTTGTTCCATTAAGTTGGAGTTATGACACAAATTTTAGAATCTAGGTCCCATCCTGGAGCAGGCCTGCATTGCTAGTTCTAGTGGGCCTTAAAGGACAATCAGAGAGAAAGAAGTAAGGCAAATAACCTGATCCTATGGCTTTATTGGTAATAAATAGCAATTTGAAGTATTTTAGTGCAACATCTACAGTAGTAGTTGTTTAACCTTAGACTGTCTACTATTGACTCCACCCCTTTCCTAAGAGGTCTGTAGGGGGCGTGCATAAGCTCACCAACATGACTACCATCCTTGTCCTATTGTTTCTTTTATTTTTTTTATTTTTCTTATATGTATCCATGTATTTATAACTATGTTTTTACTTGTACCTATTATCTTGTAAGCAATTGACAAAAATAAATAAATAAAATAAGTATTCAGGCAGTAAATGGCAGTTTACAACTTTGGATCTATAATATATACTCTATGTTCTTTTTTTTAAATAAAGTTTCCTTTTTTTTTTTACAGTTAAAACAGTTAAGCAGTAAAGCACATGGTGACTTTATACTTTGTTTTTTCTGTGGTGCTATAAACACAATTTCTAACAGAAGCTAGTGCAATTAATTTATTAAAAGTTTTATCATGGCCAAAGTATAAAATCCTCTAAATTCTCAAAAAAATTCAGATTAGAAATCATATTCAAGAGTAGCCCCTATGTAGAGCCACTATCAGAACAGTTGTTGTGTATTGACTTGAGTCTTCACTCAGGTCCGTGCTTTAAGCGGGAAGCACGGACCTCTCCCATTGGCTGGAGCCATTTGACAGCCAGCTATAAAAGGCGGCTGTCAAACGGTATCAGCTGTTGCCGCTCCAGTTGGCTGCCGTGTTAGCTCGGCAGTAGCGGTAACCCTTTATTCGTTTGAAATAAAG
The DNA here is from genome assembly GCA_023653725.1 of Bungarus multicinctus. Classification (NCBI taxonomy): domain Eukaryota; kingdom Metazoa; phylum Chordata; class Lepidosauria; order Squamata; family Elapidae; genus Bungarus; species Bungarus multicinctus. The sequence goes on along the minus strand of CM042840.1, from coordinate 138,726,175 downwards.
TTTGACCTGAAGCCTTGCCCTGGTCTCTGCCTGAGTATTTCCGTCGCTCCACAACCCTGGAGACAAGGACGGGATACTAAATAAAGGCAAGCCAGGCAAGGAAGAGAGAAAGAGCGAAATCACTAGCCGACAGCTGAAATCGCTACAGAGTTGCTGTCACTGTTCGCAAAACGCCGTCTCTAACTCGCCTCAAGAGAAGCAGCACAGCTGACAGAAAGATGACTTCGAATCCTGCATTCCCACCCTTCAGACCGACGGCAGAGACATGGGAATCATACAGGAACCGGTTTGACTGTTTTTTAGACGCTATAGACCTGTCAGAAATTTCTGGGCATAGGAAAAAATCTTACTTCCTAAGCTTTTGCGGAGCCACGGTATTTGACACCGCAACAGCATTAATGGCCCCACGATCTATTAAGACTATTCCCTGGGAGGAACTGCAAGAAATTCTCTCAAATCATTACTCCCCTAAGCCTTCCAGAATTGCTAGGCACCATGTTTTCAGAAGGCGCATTCAGTCAGAGGGAGAAACAATTAGTGACTATATGGCAGCACTGAGAACAGCTGCCTTACATTGCGGGTTCAGAGATTACCTCAATAATATGCTGTTAGATCAGCTGGTATGTGGCGTTAGTGATCCCAATTACAAAGACGTTTATTGGCTAAAGGGGTTTTAACCTTAAAGCAAGCCATAGAGGAATCCCAGGCTGCTGAGCTATCAGCACTCTCAGCAGCTGAAAATACAGGGAAACACAGCAGACTAGAAAATCCAACAGTATTTCATGAAGCCTCCACAGAGAATGGCTCAGAAAGAGGCTACTGAGGTAAACCGCCTCAGACAGCCCAACGCAAATCAAAAAGAGTTCAGGCAAAGTATCAGCCAACCCCACGTTTACAAACTACCTGTTTAAGCTGTGGGGGCAACCATCTCAGGGCATCCTGCAGATTCAGGAATGCCATATGCTTAAGATGTCAAAGAAGGGCCATTTGGCCAAAATATGTCAGGCAGGTAAAACCTTTAATCATCCACACAGGCCCCAGAAATCATATCCCATAT